>LR738713.1:204248095-204508849 GCA_902687465.1 Secale cereale | reverse complement strand
GCGCAGCACTTCAGCATTGGCCCTCTCCGCTTGACCATTGCTCCTCGGGTGAGCAACAGAAGCGAAGCAGACCTTGGCGCCAAGGTCTTGAACGTACTGCATGAAGGTGCGAATTGTAAACTGTGTGCCGTTGTCGGTGATGATCCTGTTAGGGACTCCGAAACGGCAAACAATCTCTCTGAAGAACATGATTGCTGACTGTGCTGTCACCTTTCTCACTGGTTCCACTTCCGGCCACTTTGTGAACTTGTCGATTGCAACGTACAAGTACTCAAAGCCCCCGACTGCGCGGGGGAAGGGGCCGAGGATATCGAGCGCCCAGACCGAGAAGGGCCAGGACAAAGGAATCGTCTGGAGAGCTTGAGCTGGCTGATGAATTTGCTTGGCATGGAACTGGCACGCTTCACACTTGGTTACTTGTGCAGTTGCATCTTGGAGGGCTTCTGGCCAGAAGAACCCTTGCCGGAAAGCCTTCCCGACAAGTGCCCTTGCGCCAATGTGGTGGCCACATATGCCTCCGTGTATCTCTGCCAACAGCTTCTGTCCATCTTCTCTGGAGATGCACTTCAACCTGAAAACATTGAGTCTTCTTCTGTACAGTTCGTTGTCAACGAACTGGTACATACTTGACTGCCTGGTTATTTTCTCTATTTCTTCTGGCTCATCGGGAAGTTCTCCAGTTTGCAGAAAACGGACGATCTGCTGTGCCCATGCCGGAGCCCGAGGCTCAACGCCAAGGACCAAAGGCATGAGGGCCGCTGCGGGAACCCCAGCTTCTACGACGAGAACTTCAGGCTCCGCCGGAGCTGATGGTCCCTCGGCAAGCATGCCGGGGCAAGGCTTGTCGGGAACGCTTGCTTCAACTATACAGGCCCTTGGATCTGCAGGAGCAAACTGTTCCTCAGCATTTTGACTGTTGATCTTGGGGACCTTGGCGGCGGTTTCGGGAAGATCCGCCGGCAAGTAATCGCCGGAGATCAACTTTCTCTTCTTGTTCTGCCCAACTGATGGTGTAACGGATGGCTGAGTTAGCTTGAGCAGGAAGGTCCCTGGTTCCACGGGTAACTTCATTGCAGCACACTTTGAAAGGCCATCTGCAATATCGCTCTGAGCACTTGGGACGTGCTCCATTTGCAGACCTTCAAAGTGCTCTTCAAGCTTCCTCACTTCATCAACATAAGCTTCCATCAAAGGGCTCTGGTAACGCTTATTCACTTGTCGGACCACCAATTGTGAATCTCCCCGCACAATCAACTTCTTGATCCCAAGCTCGGCCGCAATTCTGAGGCCGGCAAGCAAACCTTCATACTCAGCAGTATTGTTTGTCGCTTGCTCCTTGGGAAAGTGCATCTGGACAACATACTTGAGGTGCTCCCTGGTGGGCGCTATGAGTACCACGCCAGCACCGGCGCCTTGCAGCGAGAAAGCACCATCAAAGTACATCATCCATTCGTTGGTCGCTTCTTGTACGGGGACACTTGTCTCTTGGACTTCTTCATCTGGCGTTGGGGTCCATTCTGCTATAAATTCTGCCAAAGCTCTGCTCTATATGGTTGAAGTACTCTCAAACTTGAGGCCAAAGCTTGACAGCTCTAGCGCCCACTCGACGATCCTACCTGTTGCCTCTGGATTCTGCAATATCCTCTTCAACGGAAAGCGAGTGACCACCGTTATCTCATGTGCTTGGAAGTAATGGCGCAACTTTCTCGAGGCCAAGAGGAGACCGAAAAGCAACTTCTGCACCCCAGAGTATCTTGATCTAGCTCCCTGCAAGAGGGAACTTACAAAATACACTGGGCGTTGCACCATCTTCCTTCGCACTTCTCCTTGTTCCTGCGCAAACTTGTCCTTGTCGGGGCCAGAGCTTGTCGGTGGAGCCCCCTGTTTGTCGCTGGATTCACTTGCTGGGGCCATGGGCTCTTCCTCTGCCTCCCTTTCCGCTACCAACGCATCACTAACCACTTGATTGGTTGCTGCTAGGTATAGCAGGAACTTCTCTTGTGGCCTAGGTGCGACAAGTATTGGAGTAGAGGACAGGTATCCTTTCAGGTCTTGCAGCGCTGCCTCCGCTTCCGGAGTCCATTTCATAGAACCTGCCTTTTTCAAGATTTTGAAGAAAGGCAGGGCGCGTTCTGCAGACTTTGAAATGAACCTGCTGAGGGCAGCCACACAACCAGCAAGTCTCCTTACGTCCTTGACGCGCTTCGGGGCTTCAATCTGCTCGATGGCTTTTATCTTGTCGGGATTGGCTTCAATCCCCCTTTGAGACACAAAGAACCCGAGAAGCTTGCCGGAGGGGACTCCGAAGACGCACTTCTCGGGGTTCAACTTGAGCTGGATCTTGCGCAGGTTCGCAAATGTTTCTTCTAAGTCTTGGATCAGGGTATCCTTGCTCTTACTCTTGACCACTATATCATCCATGTATGCTTCCACATTTCTGTGTATCTGTGGCTCAAAAGCAGTGTGCACCACCCTTGCAAATGTTGAGCCCGCATTCTTCAATCCAAAGGGCATGCGTATGAAGCAATATGTGCCACATGGAGTAATAAATGCGGTCTTCTCTTCGTCTTCCTTGGCCATGAATATCTGGTGGTAACCTGAATATGCATCAAGGAAGGAAAGCAGCTCACATCCGGTGGTGGAGTCAACAATCTGGTCAATGCGCGGCAAGGGAAATGGATCCTTGGGACATGCTTTATTCACATCAGTGAAGTCTATACAAAGTCTCCACTTCTCGTTGGCCTTACGCACGACAACTGGATTTGCTAACCACGTGGGATGGATCACGCCTCTAACCAGGCCTGCTGCTTCTAGCTTCTTTATCTCTTCGGCGATGAATTCTTGGCGCTCCACGACTTGCTTCCTGACCTTCTGCTTGACGGGCCGTGCATGAGGACAAACAGCAAGCTTGTGCTCAATTACCTTCCTCGGAACGCCGGGGATGTCAGATGGTTGCCACGCAAACACATCGACATTCGCCCGCAGGAAGGCAACGAGCGCGCTTTCCTATTTGTTGTCGAGCGTAGCACTGACGGTGAAGGTACCACCAGTGCCGTCCTCCTTGGCGGACACCTTCTTAGTTGCTGGTGGAGCTGCCATTCCTTTCTTACATTTGTCGGTGGAGCTCGATGGAGCGTCCTCGACGGCAGCGCAGCACTCCGAAGAGGTGCGTTTGCCGGAGTGGGCCCTAGAGCTCTTGCCGGACTTGGTCTTGGTCTTCCCCCCGGGAGCTTCAGCGGCAAGTGTGTTGCTTTCTGCTGCGGCTGCTGCATCCCGGTAGATCTTGTCGGCGCAGATAAGCGCGTCCTTCTTGTCGCCAGGACAGAGATGACGCTTATCGGCCCCGGCATCTTGAGTACGTTGTAGGCATAGTGGGAAGCTGCCATGAACTTGGCGAGGGCAGGACGGCCAAGTATCCCATAGTATGGCAATGGGATATCGGCAACGTCGAACGTGATCTTCTCCGTCCTGAAGTTGAGCTCCCCGCCAAAGGTCACTAGCAGAGTAATCTTGCCCTTCGGCTTGCTCCTTCCCGGGTTTATTCTTTGGAACGACCCGGTTTCTTCGAGCTCGCCGTCTGGGATCTGTAGCTTCTTGATCACAGCTGAGGAGATCAAGTTCAGGCCGGCCCCGCCGTCAACCAACATCTTGGTGACCTTGAGGTTGCGGATACTTGGTGAGACCAACATCGGCAAGCACCCGACCGCCGTGGTGCGGTCAGGGTGGTCCTCAAGGTCAAAGATAATGGGCGTGCCGGACCACTTCAGCAGCCTGCGTGCCTCGACGGGCGGCTCAGCTGCATTCACTTCTCGCACCCACTGCTTGAGTTGGCGGTGGGAAGTGTGCAGAGAGGCGCCTCCATCGACACACAGAACTTCTGTGGCCTTCTGGAACTCCTGCTCGCTGTTATTACCTTCTTCCATGTCGTCGTCGTCGTCTTCTTCCTCACCCTTGTCGCGGCCTCGGGGAGGTCTATCACCTTGCCGCTGCTTGGCCTTGCCGCGGCGTCCTCCACGGCCATTGAACGGCCGCTACTTGCTGGGTTCCCCTCCGCCACCTTGGGCCTTCTCTTTGTCGCGATGCTCATATTCAGCCTTCTGCTGTTCCACGAGGTATTCGACTCGTTTGCAGTTCTGATGGTCGTGGCCCTTGGTGCGGTGGATCTTGCAGTATTGCTTGTCGGAGCTGTCCTGCTTGTCGGCTGCCGCTACAGGGGCAGGCTCCTTGCCGGAACCACCAGCCTGTGCCTTCTTGGCGGGAGCCTCCTTGCCGGACTGCTCGACGACTAGCACCTCCTTATTCTTCTTCTTTCTGTTGTTCCGTCGCCGGCTCTTCTTTGCCGGGGCGGCATCCTCGCTGTTGCTCCCTCCTGCGCCAGCATCCTCTCCGGAGAGTTTCCTCCCCTCTTCGGCGCGCGCACACTTGTCGGCCAGATCGTAGAGCTCGCTGACATCCCGAATCTTGGTCATGGCCATCTCTTCACTCATGCGGCGGTTACGCACGTTCTGGTGGAACGCGCTGATAACCGCGGCGGGGTGGACGTCGGGAATGTTGTGTTGCACGCGGCTGAATCTCTGGATGTACTTGCGCAGGGATTCTCCTTCCTTCTGGGCCAAGATGTGGAGATCACTCTCCTGGCCGTGGGGTTTGTGGCCGCCCGTGAAGGCGCCAACAAACTGGTGGCACAGATCTGCCCACGAAGAAATGGAGCCCTCCGGCAAGTGAATAAGCCAAGAGCGGACGTTTGGCTTAAGCACCAGCGGGAAGTAGTTGGCTAGTATCTTCTCGTCGCGTCCCCCGGTAGCCTGCACCGCGATGGTGTAGATGCTGAGGAACTACGAGGGGTGCGTCTTGCCATCGTACTTCTCGGGTACGTCGGGCTTGAAGTTTTTCATGCTGGGCCACTGGACGCGCCGCAGCTCACGGGTGAACGCAGGGCAACCTGCCGCGTACGGCAAGTCGCCTGGTTCACCGGGCGCGTGCGTGTCGACAGCTGTCCCAGCGCGCTGATCCGATTGTCGCCGGGCTTCTCGTCGGCGCTCGATGCGCGTCCGAGCATCTTCTTGTCGCCGACCGTCGAGGACTTGGCGCTGGTCCCGACGAGCCCGCGGGTCCGACGACGCCGTGGAGTCGTCGTCGACGTTGATCCGGCGGGGTGGCGTCTTCTGCTTCCGCGGCGGGGAGTGCATGGTGGTCGCACCCCCGGCGGTCTTGTTGCCATCGGCCTTCGTCTGGTCGACTTGCCGTGGCCGTGACGTCGCAGGCTGCTGCGGCGTGTCGTTGTTGGCGAAGGCGATGAGGCTTTGGATCGTCGCCCTCCAGTCCTCGGCTTTATCTGCCGCTGGAGGGAAATCGAGGAGCAGTTGTGCTCTTGCTAGAGCTTCTGCTGGAGAGGAGGGGAGCGGCGGCGAGCGGTGCGAGGAGCGATATATGCTCGGACTTCTAACAGGGTTAGAAGGAGCAGTTTCTCGCCCCGGCGACCGCGCTTTGCTCGTACCAGGATGGTGGCCTTGAGCGTCCCGCGATCCTCCGGTTTGTCCTTGCCCCAGCAAGCGAATGGTACCTCCTGTACCACGGCGCTGCTGGCCTGGCGTCTGCTGAGAGAGACGCGGTGCGTCCACGGACACCGAGGCTTTGAAATTTGCACGGTCATCCGTCTTGTCCTTGGACTTGGTGGCGCCGTGAGTTTCCTCGCCGGCGACCACCCTTCCGCCGGCGTCTCCTCCACCAACCGTTGGTTCTGGTGGCGGTGGGATCGACGCAGACGGGCCTACGACCTCCGAAGCCTTCTTCTTCGGGGCCATGTTGTTGCAGCTGGTGAAGTTGATGAAGCTGGAGAGGTTGATGAAGAATGCGCCCGCGTGAGCGCCGGATCAGGTTCGCACAACCTCGACGCCCCCTACCTGGCGCTTCCATGCTATTCTTTGTTATTTGCATACATTGTTTGGCACCTTGTGCAACGCACATCCCCGGTAAGCACAAGCGAGCCGAGAGGCCCTATACTTGTTTTCCCTCCTCTTTTTCTTTCCCTCTTAAGTAGAAGGAATATTCCTCGCGCACAAGTTCGCCGGGGGGGAAGGAGGTGGAGGATGAACCAAGTGCTGTTCAACAAAGAGAAGCCTTGTCGGGGGACAAGCAATTTATGAAAGCTAAGTTACCAAAGTTTGAGTAATTCAAATTTTTAAATTTTAGTTGTCTTCCTTGAACAACCACACTTTGTATGGAAAACTTGTGCGCGGAGGAATCTACCCGTGGCTAGACGCGCCCTTACTCTGTTTCGAGCACGCTCAACGGCTTAAGCGAGCCGCGACAAGTGTCGCGCCCTTACTTCATTTTCGAGTTCGCTCAGCAGTTTAAGTGTGCTGCGACTAGCTGCGGCAAGGTTACTTGCCGACGAGGTCTTTTGCCAGCAGGCTGCTAAGAGTCTAGCACTCAGCGCTCGCGGCAAGAGACCCTTGCCGGCAAGTCCCCTGAAAGCGTAGGGTAAAAAGCACACAAAGTGAAGGACTAAAAGCAAGGGAGATAACACAGCATTGACTGATCAAAATAAGATTGTATATTACAAAGATAACTTGCCGCGATACTAATAGATTCTTGTCTATAACATGCCTTGGAGCGGCAAGGGAAACAGAAAGAAAGAAATCTAATCTACGCGGTCGCCTTCACGCCTTGTGATCTTGTTCACCTTGGCGACGATGTGGGCAACCTGCGCCTTCAATGCCTCCTGATTGGCGTCGTCCGGCAAGGTGCGGAGGACGTTGACAAGGTTGATGCCGGGGTTGCGGTAGATGATTTTCGTCAAGACACGCTACAAGGTGCCCATGCAAAGCCGACGCGCCTCGTCGGCCAGCTGCACGGGGATCTTCTCCTGCAGCCTCACAAGTGCCGGTGCTATTCCCCTGAAGAAGAGACTTAACTTGGCGCTGTGGGGGAGATTCTCGTCCGGGGAATACGCGAGATGCTCCGCCCTCAGCGCCACCAACTCCTTGTCGATATTGGCAGCGGAGGTGACCAGATCGTCAATCCACTGCTCCACCGCCCTACTGAAGTTGTTCGCTGAGACGGCGGCGCTCTCCACCAAGTTCCGCTCCTTGCGGAGCTCGTCCTTCAGCTTCGTCTCGCGGTCCCGGGCGGCGTCGAGCGAATCAGTCAGAGTGGAGATCTTCAACTCTAAGTCAGCAATCGTGTCCTTGGCGGCAGTAAGCTCGTCGCCCTTCTTGGAGAGACGTACCTGCAAGTCAGAGTTGGTGTGGGCATCTTTCTCCCGCTCCACATTGAGCGCGGTGATCCTGTCCGCACTCGCCTTCAGGTACCGCTCCAGCTCCTCGACCTTGGCCTCCAGGTCCTTCTTGGCGGTCTCCGCGGCAGCTGCGGCGGCCTTCGCCTCCTTCAGTGCCCCGCCAATGGCCTGCTCCCGGGCGGTGAGGTCGTCCTCGTGGGCATCGAGGTCGACCTTCCGCTGGTTGAGCGCTCCTTCTCGCCGGGACAGCTCCTCGGCGGCCAACCGTTGCTGCTCATCTACCTCGGCCTTTTCCAG
The DNA here is from genome assembly GCA_902687465.1 of Secale cereale. NCBI lineage: Eukaryota > Viridiplantae > Streptophyta > Magnoliopsida > Poales > Poaceae > Secale > Secale cereale. Next base: position 204,501,312 of record LR738713.1, on the reverse strand, counting down.
GAGGAAGGCTTGCTGCGCCCCGGCGAGCTCGTCGCGCTCCTCAGCCAAGTGGCAGAGAGCTGCTTGGTTGTCGGCGCGAAGCTCCACGGCGCGCTTCTCCAAGTCAACTCCAGCCTTGGAGGCAAGAGCTTCCCGAGACTCTAGCTTCCCCTGCCTGGCCCGGTACAGAGCCAGAAGCCGGCGAAGGAGCTTCTCCTCTTCGGGCTCGTCGCTGCCGCCAGGTGCCTCAACAACCTTCAACCCCGCGGAGGCGAGGACCTCCCCGTCAAAGGTCTCTCCCTCCACGGGGGCTCGAAACGAGGACCACCACGGGACTTGTATGAATAAACCGTTGGGGGCTTCCAGTTAGACGCCCTGCCCAGCCGTGGAGGAGAAAGGGTCGGTGGCCGGTGCAGCGCTTGACGCTCCTGCTGCCTCCGGGCCAGCAGTTTGGTCACCGGTCCCTTCCCCAGCCACGGCATCTGCGGGCGGGGCGGTCTCTTCAACTGCAGGCTCGTCGGATCCGGCCCCTCCCTCGGGAGCAGTGGCGTTGCCGCCGTCGCCGTGCACCTCCTCCTCAACGGTGGCCTCCGTCTCCATCCGCTCTGGGCAGGAGGACCTAGCAGAAGAAAAAGAAAAGAAAAAGTCAAGCAAATATCCTAAAAGACAAGTCCAAGGAGAAAAAGCTACAAGACTTACCTTCACGGACTTCTTCGACGACAGGGTCCCTCGCCGGGGAATCCACCCTTGGCGGTGGGGTGGTGGCCCCTGCTGGCGGAGGGCCGCCCGCGCCCTACCTTGGCGGGGTGCTCACCCTTGTCGGGCTGCTCACCCTTGGCGGGGTGCCCGCCCTTGGCGGGGTGCCCGTCCTTGGCGGAGCATTCTCCCTTGCCGGGGAGTTCACCCTTGGCGGGGAGGGTGGAACAAGCAGCTCTTCGGGGGTGACCTCCGGTTGCTCCTGCGGCTGCGGCTCCGCTTCTGCACAAGACAAACAAAACATCAAGATGTCAGTACAAGCGACGACCTCAAGCGCGCCCGTCAAGCAGAAGGTCAAAGACCAGACTTACGCTGGGGGCTGCGCTGGGGGCTGCTCCTCGGAGCAGCAGGTTGATCCGGCAAGCTTGCCGCTGGCGCATCTCCAGTCGCCGCGACGGGCGAGTCGTCTTGAACCTCGACCACAGGGATCTTGGCTCTCTTCGCCATCCGCTGGGTCAGGGTCCTGAGAGCAAAACAGAAACAAGATCAGAATCAACAAGGAAAATCAAGACAGAATCAAAGAAATTACAAGATGCAAGTACTTACTCCTCTTCCTCGTCGTCGGAGCTGAGGGCGGAGAAGTTGAAATCCGCCTGAGGTGCTCCCGCGCGAGGAGCAGGAGGAGAAGGCTCCCTCGGGCGCTTGGCGGTCTCCGGGGCTGTGGGCTGCGAAGACCCAGCCTCCGTCGTCGCCGAGGGCCGAGGAGCAGAAGGGGCGGCCGTTTCGCTCCGGGAGGATCCCCCTCCGCTTGGCGCTGGTGCGCGGGGCACCTCCTGGACGACTTTGCTCTTCCTGGAGGCGCGCGTTGCATGGCGCGCCGGCTGCTGTCGGGGCGCCTGCGGCCTCGCCGTCTCAGCCGCCTTGCGGGGGCGCTTCTTCGTTTGCTGCTTGGGACTTGCCGGAGGCGGGGAGTTCTCTGAGGACGAAGAGGCATCGTCGTCAAGCCCCAGAGATCCACCAGAGTCTTCGTCAGCTTCGACGTCCTCCTCCTCCTCCCCGGCAGGCCCGCTGGACCCAGCACCATGCCCGGTGGCCCCGCTTCCTCCGGCAACCTCGCTCCCTCCGGCGACCCCGTCCTCTCCGGCGACCTCGCTCATCCTGGCAAACTTCAGGGTAGGCACCCCGGCAAACTCATCGGGCGGAAGCTTCAGCAACTTGAGGATTTCTGCCTCCTCTGCTTGGCTCACCTCGTCCGCAGCCTGCGCCTCGTCCACAGTATACCCGAAGTCACCTGCCGCTGCAGCTGCGGCGGCCTCCTCCATCCTGGTGGAGATGGAGGCTATATCCCTCGCCGTAGTGGCCCGGGTGAGGTCTTTGTTCTCCTCGGCGTTCTTGGGCGTCTCGACCAAGTTGTCGAAAAAGCTCAGCACGGCGTCCGGCGGAGGCTCGATCCAGGTGGGGACGACGCCATGAGAGTCACACGCAGGCATCATTGCGCGCAAGGAATCTCGGGCAGTGCTGTTGCACAACGGCACCACTCCCCGAGGAGGTCTGAACAATTCCGGATGGGCCGGGTCATGCTTGAAAAGCTCCCTGACCATCCCTTTCAACTCCAAGGCAGTAAAATTGAAGTTTAACCCAGGGCGCAGCCTCATGATATCCGCTACATTGCTGAATTCCCAGGCGGCCCTTTTCCTTTCTTGTAAAGGGGCAATGCGGCGGCGGAGGAAGTCTGCCCCTACCTCTCCGATGGTTAGCTTGGCGACCCGGAGACGAATAATCATGATGAGGGCGATGTTAAGCTTGCTGTCTTCCGGGGCCAACTCACTCCAATCCCTGCCGCGCACTATTGCAGTCGTGCGCGGCGCAGTGAAGGGCTCCGGCTTGTCCTCCACCACCCAACACCAATCTGCTCTCCACTCCTCCCACTTGCCGCGGAGCTCTCCCTTCAGGTATGAATCTTTCTTATTCAGCCTGAAGATCCAGGAGATACCGCCGGAAAGGGGAGCGCCTGATTCTACTCTGGGCATGAAAAAGTGGCGGAAAAGGGCTACATTGGGATGAATCCCGACATAGTTTTCGCACAGATGCGCGAAAACGGTCATCGTAAGGATGGCGTTCGGAGTGAAATCTAGGAGGTGGAGGTTGTATGTGTTCATGATGTCACAAAAGAACTCCGAAAATGGAGGGCACAGTCCACAGTGGAAGAATGCAACAAAGAAGAAATACCCGCCAGGGAAGATATCTTTGGCGACGGCGGGGAAGACTCTGGTGCGGGGATGGGCTTTGGTCTCCCTCGCCCAGAACAGATAGTACTTGTTCCGCAGCTCCCTCGCGCCAAGCCTCGGCGCGAAGACCACGGACCTCTTCCGCAGGGCGGCCAGCTTCGCCGCCTGCTCGGACTTCTCCTTCTTGGCCTTGTCTTTCTTGGCCTTGTCGCTCTTCTCCTTGTCGCTCTCCGGAGCCATGGCGGAGGCGGCGAGGGAAGAAGCGAGGAGCTCGACGGCGCCGCAGATGCGGAAGACGGCGTAGGAGGGGCGGAGGCAAGAAGCAGCGGAGGTTTCTGGAGAAGAAAAGCGCAATGAAGATGAAGGAGAGGAACTGCCCCTGCTTCCTCTGCTTTTAAGGGGAAAGTGGGGGACGTTCCGCATTTCCCATTAAAGAACGAGGCCACGATCTCCCCCACGACGCCGCAATCGACGCGTGCCGTTAGGGGGAGATGTGGCGGATACGGAAGGAGATACGGCGTGCCGTGGGCCGCGCGTGCCCGTGCACTGTCTTGGGCCTGGCCCAACAGCGCTCGGCACCGTGTGTGGCCCAGGCCCGGGGGCTCCTGTCGGTGTACTAAGATAGGGGTACCTTAGTACCCCAACTTGTGCACGGGCAGTAGCAGCTTCCTGCGGCAGGGTTTACCACGTGCTCGCCAAGTACCTTTCCGGTCCTTATGAAGCCATTCAAAAACAAAGTATACGAGTCAGAAGATCAAGGCCCCGGCAAGAGGAGCTTGCAGGGAAGGCCGCACCAGATCCAAGGATATCACTTTAGTACAAGACCCTGGCAAGAGGAGCTTGTTAGGAAGGCTAAAGATCACATATCTCGAAAAATGCCTCGGCGCATCTTGCGCCTCGGCAGGACCCGGGGATCGACAAGCTTCCGGGCCCGGCAAGATCAAGACCCCGGCAAGGTGCTTGCCGGGGGAGCCTGCGCTGTGTGCCCGCGATCCAGCTCATCGGCCCACGCGTCGCCCTGGGGCCCTTCCAGGGGCGCGTGGCAGATGGCTGTGCAGCCTGGGGGACACGGTGGAAAGCCACGGTGACGAGGCTACCGCCGTGGCGAACGGAGAAGCATGGACGGACACTTTTGGGGTGGACGATGACAGGCATTTAATGCCCTTATCCCCCACTGTCAAGGTTAGGTGAAGATCACTGTTCATCCACTGTTCACGCACTATTCCCGCACTGTTACAACTACCACCAAAATTACATTTTTACCCTCCTCTACGTTGACACCTGTCGGTGACCCCTTTAGCTATAAAAGGAGGCCCATGCACAACGTAGAGGTGGTTCGGAACCTAGACAACTCTTTCGCTCGGTGTAGCTAGCTCTCCAAGCTCCCGAGCTCAAGAACTCAATACAATCTAAGCAGGAGTAGGGTTTTACGCGTCCGCGCGGCCCGAACCTGGGTAAAACTGCCCGCGTGCGCCCCTCGATCTGCTCTTCGTGCTCCCTCCGCTCCCTTACCGCAACGTAGAAGGGGCTCCGGTCTACGTTGCGGTAAGGGAGCGGAGGGAGCACGAAGAGCAGATCGAGGGGCGCACGCGGGCAGTTTTACCCAGGTTCGGGCCGCGCGGACGCGTAAAACCCTACTCCTGCTGAGATTGTATTGAGGTCTTGAGCTCGGGAGCTTGGAGAGCTAGCTACACCGAGCGAAAGAGTTGTCTAGGTTCCGAACCCCCTCTACGTTGTGCATGGGCCTCCTTTTATAGCTAAAGGGGTCACCAACAGGTGTCAACGTAGAGGAGGGTAAAAATGTAATTTTGGTGGTAGTTGTAACAGTGCGGGAATAGTGCGTGAACAGTGGATGAACAGTGATCTTCACCTAACCTTGACAGTGGGGGACAAGGGCATTAAATGCCCGTCACCGTCGACCCCAAAAGTGTCCGTCCATGCTTCTCCGTTCGCCACGGCGGTAGCCTCGTCACCGTGGCTTGCCACCGTGTCCCCCAGGCTGCACAGCCATCTGCCACGCGCCCCTGGAAGGGCCCCAGGGCGACGCGTGGGCCGATGAGCTGGAGCGCGGGCACACAGCGCAGGCTCCCCCGGCAAGCACCTTGCCGGGGTCTTGATCTTGCCGGGCCCGGAAGCTTGTCGCTCTCCGGGCCCTGCCGGGGCGCATGATGTGCCGAGGCATATGTGTTCCTTGGTCCTCCTGGCAAGCTCCACTTGCCAGGGTCTTGCGTTAAAGTGATAACCTTGAGCCTGGTGTGGCCTTCCCGGCAAGCTCCACTTGCCGGGGTCTTGATCTTCTGACTTGTATACTTTGTTCTTGAATGGCTTCATAAGGACCGAAAAGGTACCCGGCGAGCACGTGGTAAACCCTGCCGCGGGAAGCTGCTACTGCCCGTGCACAAGTTGGGGTACTAAGGTACCCCTATCTTAGTACACCGACACTCGGCATCCCGGTGCACAAGACATTTCGACAATGGTAAAACAAGTCCAGCAAGACCTCACGGTGTGTTGACACCCTGATAGTAGCCGGGTGTATCTCGTTTCAGGCCACGACCGGATGGGCGATAGTACGAGTAAAACCAATCCTCGAGTTTCCCCGTGGTGGCCCCGCAGAACCCTCGTTTGGGACTAACACCATCTGCACTGGCCCCCTGTTATGTAGAATTAAGAACCCGGGGACATGACCCCCTATGGAATTAATTAATTAATTAAGTTGTTATTATGAGCAAATTAAAACCAATGTTGGGCCTTGCTGGAGGAGTTTTACTCAGAGACGAACTGTCAAGGGGTCCCCATCCACCCATCATGTAAGGAACGCAAAAACAAGGAACATAATGCCGGTTTATCGGCGCCTAAGGTGGCATGAGTGGAACAAAACACCGAGCAAAAGGCCAAGCCTTCCACCCATGCCCAGTATATAGGTGTGTTAATAATAATAATAGATATTGTGATATTCCAACAACAAGTTCCCACCTGGAACGATCTTCATCTTCACCTGCAACTAGCAACGCTATAAGAGGGGCTGAGCAATCGGGTAACATAGCCAAACAATGGTTTTGCTAGGAAGGTGTCAAAGGTTAGAGGTTTCATGGCAACAAGGAGAGGCTGACATAAAAGATGGGTAGCGCGAAATGTAACGATAGCATCGGGACAACTAAGCATGGCAATGGTAGTAAAGGTATCCAAGGGTATGGTCATCTTGCCTGAGATTCCGCAAGGAAGAAGAACGGATCCATGAAGTAGTCGAACAGAACCTCACAACTCCGGAACGAACCTGAAGCTAACGAGGGAAGCAAACCGGAAAGAAACATCCATCACGGTAAACACACCACACGAGACATAACAATATGCTCAAACAAGTATGATGCAAAACAGTTCTACACAGGAAGCAAAACATGGCAAGGTATGATGCATGACCGGTTAAAATATGCATGGCAATGACAAAGTGCACAAACAAGTACTACAAGTTATGTGGAGCTCAATATGCAACGAGTTGCATATTGACGAAACACCACATTTTATTTATTTAGTGGACTCTCGTTTTTTTACAAGACAAGGTTAAATGTTTGTTAACATGGCAAGAGGTGAAGCAAAAACAAACTACCTATTTAGACATTTTAAATGAGGCCGGAAAAACAACAACAATTCCGGAAAAATCCCCATATGCATGTTTAGCAATTCTTAAGAAAACAACAATTCACACATTTTAATGTTGTTAACATGATGCGGATGACATGATCAAGTTTTATGCAAGTTTATTAAAAGTTGACATGAAGAAGATATGAAGTATTGTCACCGTGGTGGAAGAAAGGGTGCCACGGCAACGAACCTAAAATGATGCCACGCAACATATCGGTGCCGGTAACTCGTGGAGAGACCGGTGCAAAAGAAAAAGGTGGTGTGAGCGAGTCGACCAAGATGAAAGGTGGGGTGATCCCGTCACCGGGTTCCCACGGGTTGGCGACGAGGCAACCGAGGAGCATGACAAAAGACGAAACGGGCATGGTGCACACAAGGGAAAACATCTCATACAACACAAGCATTCGTCCATGGGTCATTGTCTCGGGGTTATACCTTCAAAGCGTTCGTTCTCGAAGCGGTTCGAGTCGTCGAGGGACGCAGTGGAAGTAGTGGAAGTAGACGTTCTCGAGGCGGTCGTTGTAGAAGTTGTCGTTCACGTTGCCAAAAGGAAGTAGTGGTACATGTTGGGGAACGTAGTATTTTAAAATTTTCCTACGATCACGCTAGATCTATCTACCAGATGCATAGCAACGAGAGGGGAGAGTGTGTCTACGTACCCTTGTAGACCGGGAGCGGAAGCGTCGAGCGACGCGGTTGATGTTGTCGAACTTCTTCGCGATCCAACCGATCAAGCACCGAACGTATGGCACCTCCGCGTTCAGCACACGTTCAGCTTGATGACGTCCCACGAGCTCTTGATCCAGTTGAGCTTCACGGGAGAGTTTCGTCAGCACGACGGCGTGGTGACGGATATGATGTGTTCACCGGCGCAGGGCTTCGCCTAAGCTCCGCGACGGTATGACCGAGGTGTGACTCTGTGGAGGGGGGCACCGCACACGGCTAAAACAATTCAACTTGTGTATCTTTGGGTGCCCCCCTGCCCCCGTATATAAAGGAGCAAGGGAGGAGGGCTGGCCAACCTCCTATGGTGCGGCCAGGGAAGGAATCCTACTAGGAATAGGATTGCAATCCTATTCCTAGTAGGAATCACCAAAGAAGGAATAGATGGAGTAGGAAAAGGAAGAGGTGGCGCCTCCCACCAATCCTAGTCCAACTAGGAACTAGGTGGGGCGCCGGCCAGCCCTATGGGCTGCCTCTCTCCTTTCCACAAGGCCCACTATGGACCATCCCCCTTCGTAGGAGGTTCCGGTAACCCCCTTCGGCAATCCTGATAAATCCGAAACTTTTCCGGTATACTTCCGGTGTCCGAATATAGCCGTCCAATATATCAATCTTTATGTCTCGGACATTCCGAGACTCCTCGTCATGTCCGTGATCTCATCCGGGACTCCGAACTACCTTCGGTACATCAATACTCATAAACTCATAATATCGATCGTCATCAAACGTTAAGCGTGCGGACCCTACGGGTTCGAGAACTATGTAGACATGACCGAGACTCATCTCCGGTCAATAACCAATAGCGGAACCTGGATGTTCATATTGGCTCCTACATATTCAACGAAGATCTTTTATCGGTCAGAACCGCATAACTACATACGTTGTTCCTTTTGTCATACGGTATGTTACTTGCCCGAGATTCGATCGTCGGTATCTTTATACCTAGTTCAATCTCGTTACCGGCAAGTCTCTTTACTCGTTCCGTAACACATCATCTCGTGACTAACTCATTAGTCTTTTGCTTGCAAGGCTTATTATGATGTGTGTTACCGAGAGGGCCCAGAGATACCTCTCCAACACTCGGAGTGACAAATCCTAATCTTGATCTATGCCAACACCACGAATACTTTCGGAGACACCTGTAGAGCATCTTTATGATCACCCAGTTACGTTGTGACGTTTGATAGCACACAAGGTGTTCCTACGGTATTCGGGAGTTGCATAATCTCATAGTCATAGGAACATGTATAAGTTATGAAGAAAGCAATAGTAGTTAAACTAAACGATCATAGTGCTATGCTAACGGATGGGTCTTGTCCATCACATCATTCTCCTAATGATGTGATCTCGTTGATCAAATGACAACACATGTCTATGGCTAGGAAACATAACCATCTTTGATCAATGAGCTAGTCTAGTAGAGGCATACTAGGGACATACTGTTTTGTCTATGTATTCACACATGTACTAAGTTTCCGGTTAATACAATTCTAGCATGAATAAAAGACATTTATCATGATATAAGGAAATACAAATAACATCTTTATTATTGCCTCTAGGGCATATTTCCTTCAGTCTCCCACTTGAACTAGAGTCAATAATCTAGCTCACATCGCCATGTGATTTAATACCGATAGTTCACATCGTTATGTGAATAACACCCATAGTTCACATCACCATGTGACCAAAACCCAAAGGGTTTACTAGAGTCAATAATCTAGTTCACATCGCTATGTGATTAATACCCAAGAGTAATGAGGTGTGATCATGTTTTGCTTGTGAGAGAAGTTTAGTCAACGGGTCTGTCATATACAGATCCCTATGTATTTCGCAAATTTCTATGTCTACAATGCTCTGCATGGAGCTACTCTAGCTAATTGCTCCCACTTTCAATACGCATCCAGATTGATACTTAGAGTCATCTGGATTTAGTGTCAAAGCTTGCATCGGCGTAACCCTTTACGACGAACTCTTTATCACCTCCAAAATCGAGAAATATTTCCTTAGTCATCCAATTACTAAGGATAATTTTGACCACTGTACAGTGATCTACTCCTGGATCACTATTGTACCTCCCTGTCAAACTCTTGGCAAGGTACACAACGTGTTTTGTACACAGCATGGCATACTTTATAGAACCTATGGCTGAGGCATAGGGAATGACTTTCATTCTCTCTATATTTTTCTGCCGTGGTCTGGCTTTGAGTCTTACTCAACTTCACACCTTACAAGTCAGGCAAGAACTTCTTCTTTGACTGATCCATTTTGAACTACTTCAAAATCTTATCAAGGTATGTACTCATCGAAAGTCTTATCAAGCGTCTTGATCTATCTATATAGATATTGATGCTCAATATGTAAGCAGCTTCACCGAGGTTTTTCTTTGAAAAAACTCCTTTCAAACACTCCTTTATGCTTTCCAGAAAATTCTACATCATTTCCGATCGACAATATGTCATTCACATATACTTATCAGAAAGGTTGTAGTGCTCCCACTCACTTCTTGTAAATACAGGCTTCTCCAAAAGTCTGTATAAAACCATATTCTTTGATCACCTCATCAAAGCGTATATTCCAACTCCGAGATGCTTGCACCAGTCCATAGATGGATCGCTGGAGCTTGCATAATTTGTTAGCACCTTTTGGATCGACAAAACCTTCTGGTTGTATCATATACAACTCTTCTTTGAGATATCCATTCAGGAATGTATTTTTGACATCCATTTGCCAGATTTCATAATCATAAAATGCGGCATTTGCTAACATGATTCGGACAGACTTAAGCATCGCTACAGGTGAGAAAGTCTCATCGTAGTCAACTCCTTGAACTTGTCGGAAACCTTTCACAACAAGTCGAGCTTTGTAAACAGTAATATCACCGTCTGCGTCGGTCTTCCTCTTGAAGATCCATTTATTTTCGATGGCTTGCCGATCATCGGGCAAGTCAACCAAAGTCCACACTTTGTTCTTATACATGGATCCCATCTCAGATTTCATGGCTTCAAGCCATTTTGTGGAATCTGGGCTCATCATCGCTTCCTCATAGTTCGTAGGTTCATCATGGTCTAGTAACATGATTTCCAGAACTGGGTTGCCGTACCACTCTGGTGCGGAACGTACTCTGGTTGATCTACGACGTTCAGCAGAAACTTGATCCGAAGTTTCATGATCATTATCATTAACTTCCTCACTAATTGGTGTAGGAATCACTGGAACAATTTCCTGTGATGTACTACTTTCCAATCCGGGAGAAGGCACAATTACCTCATCAAGTTCTACTTTCCTCCCACTCAGTTCTTTCGAGAGAAACTCCTTCTCTAGAAAGAATCCATTTTTAGCAACGAATATTTTGCCTTCGGATCTGTGATAGAAGGTGTACCCAACAGTCTTTTGGGTATCCTATGAAGATTTACTTCTCCGGTTTGGGTTCGAGCTTATCATGTTGAAACTTTTTCACATAAGCATCGCAGTCCCAAACTTTAAGAAACAACAATTTTGGTTTCTTGCCAAACCACAGTTCTTAAGGCGTTGTCTCAACGGATTCAGATGAGGCCCTTATTTAACGTGAATGCAGCTGTCTCTAATGCATGACCCAAAACGATAGTGGTAAATCGGTAAGAGACATCATAGATCGCACCATATCCAATAAAGTACGGTTACGACGTTCGAACACACCATTATGCTGTGGTGTTCCGGGTGGCGTGAGCTGTGAAACTATTCCACATTGTTTCAAATGAAGACCAAACTCGTAACTCAAATATTCTCCTCCACGATCAGATCGTAGAAACTTTTATTTTCTTGTTACGATGATTCTCTACTTCACTCTGAAATTCTTTGAACTTTTCAAATGTTTCAGACTTGTGCTTTATTAAGTAGATATACCCATATCTGCTCAAATCATCAATGAAGGTCAAAAAATAGCGATACCCGCCGCGAGCTTCAACACTCATTGGTCCGCATACATCAGTATGTATGATTTCCAACAAATATGTTGCTCGCTCCATAGTTCCGGAGAACGGAGTTTTAGTCATCTTGCCCATGAGGCATGGTTCGCAAGCACCAAGTGATTCATAATCAAGTGATTCCAAAAGTCCATCATTATGGAGTTTCTTCATGCGTTTTACACCAATATGACTTAAACGGCAGTGCCACAAATAAGTTGCACAATCATTATTAACCTTGCATCTTTTGGCTTCAATATTATGAATATGTGTATCACACGATCGAGATCCAACAAACTATTTTCATTGGGTGTATGACCATAGAAGGTTTTATTCATGTAAACAGAACAACAATTATTCTCTAATTTACATGAATAACCGTATTGCAATAAACATGATCAAATCACATTCATGCTCAACACAAACACCAAATAACAGTTATTTAGGTTCAACACTAATCCCGAAAGTATAGGGAGTGTGCGATGATGATCATATCAATCTTGGAACTGCTTCCAATACACATCGTCACTTCATCCTTTAACTAGTTTATGTTCATTATGCAACTCCCACTTTGAGTTACTACTCTTTAGTAACTGAACCAATATCAAATACCGAGGGGTTGCTATGAACACTAGTAAAATACACATCAATAATCTGTATATCAAATATACCTTTGTTCACTTTGCCATCCTTCTTATCCGCCAAGTATCTAGGGCAGTTCCACTTCCAGTGACCATTTCCTTTGCAGTAGAAGCACTTGTTTCAGGCTTGAGTTTAGTTTTGGGTTTCTTCACGGGAGTGACAACTTGCTTGTCATTCTTCTTGAAGTTCCCCTTCTATCCCTTTGCTCTTTACTTGAAACAAGTGGTCTTGTTAACCATCAACACTTGATGCTTTTTCATGATTTCTACCTTCGACGATTTCAGCATCGTGAAGAGCTCGGGAATTACTTTCGTCATCCCTTGCATATTATAGTTCATCACGAAGTTCTACTAACTTGGTGATAGTGTCTAGAGAACTTTGTCAATTACTATCTTATCTGGAAGATTAACTCCCACTTGATTAAAGTAATTGTAGTACCCAGACAATCTAAGCACATGCTCACTGGTTGAGCTATTCTCCTCCATCTTGTAGGCAAAGTACTGTCAGAGGTCTTATACCTCTCGACACGGGCATGAGTATGAAATACTAATTTCAACTCTTGGAACATCTTCTATGCTCCGTGGCGTTCAAAACGTTTTTGAAGTCCTGGTTATAAGCCGTAAAGCATGGTGCACTAAACTATCAAGTAGTCATCATACTGAGCTTTTGTCAAAACGTTCATAACGTCTACATCTGCTCCTGCAATAGGTCTGTCACCTAGCAGTGCATCAAGGACATATTTCTCTGTGCAGCAATGAGGATAATCCTCAGATCACGGAACAATTCCGCATCATTGCTACTAACATCTTTCAACTTGGTTTTCTCTAGGAACATATGAAAAATAAACGGGGAGCAACATCGCGAGCTATTAATCTACAACATAGATATGCTAATACTACCAGGACTAACTTCATGATAAATTAAAGTTCAATTTAATCATATTACTTAAGAACTCCCACTTAGATAGACATCCCTCCGGTCATCTAAATGATCACGTGATCCAAATCAACTAAACCATGTCCGATCATCACGTGAGATGGAGTAGTTTCAATGGTGAACATCTTATGTTGATCATATCTACTATATGATTCACGCTCGACCTTTCGGTCTCCAGTGTTCCGAGGCCATATCTGTATATGCTAGGCTCGTCAAGTTTAACCCGAGTATTCTGCGTGTGCAAAACTGGCTTACACCCGTTGTATTTGAATGTAGAGCTTATCACACCCGATCATCACGTGGTGTCTCGGCACGACGAACTTTCGCAACGGTGCATACTCAGGGAGAACACTTATACCTTGAAATTTAGTAAGGGATCATCTTATAATGCTACCGTCATCCTAAGCAAAATAAGAAGCATAATAAGATAAACATCACATGCAATCAAAATATGTGACATGATATGGCCATCATCATCTTGTGCTTTTGATCTCTATCTCCAAAGCACCGTCATGATCACCTTCGTCACCGGCTTGACACCTTGATCTTCATCGTAGCATCGTTGTCGTCTCGCCAACTATTGCTTCTACGACTATCGCTACCGCTTAGTGATAAAGTAAAGCAATTACATGGCGATTGCATTTCATACAATAAAGCGACAACCATATGGCTCCTGCCAGTTGCCGATAACTTTACAAAACATGATCATCTCATACAAAACCGTATAACTCATCATGTCTTGACCATATCACATCACAACATGCCCTGCAAAAACAAGTTAGACGTCCTCTACTTTGTTTGTTGCAAGTTTTACGTGGCTGCTACGGGCTTTAGCAAGAACCGTTCTTACCTACGCATACAAAACCAAAACGATGTTTCGTCAAGTATGTGCTGTTTTAACCTTCACAAGGACCGGGCGTAGCCACACTTGATTCAGCTAAAGTGAGAGAGACAGACACCCGCCAGTCACCTTTAAGAAACGAGTGCTCGTAACGGTGAAACCAGTCTCGCGTAAGCGTACGCGTAATGTCGGTCCGGGCCGCTTCATCTCACAATACCGCCGAAGCAAAGTATGACATGCTGGTAAGCAGTATGACTAGTATCGTCCACAATCTCATTGTGTTCTACTCATGCATATCATCTACGCATAGACCTGGCTCTGATACCACTGTTGGGGAACGTAGTATTTTAAAATTTTCCTACGATCACGCAAGATCTATCTACCAGATGCATAGCAACGAGAGGGGAGAGTGTGTCTACGTACCCTTGTAGACCGGGAGCGGAAGCGTCAAGTGACGCGGTTGATGTTGTCGAACTTCTTCGCGATCCAACCGATCAAGCACCGAACGTACGGCAACTCCGCGTTCAGCACACGTTCAGCTTGATGACGTCCCACGAGCTCTTGATCCAGTTGAGCTTCACGGGAGAGTTTCGTCAGCACGACGGCGTGGTGACGGATATGATGTGTTCACCGGCGCAGGGCTTCGCCTAAGCTCCGCGACGGTATGACCGAGGTGTGATTCTGTGGAGGGGGGCACCGTACACGGCTAAAACAATTCAACTTGTGTATCTTTGGGTGCCCCCCTGCCCCCGTATATAAAGGAGCAAGGGAGGAGGGCTGGCCAACCTCCTATGGTGCGGCCAGGGAAGGAATCCTACTAGGAATAGGATTGCAATCCTATTCCTAGTAGGAATCACCAAAGAAGGTAGAGATGGAGTAGGAAAAGGAAGAGGTGGCGCCTCCCACCAATCCTAGTCCAACTAGGAACTAGGTGGGGCGCCGGCCAGCCCTATGGGCTGCCTCTCTCCTTTCCACAAGGCCCACTATGGACCATCCCCCTTCGTAGGAGGTTCCGGTAACCCCCTTCACCAATCCTGATAAATCCGAAACTTTTCCGGTATACTTCCGGTGTCCGAATATAGCCGTCCAATATATCAATATTTATGTCTCGGACATTCCGAGACTCCTCGTCATGTCCGTGATCTCATCCGGGACTCCGAACTACCTTCGGTACATCAATACTCATAAACTCATAATATCGATCGTCATCAAACGTTAAGCGTGCGGACCCTACGGGTTCGAGAACTATGTAGACATGACCGAGACTCATCTCCGGTCAATAACCAATAGCGGAACCTGGATATTCATATTGGCTCCTACATATTCTACGAAGATCTTTTATCGGTCAGAACCGCATAACTACATACGTTGTTCCTTTTGTCATACGGTATGTTACTTGCCCGAGATTCGATCGTCGGTATCTTTATACCTAGTTCAATCTCGTTACCGGCAAGTCTCTTTACTCGTTCCGTAACACATCATCTCGTGACTAACTCATTAGTCTTTCGCTTGCAAGGCTTATTATGATGTGTGTTACCGAGAGGGCCCAGAGATACCTCTCCGACACTCGGAGTGACAAATCCTAATCTTGATCTATGCCAACACCACGAATACTTTCGGAGACACCTGTAGAGCATCTTTATGATCACCCAGTTACGTTGTGACGTTTGATAGCACACAAGGTGTTCCTACGGTATTCGGGAGTTGCATAATCTCATAGTCATAGGAACATGTATAAGTTATGAAGAAAGCAATAGCAGTTAAACTAAACGATCATAGTGCTATGCTAACGGATGGGTCTTGTCCATCACATCATTCTCCTAATGATGTGATCTCGTTGATCAAATGACAACACATGTCTATGGCTAGGAAACATAACCATCTTTGATCAATGAGCTAGTCTAGTAGAGGCATACTAGGGACATACTGTTTTGTCTATGTATTCACACATGTACTAAGTTTCCGGTTAATACAATTCTAGCATGAATAAAAGACATTTATCATGATATAAGGAAATACAAATAACATCTTTATTATTGCCTCTAGGGCATATTTCCTTCAGTACACGGCGACGGTAGTCGAACTTGACGCTTGCATTACACGGGTCTTCGCCGACGGTAGTCGTTCACGTTGATGTAGTGGGAAGTCGTTGTACACGGGTCTTCGGCGATGGTAGTCGTTCACGTTTCGTAGCCGTTCAGGCGGTGGTAGTTGAACACGATTCATAGATGTTCGGGGCCGTCATGGTACTTGTTGCAACGTCAGGCGTATCCGAAGGGGTACTTGCAGGTCGTTGTGGAAATTAGATGAACTTGGAGGGCCAGGCAGAAGCGGGACTTGGTACAAACGAGCCGAGGGACTCCGGCGAGGTCTTGGGCTGCAGAACGAACGGATCCAGGAGGTCTTGGTGATGGGGAGCCGTTTCCCGGCAGTTGGAGCGTGGGATGGCTCGATGAACAACAACGGGACGGAGCTTGAACTTGCTGCGGCCATGTCGACGAACAGGAGGCCCCAAGCGCAAGGGGAGGTGTGGAGCATCAAATCGAAAGCAGAGGGACGGGAGGAGACCGGGTCCGTCGGAGGAGGTGGCATCAGGCGATGTGGCTGTGAAGAAGAGCTTCACGGGGCGTCATGGCGGCCGAATCCAGCCGGGCGGAGTGCGGCGGCGAAGGATGGCGATGGCGGCGACCTCGGGTCGGCGCGGGGCGGAGGAGACCCGGCCTGGCGGTGGAGGGAGAAGAGAGGTAAGGCTCCGGTGGCCGGCTGGTGGCTTGGGGCGCGCTAGAGACGAGGGGCCTGAGGGCCGGTGGCGTGGGGCGATGCCGAGAAGGGCCGGCGGCAGCTCGGTCCAGAGGAGGTGGCGAAGGACAGTTATGGGGAGAAGGACGACGACGCTCGGGAGGGAGAGGGGTCGAGCGAGGAGGAGTGGGTCGGGGCGGAGTTAGGGAACGAGAGGGAGAGATCGATGGGAGCCGGTGAGTGGCGGCGCTGGGAAGGGGTCGAGGGGAGATGGTCGGGGCTAGGGTTTAGGATGGGGTTAGCTCGGCCAGGAGGCAATTGGGCCGGTCTGGCCAATCCACTGGCAGCTGGGAGGTCCGGTTGGATGGGTCCTCCCTCAGCCCACTTAATTGTTGTTTGCCCAAAAAAACAGAAAAGCAATAAATAAGAAAAGAAAAGAAAGGAGGTGTTAGAAATAGAGTTAGGGCATGGGTTTAATTTTCTCGGACTCATATAAATGAGCTTGATCCAAGAAAAATAGGAATGAGCATGGACGTGACGATGATTTCAAACTCGTTTGAATTTAATTCAAATGAGTTTGAGATGGAAGTGGGTAAATGGTATGACCAAAAAGGTTGAGAATTTTTTATGGAGCTCGGGAAAAAGACAAAAGGATTTATGGACAAAGTTTGAGATCAAGAATTGAGATACAAAAGGCATGGAGAATATTATGCAAGTGTGTTATGGCGATTCCGAACAATGGAATAATTATATAGCTCCATATATTAGGAGGATATGTTATAAAGATAAGTCACACTTCCCTCGATTTAAATGGACCAAAGGTCCACACAATTTCTTTAAGTTGAGATGCAAAAGATTAAAGACATGATGGCATGATGACATGATGCAAAGCAAAATAAATTACACAAGCACAAATGAAACACATGGGAGAACCTGGAACATCTGGAATATTCTGGGACGTCGGTCTTCGGGCATCACAACTCTCCCACACTAACAGAGGATCTCGACCCGAGATCCTAGAGATAGCACCGGATAAACGGAAGAGGCAGAGGTAAAACAAAGTTGCTTCTTTGATAAACGAGTTAAACCACGAACCTTGAGAGGTTGAACAATCTTGAATAAAGAATACAATGGAGATGAACGAAGATGAAAACACTCCGTTAGAAAAGAGGAACAAGGAACATAATGAGAACCTTGTAGGTTGAACGACGTGAAACAAGAGCTTACGAACCAAAAGAATATGAAACCACAACGGTATAGCCAAGGAATAAGAATGACAGAATTTGGACAGCACTCCGTTTGAAAATGGAAGGAATTAACGTGAGCTTGATGAGATGGAATGATACTTGATGAAATCAAAAACACATTGCCTCCGAAACAATTGAAAGAATGTCACAAGGGGTAAGGAAGGCTTCAGACAGCACTCCGATTGAGAACAGAGGAAAACTAGATAAGATGACGGAACTAGAATGGAGGTCACGACACTCCTATTAACTGATAAGCAAGGGAAAGAACATGATCTCGATAAAACGAGATGATGGTTTGGAGAGAGCAACATCACAAAGCCTCCGGAACGAAGAATAGATGCTAGATCGTTGGAAAGAAAGAACGAAGAAGAAAAGACAACTTCTCCCAAAATTGAATTTGAAAGAGCATCCTTACGAAGAAGGGTTGAACGGAGTTGTTGGAAAATCAACAACAAAAAGAATAAGCTCGTTGTGGACTTATGGAAAACATCGCAAAATTAAGAGGTGATAACCAGCCATTTACGAAAACATTTGATTGGATTGAGATCAACAAGGAGATGAAAAACTTATTTCACCGGAATGATAAATGAAGAACTTGGGTCATTTATAAGCACCATAATTAGCAACAATCCTTAGGGAAGCTTTTAGGTGAAATACAACCCAAGATAACTCGAACGAATAATTGAAGAGTTGAAAAGATCTCCTGAACAAAGAAAATTATGTGTTTAAATATTTCATTCCTGACAACTTGTGAATCATGAAACATGAAGGGAAATTGTCAAAATGACATAACACCACCTCAAAAGATAAGGGAGCAAGAATTGCACTTCGGAATGCATGATGAAGAATGCTTGAGCTCCAACAATAATCTTGACGAAGACCTCGAGGATGAATTAAATCATGAAGAACCACCAAGAGAACTCCGGTAACAAAAGGATGAGAAGTGAAAAATGAAAAGAATAAGATTCAAGGCCTGCGATGAATTAGATGGAGCTTGAAATGATATAATAGAAATAACTTGGAACTCCGGAAAACAAGATGAACAACTTAGAACCAAGGATATGGTATGCTGAACAAGCTTCGAAGGCATTAATCACCTTGAGGGAAAAAGAATAAGAATTATGTCATGCATATCCTTCACCAATTTAAATTGATGACAACCAAAGGATTTGGCATCCTACTTATTCTCGTTGGGAAGAATTAAAGAGAGATCTAGTACAACCTTGGATAAGTATTCAACGAACCACCG
The DNA here is from genome assembly GCA_902687465.1 of Secale cereale. NCBI lineage: Eukaryota > Viridiplantae > Streptophyta > Magnoliopsida > Poales > Poaceae > Secale > Secale cereale. Next base: position 204,482,452 of record LR738713.1, on the reverse strand, counting down.
GTAGAATTATGAAAAGAACGAGTGAATTAATACGAAAACAAGGAAGAGTAAACTTGAATGAACCACCGTAAGAATATGGAGACGAACGAAGAGACATCAATGAAGACTATTTGGAGGAAAAAGTTGAAAACTGAGAACGAAGAAATATTCTGAAATGATGGCCTTCGGAGTATCACAAAGAAAAGAATTCATGAAATGCTTCGGACGGGTATAAAAGAATTCCTCACAATCTGAACAATAATTAGGATGGCATGAAGCTAGAACCACGAGCCTTCAAGAGAACGGGCCAAGATTTAAGAGGAACTCTTCTTCGGGTCTTCAAAATCAGAGAAGACGATGAGATACACCACCATGAATTGTTGAGGCACTCCGGAATGAAGAATTAAAAGGTTGAACCAATGATGAAAAAGAATTTGAAAGCGATCTTGGAGAAGGCAAATGACTGATGTAATCCATTCTTACGTCACATTTTGAAGAGAATTTTGAGTATAACTCCAGAAAAATTAGGAGAGTTAGGTAAGATCCTGGAAAAAGACCTGTGGGTTAGGGCCCACTGAAAAGAAAATCACCGTTGAAAAAGATTGCTTAACAGATATTGCATCGGTTGAATTAAATGACTAGAATAAGATGACAATCTCAAAATAGCTTGAAAGGATTCCGAATGGAAACGTGATTCTTCTGAGATACCTTCACCTATCCGGATACGAATAGCAAGAGGAGAATGATTAATTGGAGCACCGTAATAAGAAAGCATTGTGAAATGAGGAAAAAGGATAAGATCAACACCGAAGTCTTGAATTACATCCACCGGCAGAATTTGAGAACAAAAGAATGATAAACTTGGTGTTTCCTGAGCATCTTCACGATAAATCACCGGATAAGAACATTGAAGGAAAAGAATGAAGAAACATCACATGAATAAAATGGATATTTCATTTGAGAATTTCTAGCTCCAAGAAAAAGAAGGGTGGGAGGGCGGGGAAACAAAGACAACTTGAGATGAATGAAACAGACAAATCGTCAGATTTCTGAACGGCGTCTGTATGGAATAACTTGAAGAGAAGGCACACCGGTTGAAAAGGATTAACATGAAGATCTCGATGGTCAAGATGAATTAGCACTCCCATAGAAATATGAGAACACCGAATAGGAAAGGTATGGAATCAACATTTGACATCGAAGCAACTCAAATACTAGAATCAATTCAAAAGAAAGGATAGATATGTTGCAGCATAATCTTCACAATATCATATGAATAGAGAATTTGAACGAATGAATTCCGTAGGTACATCGACTTGTCGAGAAGCCACTTGGGAGAACAAAAGGTAAATAAAAACAACAAGGAGCAGATAGAACAAATACAAGATAGAAGCTTCGTCCCACATGTTCATGCTGAAAGCTCATGGAACGTGTTACAAAAGGGTTTTGCAATCCCCGGATCAGCATAGCCAAGGACCCTTTAAGATGCAACTCCCGATCTGAACAACGCCCATAAACCACTTCACTCAATGTAGAACCCCGAACTTCATATCATGCATTCGTTGAAAGAATGCCTACGAGCTACTAGATGTACCCACCTATTAATTTCCGAAAGTTTCCAGTTATGCAATCAGGTGTTGGGGATACATGGGAAGCATCGCGCACTCAACTCTAATCCTACATCCAGCTGTATCCATCCTTCAACATATAACCAGTTATTTCCGGAAACCGTTTACCTCGGACCTTCGAAACGCATCTACTATACAAGCTATGGCAATACTCCCGAACTACCTCCCCAGTACTGGTTGATGTCGGGGTTATCTTGCCACTAACCGCATAGGAGAGTTTTCGATGTTGGCCGTCTTAAGTATTCCATAACTGATGTGATATATTTGTGACGACAACACCTCAGAGCTCAACTCCCCGGGACACAGCCACAACCCCTAATGACAGGAGGCATCGAGAACAATGATCTCGTCAGAAAGACATCGGAACAATCCAAACAATACTCGCGTGATCCTAAAAAAAATTGGTGAATTTTTGAGAGTAGAAGAGGCAAGAGTAATCACCAGGAGTCCTCACCAGAGTGAAAAGAGATGAGGAGTAAAAAGAAATCCTACTCTCCGATATATATATAGGACTCAAAACTTTTTCAAGTGTGTGCCTAGACTCAACCGTCAACGATTCGATCAATCAGTGGGGGCTCCTAGGTCGAAGAAGGATCTGATACCAACTTGTAATGCCGAGGATGGGACTATACCTCCTACGTGTCGAGGCACGACTTAAAGGTATAAGCCCATTATGGAATGATCTCAAGTTTGGTATCTTTGCACGACTCATGTAAAAATAGGGATGAAATTGTAAAAAGGGGATAGTTGGATTACACTTGCCACTTCACACAATACATTACGTAAGCAAAACATTATTCAAAAAATCATAACCCGACTACGGGTGAAGATCCAAAAGAAAGATACCAAAAACATAAAGCCACGGGTCCGAATCGCCCCTAGTAGAAACCACTACTGATTGTCGAAAACGTCACAAGCATACGACCACTCTCTTCATCGAGCTCCCAGTGAAGTACTTGAACCAGCTCCTGCATCATTCTTGGCTGAACCTGCATCTAGTGTTGTAGTATCTGTGAGCCACGAGGACTCAGCAATCCCATAACCAAGGGTATCAAGACTAGCAAAGCTTTATGGGTAGGAAGAGGTAAAGACGTGAGGTTGCAGCAGTGGATAAGCATAATATGGTGGCTAGGTTACGAGTACAAGAATAAGATGAGCATCTACGCAAACGGTCGCAACTAGTAGTGATCGCTAAAGATCCTGAACTACCTACGAGCCAAACATAACCCTACCGTGTTCTCTTCTCAAAGTGAAAAGAGACAGTCACGGTTACTCACACAGTTGTGTGTTTTACTTCGGATCCTCTGTCAAGTTTTCTACAACCGGACATTAACAAATTCCAATCTGCAACATAACCGCGGGCACAGCTTTCGAAAGATTATAACCCTGCAGGGGTGTCTCAACTTAGCCCATCACTAGCTCTCACGATTAGCTGAAGTGATAAATATAATATCATCACCCCTTATCTTAGGGAAATCCGATCAGACTCGGCATCCCGGTTCACAAGACATTTCGACAATGGTAAAACAAGTCCAGCAAGACCTCCCGGTGTGTCGACACCCTGATGGTAGTCGCGCGTATCTCATCTCAGGCCACGATCGGATGGGCGATAGTATGAGTAAAACCAATCCTCGAGTTTCCCCGTGGTGGCCCCGCAGAACCACCGTTTGGGACCAACACCATCAGCATTGGCCCCCCTGTTATGTAGAATTAAGAACCCGGGGACATGACCCCCTATGCAATTAATTAATTAATTAAGTTGTTATTATGAGCAAATTAAAACCAATGTTGAGCCTTGCTGGAGGAGTTTTATTCAAAGACGAACCGTCAAGGGGTCCCCATCCACCCATCGAGTAAGGAACGCAAAAACAAGGAACATAATGCCGGTTTATCGGCGCCTAAGGTGGCATGAGTGGAACAAAACACAGAGCAAAAGGCCAAGCCTTCCACCCATGCCCAGTACATAGGTGTGTTAATAATAATAATAGATATTGTGATATTCCAACAACAAGTTCCCACCTGGAACGATCTTCATCTTCACCTGAAACTAGCAACGCTATAAGAGGGGCTGAGCAAGCAGGTATCATAGCCAAACAATGGTTTTGCTAGGAAGGTGTCAAAGGTTAGAGGTTTCATGGCAACAAGGAGAGGCTGACATAAAAGATGGGTAGCGCGACATGTAAAGATAGCATCGAGACAACTAAGCATGGCAATGGTAGTAAAGGTATCCAAGGGTATGATCATCTTGCCTGAGATTCCGCAAGGAAGAAGAACGGATCCATGAAGTAGTCAAACAGAACCTCACAACTCCGGAACGAACCCGAAGCTAACGAGGGAAGCAAACTGGAAAGAAACAACCATCACGGTAAACACACCACACGAGACATAACAATATGCTCAAACAAGTATGATGCAAAACAGTTCTACACAGGAAGCAAAACATGGCAAGGTATGATGCATGACCGGTTAAAATATGCATGGCAATGACAAAGTGCACAAACAAGTACTACAAGTTAAGGAGCTCAATATGCAACGAGTTGCATACTGACGAAACACCACATTTTATTTATTTAGTTGACTCTCGTTTATTTACAAGACAAGGTTAAATGTTTGTTAACACGGCAAGAGGTGAAGCAAAAACAAACTACCTATTTAGACATTTTAAATGAGGCCGGAAAAACAACAACAATTCCGGAAAAATTCCCATATGCATGTTTAGCAATTCTAAAGCAAACAACAATTCACACATTTTAATGTTGTTAACATGATGCGGATGACATGATCAAGTTTTATGCAAGTTTATTAAAAGTTGACATGAAGAAGATATGAAGTATTGTCACCGTGGTGGAAGAAAGGGTGCCACGGCAACGAACCGAAAATGATGCCACGCAACATATCGGTTCCGGTAACTCGTGGAGAGACCGGTGCAAAAGAAAAAGGTGGCATGAGCGAGTCGACCAAGATGAAAGGTGGGGTGATCCCGTCACCGGGTTCCCACGGGTTGGCGACGAGGCACCCGAGGAGCATGACAAAAGACGAAACGGGCACGGTGCACACAAGGGAAAATATCTCATACAACACAAGCATTCGTCCACGGGTCATCGTCTCGGGGTTATACCTTCGAAGCGTTCGTTCTCGAAGCGGTTCGAGTCGTCGAGGGACATAGTGGAAGTAGTGGAAGTAGACGTTCTCGAGGCGGTCGTTGTCGAAGTTGTCGTTCACGTTGCCAAAAGGAAGTAGTGGTACACGGCGATGGTAGTCGAACTTGACGCTTGCATTACACGGGTCTTCGGCGACGGTAGTCGTTCACGTTGATGTAGTGGGAAGTAGTTGTACACGGGTCTTCGGCGACGGTAGTCGATCACGTCTCGTAGCCGTTCACGCGGCGGTAGTTGAACACGGTTCGTAGATGTTCGGGGCCGTCATGGTACTTGTTGCATCGTCAGGCGTAGTTGAACTTGGCGTATCCGAAGGGATACTTGCAGGTCGTTGTGGAAATTAGATGAACTTGGAGGGCCAGGCAGAAGCGGGACTTGGTACAAACGAGCCGAGGGACTCTGGCGAGGTCTTGGGCTGCAGAACGAACGGATTCAGGAGGTCTTGGTGATGGGGAGCCGTTTCCCGGCAGTTGGAGTGTGGGATGGCTCGATGAACAACAACGGGGCGGAGCTTGAACTTGCTGCGGCCATGTCGACAAACAGGAGGCCGCAAGCGCAAGGGAAGGTGTGGAGCATCAAATCGAAAGCAGAGGGACGGGAGGAGACCGGGTCCGTCGGAGGAGGTGGCATCCGGCGATGTGGCTATGAAGAAGAGCTTCACGGGGCGCCATGGTGGCCGGATCCAGCCGGGCGGAGTGCGGCGGCGAAGGATGGCGATGGCGGCGACCTCGGGTCGGCGCGGGGCGGAGGAGACCCGGCCTGGCGGTGGAGGGAGCAGCGAGGTAAGGCTCCGGTGGCCGGCTGGTGGCTTGGGGCGTGCTGGAGACGAGGGGCCTGAGGGCCGGTGGCGCGGGGCGATGCCGAGAAGGGATGGCGGTAGCTCGGTCCAGAGGAGGCGCCGAAGGACAATGATGGGGAGAAGGAAGACGACGCTCGGGAGGGAGAGGGGTCGAGCGAGGAGGAGTGGGTCGGGGCGGAGTTAGGGAACGAGAGGGAGAGATCGATGGGAGCCGGTGAGTGGCGGCGCTGGGAAGGGGTTGAGGGGAGATGGTCGGGGCTAGGGTTTAGGATGGGGTTAGCTCGGCCAGGAGGGAATTGGGCCGGTCTGGCCAATCCACTGGCAAATGGGAGGTTCGGTTGGATGGGTCCTCCCTCAGCCCACTTAACTGTTGTTTGCCCAAAAAAAATAGAAAAGCGACAGAGAAGAAAAGAAAAGAAAGGAGGTGTTAGAAATAGAGTTAGGGCATGGGTTTAATTTTCTCGGACTCATAAAAATGAGCTTGATCCAAGAAAAATAGGAATGAACATGGACGTGACGATGATTTCAAACTCGTTTGAATTTAATTCAAATGAGTTTGAGATGGAAGTGGGTAAATGGTATGACCAAAAAGGTTGAGAATTTTTGATGGAGCTCGGGAAAAAGACAAAAGGATTTATGGAAAAAGTTTGAGATCAAGAATTGAGATACAAAAGGCATGGAGAATTTTATGCAAGTGTGTTATGGTGATTCCGAAGCAATGGAATAATTATATAGCTCCATATATTAGGAGGATATGTTATAAAGAGAAGTCACACTTCCCTCGATTTAAATGGACCGAAGGTCCACACAATTTATTTAACTTGAGATGGAAAAGATTAAAGACATGATGGCATGATGACATGATGCAAAGCAAAATAAATAACACAAGCACAAATGAAACACACGGGAGAACCCGGAACATATAGAATCTTCTAGGACGTCGGTCTTCGGGCGTCACAAGTAATCCTAGGGCTGGTAAGCACAAGGGTCGTCTTTTGGGAAATTTATATCACGAAAATCCAGTCCTGACAAACTTGGTATCAGAGCCAGGCTGACCGTTGGCTAATCCTATCTTAGCCAGGTAAAAAACCTAGGTTAACCACCACACCAGACCATATCCTAACCCCGGCCAAGCTTCTCACGCAAGATACCCGCATAGAGGGCCGATACCTTTGGTAGTCAGTGCCCAACCTATTAGTCTAGCCTGTCGATCACCCGATAGTGACCGATGCCTAAACAGTTCCCTTTGCAAGAGTGTGAAGGAAGACTCCATCCTTTCCTATAAATAGGGTGCGCTAGCCCCCAACCCAACTAAGCCTCTACTCCATACCGAGCTAAAATGCCAGGACCCATCGTTCACAATGAAACCACAGCAACCAACCTTGGAGGTTTTGTGACCGTGCTCGCAAACCTCACCCATCGTTCCTTTGCGTTAGAAGAACCCCCAAAATATGTTGTGTACCAAGAATCCATGGGCGGTGAAAGCTGTCAATTCTGGGCCACTGTGCACATCTACGGTAGGGGTCTGTCGCCAGAACGGCCCTACAGGATCACCGGAAGGACAACTTCCTTTGAGCCGCAAGCTATCCAACTAGCCGCTCGAGAAGCTATAGTTCAACTCCGGCACCTGTCGCCTAGAGTTAACTGTCGCTCATTCTACTACTACCCCAGTCGCAACGGGTATGGTAGGCCTCCTCGAGTTGCGAGCGGAGACCACGAGACAGATCCTGCATTATTTCATCTAGTACGCTATGTTAGTGTGCTCGAGGAACTATTCGATCAAATCACCCTTGATCTGATTGCAGCTCGTGGGGAACTGCTTCGCCGAGCCCCGGCAAGAGGAGGAGACGAATCCTGCACCGACAACCTAGTCGTGTTGTTCGGACAACCAATCGAGTCCTTGAGGCCTGCCTCGGTCATTGACCAAAATGCCTTGGTGTCTCCAGAGGTGATGCGTCGCCTGTTTGGCGCACGCTCCAACGGGATTGTGGCCAACAATCCCCACGAGGGACATCATCACTACCCCGACCCTGCACCCCCTCAGCCACCTCCAGCCAACACGGACAGTGAAGCTCTTGGAGAAGCTTCAGCATCCACAAGGCAAGGCCGCTTGGATATAAACGAGGTTGATTAAGTCACCCGAGTAGTACCAAGCCTTATCTTGTCCACACCCGGTGGTCATGTAACCTGTATGCATATATGTATGTACGGTTTACTATTACGCTCTTATCTCTATAGCATCAATGCACGGTTATGCCAGTGTACGAATGCCTATTTATCAGGTGTGACTTCCAAAGCACCTCACCGACAACCCCCACGGTAAGCACGTCATTTTGCAAGACGTGAGTACCTATAGCATTGACCCCGACCCCGTAAAGCGAAACCGACGATATAGCTGCCCCTCACCATGATCCTATAATCCAGCCCGGTTGCTATATAAATGGCCACACCGTGACCTTGCCAAGCATCCCTCACCTGGTGCACTCCTCTCACAGCCATTTCCTTCACCATGTCGATCCCTAGTATTTATCTGAGAACCCCAGAGGCATCCCCAGGATGTTTCGTGAAGATATTATGGGATTTTACCTGCAGTACCATGAGTGCTACCCATCCACCCAGTATGAGCTGCTCAAATCGAGGATCACACCGTCCACCCCGAATTATTGGGCGGTGGTACACATCCCACCCGCAGACCCAAACCAAGACCCCACAGAGGTTTCCTTCATGGGGAAATCCATGCCAACTCCCAGATGGCCATAGAGGCTTCCGCTTATGATGCGCTCACTCGCCTTCGTTTCGCGGTGCCCTATGCCAGCGAACGGGCTTATTATTACTTTCCGAGCCGCGCAGCACCCGGAGAAGCAGCATCTTTTCCCGGTGGGAGGATTGAGAGAGACCTAGTGCTAGCCAACCTTACGCAGTATGTCATCGCGCAAGAGCATCTGACTCATGGGATAATGGGTTATCTCCAGAGCCTCGCCGAGTTAAATCCTCGGATCACCATCGGCAGACCACTAAGGCCCGGGCAGGAGAAGCACATCCATCGACTAGTCAACCCGCTCCCACCGATAGAAGAAGAGTGTCCCCCAGCACCAGAGACCTTTTCCCAGGACCCTGTCCATTTACCGTTTATGTTTTAGACGTCACTGCTACGATACCTATCCCAGCATCTACTTATGAGTTGTAAGCGATGTATTGTATTAAATAATTACTTTCAAGTGGTGGAGTAGTTCCTCTGCTAATAATTCTTATTCTAATTAATTTTTTTTGGCGCTAAGTGAAAACCTGGAGTGAGTCTTCTTTTGCTTTTCCACCCTGAGTGGTTACAACTTATACCTCCGCATGGCGTAGATATTTTATTTTTTATCGCGCAACACCGCAACAGCAGGATTACAACCCCGGCCACTCCACACAGTACACTAAGTTACTAGTCCACATACACCTACTTCATCAAATGAACCACCCCTCTAGCGCACCACAGTCTCTTGAGGAGAAACTCGTGGGAGCTTATTCAAGCACTAGTTGCCTACCGCACACTAACCACCGATAGCACCCGACACCCATGCCTAATCCTCGTGATCGCCGCCGCCGCGAAGAGCTAGCACTCGAGCCGCAGCATCACGACGATCGTCGAGGATCATCGCGCACAAAAGCACGGATACCCCCAGCAATGCCGCCAACGCCACGCATACTAGGATCATGCACTAGTCCCGCATCACCTCCACCATTAGAGCCTCGACCCGAGGTCCTGCAAACACAAATGGAGGAGAGGAAAGAAGAAGAAGAAGAAGCGAGGCCAGGAACAAGGAGCACCTCGGTCGTTTTATAGCTCGAGATCGTTGTACGGTGGGCGGAGTCCACCAGCGCCGCCCGTCACTCAACCGTCGGTGTTCGGAGGCGAATCCGCGAGTAGTGCCGACAGCACGCTGGTCCGCGAGGTGAGTGCATGCTGCACCGGCAGCTAGCGCGCCGCGCACTACGGCAGTACGGCCTAGATGCCCTAAGAGCTAGCCATCGCCGGTGGAGAAAGCGCGGGAAAGCACGCGGGAAGAGGAGAAGAGAGAACCGGAGGTAGAAGAAGAGACTGACAGTGGGCCCAGTGCCCACCTGTCAGCCAGTCAGAGCACTGTACCCTCGGGTGCAACCAGCGTATTTTAGATTTAGAAATTTTTATTTCCAAATTTACTATAGCCCAGAGTAGAAATATCTAGTTTTCCACGACCATAGATTTTTCCACGCAGCGCCAGTATTTCACACCGCAGTTTACGCCACTTTTCGCCCTTGCACTGTAGCGGCATTTATTTGCATTAGCAGAGCGGTTAAGTTTTGGTGATATCTTTTTGTGACAGTAGAAGATTTCATAACAACCCTTAACAAATCTCGAAGACGAGATTTTTCTTAAGGGGGGAACTATTGTAACACCCCAAAATTTAACCATGTTTTAATAATTAAAATTTTGCCAGGCAATTAAAATTTTGCAATTTTGCTGGATGTTTCTTTTAAATTCAGGACCCTTCTGTTTCATTTATGTTGGGGTTTTTACCACTAGTGAAAACTTCCCAATTATTGTTAGACTCTCATTTTCACTCATTAAAACTTTTCTGATATCAGTAGAATTAATTATATAATTGTCTCGCTAATTATTCTCTCCTCTAAAAATGGTTTCCCTTAGTTTTAGAGCCCCATTTGAACTACAACCCTTTGATATGTTCATCTAAAATTCAAACCAAAAATTGGAGATGTCATGTGTTGTTGTTAGACCACTTCTTTGCAGGAATATAGTTCATTCATCTAATATTTTGAGCTCCAGATCAAGAGTTCAAATCTGGTCCAGTGGGCTGTTTTACACTTAAACTCCCAATAAATATTTCTTTAGAGCTTCCACCAAAATTATGGGATGTTCATAGGAGGATACTATTCAACTTTATTCAAAAACCCAAAGTAGTCCTTTAGAGAATTTGTACATCAACCACCATTTAACATTTCTCCCTTGCTATGATTCCTTTTCCTACTTGTAGGCCATCCTGTAAAACCCTTAAACCCAGGAGAATGGACCCATTGGAAGATTTTTGATTCATGAAACAAAGCCCTTCACTTTCTGTCCATAACTGAAGATTTGCAAAACTTGCACTAGCAAGTTTCTGGTTTTGCCCAACTAGCTTTGCCATTATCACATCCACCTAAAGAGAATCTTATCTAGAGATTTTGGCCACCCCAAGAGTTGCCTAGTGACCTCTAGCATTTTGTCAAACACCTGAGGTGCATGGCCAGTTTTGGCATGATCTTTGCTTTACACTATGACCTTGCCCCTACTTGCACACTGGCATGTCCACTAATCTCCCTTAAGCCTCTAACCTAGGCCTGCTAACTTTCAGCCTCATCCAAGCTATGTGGCATGCGCTGGCATTTTATCGAGCAGCTCACGCGCGTGCTCTGGGCGCGCCCAGAGCGCACGTTTTGCACGCGCGCGCAACGAGCCGCCGCGTCCGTCTGCCGACACCCCGTGCCCGTTCTGGCCGCTGCACTCGCACCGCCTGCACACCTGCCCTCTCCCCCACCACAGAGACGACAATGGAATCCCACAGTGCCGCCGTCAGGTCGGCCGCTGCAGCTAGCGGGCGGCCACCGCAGCCCCTGCCGTGGACAGCGCCGCCCGAGCCTCCAGCGCTCGCCACCTGCCCCCTGGAGCAGCTCCAGATCATCCGCGAGTTCGTCCCCTAGCACGCGTCGCCGCCACGTCGCTCTAAGCTACAGAATGGCGGTCGCCGGCAATCTTATCCCCGGCCGCTGCGGAACCGCCATTGCTCACATATTTAAGGACGCCCCGAGCCTCTGCGCATCCTTAGACAGTCACTAGCCACCACGAAGAGCAACCCCATAGGAGCCAATCATCCAAGGGAAGTTTTCTTCTCCATCTCTGGCGAGTACGTCTGCTGCCGCACCCCAGTCCAATCCGACGCAACCCGAGCCCCTCCCGTCCAGCCAGCACCACCGTTCGACTCCCTATGATCCCGCGGAGCCGCCCAACGCCTCAAACTAGCTCGGGAACCACCGTAGTGTGAAGCCCCAATTCCACTCGAGGCCCTCGTCCGCCGCGAAGCTCGTCGCCGGTGTTTTCCGTCACCTCCGTCGCCCCCTCGACCACTGGGAGGACCGCCCCAGTCTGGCGGATCCATCCCCGCCCTCGGATGCCCTCAAGGAGCCGTCGTTCACCGGCGTTGATCGCTGGAGCCGCACCTCCGTTCAGCCAGAGGAAGAAGGAGGCGGTGGGTGACTGGTCAAACCTGACCAGTGGGCCCCCTGGGCCCTCTGTCAGCGAGACAGCGCTAGTCCACGCGTGGATAAGTGAAGGCGCAGAACCCCCTAGTACGTCTCCCCTACTCCGAAAGCGTATTTCTAGTTGAACCGTTTTCTATTTCTGTTTTATTCTAAAAACAGATTTGACTGGCAATATTTTTTTAAATATTAATCCAAATGACTTGATTCTTTTTCTGTTGTTTCCCAAATATTGTCTAGTTTATTTTCATATTTAAATGATATTTTTCCAGACATCTTTTTTTGGGGCTGTTTTAAGAAAATGTATTGATTTTATATTATTTCATTTAGGATTTGGAAGAGGGAGAAAACTTTCAAAAAGTGTTGGAATGCATTTCTGCTCCCCTCTACTTGAAGGCAAGCACTTTTGAACCCTGGTTTATTGCATGCAGTTGTTGTTGACACAATTGCAACAATATGAATGTGTTCATTTTTTATTTTTTATGTGATGATATGATCGTACCCATGAGTGCATGAGGTACACACTTGCTGAGAATAATTAGTATACATGACAGTGGTCCCATTCGTATGCCTTTCATGCCTAACGGAAGGAAGTCGTGAAAGTCGCGGTCTTGTGTAGACGCGAGCTTGTCACTAGCTCCCCGTCGAGACGGTGGAGTCCGGTATGGTTTGGTAAGGCATGACGGATGGTGATTCCGACTGTTGTTGTGAAATATATCGGTTATGACTAATCATGTGAGTAATGCTGAAACCTCCTGAGTCGACCATAGATCGAGTCTTATTCCAGTGAACCCCATACTTGTTATGTGCTACCACTTGTCACTGCCGCAGGTAGGGTACAGTTCAGTAAGTGTCAACCCCTGTCCTAGCACACACCGTACAGAGAGGCCATGGTGGAAGATATCGGCTGCATCCGGTAGGCATGCCACCTGGTCCGGGGTCATGGGTGTTTCTGATTGGGACCGAGAGGGGGGCACCCCTTAGAGCGCGCAATAGAAATTTGATCCCATGCTACACGAGGTTGTAGCCTCCCCACTCAGAGTTTGTTTAACGGGTGTCAAGGGTGATTCCAGACACAAGTAAAGCTATGCTGGTGTGTGCAAGTCAGGCGTGTTTTCGACTAAAAGACCATAGATGGTATTAGTCCAATGGACTAAAGAAAACCGTTACTCGTGGGTAAAGAGTACACTGTAATGCCCCGGATGTAATACTTTCCCTTTTGGGTATATAATATATCTCCGGCTTCATCTATTTCCATTCCGGGTTCTTTGTCTTTCGGGTTTTCGTCGTTTTGTTGTGTGAGTGTGTGGCATTCATTCATATCATGTAGACATGTGCATTGCATTGAATTTGTGTTGTCGGTTGCATCCGGTTCCGCGTGTTTCTTCCCGTTGTCCGTTTCGCGTTCCGGAGCTCCCTCACGTGTCCGTGACGTCCCGTAGGCCTACTTTGTTGTTTGGGCGTGTAACATTACCGGTGTGCCGCGAGGTTGTTGTGTGTGTTGTTGTTTTGTTGTGTGCAACCCGCCTCTCAAATCTCGTCTCGTTTGGACTTCGTTGGCTATCCCATCCGTTATTCGTGTGGGTCCAAAGTGCCTTCACTTTGTGTCCCGGAAACACCCCTACTGCAGTCTTTTATCTTCTCCTAGGCCCTTTTAATCTACCCCCGCGGTCGGATCCGTCGGATCGCGATCGGAGGGTTCCTAGCACCCCCAGATCCCTCCTAACCCTAAAAACTGCTATATATTAGACCCTCCTAGTCTATTTTGGCTTCCCTATCTTCTTCCCCTTCTCCCTTTTTTTTTCTTTTTCAGATCAGATCAAATCCATCGCCGCCGCCGCCGCTCCAATCGCCTCCCCGCCTGGATCTCGAGGGCGACCCGCAGCGATCGACCGCCGCCGCTCGGTCAACGCCCCTGCATCGATCCTGGAGTGGACCACTTCGCTGAATCGTTCGGTCCGCCCCGATCGCTCAGGCCGCCTCCTTCCCCTCGGCCCACCGCTTCGCCAGGCTCAGGCCCAGCGGGACCACTTCCCCGCGGGTCGTTGCGTCGCCCTCCTCCGCACCGAGCCATCGCCTCGCTTCGCCGGCGCTGGGCCTCGCCCACCGCACCGGCCCACTCACCCCAGGCGCCCTTCCCGCCAGTGCCCGAAGGCCGCCGCCGCCTGGGCCTCCGCCCGTCAGCCTTCTCCGCCCCAGGGCGCCACCGCGGGCCGCCGCCCCGCTCCGCACCGCGGCCCGTCCGCGTCGTCCCTCTGCGCCGGGGCCCGAAGGCCCAGTCGTCGCACCGCGCGCCCCCGCTGGCTCGCCGCCGAGCCGGGACGCTCCACCAGGCCGGCTTCGCCTCCGCCGCCGCGGGCCCGTCTTCAGCCTCCACCGGCCCGATCTCCAGATCCGGCCCGAGTTTTTCAGATCTGAGGTTGTTGCTTATTCCACTAAGTCCCTGAGATCTAGTTCTGTGATGCCTTTTTCAAACATGCATAACTTTTTGTCTGTTGCTCCGATTCGCGCATCTAATAAGTCCAGACGTTCGTGGGATCGTGCTCTACGTTTTATCTGTTATTGTCATGCATGTTAGAGATCATCTAGGTGCTCGTTATGCTGTTGCAAGAGTGCATCATGATATAAACTGCTGCTATGTGATATTTTTATGCCACCTTTGCCATGTGATAACTTTTAGATCGTTTACCCGAATGATGCAAATGACATGTCCACGTGTTCGTCTTGCCATGCTCTACATGTTGTATGTACTAGGTAGCATGATAGATTTATTCTTGCCATGCTTATCATCGTTGCAAAGTGCCATGTGGCTGTGATGTTGTTTCACTTGTTACGAAATGCCATCTTGTTGAGCTCGTTGCAATCGTTGTGTTCACCTCTATGATGCATGCTTGTGTGTTTCGGGATCACCTTCATGTGTACTTTGATGAGGTGCTTACCTCTTACCATGTTTAGTTTCGAGGTGACTTAAACATGCTCTTTTAGATGCTATGATGATATTGCTGTTTTAGGACTTAGTGGTTTTTCACTAAGTCTGAAATCCGTAACGTTCCGATGCCATGTTCGTGTGATGTTCTAGGAAAAAGCATGTTAGTTTTGGAGTGGATCTTGATTGTTCCTTGTAGTATATATTGTTGTCTTTCCATTCATGTCCTCACATGTCCATTTAAGTGGCTGTAGCATGTTTATCTTTTGCTCCAAAGTTTCAATAAAATTCTGCTGCCAGAATTTTATTGTCAAGTTCCATATGTCCAAGATCATTGCTATTGATCCGTGGCTCCGTTGGTGGTGCACCTTTGGACTTAGTTGCTGTAGTATATGTCTAGTTTGTGTTCATGCCCTTTGCCATGTTATTTGAATGCTGTAGCTCAATTATTTTGTGCTCCGAAGTTGCTATGATGCTGTAATTTTCAGCTTTCGCTCATTTTTGTTTCGGGCATAACTTTTAGCCCGTAACTCCGATTTCAGCGAATCTTATATCAAACTTGATTGATTTTCCGTGTAGAATCATAATATCAGATTGTTATCATGTTTTGAGGTGTTTTGCTTGAGTGATAATTTCCATGCTCCGTGTGCATCCTTAGTGCATCCATCATGCATTCATCTTTTTCGAGTGCGCATTGCATCTTGTTGATTGGTGCTTGGTGTGATTGTTTTGTTTAGAGCCGGAAGCTGAGTCCGAGTACGAGTTCGAGCACGAGGTTTCCAACGAGGTTGAGCACGAGGCCCCTTCTTACGATCCGAACGACTTCTCTTCAGGCAAGATGACCGAACCCCGATAACATTACTATCTTTGCCTATTGCTAGTGGTCTCGATCTATAGCTTTGCCTCGATGCCCATGATCTTCTTGTCAGCCTCCTACTTGTAACCAATTTCCATGTTTAACCAACCTACCTATGCAAACCGTTGCTTGGCTAAGTATGCTTCGCTCAGCCCTTCTTATAGCGTTGCTAGTTGCAGGTGAAGATCAAAGATGCTTGCTTCATGTTGAAGTTTGGTTGGGTTTTATCACACTATATAAATGGTTAAAATGAAATCATCTATATATTGGCAAGGGTGGAAGGCTAAGCCTTTCGCTTGGTGATTTGTTCCACTCATGCCGTTAGGAACCGTATAAACCGGTGTTATGTTCCTTGATTATGCGTTCCTAACACGGTTGGGGTGTATGGGACCCCCTCGATAAACCGCTAAGTGCTAAGTCTTTTCCAGCAAGTCCCAACATTGGTACTATTTGCCTAATAACAAACTAAACTTGCATAGGGAGTTATAAACCCTTTTTCTTAATCAACAACCCCGGGCCAGTGCTCCACATGAGTGTTGGTCCGAAACGGGGAGTCTGCGGGGCCACCTCAAGGAAACTCGAGGTTTGGTAAAAACCTGTAGAATCGCCCATCCGGTCGTGTCCTGAGACTTAGATACACGCGGCTACTATCAGGGTGTCGACACGCCGGGAGGATTTGCTGGATTAGCCTTACCTTAGTTCGGTATATCTTGAGCACGGGATTCCGAGGATACTCGGGTCTTCCCACTTTGGAGTTGCGACTCCGCGGATCGTGGGCTTGTAATGGGTCAAGTTGGAACACCCCTGCAGTGTTTTGAACTTTCGAAAGCCGTGCCCGCGGTTATGTGGCAGATGGGAGCTTGTTAATATCCGGTTGTAGATAACTTGACACAATGTTTCTAATACACTACCAGCGTGTGTTCCGTGACCGTCAATTTCCGAATAGGGATTCGGGAGTTGAACACGGAGGGGTTATGCTTGTTGAGCTTGTAGCTAGGTTCACTTCGTGATCACTTCTCGTCCGAGGCTTTCTCTTCTCGCTCTCACTCACGTAAGCTAGTTGCTAGTTGCTGCTGCAGACACTATTTCTTTTCTTCAGCCTTTATCCTCTCCCAAGGCTTAAATAGTCTTGTTACCCGGGAACGGGATTGCTGAGTCCTCTGTGGCTCACAGTTACTTCACACACCAGATGCAGGTCCAGCTGTGAGCTATCCAGGTGATGGCACCGAGCTGGATTGGGAGTACGACGAGGAGCGTAGTCGGTACTATGTGCGATACCCGGATGATCAGTAGTGGAGACTCTTACTAGGATTTGATCCGCCTGTGGTTTATTTATCTAAGTTTGGTATCTTGACATTTGGTTTTTGCCCTTAGAGGGTTGTGTTGTTCTTAATGTATGATGATTGAGACATGATATGTAATTCTGTGATGTGGCGAGTGTAAGCCAACTATTTTCTGTTTACAATCCCCTCTTTTACATGAGATGTGCAAAGATTACCGAACTTGAGATCATTCTAGGATGGATTTATGCCTTTAAGTCGTGCCTCGACACGTAGGAGGTATAACTCCATCCTGGGCATTACAAGTTGGTATTCAGAGCCTTCTCCGACCTAGGAGCCCCCACTGTTTGATCGAATCGTTGACGGTCGAGTCTAGGCACACACTAAAAACTTTTTGAGTCATATATTATATCGGAGAGTAGGATTTCTTTGCTTCTCATCCCCTTTCTCTCTGGTGAGGACTCCTGACGACTACTCTTGTCTCTCCTATCTTCAAAATTTGCACAAATTTTTTTAGGAATCCCGCGAATATTTTGGGATTGTTTTGATGTTCTTGTGACAAGGATATTGTTCTCGATGCCTCCTGTTCCCGGGGAGTTGAGCTTCGGGGTATTGTTGTCACAAGCATATCGCGGCAGTACTAAATACTTAAGACGGCCGACATCGAAAATCTCTCCTATAAGGCCAGTGGCAAGATAACCCCGACATCACCCAGTACTGGGGAGGTAGTTCGGGAGTATTGCCATAGCTTGTTATAGTGGATGCTTTTCGAAGGTCCGAGGTACACAGTTTCCGAGAAAGACTGGTTATGTGTTGAAGGATGGATACACCTGGATGTAGGTTAGAGTTGATTGCGCGGTGCTTCCCGTGTATCCCCAACACCTGATGGCATAACTGGAATCTTTCAGAAATTTATAGGTGGGTTTTATCCAGTAGATCGTAGGCATTCTTCCAACGAATGCAGGTTAGTGAGTTCGGGGTTCGACATTGAGTGAAGGGGTTATATGACCGATGTTACTATCAGGAGTTGCATCTTAAAGGGTCCTTGGCTATGCTGATCCGGGGATTGCAAAACCTTTTCGTAACGCGTTCATATGCTTTCAGCACAAAGATGTTAGAACGAAACTCCTCTCTTGTGTTTGTTCCTTTCCGTACCTTGTTCTTTTCTTATTTTCATTTTGTTCCCTATGTGGCTTCTCGTGAAGATTGATGTTATCATTTAACTGAGAATTTCATCCGTTCCTCTTGTTCGGATGTTTTCATTCGTTCTATTGTTCGAATGATTATTGTGAAGACTTGTTGCAATTCATTCCTTTGATTCAGCTTATTCCTTTTGTCAACCAATTGATGATTCGTGGTCATCTCTTACAGGATGGCTCCGAAAAGGGTTCCCAACGCTAACCCAGAGGTGGAAGAGGTTCCAGAACATCCTCCTTCCCCCCCTCCTCCGCCTGAGGCTTGGACAGCATTTATGCAGACTACAGCTCAGAACACTCAGTTGATGATGCAGATGATGCAGCAGATGCAAGCTATTCAAGCTAATCAGGGTGTTCTAGGGAACCAAGGCAACTTCTTCCAGCAGCACCATGCTACTCTCAACCAGTTCTTGGCCAACAATCCTAAAGCTTTCAGTTACTGTGTCGACCCTCTTGATGCTGAAGATTGGCTAACCGATATCAAGAAGCATTTTGAGTGCAGTAATGTGAAGGAAGATGATTATGTGAAGTTTGCAGCCTTCCAACTGAAAGATCAAGCAGCTGATTGGTGGCAGCAGTACAAAGACTCCAGGCCAGGTCAAGTGATCTCTTGGGAGAATTTCTGCAAGAATTTCCGTTCGCACCACATTCCTACAAGTGTCATCTATGGTATGCGTGAGCAATTCCGCAACCTGAAGCAGGGCTCCATGACAGTCTATCAGTATAATGTCAAGTTCCAAAACCTCGCTCGCTATGCTAAGCAAGACATTCCTGATGCCAAGAGTAAAATCTACTAGTTCCGTGGAGGTCCCAAAGATGAACTTCAGCTTGCTCTCACCTTGTTCGAGCCCGATGAATTCGACAAGTTCTATAACATGGCTTTGAAACAAGAAGCAGCTCAGCTTAAGATGGAGGCTTCTAAGAAGAGAGTTCGAGATGCTGTTCACTCTTCCTCATCGTCTCAGTTGGTCTCGAAGCATCAGAAATTCTGGCTTCCTCCTCCTCCAGTGATTCGAGCTCCATACAACAACTCCAACAACTCCAACAACAAGAACTCTAGTGGTCGTGGCTTCTCCCACCCACCCAACCCGAGCAACCAGTCGAAGAAGCAGTTTCAGTCTCAAGGCTCGAAGTCAAGTGGCTCTCATTTCCGTCCTCTCTCAGAAGTGACTTGCAACAAATGCACTCAGAAAGGTCACTATGCCAACAGATGTCCGAATCCGAAGCGTCTTCCACCTCCTCCACCTGTGAGTTCAGCTATTGTCAGGCATGATCCAAAGGCAGCAAGGGTCAATCTGATGAATGCAGCGCAAGCGGAGAATGCTTCTGATGTCATTTTGGGTAACCTTCCAGTTAACTCTTTTCTAGCTAAAGTTTTATTTGATTCGGGTGCTTCATGCTCTTTCATGTCTCAACCATTTGCATCCAAGCACAATATTGCCACTTCAAATTTACCTCAGAAGTTGCAAGTTGTTTCTCCGGGCAAGATTATGACTTCTAGTGTCAATGCTCCGGATGTTTCTATTCGCATGGGAGATTATCGCTTTTTGGCTAAACCGGTGATTCTTGGTAATTCTGATATTGACCTCATCCTCGGAATGGATTGGCTTTCTCAGCATGATGCTCACATTGATTGTGCTCAAAAGGAAGTCAAGTTGACTCATTCTGATGAAGATGTGATTATCTTTGCCTCCAGGGATAACACTATCAGGCTTTTCTCTCTTAATGATAAGGGCGAAATTAATGCCATATCTCAAATTCCGGTGGTGAACGAATATCAAGACGTCTTTCCTGAAGAACTTCCAGGCATGCCTCCACACCGTCAGGTGGAATTCGTAATTGAACTCGAGCCGGGTACTGAGCCAGCATGCCGGCGTCCGTACAAGCTCTCTTCGGATGAATTGAAGGAATTGAAGAAGCAGCTTGATAAGCAGGAGAGTATGGGTCTCATCAGGCCTAGTACGTCTCCGTGGGGCTGTGGTGTCTCATTTGTCAAGAAGAAAGATGGCACGGAGCGTCTCTGTGTTGATTACCGGCCATTGAACAAGAAGACGATTAAGAACAAATATCCGCTCCCCAACATCAATGAACTCTTTGAGCAGCTCAAAGGAGCTAAAGTGTTCTCTAAGCTTGACCTCTGAATGGGCTATCATCAAATTCGCATTCGCGAGGAAGACATTCCCAAGACGGCCTTCAGAACGAGCTACGGTTCATACGAGTATACCGTCATGTCCATCGGTCTCGCCAATGCTCCTCCTACCTTTTCAAGGATGATGCATTACATCTTCAACCCCTATACTGGCGAGTTTGTGCTTGTGTATCTGGATGATATTCTGGTGTTTTCCAAGAATGAAGAAGATCACGAAAAGCATTTACGCCTGGTTCTTGATCGACTCCGAGAGCATAAATTCTATGCCAAGTTCTCCAAGTGCGAGTTTTGGCTCGATAAGGTTTTGTACCTGGGCCACATCATCTCACCTGACGGCATTGCGGTTAATCCCGAGAAAGTTGAAGCAATTGTCAACTGGGAAGCTCCTCAGAACGTCAAGCAGCTCTGCAGTTTTCTGGGTCTTGCCAGCTATTGCAGAAGGTTTGTTGAGAACTTCTCCAAGATTGCCAAGCCTCTTTCCAACCTGCTTCAGAAGAATGTCAAATACTTTTGGTCTCCCGAATGTGAAGTGGCTTTCAAAACTATCAAAGATAAGCTAGTCTCTGCTTCAGTTCTGACTCCTTCGGATGAATCCAAGCCCTATGAAGTATTCTGTGATGCTTCTCTTCAAGGTCTTGGTGGTGTGCTTATGCAAGATAAGAGAATTGTGGCATACACTTCTTGTCAGCTCAAGCCAAGTGAGAAGAACTATCCCACACATGATCTCGAGCTAGCAGCTGTGGTACATGCTCTGATTACGTGGAGACATCTGTTGTTGGGCAGAAAGGTCGACATATTCACTGATCACAAGAGCTTGAAGTACATCTTCACACAGCCGCATCTGAACCTCCGCCAGACTCGTTGGGTCGAAATGATCCAAGAGTACAATCCCAGCATTGAATACACTCCTGGCAAGGCGAATGTGATTGCAGATGCTTTGAGCATAAAGGCATATTGCAACAGCCTTCTTATCAAGCCGTACCAGCCTGAGCTTTGTGAAGCATTCAGGAAGCTCAACCTCCAAGTTGTTCCGCAGGGTTTTCTTGCAAATCTTCAAATTGCTCCTACCTTGGAAGATCAAGTCCGTGAGGCCCAGCTCAGTGATACCATGGTGAAGAAAGTGAAACATGGGATTGCAAAGGGCACTCCAAAATACAAGTGCTTCCGTGTTGATGAGAGAGATGCCTTGTTCTTCGAGGACAGACTCGTTGTTCCCAAAGGTGATCTCAGGAAGCTCATAATGGAAGAAGCTCATGATTCTCTCCTTTCCATTCATCCTGGCAGTTCCAAGATGTATCAAGATCTCAAGCAATCTTACTGGTGGACACGCATGAAAAGGGAAATTGCCCAATTTGTGAACGAATGTGATGTTTGCAGAAGAGTGAAAGCAGAACATCAACGTCCAGCCGGTCTTCTCCAACCTCTTCCTATCCCCGAGTGGAATTTCGACCACATTGAAATGGACTTCGTCACTGGTTTTCCTAAATCCAAGCGAGGAAATGATGCTATCTTTGTGGTGATTGACAAGCTTACCAAAGTTGCTCACTTTCTTCCAGTCAAAGAATCAATCAATGCAGCTCAACTTGCAGAGCTGTACACTTCCAGAATTGTGTCCCTACATGGCATTCCTCAAGTTATATCCTCAGACCGTGGAAGCTTGTTCACATCAAGGTTCTGGGACTCCTTTCAGTCCGCCATGGGCACTAAGATCAGGTTCAGCAATGCATTTCACCCTCAGACTAGTGGTCAAGTCGAGCGTGTGAATCAGATTCTAGAAGACATGCTCAGAGCCTGTGTCATCTCCTTCGGCATGAAATGGGAAGACTGCCTTCCATTTGCCGAGTTCTCTTACAACAACAGCTTTCAAGCAAGTGCAGGCAAAGCACCGTTTGAAATCCTCTATGGCAGAAAGTGCCGTACCCCTCTCAACTGGTCTGAAACAGGCGAACGCCAACTTCTTGGCAATGACTTGATCTCAGAAGCCGAAGAAATGTGCAAAGTCATACGTCAGAATCTCAAGGCCGCTCAGTCGCGTCAGAAGAGCTACTATGACGGCAAGCATCGTGATTTGGCTTTCAACATTGATGATCATGTCTATCTCCGTGTGTCTCCGATTAAAGGCACCCAAAGATTCGGTATCGAAGGAAAGCTTGCTCCTAGATACGTCGGGCCTTTCAAGATTCTTGGCAAGAGAGGCGACCTAGCCTATCAACTTGAGCTCCCTTCAAACTATGCCAATGTTCATGATGTCTTCCATGTGTCTCAACTTCGCAAATGCTTCAAGGCACCTGAGCGCATGATTCCGTTTGAAGAGATTGATCTTGAACAAGACCTGTCCTACCGAGAGCATCCCGTTGCAATTCTCGAAGAAACCGAACGCAAGACCCGCAACAAGTCCATCAAATTTCTGAAAGTCAAGTGGTCACATCACACCGACCGAGAAGCTACCTGGGAATGAGAAGATCATCTTCGTTCCGAGTACCCTTCCTTTTTCCAGTCCTAGATCTTGGGACGAGATCTTTTTCTAGTAGAGAAGAGTTTGTAATGCCCCGGATGTAATACTTTCCCTTTTGGGTATATAATATATCTCCGGCTTCATCTATTTCCATTCCGGGTTCTTTGTCTTTCGGGTTTTCGTCGTTTTGTTGTGTGAGTGTGTGGCATTCATTCATATCATGTAGACATGTGCATTGCATTGCATTTGTGTTGTCGGTTGCATCCGGTTCCGCGTGTTTCTTCCCGTTGTCCGTTTCGCGTTCCGGAGCTCCCTCACGTGTCCGTGACGTCCCGTAGGCCTACTTTGTTGTTTGGGCGTGTAACGTTACCGGTGTGCCGCGAGGTTGTTGTGTGTGTTGTTATTTTGTTGTGTGCAACCCGCCTCTCAAATCTCGTCTCGTTTGGACTCCGTTGGCTATCCCATCCGTTATTCGTGTGGGTCCAAAGTGCCTTCATTTTGTGTCCCGGAAACACCCCTACTGCAGTCTTTTATCTTCTCCTAGGCCCTTTTAATCTACCCCCGCGATCGGATCCGTCGGATCGCGATCGGAGGGTTCCTAGCACCCCCAGATCCCTCCTAACCCTAAAAACTGCTATATATTAGACCCTCCTAGTCTATTTTGGCTTCCCTATCTTCTTCCCCTTATCCCCTTTTTTTTCTTTTTCAGATCAGATCAGATCCATCGCCGCCGCCGCTCCAATCGCCTCCCCGCCTGGATCCCGAGGGCGACCCGCAGCGATCGACCGCCGCCGCTCGGTCAACGCCCCCGCATCGATCCTGGAGTGGACCACTTCGCCGAATCGTTCGGTCCGCCCCGATCGCTCAGAGCGCCTCCTTCCCCTCGGCCCACCGCTTCGCCAGGCTCGGGCCCAGCGGGACCACTTCCCCGCGGGTCGTCGCGTCGCCCTCCTCCGCACCGAGCCATCGCCTCGCTTCACCGGCGCTGGGCCTCGCCCACCGTACCGGCCCACTCACCCCAGGCGCCCTTCCCGCCAGTGCCCGAAGGCCGCCGCCGCCTGGGCCTCCGCCCGTCAGCCTTCTCCGCCCCAGGGCGCCACCGCGGGCCGCCGCCCCGCTCCGCACCGCGGCCCGTCCGCGTCGTCCCTCCGCGCCGGGGCCCGAAGGCCCAGTCGTCGCACCGCGCGCCCCCGCGGGCTCGCCGCCGAGCCGGGCCGCTCCACCAGGCCGGCTTCGCCTCCGCCGCCGCGGGCCCGTCTTCAGCCTCCACCGGCCCGATCTCCAAATCCGGCCCGAGTTTTTCAGATCTGAGGTTGTTGCTTATTCCACTAAGTCCCTGAGATCTAGTTCTGTGATGCCTTTTTCAAACATGCATAACTTTTCATCTGTTGCTCCGATTCGCGCATATAATAAGTCCAGACGTTCGTGGGATCGTGCTCTACGTTTTATTTGTTATTGTCATGCATGTTAGAGATCATCTAGGTGCTCGTTTTGCTGTTGCAAGAGTGCATCATGATATAAACTGCTGCTATGTGATATTTTTATGCCACCTTTGCCATGTGATAACTTTTAGATCGTTTACCCGAATGATGCAAATGACATGTCCACGTGTTCTTCTTGCCATGCTCTACATGTTGTATGTGCTAGGTAGCATGATAGATTTATTCTTGCCATGCTTATCATCGTTGCAAAGTGCCATGCGGCTGTGATGTTGTTTCACTTGTTACGAAATGCCATCTTATTGAGCTCGTTGCAATCGTTGTGTTCACCTCTATGATGCATGCTTGTGTGTTTCGGGATCACCTTCATGTGTACTTTGATGAGGTGCTTACCTCTTGCCATGTTTAGTTTCGAGGTGACTTAAACATGCTCTTTTAGATGCTATGATGATATTGCTGTTTTAGGACTTAGTGGTTTTTCACTAAGTCTGAAATCTGTAACGTTCCGATGCCATGTTCGTGTGATGTTCTAGGACAAAGCATGTTAGTTTTGGAGTGGATCTTGATTGTTCCTTGTAGTATATATTGTTGTATTTCCATTCATGTCCTCACATGTCCATTTAAGAGGCTGTAGCATGTTTATCTTTTGCTCCAAAGTTTCAATAAAATTCTGCTGCCAGAATTTTATTGTCAAGTTCCATATGTCCAAGATCATTGCTATTGATCCGTGGCTCCGTTGGGGGTGCACCTTTGGACTTAGTTGCTGTAGTATATGTCTAGTATGTGTTCATGCCCTTTGACATGTTATTTGAATGCTGTAGCTCAATTATTTTGTGCTCCGAACTTGCTATGATGCTGTAATTTTCAGCTTTCGCTCATTTCTTGTTTCGGGCATAACTTTTAGCCCGTAACTCCGATTTCAGCGAATCTTATATCAAACTTGATTGATTTTCCGTGTAGAATCATAATATCAGATTGTTATCATGTTTTGAGGTGTTTTGATGGAGTGATAATTTCCATGCTCCGTGTGCATCCTTAGTGCATCCATCATGCATTCATCTTTTTCGAGTGCGCATTGCATCTTGTTGATTGGTGCTTGGTGTGAATGTTTTGTTTAGAGCCGGAAGCTGAGTCTGAGTACGAGTTCGAGCACGAGGTTTCCAACGAGGTTGAGCATGAGGCCCCTTCTTACGATCCGAACGACTTCTCTTCAGGCAAGATGACCGAACCCCGATAACATTACTATCTTTGCCTGTTGTTAGTGGTCTCGATCTATAGCTTTGCCTCGATGCCCATGATCTTCTTGTCAGCCTCCTACTTGTAACCAATTGCCATGTTTAACCAACCTACCTATGCAAACCGTTGCTTGGCTAAGTACGCTTCGCTAAGCCCTTCTTATAGCGTTGCTAGTTGCAGGTGAAGATCGAAGATGCTTGCTTCATGTTGAAGTTTGGTTGGGTTTTATCACACTATATAAATGGTTAAAATGAAATCATCTATATATTGGCAAGGGTGGAAGGCTAAGCCTTTCGCTTGGTGATTTGTTCCACTCATGCCGTTAGGAACCGTATAAACCGGTGTTATGTTCCTTGATTATGTGTTCCTAACACGGTTGGGGTGTATGGGACCCCCTCGATAAACCGCTAAGTGCTAAGTCATTTCCAGCAAGTCCCAACATTGGTACTATTTGCCTAATAACAAACTAAACTTGCATAGGGAGTTATAAACCCTTTTTCTTAATCAACAACCCCGGGCCAGTGCTCGACATGAGTGTTGGTCCGAAACGGGGAGTCTGCGGGGCCACCTCAAGGAAACTCGAGGTTTGGTAAAAACCTGTAGAATCGCCCATCCGGTCGTGTCCTGAGACTTAGATACGCACGACTACTATCAGGGTGTCGACACGCCGGGAGGATTTGCTGGATTAGCCTTACCTTAGTTCGGTATATCTTGAGCCCGGGATTCCGAGGATACTCGGGTCTTCCCACTTTGGAGTTGCGACTCCGTGGATCGTGGGCTTGTAATGGGTCAAGTTGGAACACCCCTGCAGGGTTTTGAACTTTCGAAAGCCGTGCCCGCGGTTATGTGGCAGATGGGAGCTTGTTAATATCCGGTTGTAGATAACTTGACACAATGTTTCTAATACACTACCAGCGTGTGTTTCGTGACCGTCAATTTCCGAATAGGGATTCGGGAGTTGAACACGGAGGGGTTATGCTTGTTGAGCTTGTAGCTAGGATCACTTCATGATCAAGTCTCGTCCGAGGCTTTCTCTTCTCGCTCTCACTCACGTAAGCTAGTTGCTAGTTGCTGCTGCAGACACTATTTCTTTTCTTCAGCCTTTATCCTCTCCCAAGGCTTAAATAGTCTTGTTACCCGGGAACGGGATTGCTGAGTCCTCTGTGGTTCACAGTTACTTCAAACACCAGATGCAGGTCCAGCTGTGAGCTATCTAGGTGATGGCACCGAGCTGGATTGGGAGTACGACGAGGAGCGTAGTCGGTACTATGTGCGATACCCGGATGATCAGTAGTGGAGACTCTTACTAGGATTCGATCCGCCTGTGGTTTATTTATCTAAGTTTGGTATCTTGACATTTGGTTTTTTGCCCTTAGAGGGTTGTGTTGTTCTTAATGTATGATGATTGAGACATGATATGTAATTCTGTGACGTGGCGAGTGTAAGCCAACTATTTTCTGTTTACAATCCCCTCTTTTACATGAGATGTGCAAAGATTACCGAACTTGAGATCATTCTAGGATGGATTTATGCCTTTAAGTCGTGCCTCGACACGTAGGAGGTATAACTCCATCCTGGGCATTACATACACCCTCTGCAGAGATACCAAATCTATTCGAATAGCCGTGTACATGGTTAAGGACTACAGTCTGGGATGGGTTCGAGTGACGGTCTTCGGAGGAGAAACTACTAAAACGGAACTCTGACTATGATATGTGATATGTGGTTATTGTGATTATTATTGTGGACTAACCATCTGGGTTATTTGAATTAATGAGTATCCCTAAGACGGTTCTACCCCCTGGATAG
Source organism: Secale cereale (assembly GCA_902687465.1). NCBI lineage: Eukaryota > Viridiplantae > Streptophyta > Magnoliopsida > Poales > Poaceae > Secale > Secale cereale. The sequence continues at coordinate 204,455,266 of LR738713.1, read as the reverse complement.
TCATTGTTATCTATTTTGTTTATAAGCCCTTTCTGTGGTGTCGCTTAGACGCCCGACTGTGGCATGTTTGTTATTTCTTTTATTTATAAGCCCTTTATGTGGTGTCGCTCAGACGCCCGACTATGACATGTTTGTTATTTCTTTTATTTGTAAGCCCTTTCTGTGGTGTCGCTCAGACGCCCGACTGTGGCATGCTTGTTACTTATTTTTCCTTTAAGCCCTTTCTGTGGTGTCGCTCAGACGCCCGACTGTGGCACGTTTGTTATTTCTTTTATTTATAAGCCCTTTATGTGGTGTTGCTCAGACGCCCAACTATGGCATGCTTGTTACTTATTTTTCCTTTAAGCCCTCTCTGTGGCGTCACTCAGACGCCCGACTATGGCATGATCGGCATTTATTTTATTATCCCTCCCAGATTACATATGCATTTTTACACAAATGGCTTACTTGAATTTTGGACTGTCATATCATTATTATCATAGTGATCATCAATTTTTCTCGAGCATGATTATATCTCACCCATGTTCATAATGCTTACGAGTACATTCAAAGTACTCACTGGCTTGTCCCTCGCTATTGTCTTGGCCAGATTCCTTGCGTGGGAAGGAACGATGCGATGACAGCCCCGGAACCTACGCAAATGGAGATAGCAGCCTCACGAAGATAGGAGTTAACCTGGTCAGCTGTTCCTGTGGGAACTGGAGTCCCATAGTCACCGATGAACCACAAAACGCTCCCGCCATCAGCCACTAGAAACCTTGTGTTGTACTCACAGGCCAGAATGGTCACAGGCCAGAATGGTCTTGTACTACATATCTTGTATTTTCTTGGAGTTTCTGTAACAAGTTGGTGCCCCATCAGCTAACAGTAATCCTGGGACTGGTGAGCACAAGGGCCGCCTTTTGGGAAATTTATATCCCGAAAATCCGGTCCTGATACTTAGCCCATCACAAGCTCACTTTCCGCGGAGTCGCAACTCCAAAGTGGGAAGACCCGAGTATCCTCGGAATCCCGTGCTCAAGATATTTCAACAAAGGTAAAACTAATCCAGCAAGACCTCCCGGCGTGCCGCCACCCTGATAGTAGCTGTGCGTATCTCGTCTCAGGCCACGACCGGATGAGCACAACGTACGGTGACCAAAACCCAAGTTTCCAAGGGGGGTACCGCACTGGCCCGGGGGGTGGATTAAGAACTCGGGTTTGCAACGCCCTATGCAAGTTTTAGTTGTTTAGGCAAAAGTAAAACCAATGTTGGGCCTTGCTGGAAAATCTTTAACATAGAGCGAATTATCAAGGGGGCCCATAAACCCCAACCGTTTCGGAACGCAAAATCAAGGAACATAACACCGGTTTATCGGATCCTATGGTGGTATGAGTGGAACAAAACACCAAGCAGAAAGGCTTAGCCTTCCACCCATTACCAATATATAAGTGAATTAGTTTAATAGGTAATATATATTGTGATATCCCAACAACAACTTCATCACGGGGCAAAATCTTCAAAACTTCACCTGCAACTAACAACGCTATAAGAGGGGCTGAGCGATGCGTACTTAGCCAAACAACGGTTTGCTAGGAAGGTGGTTAGAGAGTTTCATAGCAACAATAGGAGGGCTGACAAACAAGAATAGGCATCGAGGCAATATCGAAAGAGCGAGACATCTAGCATAGGCCGGGATAGAAGTGATATCTGGGAATGGTCATCTTGCATGTTGATTCCACGGAGGGATCGTAACCTTGCTCCTCAAACTCAGCCTCGACAGGAACCTCGAACTCCGAATCGTCCCCGGGCTCTAATCAACACAACAATGCAAACATCGGAACAGAATCAATCATCATGCAATGCTCAAACACAAGATGCATGAATATGATGCATATGGGCATGGTAGGACATGATGCATCTCCTAGGAACAAGAAGATTCCACAAGCAACGTGGCAATAACAAGATCACACACATGTGGATCACAAGCAAAGGAACAAAACTCACATGGCCACAAGGTTATGTAGATTATTTGAACAAGCACCCAACAAATTTTAAAGTGGTTTAACATGGCAAGGGGTGCAACTAGGACTAACACCAATATGCTAGCATTTTAAATGGGTAAGAAAGAACAAACAACAATTTCCGAAAACTCCCATATTCCAATATATACATCTGGGACATAACTGAGATAGTCATATTTTAAAGTTGTTAAACATGCAACACAATAGCACCACATTAATCTACACATTTTTCCACCCCAAATGCAAATAAAGTTTGTTAAATTTGGAGTTGTAGATATTTAGTTATGAATTTTACAAGTTTAAGCACTGTTAAACACAAATTAATTCAAACAGCATCTCAAATGTTTTAAACATGGCAACAAACAACACATTAATATTCTACATGAAAAACTAAGCAGTTTTCATATATAACTCATATTCATCATAAGCATATTTTAAATGATATTAAATATGCAAAGTTAATGCAGAAAAACGAAAAAGAAAAACAAAACAGAAAAGAAAAACAAATGAAAAAGGTCAAACTGACCCAAGCTAATCTACCCGCAGCCACTGACCTATGGGGTCAGAGGCGCTGAGGTGGCAGCGGTGGATGCGCGTGTGGGTGGAAGGTACAGAGAGGCCGACTGGTGGGTCCGCCCTGTCAGTGTCTCAGAATTTGCAAAAAAGTGGGGAATTCCAGTACTCCTAGCGGGATCGAACCCGCGACCTCCTGCATATCTGACGAAGAGCTAAGCCACTTGGCTAGGCGAGTGTTGCTGACAGAATGCAGGTGTTGTGCCTTAAGATGTAACTGAAGAAGCAGGCAGCAAGGGGAAACAAGGCACGTCGAAGCTGCTCCGGCAACCTAATCTGGCGGCGGACGGGTGCGGTCTGTTCCTGGGGGAACTCCGCATCCACGCCACGCACTAGAAGCACCTAGCATCAAATACAACAACGACAGCGAGCACCAAATAGAACGGCGGCAGCGGACCTCGCCGAGACAAAGGAGAGGCCTAAACGGAACGGCGACAGCGCTGACAGCTTCTACGCGACAAGACGAAGCAGACGGGGAATAGAGGGCGGGCTACGGTGGTCGGAATACTCACTGGAGACGAGTCCCGACGGCGATGCGCTCAGGTGCACGGCGAACTACAAGCTAGACGGTGCGAAGGAAGGGGAAAAGTGCACGGGGAGGTGTGGATGCTCACCACGAACACGGCGAGGTCTTCGGCTGGCCGGGAGGTGGACGGAGTCGACGACAGCGACGATCGAACAACTGCCGCTGCCGGAGTTGAAGAAGAGGAAGAAGAAGTCGCAGGCGAGGCGATCGGCTCCGTGTAGTGGACGGAGATGACATAGTCGACGTCGAGGAATGAGCCCGGCAAGGTTGGCGAGGCAGAGGTCGACGCGGAGCACGCCGGCGATGAGCTCGCGCTCTCAGATGTGCTCGGGATAGCTACGGAGCGGCGAATCTGGTGGCCCTCAGCTCAATAGGCGGCGGGAGGAGGAAGAAGGAACCCTAGGGAATGGGTTGGACACGGGGAGAGCTTAAAAGGACGGCCAGAGCCACGACGGTACAACTATGGCGTCGAGCTCGCGGTCCCCATGGCGTCACGGGAGGAGGAAGAAAGGGTGGGTGAACCAACTGGCGCAGACGCTGACGAGTGGGGCCTGGGATTCCACGTGGGCGCGAAGTAGCGGGGGTATGTGGGGGCGCGGGTGAGAAAAGGTGAGAGGGACGCGCTGGGCTGCCGGCGCGGGCTGGTTGCTGGACCGAGGGGAAGAACTGGGCCCAGTTGGCTGAGCTGCACTACCGCGGCTGCTGCTGTTTTAATTCCTTTGCTTTTTCCATTTTCCTCAGACAGAAAATAAAAGAAAAAGTACAGGCTCAAGGAAAAGGAACTAGGAGATAAATAAAATATCCCCATGCTCCTGGATTTATGCCCTATTTTATAAAATTGGTTTGGGTATTTTTAGAGGTAGAAAAATAAAATAAGTTTGAATATGGTTCAAACATCTGTCATTTTTGAACCCAACCAAATCACTTAAAAATGGGGCAAGGATTTGCATGGTGACTCATTTCAATGCAACAAAGAAATGGGGAGGAGATGAACATTAAAAGGAGTAGGATAAGTCACTTGCAAAAATACTTAAAGAAAGGAAGAAAATATGGAAGGAGAAGAGATGTAGGAGAAGGAGGGGGTTTAGGGTTTTAGCAATGGCATGGCTTGACACCACCATCACCCAACTACCATCAAGGTGACCTCACCTCAAAAGCGAAGTCAAGTAAATGAAGCTATGATGAACCTGATGCCATGGAGATGATGAAGCAATGCATGGATGCAAGAAAAAAATAAAATGACAATGCAAAACAAAAAGAAAGCATAAGTGACAAGAACCCCCAAGGAAGGACAAGGATCAAATTGAGAATTGCTTTATTGCCAAAAATGGAAACTATCACATATGGGGTGTTACACATAGCCAAACAATGGTTTGCTAGAATGGTGGAGGGTTAGAGGCTTATCATGGCAATTTTGGAGGCTTAACAAACAAGTGGTAGGTAGTGAGACATAGCGATAGCATGGAGGCAACGAGCAAAGCAAACATAGTAGTGTTATACAAGGTAATTGCCATCTTGCCTGAAATCCAGCTAGGGTGAATACCGAGTCCATGATGAAGGCGAACAAGCATAGTCGAACGAATCATCACAATCGCTACGTAACCGAAACTACCGAGAAGAAGTACAGCCAGAAAGAAGCAAACAATACAGTAAACAAACACAACATAACCATGGCATGATGCACAACCAAATATGATGCATGTCCGGTTTAAATAGGCATGGCATGGCAAAGAGCAACAACCAATACTACAAACTAAGTGAAGCTCAATATGCAACGGGTTGCATATTCACGAAACTCCACATTCAATATTATGTTTGCTCCCATTTATGCTACTCAACAATTTTAAATGTTGTTTAACATGGCAAGAGATGGAGCATGATGAAACTACCCATCTAGGCAATTTAAATGAGGCCGAAAACAAAAACAACAATATCGGAAAATCCCCATTTGCAATTTTCGAATTTTGTATTATTCTGCCTAAAACATAATTTAAAGTTGTTAAACAGCAAAATAAAGTGCACCATTTTAATCTACACATTTTTGTGCACCAATCACATATAAAGTTCATTTAATTCGAAGCTATGGTTAATTAGCTATGAAATAAATCATTATAGCATGGCATTATGCAATTTTAATTCAAACATCAATGTGAATGTTGTTAACATGCATGAGAATGACATATTCAAGTTATATGTGAATTTTATGAAACTATTGGCATAATATGACATGGAGCATTTGTCATCATGGCGGAAAGAATTGGGGCCATGGTGGAAAAAATTGAAATGGTGTGATAACCCACAAGTGTAGGGGATCGCAATAGTTTTCGAGGGTTGTCACATCCCTAGTCAATGCTTGCATTAGGACTAGCTAGAGTGTGCATCATGTTTACTTTCCAAAGAAACTTGAAATGGGAATGAGAGAAACCCCAGCACCCCTCTTCTAACAACTAGGGTTTAATAAAATCTTTTCCAATGTACCCAAAATGCCCTTCAAAATGTTCATCATTTCTGCCTTGGTCTTAAACCACTGCCAAAAATGGTGCACAATTTTCTAGGACACCCAAGGTCTCTGGACTAATTCATATGTTATTTGCATTTGGGCATTTAAATGCTATAAAATATTCTATGTGCCCAAATAATCATAAACTAAAATGTTCCATACTGTTCATATTATATACAGTGGGCATGACTAGTTCTATGAGTTATAAAAATGTTCTGGCATTTTTATTAATTCAACAAAGTTGCAAAAGAAATGAAACATAATGTAAATAGAAAAAAAATAGGAAGAAGCAGACTTACCTGAGCCCACTTACCTGCTAGCCCAGACGGCCCAGCCCACCAGGGGCATCCCCGTCTTCTTCGCCGTGCCAGCGCACGAAGCAGCTCGGTGGCGAGCGCCACCGACGCGCCGGCCACCTCCTGCCTGCCTGGCTGGCCCCTTCGACGCCCTGGATGGACTCGGATGATGCCACGCAGACCCCCTCGACCGCTCCCCTCTCACCTGTGTCTTTCCCCTCCTCTCTCCCCTCCGCCGAGCTCCACCGAGCGAGCTCGTCGCCGTCGATCGCTGCCACCTCGCCCTACGCCACTCCCTTGGCTCCCCGACGCACCATTAGCTCCGCTGCATCGCCCCGAAGCTCCCCACCGACGCACACGACGCCAGAAGCCCTGCAACACCCTCCCCGCCGTCGTCTTCAACCTTCGGCAGCGGAGATCGCCGCCGCCCGTACGCCGCCGTCCGACCTCCCCCGAGCTCGCTTCGACGCCCTCTGCGACCGCTGTGAGCTCACGCTTCGAACCCCTCTCTCCACGGGCTCGATTACGCCTTGTAGCCTCCTCCCCCTTGCTGACCGTAGCTCACCGCCGCCGGCCAACTCGCCGCTGTGGCCACAGGCACTGTGCCTCGCAGCTGAGCACGCCATTAGGATCAGTAGATCACCAGCAAGCTAATGCCAGCTCTAACTCCTCCTACCGTGCACCACAACGCCGTCCCGGCCAACTCCATGCGAGCGCTGCCGCGGATGAGCTCGTCGCCGTCGACTCTGGCGACCAATCGACCAACCAGTGGCACCGTTGGATGCGGTGCATCACCAAGAGCACATAGAGCCCATCGGCGCGAAAAATGGTCGTCGGAACAAGGATTCCGACGAGTCACCGCTGTGCGAAATGGTCGCCGCCTGCCAAACTTCGGCGGGCTGACATGGCCTGTTAATTAGGAGCTAACAGTAATTAGATTAACCACCACAGTCATTGACAGTGGGCCCCATCGCTTAGTCAAACACAGTCAACTCTAGTTTTGACCGGAATTAGCTCCAGAGACACTGACATGAGGGACCCACCAGTCAGGTTTGACCTGGATCAGGTCTGTTGACTTGCTGACGTCAGCATGATGTCATGCTGACGCAGTAAAGGATTTTCTGGGATTATTTGATTTAAAAACAATTCAGGAAATTCCAAAAAATGCTTTAAACTTCAAAAAATCATATAAATTCAACAGTAGCTCAGATGGAAAAGATTTATATATGAAAATTGATCAGAAAAATCCAATCTTTCCAATGGCATTAGTTTCATGCATGTTTGAGAAAGTTAACCTTGCTGTATACTCTAAAACATGATAATGCACTTAAATAAATAATAGTTTGAGTTTCAATTTGAATCTTTGATTCAAATGGGCTCAAACCCTTCTGGTTATAGTTGCATGAGCCCCAAACACATGCATATTTCCATATCATGAGCATGCATCATATTTTTGCATTTTTTTGCTTATTGATTGTATCGCCGATATTCTCCGTGTTAGGTCCTGCTCCCGAGGATACTTCTGCGTATCCAGCTGAAGAGCAGTACTCGACAAGCACTCTGTCAGGCAAGCAATCATTGATCATTCCGATACAAACCCATCTTCTCGCTCCTGCTCTCTTTTACTGCATTAAGGCAACAGTGTGTGAACTGCTACTTGTTGCGGTAGTTGAACCCTATTCCCTTGCATGACCTGTCATTGCCACAGTAAATAGTTGATACCCACTAGCATGTGTAGGAGTTGATTGAGCCATGTGATGTGTGATCCACCATGCTATTTGTTTATGTTTCCTGCTATGCTTAGAGTTGTGTCAGGTCTGATTCATCTGGGTGATGGATCAGAGTGAAATGCTTATACCGGTAAAGAGAAGGAAGTGTGAAACATGTTTGGTAAAGGTATCGATGAAAGGCCATGTAGGAGTACATGGTGGGTTGTTTCATTGGAACCGTCCATAGGACCCGAGATCTGTATGTGTGGTTCAAGTTCCAGCTACTACCATGCATTGGGCCCGAAACCAATGGACCCCCTCGGTTTATTAACTGCTCTTGTTTTCTGTCCAGGAGTTGCAACTAGTTTCTGGTGTTTGTAGTTTACTGGTGGTCGTGCACAGCGCTGACCCTCGGGGTGGGCTGTGATGCGACAGGTACGTGGCAAGGTGTACCGATTGCCCATTTGGTGACTTGGGAACCCTGTACACATTGTTTGGGGCCGTGAGCGACACCCCGGCCGGATCTCCCCACGGATGGAACCCAAATAGGCGATAAACCTGGACGAGAGACTTGTGTAGTTAGTCAGGTCGTGACCGACACCCTCGCTGGGCTTCCACTTGAAGGTTGCAGAGTACATGTCGAGTAAACGCTGATAAGTGGTGAAAGCGTGTGTGAAGAAGTATACCCCTGCAGGGTTATCAATCTATTCGAATAGCCGTTGTTCGCGGTACGGACTACTTGTTTACTCTTACAGTTCATAGACAAGTTGATGGATGCTACTAAAAGCCTCTAGACATGTGTGAGTGTCGTGGATGGCCCTTTCGTAGGATGACGGAAGAGGATCCTCGGTGGTGTATTGTTGTGGTGAGTAGATGACTCGTGTACGTAGTAATATCTTGCAATCTGTTGAGAGTGGTAGTATAGGTTAGCCAAGAGTCAAAGCTGGCTTTCTGCTATGAACTCCACTACCCCCTATTGATAATGTTGCATGTATGATAGGTTCTGTTGTAAGACTTGCTGAGTACCTTTGTACTCATGTTTGCTTAATAACTGTTGCAGAGGAGAACCCTGCCCCTTCTGACGGGTTCTACATAGACGTTGACGTCGACTAGTAGCTTGCTACCCTGACGGAGATCTGGAGCTTGTGAAGTGCCTTGTAGATAGTCAGGCTACACCAAGCCTATTTTATTTTCTAAGTTGTCTATACTCAGACATGTAGCTTCCGCTTGTGCTTGTATGACTGTATGACTTGAGTGTTGGGTCATGTGACCCCTACCTGTATGGATATGTTATGTATTGCTCTTGGAGCATCTTAAATAAAGTACTTTGAGTCATAGAGTTCTGTTGTGATGCAATGTTGTATTTGCACATATTGAGCATATTGTGTGTATAATTGAAATGCTTGGTGTCGGTGTACTAAGGTAGGGGTACCTCAGTACCCCAACTTGTGCACGGGCAGTAGCAGCTTCCCGCGGCAGGGCCTACCACGCGCTCGCCGGATACCTTCCTGCTCCATATAAAACCATTCAAAAACAAAGTATACAAGACAGAAGATCGAGACCCCGGCAAGTGGAGCTTGCCGTGAAGGCCGTTCCAGGCTCAAGATTACCTCACTCACGCAAGGCCCTGGCAAGAGGAGTTTGCCGGGAAGACTAGAAGATTATATTACAGAAGACATGCCTCGGCGCTATACGCGCCGCAGCAGGGCCCGGGGATCGACAAGCTTCAGAGCCCGACAAGCTCCCGGGCCCGGCAAGGTCAAGACCCCGGCAAGGTGCTTGCCGGGGAGAGTTGCGCTGTGTGCCCGCGCTCCAGCTTATCGGTCCACGCGTCGCCCTGGGGCCTCTCCAGGGACGCGTGGCGGATGGCTGTGCAGCCTGGGGGACACGGTGGCACTCCACGGTGGTAAAGCCATCGCCGTGGCAAACGGAGACGCAAGGGCGGGCGCTTTTGGGGTTGACAGCGACGGGCATTAAATGCTCTTGTCCCCCACTGCCAAAGTAGGTAGCGACCACTGTTCATCCACTGTAGCTCCACTATTCCCGCACTGTTACAACTACCACCTCTTTTACATTTTTGCCCTTTCTCCTACGTTGACACCTGTCGGTGACCCCTTGCACTATAAAAGGAGGCCCATGCACAACGTAGAAAGGGTTCGGAACCTAGATCGCTCATACGCCCGGTGTAGCTAGTTCTTCAAGCTCCCGAGCTCCCCAACTCAATACAAACTAAGCAGGAGTAGGGTTTTACGCATCCATCGCGGCCCGAACCTGGGTAAACTGCCCGCGTGTTCACTACGATCTGCTCTTCGTGCTCCCTCCGCCCTCTTACCGCACAAACAAAGGGGCTCCGGTCCCATAGGTGTTCGTGGCGGACAGTTTCCCCCGACATCTTTGGTGCGCCAGGTAGGGGGCGTCGAGGTTGTGCGAACCTGATCCGGCGTTCACGCGGGCGCATTCTTCATCAACCTCTCCGAATTCGTCAGCTTCATCAACAACAGCACCATGGCCCCGAAGAAGAAGGCTTCGGAGGTCGGAGGCCCATCTGCGTCTCATCCGCCGCCACCGGAACCAACGGTGGGCGGGGGAGACGCCGTCGGAAGGGTGGTCGCCGGCGAGGACACTCGCGGCGCCACCAAATCCAAGGACAGGACGGACGACCGAGCCTCGGTCTCCGTGGACGCGCCGCGTCCATCTCAGCAAACAACAACCCAGCAGCGCCATGCCACAGGAGGTGGCATCCGTTTGCTGGGCCAAGGGCAAACCGGAGGCTCGCGGGACGCTCCGGACCGCCGTCCGGGCACCAGCAAGGCGCGGTCGCCGGGACGGGACCCTGCTCCTCCTAACGCTGTTAGAAGTCCGAGCATATCCCGCTCCTCGCACCGCTCGCCCCCGCTCCCCTCCACTCCAGCAGAAGCGCTCGCAAGGGCGCAGTTGCTCCTCGACTTCCCTCCAGCGGCAGACAAGGCCGAAGACTGGAGGGCAACCATCCAGAGCCTGATCGCCTTCGCCAACAACGACTCTCCACAGCAGCCGGCGACCTCGCGGCCGCGGCAAGCCGAGAAGACGAAGGCCGACGACGACAAGACCACCGGGGGTGCAACCACCGTGCACTCCCCGCTGCGGAAGCAGAAGACGCCGCCCCGCCGGAACAACGCCGACGACGGCTCCACGGCGTCGTCGGATCCGCGGGCTCGTCGGGACCAACGCCAGGTCCTTGACGACCGGCGACAAGAAGACGCTCGAGCAACGATCGAGCGCCGCCGAGAAGCTCGGCGACAGTCGGACCAGAGAGCTGGGAACGCTGTCAACACGCGCGCGCCCGGTGAACCAGGCGACTTGCCGTATGCGGCAGGTTGCCCTGCGTTTACCCGTGAGCTGTGGCGCGTCCAGTGGCCCAGCATGAAGAACTTCAAGCCCGACGTACCGGAGAAGTACGACGGCAAGACGCACCCCTCGGAATTCCTCAGCATCTACACCATCGCGGTGCAGGCTGCCGGGGGGCGCGACGAGAAGATTTTGGCGAACTACTTCCCGCTCGTGCTTAAGCCGAACGTTCGTTCCTGGCTTATGCACTTGCCGGAAGGTTCCATTTCTTCTTGGGTAGACCATTGCCACCAGTTTGTTGGCGCCTTCACGGGCGGCCACAAACCCCACGGCCAGGAGAGCGATCTCCACATTCTGGCCCAGAAGGAAGGAGAATCCCTGCGCAAGTACATCCAGCGCTTCAGCCGTGTACAGCACAACATCCCCGACGTCCACCCTGCCACGGTTATCAGCGCGTTCCACCAGAACGTGCGTAACCGCCGCATGCGTGAAGAAATGGCCATGACCAAGATACGGGATGTCAGCGAGCTTTATGCTCTAGCTGATAAGTGCGCACGCGCAGAAGAGGGGAGGAGACTCCCCGGGGAGGATGCTGGCGCAGGAGGAAGCGACAGCGACGACGCCGCCCCGGCAAAGAAGAGCCGGCGGCGGAACAATAGAAGGAAGAACAAGAAGGAAGTGCTTGCCGTCGAGAAGTCCGGCAAGGAGGCTCCCGCCAAGCAAACGCAGGCTGGCGGCTCCGGCAAGGAGCCTGCCCCTGTGGCGGCAGCCGACAAGCAGGACGACTCCGACAAGCAATACTGCAAGATCCACCGCACCAAGGGCCACGACCTCTCCAATTGCAAACGCGTCGAGTACCTCGTCGAGCAGCAGAAAGCTGAGTACGAGAGGCGCGAAAAGGAGAAGGCCCAAGGTGGTGGTGGAGAACCAAGCAAGAAACGGCCATTCAATGGCCGGGGAGGACGCCGCGGCAAGGCGAAGCAGCGGCAAGGTGATCGACCTCCCCGGGGCCGCGACAAGGACGACGAAGACGACGACGAAGACATGGAGGATGAAGATAACAGCGAGCAGGAGTTCCAGAAGGCCACGGAGGTCCTGTGCGTCGACGGTGGCGCCTCTCTGCACACCTCCCACCGCCAGCTCAAGCAATGGGTGCGTGAGGTGAATGCAGCAGAGCCGCCCATGGAGTCGCGCAGGCTCCTCAAATGGTCCAGCACGCCCATCATTTTTGATCTCGAGGATCACCCTGACCGCACCACCGCGGTCGGGTGCTTGCCGATGCTGGTCTCACCCACCATCCGCAACCTCAAGGTCACCAAAATGTTGGTTGACGGCGGGGCCGGGCTGAACTTGATCTCCTCTGCTGTGATCAAGAAACCCCAAATCCCAGATGGCGAGCTCGAAGAGACCGGTTATTTCCAAGGAATCAACCCGGGAAGGAGCAAGCCCAAGGGGAAGATCACTCTGCCGGTGACCTTTGGCGGGGAGCTCAACTTCAGAACTGAGCGCATCACATTCGACGTCGCCGATATTCCATTACCGTATAATGGAATACTCGGCCGTCCCACCCTCGCCAAGTTCATGGCGGCTTCCCACTACGCCTACAACGTGCTCAAGATGCCGGGGCCGATAAGCGTCATCACTGTCCATGGCGACAAGAAAGATGCGCTTGTCTGCGCCGACAAGATCTACCGGGATGCAGCAGCTGCGGCAGAGAAGGATACACTTGCCGCTGAAGCTCCCGGGGGGAAGAAGACGAAGACCAAGTCCGGCAAGTGCTCTGGGGCCCACTCCGGCAACCGCACCTCTTCGGAGTGCTGCGCTGCCGTCGAGGACGTTCCATCGAGCTCCACCGGCAAGTGTAAGAAGGGGATGGCCGCTCCTCCGGCAACCAAGAAGGTGTCCGCCAAGGAGGACGGCACTGGTGGTACCTTCACCATCAGTGCCACACTTGACAGCAAATAGGAAAGCGCGCTCGTTGCCTTCCTGCGGGCGAATGTCGATGTGTTTGCCTGGCAACCATCTGACATCCCCGGTGTTCCCAGGAAGGTAATTGAGCACAAGCTTGCTGTTTGTCCTCATGCGCGGCCCGTCAAGCAGAAAGTGAGGAAGCAAGCCGTGGAGCGCCAAGAATTCATTGCTAAAGAAATCAAGAAGCTAGAGGCAGCAGGCCTAGTTAGAGGCGTGATCCATCCGACGTGGTTAGCAAACCCAGTCGTCGTGCGCAAGGCCAATGGGAAATGGAGGCTGTGTATAGACTTCACCGATGTGAATAAAGCATGTCCCAAGGATCCATTCCCTTTGCCGCGCATTGACCAGATTGTTGACTCCACTGCCGGATGTGAGCTACTCTGTTTTCTTGATGCATATTCAGGATACCATCAAATTTTTATGGCCAAGGAAGATGAAGAGAAGACCGCATTTATCACTCCATGTGGCACTTATGGCTTCATACGCATGCCATTTGGACTGAAGAATGCAGGATCAACATTTGCAAGGGTAGTGCACACTGCTTTCGAGCCACAGATCCACAGAAATGTAGAGGCTTACATGGATGACATCGTGGTGAAGAGTAAGAGCAAAGATACCCTGGTCCAAGATCTGGAAGAGACATTTCAGAACCTGCGCAAGATACAGCTCAAGTTGAACCCCGAGAAGTGCGTCTTTGGAGTCCCCTCCGGCAAGCTTCTCGGGTTCTTTGTGTCACAGTGGGGGATTGAAGCTAACCCCGACAAGATTAAAGCCATTGAGCAGATCGAGGCCCCGAAGCGCGTCAAGGATGTCAGAAGACTTGCAGGTTGTGTGGCTGCCCTCAGTAGGTTCATTTCGAAGTCTGCAGAACACGCCCTACCTTTCTTCAAAATCTTGAAGAAGGCAGGTCCCATGAAGTGGACTCCGGAAGCGGAGGCGGCGCTGCAAGATTTGAAACGGTACCTATCCTCCACTCCAATACTTGTCGCACCTAGACCACAGGAAAAGTTGCTGCTGTACCTAGCGGCAACCAACCAGGTGGTTAGTGTTGCGTTAGTAGCGGAGAGGGAGGCCGACGAGGAGTCTGCACCACCGGCAAGCGAGTCCAGCGACAAGCAGGGGGCTGCTCCGACAAGCTCTGGCCCCGACAAGGACAACTCCGCACAGGAACAGGAAGAAGTGCAGAAGAAGATGGTGCAGCGCCCGGTGTATTTTGTAAGCTCCCTCTTGCAGGGGGCTAGATCAAGATACTCCGGGGTGCAAAAGTTTCTTTTCGGCCTCCTCATGGCCTCGAGAAAGCTGCGCCATTACTTCCAGGCGCATGAGGTAACAGTGGTCACTCGCTTTCCGCTGAAGAGGATATTGCACAATCCAGAAGCGACAGGCAGGATCGTTGAGTGGGCACTGGAGTTGTCGAGCTTTGGACTCAAGTTTGAAAGTACCTCAACCATACAGAGTCGAGCTTTGGCAGAATTCATAGCTGAATGGACCCCGACGCCCGATGAAGAAGTCCAAGAAACAAGCGCACCCGTGCAAGAAGCGACAAGTGAATGGGTAATGTATTTTGATGGTGCCTTCTCGCTGCAAGGCGCCGGTGCTGGCGTGGTACTCATCGCGCCCACCGGAGAGCACCTCAAATATGTTATCCAGATGCACTTTCCCAGGGAGCAAGCGACAAACAACACTGCTGAATCTGAAGGTTTGCTCGCCGGCCTCAGGATTGCGGCCGAACTTGGGATCAGAAAGCTGATTGTGCGGGGAGATTCTCAGTTGGTGGTCCGGCAAGTTAACAAGAGTTATCAGAGCCCTTTGATGGAAGCTTATGTAGATGAAGTGAGGAAGCTTGAAGAGCACTTTGAAGGTCTGCAGATGGAGCACGTCCCGAGAGCTCATATTGACATTGCAGATGGCCTTTCAAAGTGTGCTTCGATGAAGTTACCTGTGGAACCAGGGACCTTCTTGCTCAAGCTGACTCAACCATCCGTTACACCATCAATTGGACAGTCCAAGAAGAGAAAGTTGGTCTCCGGCGACTACCTGCCGGCGGATCTTCCTGAAACCGCCGCCAAGGTCCCCAAGATCAACGACCAGAACGCTGAGGGACAGTCTGCTCCTGTAGATCCGAGGATCTGTACAGTTGAAGCAAGTGTTCCCGAAAAGCCTCGCCCCGGCGAGCTTGCCGGGGGACCATCAGCTCCGGCGGAACCAGAGGTTCTTGCCGTGGAAGCTGAGGTCCCCGCAGCGGCCCTCATGCCTTTAGTCCTTGCCGTTGAGCCTCTGGCTCCGGCATGGGCGCAGCAGATCGTCCGTTTTCTGCAAACTGGAGAACTTCCCGACTACCCAGAAGAAATAGAGAAGATAACCAGGCAGTCAAGTATGTACCAGTTCATGGATAACGAGCTGTACAGAAGAAGGCTCAATGGTGTCAGGTTGAAGTGCATCTCCAGGGAAGATGGACAGAAGCTGTTGGCAGAAATACACGGAGGCATATGCGGCCACCACATTGGCGCAAGGGCGCTTGCCGGGAAAGCTTTCCGGCAAGGGTTCTTCTGGCAAGAAGCCCTCTAAGATGCAACTGCACTAATAACCAAGTGTGAAGCGTGCCAGTTCCATGCAAAGCAGATTCATCAGCCAGCTCAAGCTCTCCAAACAATTCCTTTGTCCTGGCCCTTCTCGGTCTGGGGGCTCGATATCCTCGGCCCCTTCCCCCGAGCCATCGGGGGCTTTGAGTACTTGTACGTTGCAATCGACAAGTTCACAAAGTGGCCAGAAGTGGAGCCAGTGAGAAAGGTGACAGCACAGTCAGCGGTCAGGTTCTTCAGGTCAATTGTTTGCCGTTTCGGAATCCCCAACAGGATCATCACCGACAACGGTACACAATTTACTAGTCGCACCTTCATGCAGTACGTCCAAGACCTTGGCACCAAGGTCTGTTTCGCTTCTGTTGCTCACCCGAGGAGCAACGGTCAAGCGGAGAGGGCCAATGCTGAAGTGCTGCGCGGACTCAAGACAAGGACCTTTGACAGGCTGCGCAAGTGCGGAAGAAATTGGATAGAGGAGCTACCGGCGGCTCTTTGGTCAATCAGAACGACACCAAGTCGAGCCACCGGACAGACACCCTTTGCTCTAGTCTATGGAGCAGAGGCAGTTCTCCCCACGGAACTCGTATACGGATCTCCTCGAGTGCTCGCTTATGATGAGCTCGAGCAAGAGCAACTGCGACAAGATGATGCATTGCTCCTTGAGGAGGAACGTCTCCAGGCTGCTGTACGAGCTGCTCGATACCAGCAAGCCTTGCGTCGCTACCATAGCCGCAAGATCAAGGCCAGGAGTCTCGAGGAAGGCGACCTTGTTCTTCGGCGTGTTCAGTCCGCCAAGAATTCCAACAAGTTGACGCCGAAGTGGGAAGGCCCTTATCGGGTGAGACAAGTCACGAGGCCCGGTGCTGTCCGCCTCGAGACCGAAGAAGGCTTACCGGTGAGCAACTCCTGGAACATAGAGCATCTTCGCAAGTTTCACCCATAAGGCACGGTTGCCGTGATCCGCTCCGGCAACCACCTTTTGTACAAGCTTTGCCGCTGTTGCATGTAACCCTTTGTACAAAGCCGGGCGCAGACCCCGTGCATCAGTAAAGTTTTTGTGTTTTGCGCTATTTGCTTTTTACATGCTTTTCTCTGCTATTTGCATGTGTTATTTGGCATCTTGTGCAACATACACATCCGGTAAGCATTAGCACGCTGAAAGGCCATATACTTGTTTCCCTCTTCTTTTTCCTTGCCTCTTAAGAAGGAAAAACGTTCCTCGCGCACAAGTTTGCCGGGGGGGGAGGAGATGGAGGAGGAACCGAGTGCTGTTCAAGAAAGAGAAGTCTTACCAAGAAGCAAGATATGAAAGCTAAGTTATTAGAATTTGATCAGTTCAAATTTTTAATTTTTAGTTGTCTTCCTTGAACAATCACACTTTGTATGGAAAACCTGTGCGCAGAGGAACCTACCCGTGGCTAGCCGCACCCTTGTCTTGTTTTCGAGTACGCTCAACGACTTAAGTGTGCTGCGACAAGTGTCGCGCCCTTGGTTCGTTTTCGAGTTTCACTCAACAAGCCGAGTGCGTTGCGACTAGCTGCGGCAAAGTTGCTTGCCGGTAAGACCTTGGCCAGCAGGCTGCTCAGAGTCCAGCACTCAGCGCTCGCGGCAAAGGCCCCTTGCCGGCAAGCTCCCTGGGAGCGTAGGGTGAAAAACATACAAAGTAGATGACCAAAACAAGGAAGATAACATTGCACTGATTGATCGAAATAAGATAAATATCTTACAAAGGATAACTTGTCGCAATGATTAATGAGTTCATAACACCCTATGCAGCAACAAAAAGAGATAAAGATAAAGGAGGCCTAATCTACGCGGTCGCCCTCAATCCTGGAGATCTTGTTCACTTTGGCGATGATGTGGGCGACCTGCTCCTTCAGCGCCTCCATGTTCGCGTCGGCCGGCAAGCTGCGGAGAACGTTGGTGAGGTTTATGCCGGGATTGCGGTATACAATCTTCGTCAGTATGCGCTCCAAGGTTCCCGTGCAGAGCTGGCGCGACTCCTCGGCCAGTTGCGTGGGAATCTTCTTCCGAAGATCTGCAAGAGCCGGCGCGATCCCCCTGAAGAAGAGGCTGAGCTTGGCGCTGTGAGGGAGGTTTGGATCCGGAGAGTAGATGAGATGCTCCAACTTCAGCGCCAGCAGCTCTTGATCAATGTTGGATGCAGAAGACACCAGGTCCTCGGTCCACACCTTGACGGTCCGGCGGAAGTTCTCGGCCGCAGTGTTGGCGCTCTCCACCAAGCTTCGCTCCTTGCGGAGCTCCTCCTTCAGCTTGGTTTCGCGGTCCCGGACGGCGTCGAGCGAGTCCTTCAACGTGGAAACCTTCAGCTCCAGATCCTCGATGGAGTCCTTGGCGGCCTTCAGCTCGTCGCCCTTCTTAGAGAGACGCACTTGGAGTTCGGAGTTGGTGTGGGCGTCCTTCTCGCGCTCTGTGTTGAGCGCGGTGACCCTCTCCACGCTCGCCTTCAATGACTCCTCCAGCTGCGCGACCTTGGCGGCAAGCTCCTCCTTGGCGGTCTCCGCGGCGGCCGTGGCGGCTTTCGCCTCCTTCAGCTCTCCGCCAAGGGCCTGCTCCCGAGCGGCAAGGTCTTCCTCGTGGGAGTCGAGGTTGACCTTCCGTTGGGCGAGCTCTCCTTCTCGCCGGGACAGCTCCACCCCGGCAAGTCGCTGCTGCTCTTCGGCTTCAGCCTTCTCCAGCAACCATTCTTGGTACTCCCCGGCGAGCCTCTCGCGCTCCTCTGCCACATCGCGGAGAGCAGCCTGGTTGGCGGCGCGGAGCTCCACCGCGCATTTCTCCATCTCAACGGCGGCCTTGGCGGCAAGGGCCTCTCGAGAAGCAAGCTTCGCCTGCCTGGCCCGGTAAAGGGCCAGGAGCTGATGAAGCAGCTTCTCCTCCTCGGGCCCTTCGCTTCCGCCGGGCGCCTCGACGATCTTTAGGCCCGCGGAGGCGAGGACCTCTCCATCAAAGGCCTCGCCCTCCGCGGGGGCCCGCGAAGAAGAACCCCACGGCACCTGGATGAAGACGCCGTTGGGAGCTTCAAGATAGTAGCCCGCCTGCTCCTTTTCGGCGGAGGGGTCGGCGGCCGGTGCAGCACTTGATGCTCCTGCCGCCTCCGGGCCGGTAGTGCGGTCGCCGTCCCCCTCCCCGGCCGCTGCATTTGCAGCCGGAGCGGTCTCCTCCGCAGCCGGCTCGGCGGCTCCCGCCGTGTCCTCAGCGACAGGGGCGCCGCCGCCGCCGCCCTGCGCGCCCTCCTCCTCGATGACGATGACTTCCGTCTCCATCTGCTCGGGGGGAGGAGGATCTAGAAGAAGAAGAAAAAGCAAAAGAAATTCAAGCAAATATCCAAAAAGAGACGAATCCAGGAAGACAAAGTTACGGAACTTACCTTGGCGGACGTCGTCAGCGGCGGGCTCCCTCGCCGGGGAGCTCTGCCTTGGCGGAGTGGCCGCCCTCGCCGGGCTACCCGCCCTTGGTGGGGTACTCGCCCTTGGCGGAGTACCCGCCCTCGGCGGAGTGCTCTCCCTTGCCGGGGAGTTCGGCCTTGGCGGGGACGGCGGGGCCTGCGGTTCCTCGGGAGCGACCTCCGGACGCTCCTGCGGTTGTGGCTCCACCTCTGCACAAGACAATCAAGACAAGACAAAAATATCCGGATATTAGCACAAGACAAAGTTCTCAAGCGCGCCCGACGAGCGGAAGTACGAAACCCAGACTTACGCTGGGGGCTGCGCTGGGGGCTGCTCCTTGGAGCAGCGCTCGGGTCTGGCAGGCTTGGCTCCGGCACGTCCCTAGTCGCCGCGACGGGCGGGTTGTCCGCGACCTCGACCACGGGCACCTTGGCTTTCTTCGCCACTCGCTGGGCCAAGGTCCTGAAATCAAAGCAAAAGCAAGATTAGCATCAACAAGAATCAAGATAGTGTTAAAGAAGATGCAAAAACCTCAAGTCCTTACTCCTGTTCCTCCTCGTCGTCGTCGTCACTCAGGGCGGAGAAGTCAAACTCCACCTGAGGCGCGTCCGCGCGGGGAGCAGGAGGCGAAGACTCCCTCGGGCGCTTGGCGGTCCCTGGGGCTGGAGGCTGCGAAGACCCAGCCCCTGTGGTAGCCGAGGCCCGGGGAGCGGGCGGAGCCGCCGCTCCGCTCCGTGAAGACTCCCTTCCGCTCGGCGCTGACTTGCGGGGCGCCTCTGCCGTGGCCTGCTTGCGGGGCGCCTCTGCCGTGGCCTGCGTGCGGGCCGCCTCCGCCGTGGTTGGTGCGCCTGGCGCCCCCGTCGCGGCTTGGCTCCCCCGGGTAGCTCGCGCCGCCCGGTGAGCTGGTTGTTGCCGGGGCGCCTGCGCCCCCGTCCCTGTCGCCGTCTTGCGGAGACGCTTAAGCGGAGAGCGCCTAGGGCTTGCCCGAGGCGGGGAGGTCTCCGATGATGAGGAGAGGTCGTCGGCGTAGAGCCCAAGGGACCCATCGGAGTCCTCGTCGGCCCCGGCGTCCTCCTCCTCCTCCTCCTCCTCCTCCTCGGCAGGCTTGCTGGGCCCAGCGCCCTGCACTGTGGCCGCTCTCTCTCCGGCGCCTCCGCTCCCTCCGGCGCCTCCGCTCCCTGCGGCGCCTCTGTTTCCTCCGGCGGCGTTGCCTCTCGCCGCGGCCTCGGTCAGAATCCCGGGGATCCCGGAGTGCCTCAGGGAAGGGACCCCGGCGAGCTCGTCGGGAGGAAGCTTCAGCAGCCTGCGGATCTCCGCCTCCTCTGCTTGGCAGGACGCTTCCGCAGCCTCTGCCTCCTCGGGCGAGAAGCCGAATTCTCCTGCCGCTGCGGCCGCAGCGGCCTCTTCAACCCGAGAGGCTATGTACGCTATCTCCTGGTCGGTGGTGTCCCGTGTCAGCTCCCGGATCTCGTTCTTGTTCTTCGCCACCTCCACCAGGTTGTCGAAGAAGTTCAAGACGACGTCTGGCTTGGGCGGAATCCACGTGCGGTCGACGCCGTGCGAGTCACACGCGGGCATCATGGCGCGAAGGGAATCCCGGGCCGTGCTGTTGCAGAGAGGCACCACTCCTCGGGGACCCCTGAACCATTCTGGGTGGGCCGGATCATGCTTAAATAGTTCCCGGACCATCCCCTTCAGCTCCAGCGACGTGAAGTTGAAGTTGAGCCCGGGGCGCAGCCTCATTATATCCGCCGAGTTGCCGTACTCCCAGGCCGGCCTCTTCCTATCTTGAAGAGGGGCGATGCGGCGGCGGAGGAAATCTGTGCCTACTTCTCCGACAGACAACCTTGCTACCCGGAGACGAAGAATCCTGATGAGGGCGACGTCGAGCTTGCTGTCGTCCGAATCCAGCTCGCTCCAGTCCCTGCCGCGCACGATAGGTGTTGTGCGCGGCGCGGTGAAAGATTGCGGCTGGTCCTCGACAATCCAACACCAGTCTGCACGCCACTCCTCCCACTTGCCGCGGAGCTCCCCCGGCAAGTAGGACTCCTTCTTGTTCAAGCGGAAGACCCAAGAAATCCCCCCGGAGAGGGGAGCTCCGGCTTCTACTCTAGGGGTGAAGAAGTGCCTAAACAGCGCTACGTTTGGGTATATCCCAATATAGTTTTCGCACATATGTGCGAAAACCGCCATCGTAAGGATGGCGTTGGGGGTGAAGTCTAGAAGGTGGAGGCCGTAGGTGTGCATTATGTCGCAGAAGAAATCAGAAAAAGGGGGACAGAGACCGCAGTGGAAGAAAGCTGCGAAGAAGAAGTACCCGCCGGGGTAGTTGTCCTTGGCGGCGGCCGGATAGGCTCGGGTGCGGGGATGCGCCTTGGTCTTCTTGGCCCAGAACAAGTAGTACTTGTTCCAGAGCTCCCGCGCGCTGAGCCTCGGCGAGAAGACGAGGTTCCGCTTCCGCAACAAGGTAAGCCTCGCCGCTTGCTCCGATTTCTCCTTCTTGGTCTTCTCCACCTTCGCCTTCTCGGTCTTCGGGGCCATGGCGGAGGCGGCGAGGGAAGGGGGACGAAGAGTCCGGCGGCGCCGCAGATGCGGACAGCGGCGGAGGAGGTGTGGAGGCGGAGCGCAAAGGGGATCTCTGGAGATGGAAGAAGATGCAATGAAGGCGTAGGAGGGGAACCACTCCTGCTTCCTCTGCTTTTATGGGGAAGTGGGGGGCGTTTCGCTCTTTCCATTAAAAGAACGTGGCCACGTCCCATCCCACGACGCCGCAATCGACGCGTGCCGTTATGGGGGGACGCGGCGGATGCGGAAGTGGATTCGGCGTGCCGTGGGCCGCGCGTGCCCGTGCACTGTTTTGGGCCTGGCCCAACAGCGCTCGGCACCGTGTGTGGCCCAGGCCCGGGGGCTCCTGTCGGTGTACTAAGGTAGGGGTACCTCAGTACCCCAACTTGTGCACGGGCAGTAGCAGCTTCCCGCGGCAGGGCCTACCACGCGCTCGCCGGATACCTTCCTGCTCCATATAAAACCATTCAAAAACAAAGTATACAAGACAGAAGATCGAGACCCCGGCAAGTGGAGCTTGCCGGGAAGGCCGTTCCAGGCTCAAGATTACCTCACTCACGCAAGGCCCTGGCAAGAGGAGTTTGCCGGGAAGACTAGAAGATTATATTACAGAAGACATGCCTCAGCGCTATACGCGCCGCAGCAGGGCCCGGGGATCGACAAGCTTCAGAGCCCGACAAGCTCCCGGGCCCGGCAAGGTCAAGACCCCGGCAAGGTGCTTGCCGGGGAGAGTTGCGCTGTGTGCCCGCGCTCCAGCTTATCGGTCCATGCGTCGACCTGGGGCCTCTCCAGGGACGCGTGGCGGATGGCTGTGCAGCCTGGGGGACACGGTGGCACTCCACGGTGGTAAAGCCATCGCCGTGGCAAACGGAGACGCAAGGGCGGGCGCTTTTGGGGTTGACGGCGACGGGCATTAAATGCTCTTGTCCCCCACTGCCAAAGTAGGTAGCGACCACTGTTCATCCACTGTAGCTCCACTATTCCCGCACTGTTACAACTACCACCTCTTTTACATTTTTGCCCTTTCTCCTACGTTGACACCTGTCGGTGACCCCTTGCACTATAAAAGGAGGCCCATGCACAACGTAGAAAGGGTTCGGAACCTAGATCGCTCATACGCCCGGTGTAGCTAGTTCTTCAAGCTCCCGAGCTCCCCAACTCAATACAAACTAAGCAGGAGTAGGGTTTTACGCGTCCATCGCGGCCCGAACCTGGGTAAACTGCCCGCGTGTTCACTACGATCTGCTCTTCGTGCTCCCTCCGCCCTCTTACTGCACAAACAAAGGGGCTCCGGTCCCATAGGTGTTCGTGGCGGACAGTTTCCCCCGACATCTTTGGCGCGCCAGGTAGGGGGCGTCGAGGTTGTGCGAACCTGATCCGGCGTTCACGCGGGCGCATTCTTCATCAACCTCTCCGAATTCGTCAGCTTCATCAACAACAGCACCATGGCCCCGAAGAAGAAGGCTTCGGAGGTCGGAGGCCCGTCTGCGTCTCATCCGCTGCCACCCATAGGTGTTCGTGGCGGACAGTTTCCCCCGACACTTGGTATGTGTGGGATCCGACACCTAGTTGTTTTCCTTTGGTAGCCTATCTTACAGGGAAATGCCTCCTAGTGTTTCCACTGAGCCTTGGTAGCATGCTACTGCTCGGAACACGTAGGCTGGCCGGCATGTGTCCTTCTTTGTTCCTGTGTCTGTCCCTTAGGGGAAATGTCACGCATTGTTCCTTTAAGTCCATGTAGCTTGCTACGACTTGGGTTCATACGTTGATGACCGACACGTTCGTTGTTGGGTCATGAATGCCTGTCTCTATAATTTAGTGCCACTTTTGGTTTATAACTAGCCATGTCGGCCCGGGTTATCTATCATATGGATGCTAGCGACACCTGTCATATACGTGTGTCAAAATGCGCAAACGGTCCCGGGCCAGGTAAGATGGCACCCGTGGGGATACCGTGTGTGAGGCCGCAAAGTGATATGACGTGTTATAAGCTAGATCGATGTGACTTAGGATCGGGGTCCTAACAAGGGTAGACTATTCAACCCAAATTTATAGATTCGACACAAGGGGAGCCAACGAATACTCTCAAGTATTAGCAGTTGAGTTGTCAATTCAACCACACCAGGAAGACTTAATATTTGCAGCAAAGTATTTAGTAGCAAAGTAATATGGAAGTAACGGTAACAGTGGTAAAAGTAGCGATAGTAGTTTTGTAGTGATTGTAATAGTAGCAACGGAAAAGTAACTAAGCAACAAGCAATATGTGACAAGCTCGTAGGCATTGGATCAGTGACGGATAATTATGTCGGTTGTGATTCCTCATGTAATAGTTATAACATAGGGTGACACAGAACTAGCTCTAGTTCATCAATGTAATGTAGGCATGTATTCTGAATATAGTCATACGTGCTTATGGAAAAGAACTTGCATGACATCTTTTTTCCTACCCTCCCATGGCAGCGGGGTCCTATTGGAAACTAAGGGATATTAAGGCCTCCTTTTAATAGAGTAGCGAATCAAAGAATTAACACATAGTGAATACATGAACTCCTCAAACTATTGTCACTACCGAGAGTAGTCCCAATTATTGTCACTTCGGGGTTACCGGATCATAACACATAGAAGGTGACTATTGACTTGCAAGATAGGATCAAGAACTCACATATATTCGTGAAAACATAATAGTTTCAGATCGGAAATCATGGCAATCGGGCCCTAGTGACAAGCATTAAGCATGGCAAAGTCATAGCAACATCAATCTCTAAACATAACAGATACTAGGGATCAAACCCTAAAAAAACTAACTCGATTACATGCTAAATCTCATCCAACCCATCACCATCCAGCAAGCCTACAATGGGATTACTCACGCACGGTGGTGAACATCATGGAATTGGTGATGGAGGAAGGTTGATGATGATGACGGTGATGATCTCCACTCGCCAGAGCCCCGGACGGACTCCAGATCAGCCCTCCAGAGCGAGATTAGGGCTTGGCGGCAGCTCCGTATAGTAAAACGCGATGAATCCTTCTCTCTCATTTTTTTTCTCCTCGAACATGAATATATGGAGTTGGAGCTGAGGTCGGTGGAGCATCAGGGGTCCCACGAGGCAGGGGCGCGCCCCCCACCCTCGTGGACAGGGTGTGGGCCCCCTGGTCTGGTTTCTTCCGCCGGTATTTTTTATATATTCCCATATAATTCTCCGTTGATTTTTAGGTCCTTTCGAGAACTTTTATTTCTGCACAAAAATAACACCATGGTAGTTCTACTGAAAACAACATCAGACCGGGTTAGTTCCATTCAAATCATGCAAGTTAGAGTCCAACACAAGGGCAAAAGTGTTTGGAAAAGTAGATACGTTGGAGATGTATCAACTCCCCCAAGCTTAAACCTTTTCTTGTCCTCAAGCAATTAAGTTAAGTTGACAAACTGAAAGTGATAAAGAAAAACTTTGACCATCTCTGTTTGCTCTTGTTGTTGCAAATATGTAAAGCCAGCA
This sequence comes from Secale cereale, assembly GCA_902687465.1. NCBI lineage: Eukaryota > Viridiplantae > Streptophyta > Magnoliopsida > Poales > Poaceae > Secale > Secale cereale. The sequence goes on along the minus strand of LR738713.1, from coordinate 204,430,306 downwards.
CTCAAGTTTTCAGCAAAGATTATGAACTAACCACATTCACAATAACTTTTAGGTCTCATGTTTACTCATATCAATGGCATAATGAACTAGCAAGCAATAATAATAAACCTCTGATGACCACACTTTGTCAAAACAATCATAATATGATATGACAAGATGGTATCTCGGAAGCCCTTTCTGAGACCGCAAAACATAAATGCAGAGCACCTTTGAAGATCAAGGACTGACTAGACATTGTAAATCATGGTAAAAGATATCCAGTCACAATCATACTCAATGTAAATAAATAGCAATGCATGCAAATGACAGCGGTGCTCTCCAACTGGTGCTTTTTAAATAAGAGGATGATGACTCAACATAAAAGTAAATAGATAGGCCCTTCGCAGAGGGAAGCGGCGATTTGTAGAGGTTTGAAATAGAGATGAATAATATTTTGAGCGGTATGCTTTCATTGTCAACATAACAACCAAGAGATCTCCATATCTTACATGCTACACACATTATAGGCGGTTTCCAAATAGAATGGTAAAGTTTATACTCCCCCAACCACCAACAAGCCTACTCCACGGCTAGCCCGAAACAACGGGTACCGTCCATACCAACAACATCCCTGGGGGAGTTTTGTTTAATTAATATGATTTAAGCATGGGACTGGGCATCCGGTTACCAGCCATTTTCTCATGAATGATGAGCAGAGTCCACTCATCATGAGAATAACCCACATAGCATGGAAGATATAGACATGCCTAGTTGATACATGAGCTTTTCGAGCATACAAAACATAATTTCATTTGAAGGTTTGGAGTTTGGCACATACAAATTTACTTGGAACGGCAGGTAGATACTACATATAGGAACGTATGGTGGACTCATATGGAATAACTTTGGGGTTTATGGAAGTGGATGCACAAGCAGTATTCCCGCTTAGTACAAGTGAAAGCTAGAAAGAGACTCGGAAGCGACCAGCTAGAGAGCGACAACAGTCATGAACATGCATTAAAATTAATCAACAATGACTGCAAGCATGAGTAGGATATAAATCACCATGAACATAAATATCGTGGAGGCTATGTTGATTTTGTTTCAACTACCTATCATACCACATCACAACCATTTTAATAGCATGTTGGCATGCAAGATAGACTGTTATAAACTCCTAACTAATTAAACATGGCATGAGCACTATGATCTCTAATTGTCATTACAAGCATGTTTCATTCATAATAGGCTGAATCATGAACGATGAACTATCATATTTACAAAAACAAGAGAGGCCGAGTTCATACCTGCCTTTCTCATCTCAATCAATTCATCACATATCGTCATTATTCACTTTCACTCGCACGATCGAACGGTGTCTATAATAATAATAGTGCACGTGCATTGGACTAAACTCGAATCTGGAAGCATTTTATACAAGGAAGAAGACAAAGTAATATGGCTCATGGTTAAATAACCAATAATGCATACGAGAGCCACTAAGCATTTTCATCATGGTCTTCTCCTCTTGACCCCCAAAGAAAAGAAAATAAACTATTTACACAGGAAAGCTTCCAACAAGCAAAAGAAGAACGGGAAATCATTCTGGGTTTTTCTTTTAATTACTACTACTACAGGCATGTAAAGTAAACTAGCTAAAAAGCTACAACTAATTTTTTTGTTTTTCTTAAGGTTTTTCTACCACACAAGAAAAAAACTAAGAAAAGAATAAACTAACATGGATAGTACAATGAAAAAGTATGAGCACCGAACAACTAGAATAAGTGTGTGAACATGAATGTAATGTCGGTGAGAAATACATACTCCCCTAAGATTAGGCTTTTGGCCTAAGTTGGTCTACTGTCATGGATCAAAGCTACTCTCTCCGGTGAACGAAGGAGTGTCCTCTGGGTGCCATTGGTTGGAAATCTCATCCGGGTCCCATTGATAAACCGTCTGCCGATAGGGGTCAAGTGATGGCTCCGGCTCGGGCTCTCAGACCTGTACTTGGCTCTAGTACGGATAAACGGTGTCTGGCAAAACGAGGTACATGCCAGAAAGTAAATCAAACAAAGAGGGTGCAGGCAGGGTAATAATGTCACAATACTTTTCATCAAATATCAATTTATACTTAAGTGACTTCTTCTTATCTTTAACAATAAAATCATGCGCTATCATACTCTTATAATTTAGAAAAGCTGGGGCCAGCAACTTTTCTTCCTTCTCATGATGCCTAATAGGTATTCTAAAATGTTCAGCAAGGCGTGAAGCAAAGATGCCTCCGAAGATGGGGCCCTTCATACCGTTTAGACTTAATCGTTTAGCAACAACAACACCTAAGCTAAAAGTTGTATCTCGAAACAAAGCATGGCGCAAAATAACAATATCAAGGGCACTGAGATTTCCACTGTTCTCGCGACTAATTAAGCATCTACTAGAAAATATTGCAAAGTAGCGTAGAACAGGAAAATGTATACTAGTAATCTTTCCCCCTGAAACCTTCCTCGTTTCTCCTACAGCTATCATATAGATAACCCCTTCAACATCCTTGCGATGTGGTTCCTCTAGGCTACCAGCAAAGGGTATCTTACACACTTGACAGAAATCATAGAATGACATCTCCTTAACCTCATCATCAAGGTTGTCAGAATCGCGATTCTGTTATACGATTCTACGACTTTACGATCCAAAATAACTCTTACGATTCTACGATTATAGTTCTTAGAATCTACGTTTCTACGATCCTGATAGTGAAGATTCTATGATTTGCGATCCTACCATGAAAGCTCCGATCCGATTCAAAATCACAATTCTGACAACCTTGCTCATCATATAAATGAAACTCCACTGAAGGTGGTGATTTCTTAGCATGGAATTGAAAATTTTGTGATTAAGAGATACTGTTTGCGCTGGTCGTGGAGGAAGTCGGTGAGGCCTGCATTCTCAACCAAATAATAAAAGTATTTATGAATCCCGACTGCTTCCAAGAAACTCATTGCAAGGCCATTCAGACGGCCGTACTTCCGTAGTGCGAGGAAGATTGTATTTGGGCTTCTTATTCTCCTCTTTCTATTTATCCTTTGAGCTTTGACTAGAAGAGCCTCTCAACAATCTCCTCATCATTTTCTTCCTCTGAAAATTTCTGAAATTTTTAGTGACTCAAAATAAAAGTGAACCAAACTCAACAAGATTGACAGGAACTACTCCCACAAGTGCCTAGAGACTATATCATGCATTAGAACTACTTGGAACCACATAAATTTGACATGCAAGCTCAAGAACATGGTCACCTAAGCAGCAAAGATTTGCAATAAATAAAGCACTAGAACAAAAACTAATTGGACCATTGCAGGAGTGACATACTGAAGAACAATCTCCCCAAACAGTTTTGTGAATGGAGCCTTGAGCAAGGAGATCGAAAATGGGAGAAAAATGAGCTACAGCTCATGCTTGAGCTAGTTGGTGATTTTTTTGGGAGGAACAAGGAGTGTGTGAGTGCTGAAGTAAGTGGAGGGGGGGGGCACGTGGGGCCCACGAGGTAGGGAGCGCGCCCAGGGGGTGGGAGCACCCTGTACCATCCTGGCTAGGTGCTGGCTCCCCATGGTGTGTTCTCAGTGCCAAATATTCTCAAATATTCTAGAAAAAAATCATATTTCATTTTCGGGGCATTTGGAGAACTTTTATTTTTTGGGTATTTTTTATTGCACGGTTAACTCAGAAAACAGACAGAAAATACTATTTTTTTTTCTTTATTTAATCTATTTAACAGAAGGTAAAAGAAGGGTACAAAAAGTTGTGCTTTCTAAATTCAACCATCTCATGCTCATCAAAAGGAATCCATTAACAAGGTGGATCAAGTCTTGTTAACAAACTCTTTCCGAACAACATGAAATCGGAGAATTTTCTAATAACACTAGGTTACCTCAATGGGGATATGTATTTCTCCAACAATAAGAATGTCATATTTCTTCTTGATAGTAGGAAGAGGAAATTCAAAACCTCCAATAGTAATCGTTGAAATTTTTCCAATAGAATTGATACTGTGAACCTGAGGTTGTTTCCTTGGAAAGTGTATCGTATGCTCATTACCATTGACATGAACAGTGACATTGCCTTTGTTGCAATCAATAACAGCCCCTACAGTATTCAAAAAGGGTCTACCAAGGATAATAGACATACTATCGTCCTTGGGAATATCAAGTATAACAAAGTCCGCTAGAATAGTAAGATTTGCAAACACAACAGGCACATCCTCACAAATACTGATAAGTATGGCAGTTGATTTATCGGCCATTTGCAAAGATATTTCAGTAGGTGTCAACTTATTCAAATCAAGTCTATGATATAAAGAGAGAGGCATAACACTAACACCAGCTCCAAGATCACATAAAGCAGTTTTAACATAGTTTCTTTTAATGGAGCATGGTATGGTTGGTACTCCTGGATCTCCTAGTTTCTTTGGTATTCCACCTTTAAAAGTGTAATTGGCAAGCATGGTGGAAATTTTAACTTTAGGTATCTTTCTTTTATTTGTGATAATATATTTCATATACTTAGCATAAGGATTTGTTTTAAGCATATCAGTCAAACGCATACAAAAAAGATAGGTCTAATCATTTCAGCAAAGCGCTCAAAATCCTCATCATCCTTTTTCTTGGATGGTTTAGGAGGAAAAGGCATGGGTTTCTGAACCCATGGTTCTCTTTCCTTACCGTGATTCCTAGCAACAAAGTCTCTCTTATCATAACATTGATTCTTTGATTGTGGGTTATCAAGCTCAACAACAGGTTCAATCTCTACATCATCGTCATTGTTAGGTTGAGCATCCTCATGAACTTCATCATTAACATTATCACTAGGTTCATGTTTATTACCAGATTGTGTTTTAGCATCAGAGATAGAGATATCATTGGGATTCTCAGGTGTGTCAGCAATAGGTTCACTAGAAGCATGTAAAGTTCTGTCATTTTTCTTTATCTTCCTCTTAGAATAACTAGGTGCATCTACATTAGCTCTCTGAGAATCTTGCTCAATTCCCTTAGGGTGGACTTCAGGATACAGAGGTTCCTGAGTCATTCTTCCACCTCTAGTCACAACTCTAATAGCAGCATCATTTTCTGACTATTTAACTCATGGAGCAAATCATTTTGTGCTTTAAGTACTTGTTCTACTTGAGTGGTAACCATAGAAGCATGTTTACTAAAGAGTTTCAGATCACTTTTAACTCTAGACATATAATCACTGAAGCGTTCAATCATATAAGCATTGCGTTGAAATTGTCTACCGACATAAGCATTGAAGTTTTCTTTATTAAAAATAAAATTGCCAAACTCATCTAAACATTGGCTAGCACACTTATAACGAGGAATATCACCTTCATCAAATCCACAGAGAGAATTTACCTTTACTACCTGTGTTGGGTTATCAAGACCATGTATTTCTTCAATAGGTTGTAAATTCTTAACATCTTCAGCTTTAATACCTTTTTCTTTCATATATTTCTTTGCCTCTTGCATATCTTCAGGACTGAGAAACAGAAAACCCCTTTTCTTCGGAGTTGGCTTATGAGTTGGTTCAGGAAGTGTCCAATTGTTTTCATTGGTCAACATATTATTCAACAACAATTCAGCTTGATCAACGGTTCTTTCCCTGAAATCACAACCAGCACAACTATCCAGGTGGCCTCTGGAAGCATCGGTTAGTCTATTATAAAAGATATCAAGTATTTCATTTTTCTTAAGAGGATGATCAGGCAAAGCATTAAGTAATCAGAGAAGCCTCCCGCAAGCTTGTGGGAGACTCTCTTCTTCAATTTGCACAAAATTATATATTTCCAGTAAGGCAGCTTGTTCTTATGAGCGGGAAAATATTTAGCAGAGAAGTAATAAATCATATCCTGGGGACTACGCACATAACCAGGATCAAGAGAATTAAAACATGTTTTAGCATCACCCTTCAATGAGAACGGAAAAATCTTAAGGATATAATAGTAATGAATTTTTTCCTCATTGGTGAATAGGGTGGCTATATCATTCAGTTTAGTAAGATGTGCCACAACAGTTTCAGATTCATAGCCATGGAGAAGATCAGATTCAACCAAAGTAATTAACTCAGGAGCAGCAGAGAAATCATAATACTTATCAGGAACACAGATAGGTGAAGTAGCAAAAGCAGGCTCATACTTCATTCTAGCATTCAAAGACTTTTCTTTAAGCTTAGCTAATAGCTTCTTCAGATCATATCTATTATGGCAAGCAAGAAAGTCTCTAGCAGTTTCTTCATCCATTACAAACCCTCAAGCATAACAGGCAATTCATATCTAGGGGGAGAATCTTCATCATCACTTTCATCAATATTATCAGTTTCGTTGATTGCATTCTCTCTAACCCTAGCAATTTGTACATCAAGAAATTCACCTAGTGGCACAGTATTATGAAGCATAGAAGCAGTTTCATCATACATAGCAGAAGTGGCATCCTCAAGAACATGCGACATATCAGATTCAATAGCAGGAGTAGGTGTCGCAAATTTACTCATAAAAGAGGGTGAATCAAGTGCAGAGCTAGATGGCCGTTCCTTACCTCCCCTCGTAGTTGAGGGAAAGATCTTGTTTTTTTAGTCTTTCAAGTTCTTCATAGAGATTAACATATATAAATCACAAGCGACTTCAAGAATATAGCTATGCTCCCCGGCAACGGCGCCAGAAAATAGTTTTGATAACCCACAAGTGTAGGGGATCGCAACAATTTTCGAGGGTAGCGTATTCAACCCAAATTTATTCATTCGACACAAGGCAATCCAAAGAATACTGTCAAGTATAAGCAGTTGAGTTGTCACTTCAACCACACCTGGAAGACTTAATATCAGCAGCAAAGCATTTAGTAGCAAAGTAATATGGAAGTAACGGTAACAGTGGTAAAAGTAGTGATAGTAGTTTTGTAGTGATTGTAACAGTAGCAGCGGAAAATTAACTAAGCAATAAGCAATATGTGAAAAGCTCATAGGCATTGGATTAGTGATGGATAATTATGTCAGATGCGATTCCTGATGTAATAGTTAAAACATAGGGTGACATGGAACTAGCTCCAGTTCATCAATGTAATGTAGGCATGTATTCCGAATATAGTCATACGTGCTTAAGGAAAAGAACTTGCATGACATCTTTTGTCCTACCCTCCCGTGGCAGCGGGGTCCTATTGGAAACTAAGGGATATTAAGGCCTCCTTTTAATAGAGTACCAGACCAAAGCATTAACACATAGTGAATACATGAACTCCTCAAACTACGGTCAGCATCGGGAGTGGTCCCGATTATTGTCACCTTCGGGGTTGCCGAATCATAACACATAGTATGTGACTATTTACTTGCAAGATAGGATCAAGAACTCTCATATATTCATGAAAACATAATAGGTTCAGATCTGAAACATGGCACTCGGGCCCTAGTGACAAGCATTATGCATGGCAAAGTCATAGGAACATTAATCTCAAAACATAATGGATACTAGGGATCAAACCCTAACAAAACTAACTCGATTACATGGTAAATCTCATCCAACCCATCACGGTCCAGCAAGCCTACGATGGAATTACTCATGCAGGGCGGTGAGCATCATGGAATTGGTGATGGAGGAAGGTTGATGATGACGACGGTGACGATCTCCACTCTCCGGATCCCCGAACGGACTCCAGATCATCCTTCCCGGGAGAGATTAGGGCTTGGCGGCGGCTCTGTGTCGTAAAACGTGATGAATCCTTCTCTCTGATTTTTTCTCCCCGAACGTGAATATATGGAGTCGGAGCTGAGGTCGGTGGAGCATCAGGGGGCCCACGAGGCAGGGGGCGCGCCCGGGGGGTGCTCCCACCCTCGTGGACAGGGTGTGGGTCCCCTGGTCTGGTTTCTTCTGCCGGTGTCAGGGATATTACTAGCAGGTATGAACCGGCTAGTGTAAACCGGTTTATTATAATATGTTTGTATGGTTGTAATATTTAGTAAAGGCTACGGCCCAGGAGGTTTTATGGCCCATGTATAGGGTTATGGTTTGTAAACCGTCCGATGATGTAACTTGAGAGATAAGAAAGAAAGAGCAGAGACCGAGGCGGACACGAGTATGAGCCGGCCTCGGGACTCTGTAAACCGGACCAGGCGTCACCTCTATATAAAGGGACGACCCGGCGACGGTTCAGGGACAAGCAAGAAACAATCCGTCGAGACAGGCAAGCAAATCGCTCCCTGTTCATCGACGCCCAAGCAATACCAAACCGAACTAGACGTAGGCTTTTACCTTCATCGAAGGGGCCGAACTAGTATAAACCCTCTGTGTCCTTTGTGTGCTTTTAACCCCTTCAAGCTAACCTGTGCGATGGTTCCATCATCAAGTCCGCTAAACCGGACATCTGCCGTGTAATTCCACGACAGTTGGCGCCCACTGTGGGGCCTCCGCACGATGGTTTCGAGTTCTTGAAGGGCAGCTTTGAAGGGCTCAAGGGCTACATTGCCGGCCGGATGACCAAGAGTCGCCGCGGCCGGATCTACATCGACGACGCGGGTTGGGGACCGGAGGCCGATTCAATTGAATACGGGTACCGGGTTCCCTTCGGTGGCATCCATTTCTTCATCGGCAAGATCGGCGAACCGGGACCTGAGCCGGACATCTTCTCCAACATCATCGAGTCGGCTCAGCGTGCGAGATCGGCCCGGATTCAGCCCGCCATGAAGCACGTTTTCGTTGGAACAGTCACGGGATCCAAACCGGGGACGGATCGGAATCTGGTAGTGAAACAGTTGTCTACTCTGACGACGGATCCTCATCCGGAGAGACTGAATCTCTATATCAGTTGCAGGACGGCCGGTCTGAGGGTGAGTCGGACGGGAACAGTATCCCGGACCCCTTTGACCCGCCAAACCAGGTGGCTGTCTTTATGGCTGGTTCACATCCCACGGTGAACGGGGCGATAGCAGAAGCTGGTGTAGGGGGGAGCGGCCTGGCCCTCTCACCTACTGACGTTCTATCCACCTTAGTCGAGGAGTTCACGGCCAAAGCTGTGGCAGAGGTGGCTCCAGCAGACAAGGCGCAGCATGATGCAGAGCTCCTTCAGCTAAAGGGCCGGATTGATCAAGCAAGGGATGATTTGAAGGCAGAGAAGGCTATGATAGCGATAAGGCAAGCGGAATTGAATGATCAGGCTTTTCACCTAAGGATGGAACAGGCCTCCACACAGGGAGTAAGAAGTCAGAAATACCAATCCCATATACCGCCGGTTTATGAAGCGACGGATCTGTTTAGGACGCCAGGGGCAGGAACTAGCAATGATCCGGCATTAAACCGGAGGGCCCCCCAGCGAGGGACGAGCCGGTTCAGCAGCCCACTGCAGAGTAAGATCGACGGATCACATCTACACCTCATGTTCCTACCCCTCCGGGTCATTACTCGAATCCTTTGGACAATATCGTTGCAGCTGCTTCACGCTTGGCCGCTTTACCCATTGAGGGGACGTCTCCGGTGGCATTGGAGGCGCGCAGGGTCAAGGATCTACTCAACACGGCGTTGATACAACAGCAAGCATATTCTCATAGCAGGGAGAGGTTACATTCAACACCACGTCACAGCCGGAGTTACACTAGGCATTGGGAGGAACCAGAAGTGTCTAGTAGTGAACGCAGGCGGCATCGGCACAGACAGGATAATCCGGCAGGCGCAACTGCACAAGCTCAGGATGTAAACCGGGTTAGGTCGGTAGACCGGGAGGAAATCCGTCAGACGACGCCGGTTCACACAACCACGACGGAGACAGGAGTCACAACGAGTTCTTTTGGGGTACAGTGTCTTATCCCCGCTTTACGGAGCATGAAGCTGCCCAAGGATTTCAAAGGACCACGTAAGGTGCCTAATTACATCGCAGATTTGGCTCCAGAAGCTTGGGTTGAGAGTTACGAGATGGCCATGGAGATGCTGGATGTAGATGAAGCGGCTTGTGCAAAATACTTTACTATGATGCTTGAAGGTACAGCCCGGACCTGGCTAAAGCGATTACCCCCAAATTCCATCGGGTCATGGGGAGAGCTACGTCGCCAGTTTATCAAAAATTCTAAGGATACATGCAAGCAGCCGATGTCAGTGGTGGATCTAGGAGCATGTGTGCAAGGAGAGCAGGAATCTACAAGTGCATGGGTGCGGCAAGTATCGGAGATCTTGCATTCTTCAAATAGTATCAATCCCAGTACGGCAATAGTGACTTTAGAGAACAATTGCCGGTTTGAGTCTCTAAAGTTAAAACTGGGACGGCTTAAATGGGATTGTAACGATATGGGGACTCTCATGAGCGCTCTGGTGAAGTACGGGGACTCTGACAATACTAAGTATCCAGAAGCTGAGGGAGACAAAGGAGGAAAGGTTAAACAACCTGGTAAGCCGGCGCAGGGTAATCCGGCTACTGCAAGTTTCTTGGGCAAGCGAAAGGCGGAAGGTGGCTCTGATTTCGTAGCCAATACCCAAGTGCAAGGGGTTTTCCAGCACAACAGGGGAAGACGACCTCCACAAACCGGCGGAGGGGGCATCAATTGGGATCAAGAATTAAATCAGCCTTGTCCAAAGCATAGCTCGAGGGGAAGACCGGCGAAACACAATATAGGAGAATGCAGGCCCTTGATGGAAGCAATAGCGGGCCGCTTCAATTCTAACGACAGGCCTCCAAATGGCAGTTCAGGCCCGGGGTTCCATGGTCCGGGTCATCAAGGGAGCAGCTCCGGATCAGGATATCGAGGCAATAGCGGTGGTTATCAAGGCAGGGTAAACAATCAATATGGCCAAGGTAGTTATAATAACCAGGGTAATCCGCCGCATGGTCAGGGTGGTTACAATAACCAAGGCAGCCAACAACAGGGCCAAGGTAATCACAATAACCAGGGTAATCAGCAGCGTCAGCAACAACAGCCACAATCCGGATATCAGAGTAATCCGAAGGAGTTGAGCAGTGGGCAATATCATGTGTTCACCACGAGTCTGTGTAAACGAGATCAGAAGGTTTTAAAGCAGGCAGTCCACGCAGTTGAACCGGCGACACCGCAATTCCTGCGCTGGTCAGAGCAGCCCATTGTATGGAGCAGAGAGGATCACCCGATGCGGGTAGATAATCCGGGCCATTTGGCCTTGGTGGTGGCACCACAGGTGGGAGGTTATAAATTCACTAAGGTTCTTATGGACGGCGGCAGCAGCATCAATATCTTGTATTATGAGACTTTCCGTCGGATCGGCTTGACGGATAAGAGGCTGAGGCAGTCAAACACGGTGTTCCATGGGGTGGTTCCAGGTAAGTCAGCTTATCCAGTTGGGAAAATTGACTTGGAAGTTACCTTTGGAGACGAGCATGATTCCAGGTCAGAGATGATAACTTTCGAAGTCGTCAAGATCCAGAGCCCTTATCACGCTCTGTTTGGGAGGACGGTTTATGCCATGTTTATGGCTAGATCATGTTATGTTTATCTGCAGCTCAAAATGCCGGGTCACAAAGGCACGATCAGGGTTCATGGAAGTCGCAAGATAGCAATAGAATGTGAAGAGGGAGATGCTGCTTACGCGGAAGCAGTATGTGCCACTGAAGAGTTGAAGTTTTATAAAGATAATGTTGATCCGGCAGACATGACTCCGTTGAAGAAGCCAACTACAGAGCATGATCCGGCATTGAAGTTTAAATCGGCGGAGGAGACCAAGCAAGTTGATTTCGTGCCAGGCGATTCATCAAAACAGTTTATGATTAGCGCTAACCTTGATCCCAAATAGGAAAGCGCGCTCATCGAGTTCATCCGTGAGAACCGAGATATCTTTGCATGTAAACCTTCTGACATGCCAGGTATACCGAGGGAACTCGCTGAGCACAGTCTTAATATTGATCCGAAGTTTAAACCGATCAAGCAATATCTGCGCCGCTTCAACGAAGAGAGGCGCAAGGCTATAGGAGAGGAAGTGGCCAGGCTTTTGGCTGCAGGGTTCATAGTGGAAGTATTTCACCCGGAGTGGTTGGCTAATCCGGTGCTAGTGTTAAAGAAGAATGGAGTGGAGAATGTGTGTGGACTACACAGATCTCAACAAAGCTTGTCCAACCGATCCTTTTGCTCTCCCTCGCATTGATCAGATTATCGATGCTACAGCGGGATGTGAGCGGCTAAGTTTTTTTGATGCATACTCAGGATATCACCAGATCAAGATGGCAGTTAAAGACTAGGAGAAGACAGCTTTCATAACTCCTTTTGGTGCTTTTTGCTATGTATCTATGCCTTTTGGGCTCAAGAGTGCTCAAGCAACTTATCAGCGTTGCGTTCAGAATTGTCTTAAGGGACAGATAGGGAGGAATGTTCATGCCTATGTGGATGACATTGTGGTTAAATCAAGGAAGGAGGAAACGATGATAGAGGGTCTTAAGGAGACTTTTGACAATCTTCGAGCCTATAAGATGATGCTTAATCCGGAGAAGTGTGCCTTTGGTGTTCCGGCTGGCAAGCTCCTTGGGTTCTTAGTATCAAACAGAGGAATAGAAGCTAATCCGGAGAAGATTAAACCGGTTTGCATCAACGATGTTTAGCGTATAGCCGGCCGGATTACAGCATTGAGCCGGTTCATCAGCCGTTTGGGGGAGAAGGCGATCCCGCTTTATCAGATGTTGAGGAAAACAGACCGGTTTATATGGAGTGATGAGGCAAACGCGGCGTTTGAGGATCTGAAGCGGCAACTGGCAAAGCCGCCGGTTCTGGCTGCACCTGTTGATAATGAGTCGTTGCTGTTATACGTCGCCGCTAATGCACGGGCAGTCAGCATCGCAATCGTGGTTGAGCGCAAGGAAGCAGGAAAGGAATACCCGGTCCAGCTTCCGGTTTATTATGTGAGTGAAGTACTCATTGAGTCCAAGCACAGGTACCCACATTGGCAGAAGCTGGTATATGGTGTGTTCATGGCAAACCGGAAGTTGAAGCACTATTTTCAAGGTCATCCAATAACTGTGGTTAGTTCAGCACCGTTGGGGGACGTAATCCAGAACAGGGAAGCTACAGGTAGAGTGGCGAAGTGGGCCATTGAGCTCAGCCCACTATAAAATCTCAGGCATTGGTGGATTTCATCAATGATTGGACAGAATTACAAACTCCTGAAGAGAAGCCGGATCTTACGTACTAGACGATTCACTTTCACGGTTCAAGACAGTTGGAAGGCTCGGGGGCTGGAGTTGTCTTAACTTCCCCCTGAGGTGATAAATTTTGTTACGTCCTCCGTTTATTGTTTCCTTGTACTAATAATGCGGCAGAATACGAAGCATTACTTCATGGCTTACGGATGGCGAAGGAGATGAACTTGAGCCGGGTCAAGTGATTTGGCGATTCAGATCTAGTGGCACAGCAAGTTTCAGGCAAGTGGGATTCGAGAGATCCCCTCATGGCAGCTTACAGATGGGAAGTGGAAGCAGTTGCTGGATATTTCAAAGGGTATCAAGTGGACCACATAGACCGGCGAAAGAATGAAGCGGCTGATTCTTTAAGCCGGCTGGGATCTCAACGTAAACCGGTGCCGCCAAATACTTTTTTGGATGAGCTGCACAGTCCATCAGTACAAGTACCGTCAGAGGAAGACCTAGCTGTTCCTGATCCGGAGGCACAGTTAGTTGCAGCACTTCATGTTACCCCGGATTGGACACTGCCCTATTTGGCATATCTGACCCGAGGAGAATAACTTGGCCGTTTGCGACTTGGGGGCTCGATAAGGTTGGACCCTTTAAGCGATCTCAAGATCAGAAAACTCATCTACTGGTGACGGTGGATAAGTTTACAAAGTGGATTGAGGCAGAGCCAGTGAGCAAGTGTGATGCGGCCACAGTAGTCAAATTCATCAAAAAGGTAATTTTCCGGTTTGGCTTTCCGCACAGCATCATCACAGACAATGGCACCAACTTATCTCAGGGTGAGATGGAAGAATTTTGTCAACGGGAACATATTCGCCTAGATGTATCTTCTGTGGCCCACCCCCAATCCAATGGTCAAGCTGAAAGAGCAAATCAGGAGATTTTGCGAGGTATCAAGCCCCGGCTTATGACTCCTTTGCAAAGAACACCGGGATGTTGGGTTGAGGAGTTACCATCTGTCCTCTGGAGTATCAACACTACGCCAAACAGGTCCACAGGTTATACACCTTTCTTTATGGTATATGGTGCTGAAGCGGTCCTTCCAAGTGATATCCGACATGATTCACCAAGGGTGACGGCCTATGTTGAAGAGGCCAACGAGCAGGCAAGACAGGACAGTTTGGACCGACTGGATGAAGAGCGTGATATAGCGGCAGCACGGACCGCGATCTATCAACAAGACTTGCGCAGATATCACAGCCGCCGGATCAAGAGCAGAGCATTCCAGGAGGGAGACTTAGTACTCCGGCTCATCCAAGACCAAACAGATATGCACAAGCTATCCCCACCTTGGGAAGGGCCCTTTGTGGTCAGTAAGAATCTACACAACGGTTCATATTACCATGTGGACGTTCGAGAACACAAAGACTCACGGACATCAGAGGAGGAGACGAAGAGGCCATGGAACATTGCCCACTTACGGCCCTACTACACTTGAGCTATGAGCTCCAATGTATCCTATGTATATATTATGATTAATGTATAAACCGGGACCCTCGGTAAACCGGGGGCTCAGCCTTTTTTCCAATACAAATATCTTATGAGGACAACCATATATGTATTATCATATGTCATATTTCAAACATATCGATCGGTTTAAAACTGATTTTTCAGAATATATACTCAGAAGCAATAAAACTCCCTGAAGAGCATAAGACCACATCCAGCTCAAAGAGGACGCTTCACGGAAACCCTCTGAATGGTAATCCATCCAGTGATTGGTTCAAAATTCACCCATGGCTTCATGGAGCCATGGAGGCCCTCTGGAAAAGCTACGGGCATCCAGTGATTGGCTTATATTTACCCATGGCTTCATGGAGCCATGGAGGCCCTCTGGAAAAGCTACGGGCATCTAGTGATTGGCTTATACTTACCCATAGCTTCATGGAGCCATGGAGGCCCTTTGGAAAAGCTACGGGCATCCAGTGATTGGCTTATACTTACCCATGGCTTCATGGAGCCATGGAGGCCCTCTGGAAAAGCTACGGGCATCCAGTGATTGGCTTATATTTATCCATGGTTTCATGGAACCATGGAGGCCCTCTGGAAAGGCTATGGGCATCCAGTGATTGGCTAAATTTTTTTTCTTGTTCTTATGGATGGTACCCGCATCCATTTACCGGCCCTCTGGAAAGACGACACTACCCGCATCCAGTGATTGGCTGAACCTTTCTTTGAGCCTGGCAGCTCATAAAAAGCCTCGACTACACGGTTTTCTTTGCAATTTTGCATTTTTGATTTTATGTGTTATGGTTCTTTAATCCGGAGTGGGACAATTCAAGAAATTGACCACACATCTACAAAGTTAAAAGATCTGGGTCATGAGCACCAGCATGAGTAAAAAGTCTGGGTTATAAAACACCAGAAAGAGTTAATCCGGCGTTCATCATAGCCCGGAACAATCATGAGCTTCTATGAGACCAGGGATTATTAAAGGGTCTATTCAAATACTCCCTTCAAAAAAGCAAAATTCGCTGGATTAAGAGTATCAAGCATACTTGATCTCAGGTATAAAGTTATTTTTGATATAAGTATACACTTGTTGATATGTTGTGGGAACAATTTCATGGGTCCAATGGTAAAACCGTTAGGACATATCTTCATTATCTATGCAGGAATAGATGATATATAAGATAACCCATATCAGACAAAGTTGGCGAAATCAAAACAAAAGTGGGACTATTGGGTTCAACACAGACAAATGTTTTCAGCTATCCTATTACAAATTGTTCGGCAAAATGAGGCTGCAACTACAAAGTGATATGCTATGAGTTATGCTCCTTCCTGCTGAGATGGCTAGACATCAACTTGATCCGGCGTCTCCTCTTCTTCTTGAAGCGGCTGGAAGTCCGGAACACACCAGTCGATTCTCGTTAAGGCACGAAAGTACATCTCTTCATTGATGAGTTCGGACGAATCGATATCTGGAGCGAATGTATGAGGGCGTACTGGTGGGATTAGATTCACGGTATCATAAACCGGCCGCTCCACCCGCTCGTTCTGCAAGTCGTACCCCGGATGATACCTGGATAAATCGGATTCGGCTGCAAGTTGGCTGGCGAGAGGACGCATCTCCTTCGTCAATGCATGGAGATCTTTTGCAGTAAACGATGATCCATCATCCTTGGTATTTGGATACCCATTTAAAGCTTCTTCCGGATCAAAGTCCGGAACCCATGCCTTCGCTCTGGTAAGCGCCACGAGGGCACCGGCTCGAGCAGCAGATTTCTTAACTTCTTCTAAGCGCACCGACAGAACAAACAGTTTTTCTAACGTGCCTTGGATGGTAGTGGGGGCCGGTTTACTGAATGATGTTGCACTTATGATCCTTCGAGCGCCGAAATACAGCTGCTCGACCAAAGTGTAACATGCCTTAAGTTTCTTCCGTAAGTCATCCCCAAGATGGGTGACACGGCGCCCTGCATAGGAATATCACAGTTAAACCGGCACAGGTAGAAGATTACAAGGATGAGAGCAGAAATACAGATTAAATACTTACTGAAGATTGCAGAAGTCATCAACTCTATTTGCCGCTTTAAACCGGATAACTGTTCAGTCACCGGATTAAGAGCTTCTTCAGCGTCCTTGGCCCTTTTTTCCAGATCTTTCTTTTGAACCTCAAAGGCGGTCCGCTCTTCTTCAAAGAATTTCTTCAGCTGTTCAGAAGTCTTTAAACTCAGCTTCAAATCTTTCTTGGCCTTAGAAGCAGCAGCCTCCGTTTCAGCAAGTCTGCTCAGGAGTTCACTGATTTCTTCGTCCCTCCGGTTTAAATCAGCCTACAAGGAAGATCAAGTGGTAAGTGGAAGTAATTTAAAGACAAAAAGTCTCAAGCACACAAACAAGTTGTCTACCTGACACTTGGGGGCTAATGGGCAGTTTAAGCAACAGTCAGAAGTAATTTAAAGACAGAAAGTCTCAAGCACACAAACAAGTTGTCTACTTGACACTTGGGGGCTAATGGGCAGTTGAAGTAAAAAGCAGAAGTAATTCAAAGACTAAGTCTCAAGCAGACAAAACAAGTTGTCTACTTGACACTTGGGGACTAATGTAAGATCATTCGATTCATCAGGAAGTACCGGTTCACCTTCTAAAAAGAGCTAAACTGGAACTTGGGGGCTGATACGATATGGACAGAAGTACGTTGAAAGTTAAAAGAAGATGCAAGGGATTACCTCATACTTGTCCTTCATCATGTTAATCAGGCCCGCTTCATAATCTCGACCAGTGTGGAGCCGGTTTAAGTACCCGGAATAGAGTTCCTGGGCACTCATGTCAGCAAGGCCAGACAGTTCGGTACTCCACTTACCCTTTTCTTTATACACCTTCTCTGCCTTAGCCGTATGAGTTATCTCCACATCCGGAGAAGCAGTAATTGGTGGTGGGGTTGCAGTGCGAACCGGACTGGGTGGAGCCGGATTGGTTTGAGAGGATTGGCCCGGGCAGGACTTGCCGGTTCACGAACATCTTCAACATTGGGGTTCTCAGGCATAGTGTGATGGTCAGCAGGAGCAGGATCCTCAAGTGGAATTGTAGGTTCGCCTTCTAGAGGGATAGCTGAGTCCGGATCAGCTGCCGGATTATCAACGGCTGTCTCAGCAGTTGGTTGATTGATTTTCGCCTTTTTGCTAGGCTTTAGCTTGCTGAAAGAAGTTGGAAAACAAGTTAGAATTATAAGACAAAGTGCAATCATAAACCGGATAAGTTTAAAGACTTACCCAGGGACGGTTTTTAGGGGTGGAAGCTGTGTGGCAGTTGATTCACCGGAGGAAGATAATGGAGTCTCCTGATAATCAGGGTCAGACGGTTTAAGAGGTTTGCGTATGACCCCGGCCTTGGGATGAAGAAGGGTTGGAGAGAGTATAACCTCAGAGCGGCGCTTCCGGGCCGAAGTAAGAGATATTCCGGATGATTCCACAGCAAGGCCGCTGTGGCGGGTGGTCCGGCGAGGAGCTTCATGTTGTTGTTTCTTCAAAAGAAAATTAGGATCCAATTGAGCATATGGGTGAGAAAACTGATACTTCCGGACTGTCCGACGACTTTTTGTGGAAGTGGTTCTGAATCGGAAGAAAGGATAGTTACCTCAACTTCGGCCGGTTTATCTCCTTCCGCCAACTCCTGTGAAAGGTAATCATTAGATACAGTTATGAGTAAAGTGAGCAAAGTAAAGCCGTATTAATTCATACCTCAGAGTCCGGATCGTCATCCTCAGCGTGAGAACTGGAACCACCAACTGTTTTCCTCTTCTTGGAGGCAAGGGTTTTCCAGCGTGGTGCTTTTCCAGCCTTCTCCTGAGGTTTTCTCTTCCAAAAGGGATCCTCAGCCTGTTCAAAAGAAGAAAGATAATTGAAAGAACGGTTTAAAGGAATAGATTACAGATACATGACAGAGAATAAGACTTACTGCTGGTAGTCTGTTTTTCTTGTAGTACGGAGCCAACCCGGTTTGGATGCATTCGTCTATAGGGACATTGAGCATTTTCTTGGCTGATTCGATAACTTCCGACTCGGAAATTTTTTCCTTGATAAACCGTTGAGGGTCATCCGGTTTACCGGAATACTTACACATCAAGCTTGGACGTCGGCTCAAAGGAAGGATCCTCCAAGAAAGCCAGCATCTTGTAAAATCTACTCCGGTTAAACCATTGGCCATAAAAGCTTTTAACCTGGCAAGTTGCGAGGCAAACCGGGGTCGCTCCGCAGAACTAAGGCGCTGTGGCAATGGGTGATCCTCCGGAAGACGGTGCTCGCGGTAACCCGGCAATGGGTTTTCCCCCTCGGGTGAAGTGTCGATACAGTAAAACCAAGATTTATTCCAGTCTTTGGGGTGTGTGTGGAGAGCGGCATGAGGAAAGACTGCATCTTTTCTCTTCTGAATACTGACCCCTCCTAACTCTTGATGAGGTCCACTAGTGAACTCAGTCCGCCGGTTCAGGTGGAAAAAGTCCCGGAATAAGTCGACTGACGGTTCTTCCTGCAAATGCACTTCAGAGAACACTTGGAAATCACAGACGTTGGAAATAGAGTTGGGACCTATGTCCTGAGGATGGAGTTGGAAGGCAGCGAGTACATCCCGGAAAAACTTTGAACCGGGAGGAGTGAAGCCTCGAGCGATGTGGTCAAATATGACAATAATTTCCCCCTCTTTGGGAGTAGGAGGGCATTCTTCTCCTGGAGCCCTCCATTTTAAAACGGCCTGAGGGCCTAAAAGGCCGTTTTCAACAGCATTAGCTAAAACTTCTTCTGTTACAGTGGAGGGAACCCAGTTGCAAGAGACAAATTGTTTTACCATAGCAACAGATGAAACAAGTGCTGAAAAGATAAAGTGTAAAACCGGATTATTTGAGCACAGCGGTATAAACCGAAAGATATACGCAAGGACTACGCAACGGTTTAAGCAAAGGGACTAATGATACGGACAACCCGGCAATAACAGGGAGTCATGTTACTACCGGTTCATGACAGCAATAGAGGAAGAGCTAAACCGTCGCGTATGTCTAGAAAATTTCTACAGAGTTTGTGCATGACAGTTTAAACCGGAGTATACTTAATAGATCTACAAAGGAGAAGAAACTGGTTTTTCACAGACAGCTAAGGCAAAACAGATCTGAACACGCAAGAAAAAGAAAAATAAATGCAAGGATATACGGGAAGAACTACAAGGGTGATATACGAAGCGGATGAATCTACAGGTTGTGTATAAATAACGAGATTTAAAGTATATAACAGCGGAGTAAAGGCAAGATCTACGGACAAGACGTAATGGTCAAAACTTCGGTGGAACTTGGCATCTACGATGAACGGATGAAACTATCGCTGGAACTTAATGGCGGAGGTAAGAAGAAGAACCCTAGAGGTTACGGATCTACAATGAGGAAGAAGATAAAAACCTGAGAAGTGGTGGCGGAGTCTTTTCTGGTCAAGCTCAGGTCGATGCAGCGGCCGACGAAGACGTAGTTTCAGCAGTCAGCGGCGGCGGCTTGAGCTCGGGCGGCAATGGAGCTTTGAGTTCGGGCGACGGAGGAGGAAGAAAGAGCGGAAGAAGATAATGAATGGGGACAGTGGTATTTATAGAAGAAAAGCAGATCCGAAGCGACAGGCACGGGATACGAGGAGGAAAAGGATCGGATAAAGATCCTCGGTCGCCTCGATTTTCGGAACAACCCTTAAACAAAGCCGATGGACAGCTCACGGCGTTAAATGCGGAAGTGATGTCACGGTAAGATTCAGTGATTCTCGAGGATGACGTCAGGGCCGGTTTACATAAAATGAGAAGACACAAGGAAGAAAATTGTGCAAGACTGAGAAGATTGATGTGAACAAGTTCAAATCATTCTGGGGCCTAATGTCAGGGATATTACTAGCAGGTATGAACCGGCTAGTGTAAACCGGTTTATTATAATATGTTTGTATGGTTGTAATATTTAGTAAAGGCTACAGCCCAGGAGGTTTTAGGGCCCATGTATAGGGTTATGGTTTGTAAACCGTCCGATGATGTAACTTGGCAGATAAGAAAGAAAGAGCAGAGACCGAGGCGGACACGAGTATGAGCCGGCCTCGGGACTCTGTAAACCGGACCAGGCGTCACCTCTATATAAAGGGACGACCCGGCGACGGTTCAGGGACAAGCAAGAAACAATCCGTCGAGACAGGCAAGCAAATCGCTCCCTGTTCATCGATGCCCAAGCAATACCAAACCGAACTAGACATAGGCTTTGACCTTCATCGAAGGGGCCGAACTAGTATAAACCCTCTGTGTCCTTTGTGTGCTTTTAACCCCTTCAAGCTAACCTGTGCGATGGTTCCATCATCAAGTCCGCTAAACCGGACATCTGCCGTGTTAATTCTACGACAGCCGGTATTTTTTATATATTCCAAAATAATTCTCCATTGATTTTCAGGTCATTCCGAGACCTTTTATTTCTGCACAAAAATAAAACCATGGCAGTTCTGCTGAAAATAGCGTAAGTCCGGGTTAGTTCCATTCAAATCATGCAAGTTAGACTCGAAAACAAGGGAAAAGTGTTTGGAAAAGTAAATACATTGGAGACGTATCATGGTGCCGCAGCAACATTCTGATGATCCGGCAACTCGTGGAGATACCGGTGCAAAAGAGCACGTGTGGATGTGAGCATGTCATGCAAATATGGTGGGCGATCCCATTTACCGGGTTCCCATGCGGCGGTGACATGACAAACAAGATGCAAATTGTGCACGTACATACATCGAATACATGCAACCATCTCATACACACATGCACTCGATCACGGTGGTCATGGCGAGGGAAGTAAAGGTACATGGGTCGTACTGGAAGTAGTCGTACACATTTGGTAGTCATACACACTCCATAGATGTTCGGGGTCATGGCGAGGAACTTGACATCCACGGGGTTGACGATAGTGGTACACATGTTGTCGGGGTACTTGGTGGTACTGTTTAGTCAAACTGGAAGTGGTCTTGGCATCCATGGTCTGATGGTCTTGGCAATGACATAATGAGCAGCGGCCAAGTGGTGCATGGTCTTGGTGTCAAGGTCATGAGCAGGGATGGCCACGACTGGGTGAGGTAGTAGAGGTCACGGTTGCTGGTCAACCAAAGTGGCCGAAAGAGAAAGCAAACCAGGCATGCTATCCATAGACATCATGGCAGTGGATACTAAGGTCATGGTAGTCAAGGAAGCAAGTAGTGACGGCCGACAGAGTCATAGGGCGGCAAGGCGCGAAGGAGCTAAGAAGGTCGATGGAGCGGCTTGGACACAAAGGAGCAGTGTGGCACGGAGCGAAGATGGGAAGTAGGAGCGGGAGGTGTGGTGCTCGCGCGAATGTAGAGGAGAGGAATGAGGAGGGGTGCAGCAAAGGCGGCCTTCGGCTGCGTCGAGCTTGCTGGCCGAGGCAGCAGTAGGGGCGGCGAGGCAGAGAAAGAGGAAGGGCTCTCCGGGAGTTACTAATACGTCTCCAACGTATCTATAATTTATGAAGTATTCATGATGCTTTATTATCATTTTTGGATGTTTTACAATCATTTTATAGCAATTTTATAGCATTTTTGGGGACTAACCTATTGACCCAGTGCCCAGTGCCAGTTGCTGGTTTTTGCTTGTTTTTACATCGCAGAAAATTAATATCAAACGGAGTCCAAACACTGCGAAACTTTTTGGAGATGTTTTATGGACCAGAACACCCAGGATGGGCCAGGGCAGCACCTGGGGGGTGCCCCGAGGGGGGCACAACCCACCAGGGCGCGCCTGGGCCCCCAGGCGCACCCAGGTCGGTTGTGCCCACCTTAGTGCCCACCTCGGTGGCCTCCCGCACCCCCTCTTCACCCTATAAATTCACAAATATTCAAAAAACCCTCGTGGTGAACCAATATCAGAAGTTCCGCCGCCGCAAGACTTTGTAGTCCATGAGATCCAATCTAGATCCCTTTTGGGCACTCCACCGAAGGGGGAAACCATCACCGGTGGCCATCTTCATCATCCCGGCGGCCACCATGACGAGGAGGGAGTAGTCCACCCTTGGGGCTGAGGGTTTGTACCAATAGCTATGTGTTTAATCTCTCTCTCTCTCGTGTTCTTGAGATGGAAAGAACTTGATATATCATGCACTTTGTTAATATAGTCGGATCATATGGTGTTTTCCCCTCTCTTGTTGTGATGAATTGAGTTTTCCCTTTGAGATTTCTTTGAATTGAATAATTTTATGGATTTGAGAACACTTGATGCATGTCTTGCTATGAATACTCGTGATGACAATGAGGTATCATATTGATTCACATGATATGTGTTCTGGCACTCAACTTGCGAATTTCCGCGGTGACATGGGGGTAATATATGCATAGGGGTTGATGCATGTTCTTGTCTTTGTTTCTCCGGTAGAAATCTTGGGGCACTCTTTAAAGTTCTGTTTGTTGGATTGAGTATTATGAATCTGAATTTGTTTTGGTGTTATTTTAGTACGAACTCTTGATAGGTCGATCAGAAAGAATAGCTTGTGTTATTTTAGTACGAACTCTTGTTAGATCGATTGGAAATAATAACTTGGTGTTATTCTTGTACGAACTCTTGGATAGATTGATCGGAAAGAATAGCTACAAACAATTTCTTCTTATGTTCTCCGCTAGATAGGAACCTCGGAGTGATTCTTCATCGCATGTTTAGGGATGGTTATGTGATCCAATTCTGTTAGCATCGTTGAGAGATTGCACTAGCAAAAGAACACGGACCCTAGGCCTCATTTTCAAGTATTGCAATATCGTTTGTGCTCACTTCCGTTACTTGCTACCTTTCTATTTTTTATTGTTACTATTACAAAAATCAATATCTACTATCCATATTACACTTGTATCACCATCTCTTCGCCAAACTAGTGCATGTATACAATTTACCATTGCATTTGGTGTGTTGGGGACACAAGAGACTTTTTATTCTTTCGTTGCAGGGTTGTTTGAGAAAGAACATCTTCATCCTACACCTCCCACGAATTGATAAACCTTAGGTCATCCACTTGAGGGAGGTTTTCTACTGTCCCACAAAACTCTGTGCTTGGAGGCCCAACACGAGTCTACAAGAACAAGTTGTGTAGTAGACATCAAGCTCTTTTCTGGCGCCGTTGCCGGGGAGGTGAGTGCTTTAAGGTATATCTTTAGATCTTGCAATCGAATCTTTTAGTTTCTCGTTTTATCACTAGTTTGGTTAATAAAAGAAAAAAATGGAATTGAGGATGCATCATATTGTTCATCTTTGTAATGTATCTCGTGAAAATGATGGAAAGGAAAATTGTACCCAATTGTTAGAAGAAGACTGCTATAAAATGTTTGGCATAAATGATGAGCATGACTGCAATATTGTTAGTATGAATTCTTTCAATATCCATGATGCTAATGATATGCAAAGCCATAAGCTTGGGGATGCTATGTTTGATGAAGATGATATTTTTAGCCCCCCAATATTTGATGTGCAAATTTGTTATAATGAAAGCATGCCTCCTATTTAGGATGATTATATTGAAGAAAGTGGATTTGGAGAGGTCATGACTTTATTTAGTGATGAATCCATTACTTTTGAGGATGTTTCAATTGACTATGATAATAAAGTTGCTATCTATGATGATCATGGCTTGTATTCTACATTGAATAATGATAACCATGAAACTTGTCATCACGACTTTAATTTTTAATCTCATGATAGTTATTTTGTTGAGTTTGCTCCCACTACTATTCATGAGAATAAATTTGCTTATGTGGAGAGTAGAAAAATTTATCTGCTTATGCATCATGAAAAGAATGCTTTATGTGATATTTGTATTGTTGAATTAATTCATGATGCTACTGAAAATTATTATGAAAGAGGGACATATGCTTGTTATTACTACAATAATATCATGTTTCCTCTCTATGTGTTGAAAGTTTTGAAGTTTTGCTTGTTTTGCCTTCCTATGCTAGGTGATTCTTGCTCCCATAAGTTGTTTGATCATCAAATCCCTATGCATAGGAAGTAGGTTAGACATAAATGTGCTAGTCATATTCTTCATGATGCTCTCTTTGTGTTTCAATCTTTAATTTTTATGTGAGCATCATTGAACTCATCATGCCTAGCTAAAAGGCAATAAAGAAAAGCGCTTGTTGGGAGACAACCCGGCACTTATACATACTATTTTTGTGTGTTCACATGATTATTCTACTGTATTAATCATGTTTTATAGCTTTTTTTCAATAAAGTGCCAAGCAAAGCCTTGGGATCATGTTGGGTGATAGTAGATTTGATGTTGCTGAAAAACAGAAATTTTGCGCCCACAAAAAATTCTAATTTTTAAAAGAAGAGTGATTTTGAGCTGATTCTTTTTGCCGAAGATTAATATACAAATTTTTCATGTGGTACTATGTTTTTAAAGATTTTTAGAGTTGCAGAAGTATGGTGAATGTTCATATCATTACAGACTGGTCTATTTTTGATAGATTCTGTTTTCAATGCATAGTTTGCTTGTTTTCTTGTTTCTATGGCTTATATTGATCAATATAAATTGTATAAATGATACGCTACAGTTGGCATTGTGTGACAACAATTGTGAATATTGTCTTTGATAGTACCCAAAGTGAATGATTTGTTTTATCATACTAACCTAACTCATGAAGTTCCGCTAAGTTTTGTGTTATTGAAGTTTTCAAGTTTTGGGTGAGATGTCAATATGAGGAGAATAAGGCGTGGCAAGACCCTAAGCATGGGGATGCCTAAGGCACCCCAAGGAAATATTCAAGGAATACCCAAGAAAATAATCTTGGGGACGCCCCAGAAGGCATCCCCTCTTTCGTCTCCAACATTATCGGTAACCTCACTTGAAGCTATATTTATATTCGTCACATGATATGAGTTTTGCTTGGAGCGTCATTTTATTTTGTTATGATTTTCTTTCTGGTTTTTAGAATAATGTGTTGTATGTTTTATGTCAATAAAAGTGTCAAGGATATCCTTTACCATGCTTATTTTGCAAGTCTACATGTTGCTATTTGAAAACAGAGAGTTTGTCGTTGTTGTAAAACTCCCAAGAAAAGACAGAATGTGATAAAAGGTTGAAACTTTTTGCATAGTAGGCTATGATAAATTTCCTACAGAATGTTAAACTTTTTGCATTCTTTACAGACTGTACTATTTTGAGAGATTGCTGTTATGTTTGCATTGTTTGCATATGTTTGCACGTTTAATGGTTCTATTTGAGGATAGGAGTATTAAATATGCAGAGGCATTTAGTATGCAATGTTAAATAATAATTTCAGCGATTTTCTACAATAGAGAATGATAAGGTTTTGCATTGATTTATACTAACTTATCTCACGAGTTCTTGTTGAGTTTTGTGTGGATGAAGCTTTTCAGATTTAGGAAAACCTTGATATGAGAATAATTAAGGAGACTCAAAATCTCAAGCTTGGGGATACCCTAGGCACCCCAAAATAATATTTCAAGAATTCTCAAGCATCTAGGCATGGGGATTCCCCGATAGGCATCCTACCTTTCTTCATCAACAATTATCGGTTAGTATCGGTTCATCCTAAGTTTTTGCTTCTTCATATGAGATGTGCTATTCTTGAAATGTCATTTTCTTTTGTTTGCTTGTTGTTTTAATAAAATAGTTATATCTAAAAGTTTTAAAATAAAATAGAGCCCCCAAATAGTTGTCAGGGAGGCTAAGTAAGCGGCAGTCATATCCCGCCAACGAAGCTCTTTTCTGGCGCTGTTGCTCTAGTGCTTCACTTATATCTTTTTGAGCATGGTGTGCTTTAGTATTTTTGAAGAAATTATCTCTTGCTTGACTTAAATTAATTTGAGAGAAATAAATATTATGCCCATGATCTTCATTTATATCTTTTTGGAGTAGCTTCTCATTTACTTTTGTGCTTCACTTATATCATATGAGTAAATTCTTGAATAAATTGAATGTCATGAAGTTGAAATCATATCATGCCTAGTGGTAGCTTCACATTGGGTTTAGAAAGTGAAATATTTTGAAGCTTGACAATCACAATATTGGTCATACAAGCAATTCCTGAATAATTATTATGAGGAAGAGAACTTTCACATGCAAATACACAATCTTGGAAATCTTTTGTGATTGTGAGCCCCCATCAAAGTATTACACGCCAAAATTGTTGATGTTGGACAAGGAAGACAACGTAATGGTTTATATTTGTTCATATTCACATAGAAGGTAGATTTTCATAGATCCTTCAACATGTGGTGCTTGCCCCCCATCTTTTCTAGCCAAAAAATTCCGCACCAAGTAGAGATACTACTTGTGCATCCAAAAACCCGTAAACCCAAATCTTATCATCAAGAGTCCACCATACCTACCTAAGGATTGAGCAAAATCCTTCAAGTAAGTTGTCATCGGGTCAAAAAGGCAATAAAAATTGCTTATAAAAGTATTAGATCATTTAGTTTAAGAGAAAATTGAGCGTTGTACGAACTTGTGATGGCAAAGAATAAAAGCGACAGACTGCATAATAATGGTTGCTATCATAAGCGGCAATATAACGTGACGTTCTATTGCACTAAGGGATTGAGCATAAAAACAAATAAGCGCATGGCAACCTCTACTTCCCTCTACGGAGGGCCTATCTTTTACTTATCAGTATTTTCTTTTATGCAAAGAGTCAAAGTTTTTCTCTCTATTCCTTTTTATTTTTCTCCTTTGGCAAGCATCATGTGGTGAGGAAAGATCTAGGCACATATGTCCAATTGAATATGGGTAACATGAGTTTTTATTGTTGACATCACCCAAAGGTGAATACGTTGGGAGGGAAAATTACAAGCCCATATCTTTCTATGTGTCCATGTAAACATTTTTCTCATGTGTATGCGGTGAGTGTTAGCAATCATAGAAGACTATATGATGGTTGAGTATGTGGAGCTCTTACTTAAACTCTGTTGAATAAGTTTAATTACAATTGCTTGGTCACTGGGAACATAGGTTGTTGAGTTTCAAGAAAATTCATTGTATGAACCTTAATATGTGAATTGGTTGCTACTCTAACATAAGAATTTTATGGGAAAGAATTGTTGTTATGATGCTAGGAAAAGTGATTGAAATTGTCATTGATCAAACTGATGCACTTTGCTAGCATTCAAACTTCATAAATTATTTATGTTATCATTTACCTACTCGAGGACGAGTAGGAACTAAGCTTGGGGATGCTGATACGTCTCCAACATATCTATCGTTTATGAAGTATTCATGTTCTTTTATTATCATTCTTGGAAGTTTTACAATCATTTTATAGCAACTTATATCATTTCTTGGGACTAACCTATTGACCCTGTGCCAGTTGTTGTTTTTTGCTTGTCTTTTACTTCGCGAGAAATCAATATCAAATGGAGTCCAAACACCGGGAAACTTTTTGGAGATTTTTTATGGACCAGATCACCCAGGATGGGCCAGAGCAGCACCTGGGGGTGCCCCGAGGGGAGCACAACCCACCAGGGCGTGCCTCGCCCCCCAGGCGCGACTAGGTGAGTTGTGCCCACCTCGGTGGCCTCCCGCACCCCCTGTTTACCCTATAAATTCCCAAATATTATGAAAACCCTCGTGGTGAACCTAGATCAGAAGTTCCACCGCCACAAGGCTCTGTAGTCCATGAGATCCAATCTAGAGCCCTTTCTGGCACTCTGCCGCGGTGGGAACAATCACCGGTGGTCATCTTCATCATCCCGGCGGCCACCATGATGAGGAGGGAGTAGTCCACCCTCGGGGCTGAGGGTTTGTACCAGTAGCTATGTATTTAATCTCTTTCTCATGTTCTTGAGATGGAACGATCTTCATGTATCACGGGTATCACAGCCCTAGAATTATGCTTTGTAATTAGTTGCATCAATGAGTGGCATCCATGCATCATGGTTAAATTTCAATTGAATTTGAAATAGGGATTTTTCAAACCCTTACACCAAGTGAATTCAACTAGGTTCAATTCAAATATTTTCAATGAACGTAAAATTCTCTTGAGAAAAGTTCATGATTTTCGAATTGGTTGGAACCCTCTGCCAAAAATAATGCACATTTTTCTAGGAAAATCTAAGTTGTTGAATTAAATCATACAGTATTTGTTCTTGGACATTTGAATACTATAAATAATTTTGAATATCCAAATAATATTGAAATTAAATGAGGGTTGTTGTAAATAATCCAAACAGTGTCCATGAATATATTCAAGATTTTTGAAAATGCTCTGGCATTTTTAATAAAGCCAAAACAATTGTAGAAAATAGAAAACTGAAAAAAATAGAATAAAACAGAGGAAGAGAGATAAAGAAACCCACCTAGGCCTTTTACCTTGATAGCCGGACGACCCAACCCACCTCCTCGCGCGTCGTCTTCCCCGGACCTACTGGCACTATGCGTTCCGCGCGCACTGCCGAGCCGCGGCCACCTCCTGCTTCCACCTCCTGCTTCATCCCCACCCTCGTTCGAGCGCCTGGAGATAGGCAGAGCCCCTTGGTTCTTTCTCCCTCACTCACTGCTCCTCCCCTGCTCTCTTCCACTTCCTCCATTGCCACGACCGAGCGCCTCACAGTGCGCCGACTACCACCACCATGCCCAGAGAAACTGCATCGCCTCGTCCCCATGACCAAGAGCTCCGTCTGCTCGCACTGAAGCTCTCCACCGAGGCAAGCATCGCCAGAAACCCTGTAATGGCCTCACCAACCTCGTCTTCAACCTCGGGCGTTTGAGATCACCGGCGACTGTGCGCCCGCTTCGATGCTTCACCGAGCTTGCTGAGACCGCCAAATGAACCGCATTGAGCTCCTCTTCTTCTCTCCGTTCTCTCCGTGCTCCTTTTCACCCGTAGCCGTCGCTTCCATCAAGCCCGAGAGCTCAGCTCCACCGGCCATGTCACCGTTGTGGCCACAGACGCGTCAGCTCGAAACCGAGCGCGTCACCATGCTCAGAACATCACCAGGAGGCCGTAGCACCTGGCCGTTCACTCCGCCGTGCCCCACAACACCATTCCCAACCTCGCCCGAACTCCGACGGCCACAAAAGAGATCACCGCCGTTAGCTCCGTCCACTCCAGCCCCTCCCGTTG
Organism: Secale cereale; assembly: GCA_902687465.1. Lineage (NCBI taxonomy): Eukaryota > Viridiplantae > Streptophyta > Magnoliopsida > Poales > Poaceae > Secale > Secale cereale. The sequence goes on along the minus strand of LR738713.1, from coordinate 204,400,599 downwards.
GCACTGCTAGTTGCGCACGAGCCTCAGCTGTTCGTAGCACCAATCCGCCGTCCAAATGGTCGCATGTGGGCGATTTCCGACGCGCTGTGCCGCGTCTGGACTCGTCGGCGTCGAGTCGCCGGTGGGTTTGACCCCGCTGACCAGAGGTTTGACCTCCCCTGGTAGACTGACGTGTGGGCCCAGGCCACAGTTTAATTAGTGTTAGGTTTAATTAGTGTTAATTAAATTTGTTTATTAGATGAGACACAAACATGTGGGCCCAGCCCTGCTGACATTTTCAGTTAGAGCTAGTTTAGCACTAATTAAGTTAGTTAATTATCTGAGTCACTGACCAGCGGGCCCCACGGGTCAAGTTTGACTTGGACCGGCCCTGTTGACTTGCTGATGTCACACAGACATCATGTTGATGCAGTTAACAATTTTCTGGTTTAAAAATAATCCAAGAAATTTCAAAAAATGGTTTAAACTTCTAAAATTCATAGAAATTCAACCATAGCTCAGAATGAAATAATTTATATAAGAAAAATTATTAGAAAAATATGAGGAATCTGTTTGTGGCATGTTCATGCATGTTTGAAAAATCTACAGCCACTGTATATGACAATTTGAATAAATGGCATTTTAAATGTCTCATATGGAGTTTGAATTTGAACAGTGAGTTCAAACCAACTTCATTTAACTCGTTCCTAGTTGCATTAGCTCAATCAACAACATATTGCCATGTCATTATCATGCATAATATTGTTGCATTGCATTGATTGTGTTCCCTCTTGTTTGTCGGTGTTACTTCCCTCTCGATAGACGTGTTCCGACGATGAGTTCGATGACACTGATGAAGATCTATACTATCTTTAGAAGTGCCAGGCAAGCAAAACCCCCTTGTTTATTCTGATACAATCCCATTATCTCACTCCTGCTCTATTTTACTACATTAGGACAACAACGATTCAAGTGTTACATGATGCGGTAGTTGAACCCCTTTCCACTGCATGACCTATCTTTGCCATAGTAAATAGTTGAAACCCACTAGCATGAGTAGGAGTTGTTTGAGCCATTATGTGCCTACTCATTCATGCTTGTTTGTCCTGCCTGCTACTGCTTAGAGTTGAGTCAAGTCTGATCATCGAGGATGAATTGGAATGTGGTGAACATGTCTTATTGTTGAGAGCTAAGTGTGTGAACATGATTTGGTAAAGGTAGCGGTGAGAGGCCATGTAGGAGTACATGGTAGGTTGTCTCATTGAAACCGTCCTCAGGAGCTGAGTTCTGTGTTTGTGATGCATGAACAGTTACTACCACGCATTGGAATGCTTAAGTGCCCCTCTCGACTTATTCATCAACTCGATCTTTGTCCGGGAGTTGCAACTAGTTTCTGGAGTTTGTAGGTAGTGTTAGTAGTCTACCAAGTGGCACCCGGTATAGGTGAGCTTGGGATAGACTGGGAACCGTGGCATAGTGTACCAAGCGTAGATCCATCCGGTGAGGTGGGCTTGGGAACCCTGTACACATCGTTTGGGGCCATGAGCGACACCCCGGCCGGATCTCCTTGCGGATGGAACCCGAATAGGTGATAAACCTAGACTAGAGACTTGTGTAGTTAGTCAGGTCGTGGTCGACTCCCTCGCGAGGCTTCCACTTGAAGGTTGGCGAGATACACGACATGTACATGGTGGTAAGTGGCGAGAGCATGTGTGAAGAAGTACACCCCTGCAGGGTTAACATCATCTATTTGAATAGCCGCGTCCGCGGTAAAGGACTTCTAGGTTGCCTTCTGGCCAGCTCTTCTTGATCAAGTCATGCATTTCATTCCTACATGGCAAAAAGGGCTTATGCAGCGGCCATGTCGACTCATCTTGGTAAAAGCGGTCATTGCAGCAAGGCATGTACACCAACTTCTCATGATGAAGCCATCAATATGGGTGCTCGAGGATATGGATAGTTGGATGCGCGCATTTTTCTAGGCTGGCAAAGATCAAACTCATGGAGGGCAGTGCCTGGTGGCTTGCAACGCCATAAGCAAACCTCTGAAATTTGGTGGGCTTGGAGTGAAGAACTTGGGGATGCAAGCCCTAGCTTTGAGGGTGCGTTGGGAATGGCTGAGGCGCACATATGAGTTGAGACCGTGGCAAGGACTCATGCTATTGGTGGACGAGGACGCGAGGATGATGTTTGACAGTTTGCTCAAGATCGACGTTGGCAAGGGGGATAAGACTCTATTCTGGAGAGATAGATGGATACACGGTTTTGCAGTGCAAGACATTGCCCCTACTTTGGCCAGTGTTGTTGACACCAAAACAAGGAATGCAAGAACAGTTGAACTAGCCTTGTGCGGCGAAAGATGGATTCATGATGTGTCATCGCAAACCTCAATGGGTGCCCAGTTGCAATCGATGCATCTCAGACTCACTATTGCCACGGTGCAAAGAGATGAGTTGGCAAATGACAAGTTCACCTGGCCTCACGACAAATCGTCAGATTACACTGCAAAATCCACCTATAAGCAACTTTGTCAAGGAGGGATACGTGCCCCGATGGCTGAGGCGATTTGGAGGAGTTGGGCGCCGCTCAAATGCAAGTTATTCGCTTGGTTGGCCGGACAGCATCGGTTGTGGACCTATGATAGACGTGCACGGCACGGGCTCCAGGATGAGACTTCGGAGTGCTTCCTGTGTTTGCATGAGGAGGACAATGTAGAACACATCTTGGTGCAATGTGTCTATGCGAGGGAAGTGTGGCACTAATGCTTGGACACACTACACGTGGGAGGATTGGTGGAGCGCTACAAGATCAGGATATTAGGGGAAGGACATGAGAGGGTTTGATTCTCTTGCCATCGAAGTGGCTTGGGCCTTATGGAAGCAGAGGAACACGAGAGTGTTCAACCGGCCAGAACAATGCAAAGGTCCACGTGAACAAGTTAGCTGGATCTTAGAGGATATTCTAGATTGGAGGCAAGTAGGTGTGGGAGTAGGAGGCTTAGATAGATTTGTGAGACGTTGATTAATGTGTATAATTGGAGTGGGAGTTCCGGCGGTTGATGTTCGCATCGACCAACAAAGTCTTGTAATTATTCTACTCTCTTCTATAAAAATATGGTACACCATTGGCGTACTCTCGAAAAAACAAGTGAAAGTGGATACTCTAAAATGGGTAAGATAAGTGTGAGTGCTATAGATGACCTTCTCGTAGGGATACGGGAGCGGATCCATAGTGGTGAATTGATATGGTGAATATGTGGACTCATGTGCGCCAGCTCAAAAGAGTTACCAGCAGTCGTAGTACAGGATAGCCATTGAGTCAAAGCAGGCTTGTTGCAGTTAAACTCCACCACCCCTTTGTTGATACTCATGCATATGTAGCTAGTTCTCATGTATGTCTTTCCGAGTAATTTTGTACTCACGTTTGCTTAATTTATGTTTTTGTAGAGGGACTTCAGTCTCACTAGTAGTTCCGCGTGGACTTCGACGTTTAGCTTGCTACCTTAGCTATGATCTTGTACCCTTGGGAGGGTCTTATAGATAGTCAGGCTTCTTAGCCTTTTTCATTTGTAATTGTCTGTACTCAGACATGTTATGTATCCGTTGCTTGTATTCTCTGTATGTTGGGTCATGAGACCCATGTTTGTAATATCGGGATCCTCGGAGCTTAATGAATAAATACTATGATTCATAGAGTTTTGTTGTGATGCCATGTTGTATTTGCACATATTAAGCATATTGTGGGTATGTTATTGAAATGTTTGGTATGTGTGGGATCCGACACCAAGTTGTTTACCCTTGGTAGCCTACCTTATGGGGAAATGCCTCCTAGTGCTTCCACTGAGCCTTGGTAGCTTGATACTGCTCCGGAACACATGGATTAACCGGCATGTGTCCTACCTTGCTCCTGTGTATGGCCCCTCTGGGGAAATGTCACGCGGTGTATACGGGAGTCCTGCTAGCTTGCTACAGCCTGGCAACACTAGCTGCTGACCGACACGTGCATTGTTGGGTCATGTATGCATATCCCTGTAATTCAGTGCCACTTTTGGTTTATAAGTAGTCATGTCGGCTCGGGTCCTCTGTCATATGGATGGTGGCGACACTATCATATACGTGAGCCAAAATGCACAAACGGTTCCGGGCCAGGTAAGGTGGCACTTGTGGGGATACCGTGCATGAGGCTGCAAAGTTATATGATGTGTTACATGCTAGACCGGTGTGACTTAGGATCGGGGTCCCGACAGCTTTGGTATCAGAGCGTGACTGCCTATAGGTTTACCAAGCCAAACTGGTCGAAGTTGAGTCTAGAAGTTCTTAATTTATATAAGGGAAATGATTGTGGAAGGGAACGTAAGGCTCTTTTTACTCCTTTACCTTATGACCTTCTAATATGAGTCACCTTCTTCTTTTCTACGGGGATTAAGAACTAGGCTTCTCATCAATTTATTATGATCACGTTAATGGTGGAATCAATTCTCATTTCATTTTCAAGTACTTCGGTTTGTTAAAGAGTTGGTCTCAGAACCTTGATATTATAATGTCGAGTGGTTATACTACCATTTGCATGAGTCTCAAAAATCCTTTTTGGCAGTTACAACCCTTTTGCTATTCGAGTCATCCCAGGTTTCTAAATAGTCTCGTGCATTTGCAAATCTTTCCTCCCTGTTCTTAATGTCCGTTTAGGCCAGATTAGCCACACTAGTCGGTGTCTTGAGGTACATCGTTGCCTCGATATATATGTTGGAGCTATTATTATGACCCTAGGTGTCTTGGGGAATCACCTAGTAATCTAGTCATGTTTTGTGTTCCAAGTGTGATAATTCTGGCCATCATTCTCGAAAGCATCTCGTGATGCCATTTAGTTAGTAGGTACTCTATTTCTGTGTTCGTGAACCCCAGAATCACCCTACTTACTTCATGTTGATAGTGTTTGCTCGTTCCTTTAAGATATTAGTAATCTTGTGATAGCCCTCGAGGTCTGAGCTATGTCATTCTTCCAATACCATGAACCGTTATGGCAGAAGTTCTTTTGAACCAAAAGATCACAACTAGAGTGCTCTTGATGAGTTCTCCATGACTCTGCCAGTCCTACCTTTCTGCATGGGTTATATGGAAGAAATATGTCGAACTAGTTCGACATGCTAATCTATGCGTCCACAACTCGGGAAATCATATGTTCCCTTGAGTTGTTTCCTTTGCAGTTGTATTCTGACCTTCGCCTATCAGTTGATAGTCAGGAGTAGTTGTGCATTCGTGTTCATTGATGCATTTTATTCTTGTGGTCCATCAGGCCATTCTATTCTGGAATGACTAGGAGAAACAAACTCCAGAACCTCATCCATTTCCAGGATTGGGTCAGAATAGTTGTGTTTCGCATATCAGAATGCCAATCTACCTTCTAATCTGTTCTACCTTGGAGTATTATTATCTTTATGTGAAGAATGTCATGGGAATTCCACAACCTCCTATGAACTCTCGATGTAGTGATACTTCTCACCATTATTATTCATTGCTCAGTCTCCATGTTGTTGTAACTAGGATACTGACAACTGAGTCATGATGTGTGAAACCAATACTCCTGGCTACTCTATTGCTTGGTAGTTAATGGAAAATAACTTCATTCTTAGCATGTTGGTTATTGAATCATTATTCTAACATTGATCGTGCTACCTAGTCCTTTTTTCTGGTACACTCTTCGATCAATGAGTTAAGATTGTGTCAATCTCTCGCTCTTTTATTCATATCGTCTTGCCCTGAAAAGCAAGATTGTTCCCGAGCTTCATAGCATCGGTGGTTTGTGATTATTTGAATATCTTCTCGGAAGTATTACCAGGTTGTTCCCTGACTGTTATGTTGAGCTCGTGAATCAAGTTGGTTTACTTATAAACCACCCCTTCTCCAAAAATCTGTGTCGGATATCCTGAGCTAGTTGGTTAAGCTAAACAACAACTTGGAGAGTTGGAAAATAAAAGCTTGATCTAACGTAGTTCATTTTGAAGGAATATCTTTTGTGTGTGTGTGTGTGTGTGTGTGTGTGTGTGTGTGTGTGTGTGTGTGTGTGTGTGTGTGTTGAAGAAATATGGTATTTTCATCAATTGATCTTTGTGTTCAGTTGTTGGACCTATCGTCTTATCCAACCTTGATTTGAGTGTGGGCTATCATCAAATCAAATCAGAATCAACAATATTCGTAATGTTGTCTTACTCGTGGTTGATCCCTCAAGCATACACTATTACATCTTTGGTCTGATCAATGCTATCACAATGTTAACATAATTGTGGAATTTCATCCCGTGGAAATCTCGATGACATGTTGTTGAGCCCATCGACAACATCCTTATCCTCTCCATGATTTTGTTGAACATTAAGCTAGTGTTCGAAACTTTGTAAGTGTTACTTTCATGTCTCGTTGATGAGGTATATGTTTGGATGAGAGAAGAGACTTTCCCTAATTCATGTGCAATCGATGTAAGTTGACGCCGTGAATTCGAGAAAGATTGTTTATTTCCTATGGAATTATCCCAAGTCAGTCATGCATGTGCGAAGTGTTCTATGGTTTGATAGGCTCGCTACCTCCATTCCATATGTATTTCCTAGCACACCAAGTCACTGATTGATTTGTTCAAGAAGAAGAAGTTCCTTCTTAAGAGCTAGAATTATGTAAGGACTTTGATACCCTTGATGATGATTCCCAACCAGAAATCGGTAGTGCTTTATTAGAAGACTAATATGTGGTCATGCTTGTCTTGGACAACATGTCCACATGTACGTAGCAGAACTAGCTCATGTTTTGGAGTTTTGCTATCGTAGTTCATTCTCGAGAATCTTGCAATGACATCTCGTCGATCTGTGTTGCAAACTTTCTTCCCAGACATGACGTCTGGGATATCCTGTTACCAACCAGATCTGAATCTCAGGCAGATATGATGGTTGAAACATTCGCATCATTTGCATTTTGTTCCCAGCTTGCACCGCTATTGTGCCAATTTTCCCTGGGCTACCCCTCTCAGTAATTGTTGTTCAGGATTACCTTCAAAAGTGGACTTACCATGGGTCCCATCCATTTTCCGATGATAAGCAAAAATCATTCATTTTGTCGTCTTCAACAAGGTAGTCCACATCATCTATTCTAGCCTAAGTATGCCATTCTTTCGAACTCCTTCAAATGATAGATTGTGATTTGCCTTAGGCAAGTTTAGAGAGTTTCAATGATCTCTGTCTCAAAAGTAATTCTTTTTGCCACTTAAAGGAATAATCCTACGAGTCATCTTCTCTAAGGTGCCCCATTTAGTGACATTGTTCACCATCTTCTTTAAGTGTGAACTTGTTGCCTACCAATTTGAACCCTCGTCATCTATTAGTTTTCCATCCATCTGGATGTATGTTTCATCTCAACTCAAGAGATGTTCTTGCGTCTCAATTTATGAGTTTATCTTGAGTGTTTGATCTTCCAGAAGATCAATTTTTGTTGATTTTCTTTCTGTTATCAATGTATTGTACAAAGTTCTCGAAAGCAAAGACGTCAAGAACAAGACGATGAAATGAACCAACCTCTTCGAGAAGGGAAGTTAGATTATGAAGATTGTGTTAGCTTTGTGTCCCCTTTGTCTTCTTACCTCATGTCTTGAATCTCGGGACGAGATTCTTGTTTAGTGGGGGTGAGTTGTCACAACACTAGAATTCTGCTTTGTAATTAGTTGAATCAGTGAGTGGCATCCATGCATCATGTTTAAATTTCAATTGAATTTGAAATGGGGATTGTTCAAACCCTAAAACCAAGTGAATTCAACTAGGTTCAATTCAAATCTTTTCAGTGAACCCAAAATGCTCTTGAGAAAAGTTCATCATTTTTGAATTGGTTGCAACCCTCTGTCAAAAATGATGCACATTTTTCTAGGAAAATCTGGGTTATTGAATTAAATCATACAATATTTGTTCTTGGACATTTAAATACTATAAATATTTTTAAAGATCCAAATAATCATGAAAGTAAATGAGGGTTGTTGTAAATAATCCAAACAGAGCCCACACATATATTCAAGATTTTTGAAAATGCTTTGGCATTTTTAATAAAGCCAAAACAATTGCAGAAAATAGAAAACTGAGAAAATAGAATAAAACAGAGGAAGAGAGAGAAACAAACCCACCTGGGCCTTTTACCTTGACAGCGGGACGGCCCAGCCCACCTCCTGGCGCGTCGTCTTCCCCGTGCCTACTGGCACTATGTGTGGCATGCGCACAGCCGAGCCGCGGCCACCTCCTGCTTCATCCCCGCACTCGTTCGAGCGCTTGGAGACGCCCAGAGCCCCCTGGTTCTTTCTCCCTCACTCTCTGCTCCTCCCCCTGCTCTCTTCCACTTCCTCCATCGCCATGGCCGAGCGCCTCACAGTGCGCCGACGACCACCATCATGCCCAGAGCCACTGCCTCGCCTCGTCGCCATGACCAAGAGATCCGTCTCCTCGCACCGAAGCTCTCCGCCGATCCAATCATCGACGGAAGCCCTGCAACGGCCTTACCAACCTCGTCTTCAACCTCTAGCGTCCGAGATAGCCAGCAACCGTGCGCCCGCTTTGATGCTTCCCCAAGCTTGCTGAGACCGCCGAACGAACCGCAGTGAGCTCCTCATCTTCTCCCCATTCTCTCGGTGCTCGATTTCATCCGTAGCCTTCGCTTCCATCAAGCCCGAGAGCTCGGCTCCGTCGGCCATGTCACCCCCGTGGCCATAGACGCGTAAGCTCGAAACTGAGCGTGTCACCGTGCTCAAAACATCACCAGGAGGTCGTATCACCCGGCCGTTCGCTTCGTCGTGCCCCACAGCACCATTCCCAACCTCGCCTGAACTCCGGCGGCCGCAAAAGTGCTCTCCGCCGTTAGCTCCGTCCAGCCCAGCCCCTCCCGCTTGCACTGGTAGTTGCGCACGAGCCTCAGCTGCACGTAGTACCAATCCGCCGTCCAAATGGTCGCCTGTGGGCGATTTCTGATGCGCTCCGCCGCGTCTGGACTCCTCGGTGTCGAGTTGCCGGTGTGATTGACCCCGTTAACCAGAGGTTTGACCTCCCCTGGTTGACTGATGTGTTGGCCCAGGCCCCTATTTAATTAGTGTTAATTAAATTAGTTAATTAGATGAGACACTGACATGTGGGCCCAGCCCTGCTAACATTTTTAGTTAGAGCTAGTTAGCACTAATTAACTCAGTTAATTATCTGAGTCACTGACCATTGGGCCACACATGTGAGGTTTGACCTAGACCGGCGCTGTTGATTGATGTCACACGGACGTCAGGCCGATGAAGTTAACAATTTTCTGGTTTAAAAATAATCCAAGAAATTTCAGAAAATGGTTTAAACATCTAAAATTTATAGAAATTAAACCATAGCTGAGAATGAAATAATTTATATATGAAAAATTATCAGAAAAATATAAGGAATCTGTTTATGGCATTTCCATGCATGTTTGAACAACCTACAACCACTTTATATGACAAGTTGAATAAATGGCATTTTGAATGTCTCATATGGAGTTTGATTTTGAACCTTGAGTTCAAACCAACTTCATTTAACTCGTTGCTAGTTGAATTAGCTCAATCACCATCATGTTGCCATATCATTATCATCCATCATATTGTTGCCTTGCATTGATTGTGTTCCCTCTTGTTTGCCGGTGTTTGTTCCCTCTCGATAGACGTGTTCCGACGATGAGTTCAATGGCATCGATGAAGAGCTATACTATCTTCAGAAGTGCTAGGCAAGCAAAACCCCCTTTTTTCTTTCCGATACAATCCCATTCTCTCGCTCCTACTCTCTTTCACTGCATTAGGACAACAACAATTCAACTGTTACATGTTGCGGTAGTTGAACCCCTTTCCACTGCATGACCGGTCTTTGCCACAGTAAATAGTTGAAACCCACTAGCATGAGTAGGGGTTGTTTGAGCCATTATGTGCCTACTAATTCATGCTTGTTTCTCCTGCCTGCTACTGCTTAGAGTTGAGTCAGGTCTGATTCATCCGGGATGAATTGGAATGTGGTGAACATGTCTTATTGTTGAGAGCTAAGTGTGTGAACACGATTTGGTAAAGGTAGCGGTGAGAGGCCATGTAGGTGTACATGGTGGGTTGTCTTATTGAAACCGTCCTCAGGAACTGTGTTCTGTGTTTGTGATCCATGAACAGTTACTACCACGCATTGGAATGCTTAAGTGCCCCTCTCGAATTATTAATCAACTCGATCTTTGTCCAGGAGTTGCAACTAGTTTCTGGTGTTTGTAGGTAGTGTTAGTAGTCTACCAAGTGGCACCCGGTACAGGTGGGCTTGGGATAGACTAGGCACCGTGGCACGGTGTACCAAGCGTAGATCCATCCGGCGAGGTGTGCTTGGGAACCATGCACACATCGTTTGGGGCCGTGAGCGACACCCCGGCCGGATCTCCTTACAGATGGAACCCGAATAGGCGATAAACATAGACTAGAGACTTGTGTGGTTAGTCTGGTTGTGGCCGACTCCCTCGCCAGGCTTCCGCTTGAAGGTTGCCGAGATACGCGACGTGTACATGGTGGTAAGTGGCGAGAGCGTGTGTGAAGAAGTACACCCCTGCAGGGTTGACATCATCTATTCGAATAGCCGCATCCGCGGTAAAGGAGTTCTGGGTTGCCTTATACAGTTCATAGACAAGTGAAAGTGGAAACTCTTAAATGGGCAAGATAAGCGTGAGTGCTATGGATGGCGTTCTCGTAGGGAGATGGGAGCGGATCCATAGTGGTGTATTGATATGGTGAATATGTGGACTCGTGTCCGCCACCTAAAAAGAGTTACTAGCAGTCATAGTACATGATAGCCACTGAGTCAAAGCTGGCTTGCTGCAGTTAAAATCCACCACCCCTTTGTTGATACTGATGCATATGTAGCATGATCTGATGTATGTCTTGTTGATTACATTTGTACTCACGTTTGCTTAATTTATGTTTTTGCAGAGAGACTTCAGTTTCACTAGTGGTTCCGCGTGGACTTCGACATTTAGCTTGCTACCTTAGCTATGATCTTGTACCCTTGGTAGCGTCTTGTAGATAGTCAGGCTTCTCAGCCTTTTTGATTTATAGTTGTCTGTACTCAGACATGTTATGCTTCCGTTGCTTGTATGCTATGTATGTTCGGTCATGAGACCCATGTTTGTAATATCGGGCTCCTCGGAGCCTAATGAATAAATACTTTGATTCATATAGTTTTGTTGTGATGCCATGTATTTGCACATATCAAGCATATTGTGTGTATGTTATTGAAATGCTTGGTATGTGTGGGACCCGACACCTAGTTGTTTACCCTTGGTAGCCTACCATATGGGGAAATGCCTCCTAGTGCTTCCACTGAGCATTGGTAGCTTGCTACTGATCCAGAACACATGGATTAACCGGCATGCGTCCTTTCTTGCTTGTGTGTCTGTCCCCTCTAGGGAAATGCCACGCGGTGTGTACCGGAGTCATTTTAGCTTGCTACAGCCCGGCAACACTCGCTGCTGACCGACACATGCATTGTTGGGTCATGTATGCCTGTCCGTTTAATTTAGTGTCACTTTTGGTTTATAAGTAGTCATGTCGGCCTGGGTTCTCTGTCATATGGATGATAGCGACACTATCATATATGTGAGCCAAAATGCGCAAACAGTCCTGGGCCAGGTAAGGTGGCACCCGTGGGGATACCGTGCGTGAGGCCGCAAAGTGATATGATGTGTCACATGCTTGACCGGTGTGAATTAGGATCGGGGCCCCGACAACGGGCTTTGTTAATATAGTCAGATCACATGGTGTTTTCCCCTCTCTTGTGGTGATGAATTGAGTTTTCCCTTTGAGATTTCTTTGGACTGAATACTTTTATGGATTTGAGAACGCTTAATGCATGTCTTGCTGTGAATACTCGTGGTGACAATGGGGTATCATATTGATTCACTTGATATGTGTTTTGGCACTCAACTTGCGGATTCCCGTGGTGACATTGGGGTAATCTATGCATAGGGGTTGATGCACGTCCTTGTCTTTGTTACTCCGGTAGAAATCTTGGGGCACTCTTTGAAGTTCTTTGTGTTGGATTGAGTATTATGAATCTGAATTTTTTTGGATGTTATTTTAGTACGAACTCTTAATAGATCGATCGGGAAGAATAACTTGTGTTATTTTAGTACAAACTCTTGATAGATCGATCAGAAAGAATAACTTGGTGTTATTCTTGTATGAACTCTTGGATAGATCGATCAGAAAGTATAGCTACAAACAATTTCTTCTTATGTTCTCTGCTAGATAGGAACTTTGGAGTGATTCCACATCGCACGTTGAGGGATGGTTATGTGATCCAATTATATTAGCAACATTGAGAGATTGCACTAGTGAAAGTACGAACCCTAGGCCTCATTTTCAAGCATTGCAATACTGTTTGTGCTCACATTCGTTACTTGCTACCTTGTTGTTTTTATTGTTACTATTAAAAAAATATCTACTATCCATATTACACTTGTATCACCATCTCTTCGCTGAACTAGTGCACCTACACAATTTACCATTGTATTTGGTGTGTTGGGGACACAAGAGACTTTTTATTATTTGGTTGCAGGGTCAGTTGAGGAAGAGCATCTTCATCCTACACCTCCCACGGACTGCTAAACCTTAGGTCCTGCACTTGAGGGAAATTTGCTACTGTCCTAAAAAACTCTGCGCTTGGAGGCCCAACACGAGTCTGCAAGAACAAGTTGTGTAGTAGACACCAGTGATGGTCTGGTCGCCGAAGCACTGCGGCGGCCAGTGGCAGAGGTCACCGGAACAGAAGATGGGGGCGCGCAGAGGGGCATCTTGCTCGTCGGTGTTGGGGTCCCAACGGCAATGGTCGTAGCCATGGAGATCGGGCACTAGGCGATGCCCTTCTCCATGTTGTGTGGGTGACGGTGGAAGAGAGGATCGAGAGGGAGAGTGGGGATCGATAAGGAGGAGCCTAGTTGCAGGCTAGGGTTAAGGAGTTGTTTGGGGCGGCCGGGCCTAGCAGGCCGGCCTGGTTTTGTGGGGACCCCGACTCATAAGTCGTGATCATCGAATGCACATGTACAGTGATCCCAGAGATCAATGCTCACTAAACACACGTAAGCTAAATAGGCATTCTAACTGGGAAGTAGGACCATTATGGTCAAGTCTTGAGTATATCATCGCTCTGGAAATCTTGAATGATAGCTTGGACCCATGCCATCTGCCATAACCCTATAGGCATTCTAATTGGGAAGTGCCCTAGCTCGCATATTCATTACCAAACAAATCTTCATCTTACTCCTGTTCTTTTGTGTCTGGCCAATAAAATAACCAGTGGCAAGCCAATGAGTACTTTAAATGTTCTCGCAAGCATCCCAAGAGTGATAACAGAATAATTATGCAGGGTTCTACTGCCAAATTGGCATATTTGCGGAAAGCTAGTTTTTCTCATGCAAGTATGATCAACATTTATCAAGGACATGAATGCGTGTGCAACATGTATCGGGAGGTTACAAACATCAACATTGAGAAAGAGTTCTGGAAAACTCATGCTCAAACTCATCGTGACTTCCTCATGAATCATATCAACAATATTACCAAACCGTGTTGTTTGTCAGAAACATATGGACATAGTCTAAGCAGCACCACCCAATTGTCCTTGACCATGGACACGGCTATTCCAATAGTTTGACACTCTGCAGAGGTTGCACACTTTACCCACAAGATCCGGGAAGCATTCATGTCACCCACGACCCACAGTACCTCATGTACCCAGGTTAAGCACCCGATTACTACCTTTCCCTAGCCGTGACTAACATAGAGTCCACTCAATTTGCAACAACCCCAGTCCCGAAGTCATGTTTTAGTTTAGTGGAGCCACGCTCCCATATCGAACACATAGCGCGAGTTCAGTGCCCTGTGAAAATAGTCATGGCGGCCTATCCAAGCACGACCCTGTCCCTAGAGGGACCAGGCCACTCCCGTCACTAGTAATGCGGGCATCCATGCTAGCATGAACTAGGTAATCAATAATGCCCTGTCCCATAATGGCTAGTGTGGTTGTACATGTTTGGTTGGGACGTCAGACAATTTTAAATCTAATCCATCTCTGTAAATAACACATTTCATCAAGCCTTGGTACACTAACTCTCCACCAAGTAGGGACCTAGTTCATCATCGTCTCCCAAGGGCATTAGTGTCACCCACTAGGATTTCAAGAGGTTTCTCAAGGTGATTTTCACGGAACTTATGCAAGTCCATGCATTAGCAACTATGGTTTCACCTCATATCTCTAAGCACAAAATAGAGCTACGAATCATGCAAGTATCAACGGGGATGCATCAATGCAACTATCCATAATGAGGTCATCATCATCATCATCATCATGCACTCGGAAAAGTATCGATGAACACGAAAGTGGTATCATGGTCAAAGGGCTGCTTGTATGGTTCATCAGAGTCTTCAAATCTTCTGTTCCTTCTCCTAGTACGTCTACTTCGTAAACTAACGTTGGAAACTATCACAATAAGCAACACAACAAGGGAAAAATAGAACTGCTCTAAAAATGTTAGTTGGACTTTTCTGGAATACCTTTGATCATATGAGAAATGACCAAAGTGGTTTCATTGGGATTTGATGAATGGATATCTCTCAACATTTCAATATGATGGAATCAAGGGATTGATGAATTTGCAAGAAGTGTACAGAAATATTATTTTCAAAAATGACCAAAGACACCCATTTAACAAGGCATGATTTTAGAGCTCCTAGGAGTTGGTTTCAGTAGATTTGGAGTTCAAATGATTTTTCTATGAATATGGAAATTTGGCTATACATGGATAAATGGACCAATATTTGATGAGGCATAGAAAGTATTGTGAAAGATGTTCAAAAACTATGCTTTTAACTTATAAGTATCTAGGAATTTGAATCATGGCATTTGGATGAAAAATGGGCTGTGTGTGATTTTCTAAAGTTTATTGCAGAAATGGAAAAAATAGGATTTGCTAAATATTTGTGAAGAAAGTTTTTCTGGAAAATGTAAAAATTGCACCGTGTGATAGAGCATGATTTATGGAGCCACTAGAAATTTGAACAATGAAATCTGGAGTGAATTTGAATCTTCTAGAGATTTTACAAGCTATCTGGAAAAGAAAAAGAAAAGAGGAAAGGGCTTTACCCTTATCCTACGCACCGGGTGGAAGATAGCAGTGGGCCGGCCTAGCACCTCGACCGTGCGGGCGACAGGGGCGGCGTCGAGGGAGCCCAGGCGGGGTGCGCCTTCACTGCGGGGACGCGGGAGGGGGCGAACTCGCCTCCACTTGCCAGCGTGGTCGAGACGATGGCAGCTTGGACGCAAGCGGAAGGTGGCATCGGGCGAGATTGGGCACGGTGCTACGGTGCGCCCTCAGACGAGGGCAAGAACGTGGGAGCTCTGCCTTGCTCTGGGGAGCCTGCTGGTGGAGAGAAAGGGAGAAGAGCTCGGGCTCAGCTAAATTTGAGGGGAGGGAAGCGACAGCCATGGCGGACATGAGAAGTGAGGAGTGGCTCTAGAGGTAAAGTGAGATGATCGGGAGAGGGATGGGAGGCCGGTGAGTCGTACATGAGCTCTAAGGGGGTCAGGAAGGCTAGATAAGGTGGAGGAGAAGGTGTGTCGCGGACCACGTCCACGGTCTCGAGCTGGGCAGCAGCAGGGCCAAATTGGCACCCTTGGTCGTGTCTGGGGCTCTCGTGGGTGTGGACCAAGTCGAGGGAGGAGGAAAGGGGAATCAGGGCGAGCTCCTAGTGGAGTCACGGCTCTCACGCGAATTGGCGGGTAGGGGCACCTCTGGGCACGCGCCGCGGGGGTGATAGAGAGAGGGGGAAGGAGGGGGCCAGCGCGGTGGCATGTTGTAGACGCCGAGGTGCCTCAACTGGCGCGAAGGAGAGGATCGAGGTGGTCAGAGGTCGCGGCATCAACGGCTGAACACCCTGCTAGGCGCTCTAGAGCGCAACTTTGGACGGCATCCGTAGTTTTCCCACGTCCTTGCGTGCCCACTTGTGTTCAGAGGCTGTAGGAGGACTAAAATAGGGGGAGGGAGGCCTTGGATGCCCCGGGACATGCGAGGAGTGAGAGAGAGATGAGAAAATGGGACGGAAGTTGCTGTCAAGAAAGGGAAAATGGGGTTTCACCCACCTCAACCATTGCCCCTCGGGTTGGAAAGCTTGTAGGAGGTGAAGAGGGAGTAGAGGATGGTGTAGGTGGAGTTTCAACTCAAGGGGATTAAAGGAACTGGCCAAAACATGGTTTACAAGATTATGCCAGAACATGTTTGATATTGGTTTGGGCAAGTAAGTGGACTCTGCTTGCTATGAGTCTTAATAGGAGTGAGTTGCACCAAAAAATAGGAGTCTCCAGAAAATTTGAGACCAAAGAGATAAAGTGGCCAATGCAACTTTTGTAAACCCTAGAAATCAACAGAAATGGTATTTTCAACATTTAGTCCTGCAAATTGATTCTCCTTGATGCAGCACTCGGTATAGTGTCATGATTTGAGGATTTTAGCATGTCCACAAAATTTGGGATGAAAAGGATAAAGTTTGCAATGTAGAGTTGTTCAAACTTGGATCAGGTCAGAAAGGGTTTTGGGGCACTTTGATCAAGTTATCTTGTTCTAAAACTTGTTCCATTTGGTCTAAATGAATAATTATACCATTTGAGAAGGTGTACCAATTTGGAGATCATGTGGACATGTTTGACAATGTAAAGTTGATCAAACTACAAAATGGACAGAAATAGTTTTGAGGGGTTTTGGTGATGTTATCTTGGTCTCCAAGACATGAGACTTGGCAAGATCACCGAATAGGTCATTTGGTACATGCTAGAATTTTCTCGGAATTTATAGAATATTTCCTTTGTAAATATTTCAAAAGCTGGAAATATCCAGAAAGTGTTTTTGAGGTATTTGACCCATATTTTGAACATGACCATGTGTTGAAAATCATATTTATGGACAATGTATGTCGACTGAGCTTTCCTAAATTTTCTCAAATATTTTTGCAACATTCTAAATAATTTTAACCTATTAAAGACCATTTCTGGCCTAAAGAAAAAACCTTTAAATAAAATAGGAAAATAACTTTTAAAATAATATTTTTGTGGTTTTTTGGAGTCCTATATCAAATAGGAGTGAAATATAATTTTTGAAAGATTTTTCACACCCTTAATTAAGCACTTGTAGTTCACCTCTCAATTCAGGGGGTTTTGAAAACCTAATTTAGAAAATACTTTTTGGCTAAATTATTTTTGTAAGAAAATACTATTTTGTTCTATACACATGGCATAGTCATTCGACAAAGTTTTGGAACAAGGAGAAGGAGTATAAGAGTTGGAGGATTTATTTCATTTTTAGAGCACTTGCAAACCGCAAACAAAAACTCAAATCAAGCAAAGTTCAAAACACTCAAAAAAATTGTCAAACAACATTTTATCATGATTTACTAGCTTAAGTGTTGTGGCCTGAAAATCAGGGTGTGACAGATCTACCCCCTTACGAGGCCATGAAGTACACGAAGGCACGTAGACGAACCAAGCGTAGTCGAACGAATCCTCACGATCGCAACTAAACATGAACTAACCAGAAGAAGCAAACTACATGGTAAACACACACCACATAAACATGACATGTTGCTCAACCAAGTATGATGCATGACAAGGCTACATGACGCTACTCATGGCAAGAGATGATGCATACAAGAACATCACAACAAGCAAGTTTAAATGAGGCTGGAAACAACATATAACAATTCCGGAAAGTCCTCATATGCAAATTTCGAAATTGGTATATAACTGAACAAACTTTAAGTTAGAGTTGTTAAACATCAAGTTAAGATGCACCATGATGATCTACACGTCCTTCTAGTCAAGTTACATATAATGTTCGTTTAATTCAGAGCTACGGCCTAGAAGATATGAGCAAAATAAGTTAAGCATGGCATTGATGCAAAATGCATTCAAACATCAACCACACATACTAAAATCAAGGATGCAACAAAATAATATGAATCTACACACAAAACCAAGAAATTTTCATATAGAGCATGCTCCAAACGGAGCCACGGTTCAACACATACACATGAAACAAGTTTAAAACACAATATGTACAAAACAGCAACTAGGCATCTACAAGCATCATAACAATATGCTACAAGAACAAGATAGGCACAAACATGATATGCACTTCAAGTACAGATTACATGCTTCAATTATCATCAAGGTTCAGGTTCATAGGCATCAAGATTAATCCAACAAGTTCAAAGTAACAAGCAACTTTATAACATAGATTATGACAGTGAAAAACAGGGCATACATATGAGCAGAAATAACATGTTGACATGTTGAAGGCATGAAACAATGATGCTACAGTGCAAGAACATAGCAAACAAAAGCATGGCATTAGAGTCCAGGTTAAACATGGCAACACATGATTACTAAGCATCTCATATAACCATTAGATCAATGGCATTCATCAAGACAAGTAGGCGAGTCATATCAGAGTTTGATAGAAAACAGATTCATGATGCATACTTTGAGACAACAAAAGTATATGCTACAGGAACATTTCATGGCATCGAGGTGCATGGAAAGCATGTACTAAACACCATTAACAAAACATGATTAATGGGCATGAACATTGGAGCAACAGATTTGATGATTGCTTCAAGTGAACATGGCAAGATGATATAACATACTTGGTGAAAACTAGGCATGCTGACACTTATATTCTCAAGCAACTTCAGCGCACCAAAAGAACAAGCTACAGCAGGTTATAGTTGTAAACAAGGGCATGGATGTAGAGAGCATAACATGAACTTCAAAACATGCTCACTAGACATCTCCAAAATATGCATAGATTTGATGGTAGCATCAAGTTAACATGGCATCACAATATAACAGATTAATACTTAGCAGAAATTAGAAATTACCAAGTCTCTGAAAACACTAAACAGTGAGTAGGTCACTTTGCAAGCTTGTTTCAAACCACAGAGGGCATATCATGATAAATGTATTACACCAATGCAAAGATGACATGATTATGCTTCTAAACATGTAGGCATGTTGCTCAAAGGAAAATCACACATACAACCATGAAGAAGACAAAATGACAAGTAATATAAGTTTTTAGCACTTAACAGCAACTTGCAATTTTGCAACAGAGATAAACATGTCAAGATGAATCCTAACATGAAGGCAAAACACAATATCATAAAGAGCACTCTGAGATGAATATTTTGACATATAGTACATCCCAAACGGAGCAATAGGCACAACAATATGAACATCACAATAATGCATCATGAGATGATAAAACATGGACTTTGTCGATATTTATACCCCATGGAAAATATGACGGGGAGGTCCCGGGACGGAGCAATGCGGGGACGGGGACGATGTTTGGTACAATGGACGGGTCGGTCCAGGGACGGAGGCACCCGTGTCGGGGCATTGCTAGAAGACCCAGGCGGATCGGGTGCGGTTTGCGGAGGGGTGTCGAACCGAGCCGGTCTGCTCAAACCGGCCGGTCCGCTCAGTTGACTGGGCAGGCGAAGTAGGGCTGGAGGCGATGACCGACTTCGGGGCGGCGCTGCGTATTCCAGCGAGACGAGCGGCTGCTGGAAACGAGGTCGGGGAAGGCTGGATCCGGAGGAGCTCGTCCAGATTCGGCGGTTGGTGTCATCAACGGGGCTAGCGGTGAGCGACTAGCGACGGCGGTGGCTCGGCTTCCATGGCGGTGCGGGGATCCTATGAGAGTGAGGTGACAAGCTAAGGGAGAGGAAGGTAAGAAGGAGGGAAGGAGAGGGGCGAGGCGTTGCACCCTGGGCGTCAGGGTGGACTCCGGCGGGGAGGGATCGCCGGCGGTGGCGACTGGAGGCGGCAATGCCGATGCTCCAACGAAGGCGGTGGGTCTTAGGCGCTCGAGAGCGACGGTGAGCGGGTGTGGGACCTGTGCCTTGGGGCGTTGGAGCGGCGGCCCAGATCCAGCCCGGGCGGGCCGTGGTCAGGCCCGGCGGGCTGCGGCGGCTGGAGGGGCACACAGGGGCGCGTGGCACGTGGTGATTGGCTGTGGGCGGCAGCCGGTGATTGTGCGGTGAGTAGGGCAGCGACACTTGGTGGTGTGGCAGAGGTTGGGCATGGAATCTAAGGAGGAGGTGGTGGTTGTAGGTTAGGGAAGGCTAGGTTGCCCAAAATGGACAAGGGGTGTCCATATATAATAGATTTGGCTAAGGTTTGCGTCTAGGGGGTTTTTCGACCGTACGATCGCGATCGTGCAGCTTCGGATAGTGGGGGAACTAGGTGGGCTACAGGTGGGCTGTGTAGAGGGGTTGGGCTGAGATGAGAGAAGAGAAGTGATCCCGGCGACTGTTTCCAGAGACCGAAAATGTCCGACGAATAAACCGGCAACGGTGTCGCTATATGTTTAGCGGTTGGCTATCGAACAAGCTCCGAATGCGACAAAATTTGACAGCAAGTCTACCTACACAAAATAAGGCCGCACGCCAACTTTCACCTCATTCCGAGAACATTTTTTATGCCACTTATAAAAATAATATTTCGGAGGTGCCGCAGGCGCGTGCGAGTGTGTCTGGGCTCAGAACGGACAACGGAGAGACCTGGCAACTACGGATGGAAGCATGTTTTTGGAAAAACATGCGGATGAAGTGCACATGACAACATGGCAAAGTGCAACACACAAGAGAATGACATGGCAACATCGGCGAATAAAAGGAAGACACCAGGCGCATCGGTCTCGGGGTGTCACAACACTCCCCTACTAACAAGAGATCTCGTCCCGAGATCTTAGGAACGAGATGGAAGAGGAATAGAAAGAACAAAGTTGCTTCTTGGTGAAATAACTGAAACAAAGGGAGCTTGAGAGGTTGAACATCTCCAGGTAAGGATTAGAACAGAGATGAACAACATTGAAAACACTGCATTAGAAAAGAGGAACAAAGAAGAAATACAAGAGCCTTGACGTTTGAAAGACAAGAAACAAGAGCTTAACGACCAAAAACGAATATGAAAGTGCACTGATGTAACGAGATAGACAAGGGACAAGAATGAAATAATTTGGACAACACTCCGGTTGAACATGGAAGGAATAGAACCTAAACTTGAGAAAATGGAATAATACTTGATGAGAGAAACAACACAATGAATCCGGATCAAATTAAGAATGGAATGAGAAGAAATGAGAAAGAACAACATCTTCTAGCACAAATGAATTTAAAAGCATATTTGCAAAGAAGGGATGAACGGATTTGTTGGAAAAATCAATAATGAAAAGAATAACTTGTTGTGGACTTATGGAAATCATCTCAAAACTTGAGTTGAAGTTCTCCTACTACGAACTGATTAAATAGCTGAGAAGAGCCAGGAAATGCAAAACTTCAATTCAAAAAGAATACAGAGATTTTTTTGCATCTCGAGATGCAAAAGAATACTGCTTGAGCTTCTCCACAAGAATTTTGATGAGTATTTGAAGAATGAATTAAATGATGAAGGACCACCATGAACAACTCCGGTGACAAAATGATGATGAGATAGAAATGAAGGATGAAAAGAATAAGATTCAAGCCTTGCACTCATTTAGATGGAGGTTCCGACGAGATAGCCGGGAAAACTTTGAACTCTAGAGAAGAAAAGATGAAAACACTTAGGATTAGAATTTATTCCTCGTGAGGAAACTCTGAAGGAAGGGATTAACCAACTTGATGAGAGAGGAATAATATTTATGTTATGCTTATTGAAGGAAATATGCCCTAGAGGCAATAATAAAGTTGTTAATTATATTTCCTTATATCATGATAAATGTCTATTATTCATGCTAGAATTGTGTTAACCGAAAACTTGGTACATGTGTGAACACATAGCCAAAACATAGTGTCCTTAGTAAGCCTCTACTAAACTAGCTCGTTAATCAAAGATGGTTGAGTTTCCTAACCATACACATGTGTTGTCATTTGATTAATGAGATCACATCATTAGGACAATGATGTGATGGACATGAGCCATCCGTTAACTTAGCAAATTGATCGTTCAGTTTTATTGCTACTGCTTTCTTCATGTCAAATACATATTCCTTCGACTATGAGATTATGCAACTCACGAATACCAGAGGAATGCCTTGTGTTCTATCAAACATCACAATGTAACTGGGTGATTATAAAGATGATCTGCAGGTATCTCCGAAGGTGTTTGTTGGGTTGGTATAGATCAAGATTAGGATTTGTCACTCCGAGTATTGGAGAGGTATCTATGGTCCCTCTCGGTAGTGCACATAATAAAGAAGCCTTGCAAGCAATGTGACTAAAGATTTAGTTTCATGTTGATGCATTACGGCACGAGTAAAGAGACTTGCCGGTAACGAGATTTTATGAAGATATCGATGATCGAATCTCGGGCAAGTAATATACCAATGAAAAAGAGAATAACGTATGTTATCATTAACGTTTGACCGATTAATATCTTCATAGAATATGTAGAACCAATATGAGCATCCAAGTTCCATTGTTGCTTATTGACCGGAGATGTGTCTCGATCATGTCTACATAGTTCCCGAACCCGTAGGGTCCGCACGCTTAGCATTCGATGACAATTTGTATTATGAGTTATGCGTTCTTGGTGACCGAAGATTGTTCGGAGTCCCAGATGAGATTGAAATGATCCAGAGGTAAAGATTGTTATATTGGATGATGGTTGATATGTCTCCATCGTATCTATAATTTTTGATTATTCCATGCTATTATATTATCCTTCTAGGATGTTTTATGGGCTTTTATATAAACTTTTATATGACTTTTGGGACTAACCTATTAACCCAGAGCCCAGTGTCAGTTTATGTTTTTCTCTTGTTTTAGAGTATCGCAGATAAGGAATATCAAACGGAGCCCAATTGACCTGAAACTCAACGGAGGATATTTTTGGACCAGAAGAAGCCCAGGAAGTGCCGGAGGGGGACCAGAAGAATCCCGGGCTGCCCACAAGGGTAGGGGCGGCCCACTGGGTGCGCCCCCTACCTTGTGGACAGCTCGGACGTCCCCTTTACTTGTCCCCAACTCCAACACCTCCTATATATACAGAAACCTCCGGAAAATAACCTAGATCGGGAGTTCCGCCGCCGAAAGCCTCTGTTGCCACAGAAAACCAATCTAGACCCGTTCTGGCACCCTGTCGGAGGGGGGGGGGAATCCCTCTCCGATGGCCATCTTCATCATCCCCGCTCTCTCGATGATGAGGGTGGAGTAGTTCACCCTCGGGGCTGAGGGTATGTACCAGTAGCTATGTGTTTGATCTCTCTCTCTTTTGTTCTTGAGATGGCACGATCTTGATGTATCAAGACCTTTAGTATTATAGTTGGATCTTATGATGTTTCTCCCCCCTCTACTTTCTTGTAATGGATTGAGTTTTCCCTTTGAAGTTATCATATCGGATTGAGTATTTAAGGATTTGAGAACACTTGATGTATGTCTTGCATGTGCTTATCTATGGTGACAATGGGATATCACGTGATCTACTTGATGTATGTTTTGGTGATCAACTTGCGGGTTCAGTGACCTTGTGAACTTATGCATAGGGGTTGGCACACATTTTCGTCTTGACTTTCCGGTAGAAACTTTGGGGCACTCTTTGAAGTTCTTTGAGATTGTGTGATGCATATCGTAGAATCATGCCCACGGATACTTGAGGTGACAATGGAGTATCTAGGTGACATTAGGGTTTTGGTTGATTTGTGTCTTAAAGTGTTATTCTAGTACAAACTCTAAGATAGATCGAATGGAAAGAATAGTTTCGTGCTATTTTACTACGGACTCTTGAATAGATCGATCAGAACGAATAACTTTGACGTGGTTTCGTACCCTACAATAATCTCTCCATTTGTTCTCCGCTATTAGTGACTTTGGAGTGACTCTTTGTTGCATGTTTAGGGATTGTTATATGATCTAATTATGTTATCCTTGTTGAGAGAACTCGCACTAGTGAAAGTATGAACCCTAGGCCTTGTTTCCAAGCTTTGCAATACCATTTACGCTCACTATTATCTTTAGTTACCTTGCTGTTTTTATATTTTCAGATTACAAAAACCTATATCTACCATCCATATTGCACATGTATCACCATCTCTTTCCCGAACTAGTGCACCTATACAATTTACCATTGTATTGGGTGTTTTGGGGACACAAGAGACTCTTTGTTATTTGGTTGCAAGGTTGTTTGAGAGAGACCATCTTCATCCTATGCCTCCCACGGATTGATAAACCTTAGGTCATCCACTTGTTGAAATTTGCTACTGTCCTACAAACCTCTGCACTTGGAGACCCAACAACGTCTACAAGAAGAAGGCTGCGTAGTAGACATCAAGCTCTTTTCTGGCGCCGTTGTCGCGGAGGTTAGTGCTTGAAGGTATATCTTTAGATCTTGCAATCGAATCTTTTAGTTTCTTGTTTTATCACTAGTTTGTTTTATAAAAGAAAACTACAAAAAATGGAATTAAGGTTACATCATATGCTTCATCTTTTTAATATCTTTCGTGAAAATGATGGGAAGGAAAATTGTGCTCAAGTACTAGAAGAGGAATTACATAGAATGCTTGGCATAAAATATGTTCATGCTGAGCATGATTGCAATGTTGTTAGTATGAATTCTTTGAATACCCATGATACTAATGATATGCAAAGCCACAAGCTCGGGGATGCTATATTTGATGAAGATGATATGTTTAGCCCCCCAAGTTTTGATGAGAAAATTTATTATGATGAAAGCATGCCTCCTATTTATGATGATTATTGTGATGACACGTATGCTATAAACAATAAAGATAACCATGAAACTTGTCATCAAGATTTTAATTTTCAATTGGATTACGCTTCACATGATAGTTATTTTGTTGACTTTGCTCCCACTACTATGAATGAGAAGAATTTTGCTTATGTGGAGAGTATTAAAATTTCTATGCAAGTAGATCATGAAAAGAATACTTTATGTGCTGGTTATATGGTTGAATTCATTCATGATTCTACTGAAAGTTATTATGAGAGAGGATCACATGCTTCTACATATTACAATAATATCAAGTTTCCTCTCTATGTTCTTAAAATCTTGGAGTTATGCTCGTTTCCCCTTCCAATGCTAGTTGATTATCGTTCCCATAAATTGTTTGCTCACAAAATCCCTATGCATAGGACGTGGGTTAGGCTTAAATGTGTTAGTTATATTTTTCCTGATGCTTACCTTATGTTTCAATTCTTATCTTTTATGCGAGCATCATTAAAATCATCATGCCTAGCTAAAAGGCATTAAAGAAAAGCGCTTGTTGGGAGACAACCCAATTTTATTTGTTTTTTCTTCTATTTAGGAATAAATATTACATCTAGCTTCTGTTTAGATGTAATTTTGTGTTTTAATTAGTGTTTGTGCCAAGTAGAACCTTTGGGAAGACTTGTGTGAAGTTTATGCGATCATGCTGTAAAAAACAGAAACATTAGCGCTCACGAGATTAGCTACCATTTTTTTACTGGAGAGTGCTCTTTAGTTGATTATTTTTGCAGATGATTAAAAGACAAATTCCTCACGTCCACCAATTTATTTCAAAAAAAAAAATAGAGTTATAGTGGTATTGGAAAGTTACATATTACTACAGACTGTTCTGTTTTTGACAGATTCTATTTTCTATGTGTTGTTTGCTTATTTTGATGAATCTATGAGTAGTATCTGAGGGTATGAACCATAGAGAAGTTGGAATACAGTAGATATTACACCAATATGAATTTAGAATGAGTTCATTACAGTACCTAAGTGGTGGTTTTAATTTCTTATACTAACGGAGCTTACGATGTTTCTGCTAAGTTTTGTGTTGTGAAGTATTCAAGTTTTGGGTAAAGATTCAATGAAGTATGGAAGAAGGAGTGGCAAGAGCCTAAGCTTGGGGATTCCCAAGGCACCCCAAGGTAAAATTCAAGGACAACCAAGAGCCTATGATTGAGGATGCCCCGGGAAGGCATCCCCTCTTTCGTCTTCGTCTATCGGTAACTTTACTTAAGGCTATATTTTTATTCACCACATGATATGTGTTTTGCTTGCCATTGCCATGGCATCCTCTTGCGTGTTGCACTTTGCCATGTCATCATGTGTATTTCATCTGCATGTTTTCCAAAACTTGCATCCGTTCGTAGTTGCCTGATCCCCCATCCTCTCCGTTGTCCGTTTGGAGCCCAGACACACTCTTACGCGCCCGCGACACCTCTGAAATATTATTTTATAAGTGGCTAAAAAATGTTCTCGGAATGGGTTGAAACTTGGCATGCGGTCTTATTATAGAGTAGGTAGACTGCGTGTCAAAATTTGCCGCATTCGGAGTCTGTTTGATAGCCGAACGGATAAGTATAGCAGCACTGTTGCTGGATAATTTGTCGGACGTTTTCGGTCTCCAAAAACCTGCCGCTAGGCCACTCCTCTTCTCTTCTCTCGGCCCGAGACCCCTCCTACACAGCCCACTACTACCCACTAGGCCCAACCTACCCCCTCCTTCGAGCAGAGCCGTCCGATCGTCATCGAAGGGTCCAAAAGCCTCCTCAAACCCTTTCAAACCCCCTAAACCTAGCTCCTACCCTATATAAAACTCCTCCCATTGCCATTTTTGGGCATTTCCCAGCCTTCACCTACCCCTAGCCTTCTCCCACCTCGCAGCCGCCGCCACCCACCTTGAAATTGGCGCCAGCCACCGCAGACTCACCACTTGTTGCCGCCCGAATCGCCAGCGCCACCTCTAACCGCCCCCTCAACCAACATGACGGCGCCACGTGCCCTCGCAGCTCCTCCCCGCGGCCACGACCCTCTATGCCCAGGGGAGGCTCGGCTGGGCCCCGATCTGGGCCCAAGGCCCGCTCCGCGCGCCGCCCGGCTCCTCCTCGCGAGCCTCCACGCTCCCTTCGACGCCTCGCACCTCCGGCCACCACCGGGTTGCCGGACCTCGCCCCGCTCGCAAGCCTCCTCCACGCGCAGCCGCTCGCCGTAGCACTGCATGGCCCCGCCGCCTCGACATCCTCTCGGACCCGCCATCTCCAGATCCGCTACCGCCGTCCGGGACTCCTACTACCGTCGGAGCCAAGCTCCCGATCTCCTCCGCCTCACCCCGCCGGCCTCCGTCGACCATGTGAACAGATCCCGCAGCCCCGGATCCGGCCGCCTCCGCCGGGATCCGCCCGAACGTGCCCCTTGGACCACACCGAAATCTGGCTTGTCGGAGCCGCCAGCACATGCTGCCATGGCCAGCTCGACCCTGCTAGGGGGAGGCTGAGCGCCCGTTGCCCTACGGGTGGGCCACGTGGGCCGTGCCATGCCTGCCGGCCAAACTCCCCGGCCCCCCGCTTCGGCCCCGCAGCGCCTCCAGCCTGCCTTCTCTCCCCATGCGCTGAAGCCCATATGGTGAGGACCCCTGGCAGTCCTGGACTTAGCCATTTTTCCACCAAGTTATTTTTTTCTGTGTGCATTATTTTCATATAAGCATGTTGTGAGGGCCATATTTTTGCGTCTGTTCTTCCTATGAAAATGTGCCATATATGGAAATGTTCATCTCTATGTATTCTACATGTTGGCGTGCTCTGCATTCATATTAGGATGCATATTGACATGTTAATTACTGTTGCAAAAGTTCTAAGTGTTTTTAAGTGCTGAAAACTGTTATAACTTGCCGATTTGTCATTTTCGTACCTTTTTGTGTGATTTTTCTTTTGAGCATCATGTCAACATGTTTTAGGAGCTCTGTCATGTCTTCTTTGTAATTGTGTAATTAACTTTCCATGATATGCCTTGTGGTGAGTGCAAGAAGCTTGTAAAACAACCTACTCACTATTTGTTGTTTTCCGAGACTTGTTAAAAACTGCAAAGTCAGAAACTCTTATATTATGATGCCATGTTTGCTTGATGCTACACTCAAATCCATGCATGGTTTGGAATGTCCAGTGACCATGTCTTGAAGTCCATGTTATGCTCTATAAATCCATGCCCTTGTTTGCAATTATAAGTTGTTGTAGCATGTATCTTTCTTGCTCTCAAGTTGCTTGACAATATATCTGTCAGCCTGTCAATAGCATGTTCCCTTTGGCAAAGCTCATTCTAATTAATATATGCATCCTATGGAGTTGTGCCAATGGATTTATTTGGAGTATGCCATGCCAACTACATGTTCATGTCCTTTCCATGCTTATTCGAATTGTTATGCTTGTCGTTATGTGCCTCCGAAGTCAGCATCATGATGTTCTTGTTTGAATTCCCAGATTTTCACTAAGTGTGAGAATCTGCTATATCATGTTTGCATCTTTTTTGATGAATGCCATGAACCTGTTTCTCCCATGTATATGTCATGTTGTGTTACTTGAGTTCCATGTTAAGTTGTAGCATGCCATGCTTTGGTTTGCCATGTTCTTGCCCTATAGCTTACCAAACTATTGCCTCCAACATGCCAACATATTAACTCTGCTGATGTATATGCCCAATTTTCCACTGTCATAATATGTGTTATAAAGTTGCTTTTTGCTTTGGTCATGTTGGATTACTATTGATGCCTATAAACCCGATCCTTGTTGATTTTGGAAGCATGTAATTTGCACTTGTAGTTCATGCCATGTTTGTGCCTATCTTGTTCTTGTAGCATGTTGTTTTGTTGCTCGCAAGATGCCTAGTTGCTGTTTTGGACAGATTGTGTTTTAAACTTGTTTCGTGTGTATGTGTTGGTCCGCTGCTCCCTTTGGGGCATGTTCTATGTGAAACATGCTTGGTTTTGCATTTAGATGCATCATGTCATGTTTCATCCATGTTTTGAGTGTTGTGCTGGATGTTTGAATGCATTTTGCATCAATGCCATGCTTAACTTGTTTTGCTCATATCTTATAGGCCGTAGCTCCGAATTAAATGAACTTTATATGTAACTTGACTAGAAAATCATGTAGATCATCATGGTACATCTTAAATTGCCGTTTAAGAACTCTAACGTAAGGTTTGTTCATATCTGGACAAATTTCAAAATTTGCATATGAGGACTTACCGGAAATGTTATATGTTGTTTCCGGCCTCATTTAAACTTGCTTGGTTGTGTTGGTCTTGTATGCATCATTTCTTGCCATGAGTAGCATCATGTAGCCTTGTCATGCATCATACTTGGTTGACTATCTTGTCTTGTTCATGTGTTGCGCGTTTACCATGTTGTTTTCTTCTTCTCGTTAGTTCCTGTTTCGTTGCGATCGTGAGGATACGTTTGACTACGCTCGGTTCATCTACGTGAATTCATCTTCTTCATGGGCTCATTCTTCTTCCTAGTGGGATCTCAGGAAAGACGTCCGTCACCTTAGATCTCACTACTATCATTGATATGGTAGTTGTCTCAATGCTAACGCTCACTGGTATGCGTCGGTGCTATACAAACAGTTTTTAACCCCTTTCTGTGACGTCATTTGGAACCGTCGCCAGGTGAGTGTGGGCGATAGGGGTGTCCTTCCCACACGACCCAGAAACCATCGGGGATAGGGAGCCTCGATGCATAAAGTTGTCCCTATATAACTGTTTTCGATATCTCGAATATCCCAAACGCATCATCCTTGCTACTCGTTTGTGCTCGCATTGTCATGGCAGTCGGAGTTTTGTGGTTTTACCTAAATCTAGGCAGATTCCTGGCAGGGAAATTTTCCAGGCAGAGTCCGTGCACGGGAGTTTTATGATGCCTGGCACATCACGAACAGTTCTTGATTATAAACCATGTACGATGGGTAGACAATCACACACATTTAGTTTTCCCGCACTGTATGTGATAGTGTCTCACATCACACACGCTTTGCAAACGACAACAGTTTGCATGCTTGCACATGTTTCCTCTATGTGAATCGTCTCGTATTATGGTGTATATCGCAAACGTATGCGTTTTACCAACTGTGTGTGCCGTAATGACCTGCACAACGTAATTTTGCCCTAATTTAATTGCTGCTATTTAAAATTATACCTAATTTAAACTTGAAAGTAGGCTATAGCTTTCTTCATATCCATCAAGTTCAAACAACCAATGCATTATTCGATTCACAGGAACATATGTTTAAGAATTACATAAGCACCAAATAAAGAATGATGTACCATGGTTCTTGTTGGGAAACGTAGTATTTTCAAAATTTTCCTACGATCACGCAAGATCTATCTACCAGATGCATAGCAAAGAGGGGGAGAGTGTGTCTACGTACCCTTGTAGACCGAAAACGGAAGCGGCAAGTGACGCGGTTGATGTAGTTGAACTTCTTTGCGATTCAACTCATCAAGCACCGAACGTACGGCACCTCCGTGTTCGGCACACGTTCAGCTTGATGACGTCCCACGAGCTCTTGATCCAGTTGAGCTTCACGGGAGAGTTTCGTCAGCACGACGACGTGGTGACGGATATGATGAAGTTACCGGTGCAGGGCTTTGCCTAAGCACTGCAACGTATGATCGAGGTGTGTTTCTGTGGAGGGGGGCACTGCACACTGCTGGAGAGATCAACTTGTGTGTCTAGAGATGCCCCCTGCCCCCATATATAAAGGAGCAAGGGGGAGGCCGACCAGCCCCTATGGCGCGCCTAGGAGGAGCAATCCGACTAGGAATAGAATTGCAATCCTATTCCTAGTAGGAATCACCAAGAGGGAGAGGGGGGGAGGAAGGAGAGGGAGAGGGAGAAGGAAAGGGGCACCGGGCCCCCTCCTTCCTTGTCCAATTCGGACCAAGGGGTGGGGGCGCGCGGCACAGCCCTGGCCTTCCTTCTCTCTTTCTCCTATGGCCCATTAAGGCCCATAGCTTCCCCGAGGGGTTCAAGTAACCCCCCGGCACTCCGGTTAATTCCGAAATTTACGGAACGCTTCCGTTGTCCGAATATAGTCGTCCAATATATCAAACTTTACGTCTCGGACATTCCGAGCCTCCTCGTCATGTCTGTGATCTTATCCGGGACTCCGAACTACCTTCAGTACATCAAAACTCATAAACTCATAATACCGGTCGTCATCAAACGTTAAGCGTGCGGACCCTACGAGATCGAGAACTATGTAGACATGACTGAGACTCATCTCCGGTCAATAACCAATAGCGGAACCTGGATTCCCATATTGCCTCCTACATATTCTACGAAGATCTTTATCGATCACACCACATAACAACATACTGTGTTCCCTTGCCCGAGATTCAATTGTCGGTATCTCAATACCTAGTTAAATCTCGTTACCGGCAAGTCTCTTTACTCATTCCGTAATACATCATCCCGTGACTAACTCATTAGTCATTTGCTTGCAAGGCTTATTATGATGTGTATTATCGAGAGGGCCCAGAGATACTTCTCCGACACTAGAAGTGACAAATCCTATTCTTGATCTATGCCAACACCACGAACACCTTCGGAGACACCTGTAGAGTATCTTTATAGTCACCCAGTTACGTTGTGACGTTTGATAGCACACAAGGTATTCCTCCGGTATACGGGAGTTGCATAATCTCATAGTCAAAGGAACATGTATAAGTCTTGAAGAAAGCAATAGCCGTAAAACTAAACGATCATAGTGCTAAGCTAATGGATGGGTCTTGTCCATCACATCATTCTCCTAATGATGTGATCCCATTGATCAAATGACAACTCATGTCTATGGCTAGGAAACATAACCATCTTTGATCAATGAGCTAGTCTAGTAGAGGCATACCAGGGACACTTTGTTTTGTCTATGTATTCACACATGTATTAAGTTTCCTGTTAATACAATTCTAGCATGAATAATAAACATTTATCATGATATAAGGAAATAAATAATAACTTTATTATTGCCTCTAGGGCATATTTCCTTTAGGCTCCCACTTGCACTAGAGTGAATAGTTGTCACAGCCTGATTTTTGGCCCTTTCTTCTTCTTTGGATTTTCTAAGATTTTTGCCTGAGTTTTCTTTTTCCATCGCTATGTGGTTTGGAAACTGAAGAAGATGACCTCTTCTTTCTTTCCAGAGTGGCTTGTCATCCTCATATCTATCCCTAGACCCTGTCATTTTCATCCTTGACATAACCCAATATTCTTTTTCCAAGGAATATTCCTTTTCTATTAAAGGAATAATTCTTTTGCCCTAGGTTGTGAAGCAGCCTATATTTCTGTCATTCTAAAAATTCCCAAGTAATTCTCATAAATTGCTTGGGTCATATCTTGCTCAAATATGGCAAAATATTTCATTGCCATGTTCAAAAATAATCCTCCAAAAAGCATTTTCCTGTTCTGCCCTAAATGGCACTTTGTGAAGCAAGTGCTATTTATCTTTGTCCAATTGCCCTCAAACTTGGTGGACATATTTTCATGTCCATATCATTGCCTTGGGCCAAATTTCAAACACATTTGCCTAGTAATCATTTTCCAGTGATTTTTCAATTTTCTGTCCAGAAAGAAACTTTGTGAAGGAAGTACATTCTAGGCATGTCAAAATGAGATGAAACTTGGTCACATCCTTCATTTCATCAAATCATGCATATATACCCAATTTGAGATCATGGAGATCATCTATGTGAGTTAAGCTCCAAATCTTGATTTCTGGTAAAGTTTGCACTTTGTGAAGCAACACTATTTTACCTTGCTTCATTTGGCTTGCCAATTTACCAGGCCATTCTTACATTTACATCTACCTCCTTCTACCAAGTTCTGGCTCAATCCAATTATCCTTTTACCCTCAGTAATTCTTCCAAGATTCTGTCCAGAATGGAGTGTTGTGAAGCAAGTGCCACTTTGGTAACTCCGAATGGCATGATCTTTTTACAACATCTTCATATGATGAAATAAGCTCCCTACACCAAATTTCAGATCATGACACTTAAGTGTGTGAGTGCAACATCATCATCTCTAATTCTGGCCAGTTTTGCACTTTCTACTACAACCCTAAGCTAAAATCCCCTTCTTAGTTTGGTTTTTGGTGATCTAGATCATCTTGGTGTAAGATTATCTCCAGACAAACTTTCTTCCAACTTACCCAGATGGTTTAACCACAGGAATTTACAAACACCTTGCTGTTATTTTACTTTGGATCCATCTGCAATTCTCTTCTTTGCCCCTGGACCAATTTCTTTCTGCATTCTTACTCAGGGCACTGAGGTAAACCTACTGGACATGGTCGGCCACGCCAGAGCTCGCCGCTTGCACCAGTGCGCGTGGTTACCGCACCTGCGTCATGCACAGGGCGCGCTCTCAAACGGTCGGGCCACTGTGCTTGTCGCCTCCCTCCTCGTCTCGGCGTCAAATGTTGTCCAGGAGCTCGCTCGTGCTCGTCTTCACCTCCCTACATCACTGCCTCGTCGCGGCTCGCCGACAGCGCGTCGTCATAACAGTGCCACTGCTGTGCTCTGCTGCTGACCACCATTAGTGCACTGCTCCAGCTCCCTTGCGCTCGTCCAGAGCATTCCTCCTCGCCTATATAAGGATCCCCGACCTCTCCCGCACCTCACCAGCCTCTCCCTTGCCACTCTCGACCACCAGAGCCCTCGGGTTCTTCTTCGTTTCGCCGGCGTCCACCATGGCCGCCTCGACCTCGGCCTAGTTCTGGCCAAACCAAGCCTCCTCTCACCCTCTGGTGATGTCCAACGAGTTCCTCTCGTTCCACTCAGCCGCCCCAACCCCTTGCCCTCTCGCCGGAGCCCCTACATCGCCGAGCTCCTCATCACTAGAAAGCTCTCTGTAGCTTTTCTGTACCTCCATGGTGCCGCGGCTCCCCTCCATCTCGAGCCTTCCCGGCACCAGCTAGTCCTCTGAATGGAACCGTCGTGCCTCCCCATTCCCGCTTGTGGTCTCCGCTCGGCCGGAGCTGGCCGCTCCATCGTCGGCAGCCGCTATCTGTCCTCCCATCCTCCTCCCGTCGTCG
The DNA here is from genome assembly GCA_902687465.1 of Secale cereale. Lineage (NCBI taxonomy): Eukaryota > Viridiplantae > Streptophyta > Magnoliopsida > Poales > Poaceae > Secale > Secale cereale. Next base: position 204,366,696 of record LR738713.1, on the reverse strand, counting down.
CGCCTCCACGCCACCCCGGCGGCCGCAGTCCCTCCAGGTGGCCTCGCCTTGGCCTACCGCGCCCGCCGGCGGCCTCGCCCTGGCCGGGGGTGGCCGGAGCCGGCCGGCCCCTTGGCCGCTTCTCCCCTCTGTCGCTGCTCTGCTTCACGTGAGCGCACCGGCGAGAGGAAGAAGACGACTGCACTAGCACCTCCCCCTGCCCGTGGGCCCCTCCTGTAAGTGGCACAAACCCTAGGCCCATCTGTTTTAAGTGGAGACGTCTTCTTGAAAGGCGTTTTCTTTCAGAAAGCGTATTCCTTTTCTCCTTTGGCCCAAAGTCTGCTTTCCTTTCCAGAAAGCGTATTTTCTCAAATCTGTTTCTGTCTTATCCACTCAGGAACCCGTTGGTGATAAAAATCTTCATAGATTGGTCCCTCTCCTTCAACTCTTCATTACTTTTCAACCGTAACCCCGAATCAGGTGAATCCAAAGCCCACGTCTTCGTCTCGTCGAGCTCGTTCTATTGGTATCATTTTCACTATGGTTTTACATACTGAAAATGACCATTTTGCCCTTGCTGTAAACAGCCCCCTTCGAGAGAGAACTGTTTCTGGCGATTCTTTCCGCGATCATTCCACACTTCTACGTGAGGTCTCCGTCACCCCAGGCAAGCCACAATACCCACTTGCATGATAGTTATGCAGTAGCCATGGTTTTCAACTTGAATATTTATTAAATGTTTGCTTGTTTAAAATGTGATTACTGTTGTTTCGGTAATTCTTCGGGGTTAATGTTTATGTTCTTGCTATGTTGTTCTGCACCTGTTTATCATGCCATGCTAGTTGCCAGTATTCCTTTCATATGTTTATGCTTGCTAGTAGTGCAAGTTGATGTTGGTGATGGTCTTCGGTGCATGACAGCCGTCTGTATCGAGTACCGTTGTTATGCATGTTTCTTTGCATCCAGTTAGTTAAATGATTGCATGTTAATATTGTTGATATGTTCTTGCATGATATTTATTGTTGATGTTAGTAGTCATGCTATGTTTCGGAGAAATATGTACTTATGATTGTTCATGTTAGTCAGTATGCCATGCTTATGATTCATCGTTGATATGGTGGTTAGTTATGGTTCTCTCATGATTATGTTGTTATTCATGCTCATGCAGTGTAATTGCATCATGTATTTTATCATGACTCAGCATATTTGCATTCAAGTTTAACTGGATTAAATTGAACTTGAACAACTATTGTCTGAGTCATGGTGCCGCCATATCAAACTGACCAGTGCAACCACATTTACCTTTCTGGGAAGGTCCTAACTTGGTCTATTGTCATGCCTCTCGCCGGTGCCCCCAACGAGGGAAGGTTATGGGCATGCGATACCTTGGCCAGGTAAGCATATATAACCTTGTGTGCCCGTTGTTGTTATTATGGATCCGAGTCCCCGTTTGGGACCATTTATGTTTAGCCATAACGGTGGACGTTGTGTCTTTGGTAGACATGGGGCCACCCAGGACTAGCCCAGTAGGGCGTGAGTTGGAGTGGCCGGGAGAGTGTCATGCCAGTAGATCGGTTTGGTCGGAACGCCGTTGGTCCACCCGAATGGGAGAACGAAGCCATAGGTTCCGTAGTGTGGGTACAGTGTGCTACCTCTGCAGAGTGTATAATAAATCTATCGATAGCCGCGCCCGTGGATAAGGGCCCAGTTCATAGTTGGTCAGACTATGAATCAACAGTAATAATAATAATGTGCTTAATAATAACAACCCCCATTCTATGATGAGATAAGATGGTTGTGACTGCCGGAAAGATCACGTTTGGTTTTACCAAGCTTGATTTGATCCTGAGATGATCGTATAATGTCTGAGGTTGGAAAGTGATGCATGTGATGGTTACCAGGTAACCCGAATAAAATAATTGGAGCATGTAGTGTCATCATGTTGCATGTTAGTATCATCAGATTTGTATGTTCATGCCATGCTCATATTGTCTAGCTGTATCATGTTCATGTTGTTCATGCTATGTTATTTTGATAATCTCATGATAATTCCTGATTAACCTGTAATTGCCATGCTGTTGTTTGTTTTGAATGCTTCTGGTTTATTGTGAGCTTGTAAGTACATTCAATGTACTGACCTGGCGTGTCATGCCAGCTTGCAGGTCGTCCCTGGATTGCTTGCATGCTTGGTGTTGTTCGTGTGTTCGCGAGCTAGGATAAACGTTCCAGCCAGAGTCCCTGCGGATTGGAGTCCATCATCGCCGTTCGTTGTTCCGCTGCCAATAGTTGTTCCGCTGCTTTAAGTTGTTATGCTGCTTGTATAGAGCAATCGTGTTGGCGTAGTGTCGCCGTACCGATGTTATTCATTATCGGAACACTTGTATTCGTATTCGCATTGTAATAAAGAGCTGGTTTGTTCTATGATAAGCAGTGCCGTATTCCAGAAGACTTCATCTCGATCTCTGGGCTGGAATACGGGGCGTTCCGGTTTTCTCTGAGCCAGGGGGGCACAGGCTTGGTATTAGAGCAAGTCTGGCTGTAGAGTGTCCTAGCCCGCTGGAACGTTAGAAAACGGTAGTATAGGGTCTGGTTGTTGTCCTTGATTGCTGCATTTGGTTGTTGCATTTCTTTGCTTCATATAGTATTAGTTCAGTTACCATTAACCCATGTTTTCATGCGTAGATGGCGGTCAACTTCCATGATTTTAGTGTTCTTCCCTTAGCTCCCGGTGCTGTTCCCGTTGAGTTCAGCCCACTCCTGCACCTCTCAGCTTTGCCGCCCTCCATGGCGACATGTGGCGTAGTATTTAGCCCCTCGGAGATCCACCTAATTATCAAGTATTCCAGTTTTCTTCTGGAGGAAGAATTTGGGAATATGTTGCTCATGTTCATCTGTCAGCCCCGATTCCTGTCGGTAAGCGCACCTACAGTTCCCATGGTGGTTACGACGATACTCCCGAGCGTGCCGTTTAGCTTGCCGCAATGGCAGGAGTCACCGGTCTTCGTCATCAAGAGAGCATGGTGCAAGAGAACCGTGCTTATCAATATTTTCCCACCATCATCGAGAATCCTAGGAGAATCCAATTTCCCTCCGTCAACGCTCAAGATGACCCGGCTAACCTCGCCATGTCTCGTTACATGAAGGACGAGTGTCTTCTTATTTCTGAGTTAGTCCGAGACGACATTCGAGCAGGAGATTGCTTGGTGTCGCTTTAGCCCAGTCTCCGCCCGCTTCTTCAACTCCTCCACCTTGTCCATCAGGAGTTTCAGAGTCAGCGGTTCCACTCGCTACTTGTCAGTTCGCGAGTGTTTGCTCAAGCGCAGGGTGTAGTCATTCGTGTAATGCATGTGCATCTGCTGTAGTATCTTGCTTGTTTATGCTTGTGTGTGCTTGTGTGTGCCTATGTGGAATAGTTTTGTAGCCTTTTTGCTGTGTGCTTTATTTAGCTTGTTTGCTCTGTGACTTGTTGCAATAAATTGTTTTTCTCGTGCTTCTTTGTTTTTAAATCCTTGGTGTTACCCCCTTATGGAAATTATTCCTTGACAGACACCGGATCAGAAGAAGCCGTGAGCAGTATAGATATACACCAAGGAATTCAGTTTTTAGCCGACAATAGTGTATTACATCCGGTCTGAATAAAAGTATATTCTGCTCAGACTTTTAGCAACAAGTACTTATCAGAGATACACTTTATCGCAGCAATGATTAAATCAGCAAGAGGACAAAGATGGATCAACAATGCACTCCCAGTCAAAGGTATGATCTGTACGCGATGATTGAATCTGCTATAATCCAAATTTGAAGCATTGCAACACCCAGAAGTCAGTCCAAATACACAATGAATTCAGTGAGGACAGTAAGAAAATTCTTGCCATACAAATAATCAGCTGCCGGACTGACAAAGATATATATATATATATATATATATATATATATATATATATATATATATATATATATATATATATATATATATGTCAGTCCAATCACCAAGAAAATCAGCTCAATCCATCTCAAAAATTTATTGACGAAGTGCACAAAGATAAGGTTCCCAGCCTGCATCGGTAAGGAATAAATGGATTCCCATACTGCAAAAACTTCTGGCATGAGGTACCATGTCTTACCTAGCAAAGTATTTAAGGGGGGAAGCTTATGAGGTACGGTACTCCGTTTTTCCTCAAGAAGATATCCACCAAAGGCTTCGAGCATAAGCCACTCAGTCTTCCTCAACACGACACCCCGGTGGTTTCCGAACGCAAGCTGCCCAGTATTCTTCTGTGTGGCACTAATGAAAGGCATTAAATTTGGAATTGTCATCATATGGCAGTATTTTCCAAGTGGCAGGTCTGCAGCAGTTGGTCGGAAATAAAAATCGGTCAGAGTATGCCTCGAGAAACAGATATTAATTCATTCAGTATGCTGCCAAGTCCGTGCAAAGCTCTCGCACAAGGAAAAATTCGCGGTACACATCCGACAACCTCACCGGTTATTCAAGAAACAAAAACCTGTGGGTGATGCCATGCTCAACAAGTCCTGAAGGAAAGACAACACTGAGACAATAATCTTGGCATTGATTGTCAAGGTCAGTCCCGCACATCCAACAATGTGATGTTATTAACCCTGTCACTGTCCGGCATGAACAATATTGAGATCCGTATAACCACATGTGAGCCAGATAAATGTATCGAGGCTCAAAACATGAACTAGACCGAGGTATGATTGCCAGATATTGTACGTAACCGTATCCAGGGCCGCGGAAATAATCAAGGATCTATATAAGGCCCCACTCTTTCAGTTGAGGATCCAGATGAAGAAAGTAATAATGAAAGAGCAAGACCGACAATACAGGTATGACGGTTATTATGTGAAAACTGTGGATACCCAAGACCGTCTTATTCCACGGTGAACCCAAGCAAAGATCCACGTAAAAAGTATACTCCCTTGTGGTAAGGACCTCATAGCGAGGCAACAAGCTCAGTCCACGGTATGCAAAGAACTGTCAGCATTAAATACTTGAATCTGTCAGACTCATGGACAGCTCAATGTATTGACCTCAACACCCTCGATGGAGCATCGCACCGACTGTTATTCCCAAGGAGATACTGGCAAAAATGAAGAAATAGTGTGAAAACATATACTTTGAGGATTGTTATCTCTCGCATAGGGGAAGCAATTAAAAGAATAGCCTGTGTGGATGGGATTCTTTGCCAAGATCACCGCCAGTCAAAACTGCAAATTTTATCAGAGGATGGTGCATTTTTCTATTAGTCAGGACAAGCGACTATCAAACCTTTGGTACAACTTGGATACTGTAGACTGAAAAGACAGTCAGGATAAGTTAGAAACTCCTGCAAGATGACAGCATCCGTCAGCAAAAACAGATATGAGCCACAACACTGTTTTGGAACTAGAAGGTATGCCTATATTCGAGGAATCCGATGTCTGTATAGAAGAGATTCTTTGTTCCACGAGAAGATATGTTCCCCAACTCCGTGGAATATTCTCGGTACTCACATTTCTAGCAAGGATTAATATCAAGTAGGACAAGTATGTATGTAATAATAATATTTCGGATGCTAGCTCAGCCAACAGGTATGGAATAAAATTTCAGTATAAACAGGGACATATAAGGTACGTCCTGTCATAATGTCAGATACCACCAAGCAAACCACCCCAGATCAAGACATTCAGTCAGATCCAATTCAGTGGAAATATTATGACAAAAGAAACTTGAGTTGGAAACGGTTTCTTCAAGTCAAAAAAATTATTTAACCCGGGACAACCAAATCTCGAGGACGAGATTTCTTTAAGGGGGGAAGAGTTGTCACAGCCTGATTTTTGGCCCTTTCCTTTTCTTTGGATTTTTTGAGATTTTTGCGCGAGTTTTCTTTTTCCGTGGCTATGTGGTCTGGAAATTGAAGAAGATTACCTCTTCTTTCTTTCTAGAGTCGCTTGTCATCCTCATATCTATCCCTAGACCCTGTCATTTTCATCCTTGACCTAACCCAATATTCTTATTCCAAGGAATATTCCTTTTCTATTAAAGGAAAAATTCTTTTTGCCCTAGCTTGTGAAGCAACCTATATTTCTGTCATTCTAAATATTCCCAAGTAATTCTCATAAATTGCTTGGGTCATATCTTGCTCAAATATGGCAAAATATTTCATTGCCATGATCAAAAATTATCCTAAAAAAAAATCATTTTCCTGTTCTGCCCTGAATGGCACTTTGTGAAGCAAGTGCTATTTATCTTTGTCCAGTTGCCCTCAAACTTGGTGGAAATCTTTTCATGTCCATATATTTGCCTTGGGCCAAATTTGAAACTCATTTGCCTAGTAATTATTTTCCAACGATTTTTTAAAGTTTCTGTCCAGAAAGAAACTTTGTGAAGGAAGTATATTCTAGGCAAGTCCAAATGGGATGAAACTTGGTCACATCCTTCATTTGATCGAATCATGCATCTATACCCAATTTGAGATCTTGGAGATCATCTATGTGAGCTCATCTCCAAATCATGATTTCTGGTAAAATTTGCACTTTGTGAAGAAACACAATTTTACCTTGCTTCATTTGGGCTGCCAATTTACCAGGCCATTCTTACATCTACATCTACCTCCTTGTACCAAGTTCTGGCTCAATCCAGTTATACTTTTACCTGTAGTAATTCTTTGAAGACTCTGTCCAGAATGGAGTGTTGTGAAGCAAGTGCCACTTTGGTAACTCCAAATGGCATGATCTTTTTACCGTATCTTCATATGATCAAATAAGCTCCCTACACCAAATTTCAGCTCGTGACACTTAAGTGTGTGAGTGCAACATCATCATCTCTAATTCTGGCCAGTTTTGCACTTCCTACTGCAACCCTAAGCTAAACTCCTCTTCTTAGTCTGGTTTTTGGTGATCTGGATCATCTAGGTGTAAGATCATCGCCAGACAAACTTTCTACCAAGTTACCTAGATGGTTTAACCACAGGAAGTTACAAACACCTTCCTATTGTTTTATCTTGGATCCATCTGCAATTCTCTTCTTTGCCCTTGGACCAATTTCTTTCTGCATGTTTACTCAGGGCACTGAGGTAAACCTACTGGACATGGTCGGCCACGCAAGAGCTCGCCGCTTGCACCAGTGCGCGTGGTGACCGCACCTGCGTCATGCACAAGGCGCGCTCTGGAACGGTCAGGCCACTGTGCTCGTTGCCTCCCTCCTCGTCTCGGCGTCAAACGTTGTCTAGGAGTTCGCCCGTGCTCGTCTGCACCTCCATGCATCACTGTCTCGTCACGGCTCGCCGGCAGCGCGCCATCATAACAGTGCCACTACAATGCTCTGCTGCTGACCACCATTAGTGCACTGCTCCAGCTCCCTTGCGCTCGTCCAGAGCCTTCCTCTTCACCTGTATAAGGACCCCTGACCTCTCCCACACCTCACCAGGCTCTCCCTCGCCTCTCTCGACCACCAGAGCCCTCGGGTTCTTCTTCATTTCGCCGGCGACCGCCATGGCCGCCTCGGCCTCGGCCTAGTTGTGGCCAAACCAACCCTCCTCTCACCCTCTGGTGATGTCCAACGAGTTCCTCTCGTCCCACTCAGCCGCCCCAACCCCTTGCCCCCTTGCCGGAGCCCCTACATCGCCGAGCTCCTCATCACTAGAAAGCTCTATGTAGCTTTTCTGTACCCCCATGGCACCGCGGCTCCACTCCATCCCGAGCCTTCCCGACACCAGCTAGTCCTCTGAACGGGACTGACATGCCTCCCCGGTCCCGTCGGTGGTCTCCGCTCGGCCGGAGACGGCCGTTGCTGGCCGCTCCATCGTCGGCAGCCGCTATCTGTCCTCCCATCCTCCTCCCGTCATCGCGCCTCCACGCCTCCCCGTCGGCTGCGGTCCCTCCAGGCGGCCTCGCCTTGGCCTGCCGCGCCCGCCGGCGGCCTCGCCCTGGCCGGGGGAGGCTGGAGCCGGCCAGCCCCTTGGCCGCTTCTCCCCTCTGTCGCTGCTCTGCTTCACGTGAGCGCACCGGCGAGAGGAAGAAGACGACTGCACTGGCCCCTCCCCCCGCCCGTGGGCCCCTCCTGTAAGTGGCACAAACCCTGGGCCCATCTCTTTTAAGTGGAGACGTCTTCTTGAAAGGCTTTTTCTGTTTCAGAAAGCGTATTCCTTTTCTTCTTCGGCCGAAAGTGCGCTTTCCTTTCCAGAAAGCGTATTTTCTCAAATCTGTTTCTGTCTTATCCACTCAGGGACCCGTAGGTGATAAAAATCTTCACAGATTGGTCTGTCTCCTTCAACTCTTCATAACTTTTCAATCGTAACCCCCAATCAGGTGAATCTAAAGCCCACGTCTTCGTCTCATCGAGCCCATTCTGTTCGTATCATTTTCACTATGGTTTGACATACTGAAAATGACCGTTTTGCCCTTGCCGTAAACAGCCCCCTCCGAGAGAGAACTATTTCCGGCGATTCTTTCCGTGATCGTTCCGCACTTCTACCTGGAGTCTCCGTCACGCCAGGCAAGCCACAATACCCACTTGCATGATAGTCATGCAGTAGCCATGGTTTTCAACTTGAATATTTATTAAATGTTTGCTTGTTTAAAATGTGATTATTGTTGTTTCGGTAATGCTTCGGGGTTAATGTTTATGTTCTTGCTATGTTGTTCTGCACCTGTTTATCATGCCATGCTAGTTTCTAGTATTCCTTTCATAAATTTATGCTTGCTAGTAGTGCATGTTGATGTTGGTGATGGTCTTTAGTGCATGACAGCCGTCTGTACCAAGTACCGTTGTTATGCATGTTTCTTTGCATCTAGTTAGTTAAATGCTTGCATGTTAATATTGTTGATATGTTCTTGCATGATATTTATTGTTGATGTTAGTAGTCATGCTATGTTTCGGAGAAATATGTACTTATGATTGTTCATGTTAGTCAGTATGCCATGCTTATGATTCATCGTTCATATGGTGGTTAGTTATGGTTCTCTCATGATTATGTTTTTATTCATGCTCATGCATTGTAATTGCATCATTTATTTTATCATGACTCAACATATTTGCATTCAAGTTTAACCGGATTAAATTGAACTTGAACAACTGTTGTCTAAGTCATGGTGCCACCATATCGAAGTGACCAGTGCAACCACATTTACCTTTATGGGAAGGTCCTAACTGGGTCTATTGCCATGCCTCTCACCAGTGCTCCAACGAGGGAAGGTTATGGGCATGCGATACCTTGGCCACGTAAGCAGACATAACCTTGTGTGCCCGTTGTTGTTATTATGGATCCGGGTCCCCGTTTGGGACCATTTATGTTTAGCCACGCCAGTGACCGTTGTGTCTTTGGTAGACACGGGGCCACCCAGGACTAGCCCAGTAGGGCGTGAGTCGGAGTAGCCGGGAGAGTGTCATGACAGTAGATCGGTTTTGTCGAAACGCCGTTGGTCCACCCGAATGGGAGAAGGAGGCCATGGGTTCCGTAGTGTGGGTACAGTGCGCTACCTCTACAGAGTGTATAATAAATCTATCGATAGCCGCGCCCGCGGATAAGGGTCTAGTTCGTAGTTGGTGACACTATGAGTCAACAGTAATAATAATAATGTGCTTAATAATAACAACCCTTGTTCTATGATGAGATAAGATGGTTGTGATTGCTGGAAAGATCATGTTTGGTTTTACCAAGCTTTATTTGATCCTGAGATGATCGTATAATGTCCGAGGTTGCTAAGTGATGCATGTGATGGTTACGAGGTAACACGAATAAAATAAATGGTGCATGTAGTGTCATCATGTTGCATGTTAGTATCATCAGATTTATATGTTAATGCCATGCTCATATTGTCTAGTTGTATCATGTTCATGTTGTTCATGCTATGTTATTTTGATAATCTCATGATAATTCCTGATTAACATGTAATTGCCATGCTGTTGTTTGTTTTGAATGCTTCTGGTTTATTGTGAGCTTGTAAGTACATTCAATGTATTGACCTGGCGTGTCATGCCAGCTTGCAGGTCGTGCCTGGATTGCGAGCTAGGATAAATGTTCCAGCCAGAGTCCCTGCGGATTGGAGTCCATCATCTCCGTTCGTTGTTCCGCTGCCAATAGTTGTTCCGCTGCTTTAAGTTGTTATGCTGCTTGTATAGAGCAATCGTGTTGGCGTAGTGTCACCGTACCGATGTTATTCATTATCGGAACACTTGTATTTGTATTCGCGTTGTAATAAAGAGCTGATTTGTTCTATACGAAGCATTGCCGTATTCCAGAAGACTTCATCTCGATCTCTGGGCTGGAATACGGGGCGTTCCGGTTTTCTCTGAGCCAGGGTGCCACAGGCTTGGTATCAGAGCAAGTCTGGCTGTAGAGCGTCCTAGCCCGCTGGAACGTTAGAAAACGGTAGTATAGGGTCTGGTTGTTGTCCTTGATTGCTGCATTTGGTTCTTGCATTTGTTTGCTGCATATAGTATTTGTTTGCTGCATATAGTATTAGTTCGGTTACCATTAAATCTTTACGATGAACTCTTTATCGCCTCCATAATCGATAAACATTTCCTTAGTCGTCCAGTAACTAAGGATAATTTTGACCGCTGTCTAGTGATATACTCCTGCATCTCTTTTCTAATTCCTTGCCAAACTCATGGCAAGGTACACAACAGGTTTTGTACACAGCGTGGCATACTTTATAGAACCTATGGTTGAGGCATAGGGAATGACTTTCGTTCTTTCTCTATCTTCTGCCGAGGTCGGGCTTTGAGTCTTACTCAACTTCATACCTTACAACTCAGGCAAGAACTCCTTCTCTGACTAAACCATTTTGAACTACTTCAAAAAACTTGTCAAGGTATGTACTCATTGAAAAAACTTATCAAGCGTCTCGATCTATCTCTATAGATCTTGATGTTCAATATGTAAGCGGCTTCACCGAGGTCTTTATTTGAAAAAAACCCTTTCAAATATTCCTTTATGCTTTCCAGAAAATTTCTACATCATTTCCGATCGACAATATGTCATTCACATATACTTATCAGAAAGGTTGTAGTGCTCCCACTCACTTTCTTGCAAATACAGGCTTCGCCGCAAGTCTATATAAAATTGTATGCTTTGATCAACTTATCAAAACGCATATTCCAACTCCGAGATGCTTGCACCAGTCCATAGATGGATCGCTGGATCTTGCACATTTTGTTAGAACCTTTCGGATTGACAAAAAAACTTCTGGTTGCATCATATACAACTCTTCCTTAATAAATCCATTAAAGAACGCATTTTTGTTATCCATTTGCCAGATTTCATAAAATGTGGAAATTGCTAACATGATTCAGACAGACTTAAGCCTCGCTACGAGTGAGAAAGTCTCATCGTAGTCAACTTCTTGAACTTGTCGAAAACCTTTTGCAACAATTCGAGCTTTATAGACAGTAACATTACCGTCGGCGTCAGTCTTCCTCTTGAAGATCCATTTATTTTCGATGGCTTGCCGATCATTGGGCAAGTCAACCAAAGTCCACACTTTGTTCTTATACATGGATCCCATCTCAAATTTTATGGCCTCAAGCCATTTCGTGGAATCTGGGCTCATCATCACTTCCTCGTAGTTCGTAGGTTCATCATGGTCTAGTAACATGACTTCCAGAACTGGGTTGCTGTACCACTCAGGTGCAGAACATACTCTGGTTGATCTACGAAGTTTAGCAGAAACTTGACCTGAAGTTTCATGATCATCATCATTAGCTGCCTCACTAAATAGTGTGCGAATCACTGGAACTAGTTTCTGTGATGTACTACTTTCCAATTCGGGAGAAGGTACAATTATCTCATCAAGTTCCACTTTCCTCCCACTCACTTCTTCCGAGAGAAATTGCTTCTCTAGAAAGGATCCATTCTTAGCAATGAATATCTTGCCTTCGGATCTGTGATAGAAGGTGTACCCAACAGTCTCCTTTTGGTATCCTATGAAGACACATTTCTCCGACTTGGGTTCGAGCTTATCAGGTTGATGCTTTTTCACATAAGCATCGCATCCCCAAACTTTAAGAAACGACAACTTTGGTTTCTTGCCAAACCACAATTCATAAGGCGTCGTCTCAACGGATTTAGATGGTGCCCTATTTAACGTGAATGCAGCTGTCTCTAAAGCATAACCCCAAAACGATAGTGGTAAATCGGTAAGAGACATCATAGACCGCACCATATCCAATAAAGTATGGTTACGACATTCAGACACACCATTACGCTATGGTGTTCCGGGTGGTGTGAGTTGTGAAACTATTCCACATTGTTTCAAATGAGGACCAAACTCGTAACTGAAATATTCACCTCCATGATCAGATCGTAGAAACTTTATTTTCTTGTTACGATGATTCTCTACTTCACTCTGAAATTCTTTGAACTTTTCAAATGTTTCAGACTTGTGTTTCATTAAGTAGATATACCCATATCTGCTCAAATCATCAGTGAAGGTCCGAAAATAACGATACCCGCCGCGAGCTTCAACACTCATTGGTCCACATACATCTGTATGTATGATCTCCAACAAATCTGTTGCTCGCTCCATTGTTCCGGAGAACGGAGTTTTAGTCATCTTGCCCATGAGGCATGGCTCGCATGCACCAAGTGATTCATAATCAAGTTATTCCAAAAGTCCATCACTATGGAGTTTCTTCATGCGCTTTACACCAATATGACCTAAACGGCAGTGCCACAAAGAAGTTGGACTATCATTATTAACCTTGCATCTTTTGGCTTCAATATTATGAATATGTGTATCACTACAATCGAGATCCAACAAGAATAGACCACTCTTCAGGGGTGCATGACCATAAAAGATATTATTCATAAAAATAGAACGACCATTATTCTCTGATTTAAATGAATAACCGTCTCGCAACAAACAAGATCCAGATATAATGTTCATGCTTAACGCTGGTACCAAATAACAATTATTCAGGTCTAAAACTAATCCCGAATGTAGATGTAGAGGTAGCGTGCCGACGGCGATCACATCGACTTTGGAATCATTTCCCACGCGCATCGTCACCTCGTCCTTAGCAAATTTTCGTTTAATCCGTAGTCCCTGTTTTGAGTTACAAATATTAGCAACCGAACCGGTATCAAATACCCAGGTACTACTACGAGCATTAGTAAGGTACACATCAATAACATGTATATCACATATACCTTTGTTCACCTTGCCATCCTTCTTATCCGCCAAATACTTGGGGCAGTTCCGCTTCCAGTGTCCAGTCCCTTTGTAGTAGAAGCACTCAGTTTCAGGCTTGGCTCCAGACTTGGGTTTCTTCGCAGGAGTAGCAACTCTCTTGCTATTCTTCTTGAAGTTCCCCTTCTTTCCCTTACCCTTTTCTTGAAACTAGTGGTCTTGTTAACCATCAACACTTGATGCTCCTTTTTGATTTCTACCTCCGCAGCTTTGAGCATAGCGAAGAGCTCGGGGTTTGTCTTCTGCATCCCTTGCATATTATAGTTCATCACGAAGCCTTTATATCTTGGTGGTAGTGATTGGAGAACTCTATCAATAACACTATCCTCGTCAACTTTGCAACCAAGTTGAGTCATATGATTGTAGTACCCAGACACTCTGAGCAAGTGTTCACTGATAGGACTATTCTCCTCCATCTTGTAGCTATAGAACTTATTGGAAATTTCATATTTCTCAATCCGGGCATTTTCTTGAAATATTAACTTCAACTACTAGAACATCTCATATGGTCCATGATGTTCAAAACGTCATTGAAGTCCCGGTTTTAAGCCGTAAAGCATGGCACACTGAACTATCGTGTAGTCATCAGACCGCGTCTGCCAGACGTTCAAAGCGTCTAAATTAGCGGGAGGGGGCTTGTCACCTAGCGGTGCTTCAAGGACATAATCCTTCTCTGCAGCAATGAGGATAATCCTCAAGTTACGGACCCAGTCCGTGTAATTGCTACCATCATCTTTCAACTTAGCTTTCTCTAGGAATGCATTAAAATTCAAAGGAACGGTAGCACGAGCCATTGATCTACAACAACATAGATATGCAAAAACTATCAGGACTAAGTTCATGATAAATTAAAGTTCAATTAATCATATTACTTAAAGAACTCCCACTTAGATAGACATCCCTCCGGTCATCTAAATGATCACGTGATCCAAATCAACTAAACCATGTCCGATCATCATGTGAGATGGAGTAGTTTCAATGGTGAGCATCTTATGTTGATCATATCTACTATATGATTCACGCTCGACCTTTCGGTTTCAATTGTTCCGAGGCCATATCTGCATATGCTAGGCTCGTCAAGCTTAACCCGAGTATTCTACGTGTGCAAAACTGGCTTACACCCGTTGTATTTGAACGTAGAGCTTATCGCACCCGATCATCACGTGGTGTCTCGGCACGATGAACTTTCACAACGGTGCATACTCAGGGAGAACACTTATACCTTGAAATTTTGTAAGGGATCATCTTATAATGCTACCTTGGTACTAAGCAAAATAAGAAGCATAATAAGATAAACATCACATGCAATCAAAATATGTGACATGATATGGCCATCATCATCTTGTGCTTTTGATCTCCATCTCCAAAGCACCGTCATGATCACCTTCGTCACCGGCGCGACACCTTGATCTCCATCGTAGCATCGTTGTCATCTCGCCAACTATTGCTTCCATGACTATCGCTAACGCTTAGTGATAAAGTAAAGCAATTACATGGCGACCGTATTTCATACAATAAAGCGACAACCATATGGCTCCTGCCAGTTGCCGATAACTTTACAAAACATGATCATCTCATACAATAACGTATAACTCATCATGTCTTGACCATATCACATCACAACATGCCTTGCAAAAACAAGTTAGACGTCCTCTACTTTGTTGTTGCAAGTTTTACGTGGTTGCTACGGGCTTAGCAAGAACCGTTCTTACCTACACATACAAAAACCACAACGATTTTTCGTCAAGTATGTTATGTTTTAACCTTCACAAGGACCGGGCGTAGCCACACTTGATACAGCTAAAGTGAGAGAGACAGACACCCGCCAGTCACCTTTAAGCAACAAGTGCTCATAACGGTGAAACCAGTCTCCCGTAAGCGTACGCGTAATGTCGGTTCGGGCCGCTTCATCTCACAATACCACCGAACCACGTATGACATGCTGGTAAGCAGTATGACTAGTATCGTCCACAACTCACTTGTGTTCTACTCGTGCATATCATCTACGCATAGACCTGGCTCTGATACCACTGTTGGGGAACGTAGTATTTTCAAAATTTTCCTATGATCATGCAAGATCTATTTACCATATGCATAGCAACGAGGGGGAGAGTGTGTCTACATACACTTGTAGACCGAAAGCGGGAGCGTCAAGCGACGCCGTTGATGTAGTCGAACTTCTTCGCGATTCAACCGATCAAGCACCGAACATATGGCACCTCCGTGTTCAGCACACGTTCAGCTTGATGACGGCCCACGAGCTCTTGATACAGTTGAGCTTCATGGAAGAGTTTCGTCAGCACGACGGCGTGGTGACGGATATGATGAAGTTACCGGTGCAGGGCTTCGCCTAAGCACTGCAATGGTATGACCGAGGTGTGTTTCTATGGAGGGGGGCACCGCACACGGCTGGAGAGATCAACTTGTGTGTATAGAGGTGCCCCCTGGCCCCGTATATAAAGGAGCAAGGGAGGAGGCCGGCCAGCCCCTATGGCGCGCCTAGGAGGAGCAATCCTACTAGGAATAGGATTGCAATCCTATTCGTAGTAGGAATCACCAAGAGGGAGAAGGGGGGAAAGAAGGAGAGGGAGAGGGAGAAGGAAAGGGGCACCGGCCCCCCTCCTTCCTTGTCCAATTCGGAACAAGGGGTGGGGGGCGCGCGGCCCAGCCCTGGCCTTCCTTCTCTCTTTCTCCTATGGCCCATTAAGGCCCATAGCTTCCCCGGGGGGTTCCGGTAACCCCCGGCACTCCTCTTAATTCCAAAACTTTACGGAACGCTTCCGGTGTCCGAATATAGTCGCCCAATGTATCAATCTTTACGTCTCGGACATTCTGAGACTCCTCGTCATGTCCGTGATCTTATCCGGGACTTCGAACTACCTTCGGTTTATCAAAACTCATAAACTCATAATACTGATCGTCATCAAACATTAAGCGTGCGGACCCTACGGGTTCAAGAACTATGTAGACATGAACGAGACTCATATCCGGTCAATAACCAATAGCGGAACCTGGATGCTCATATAGGCTCCTACATATTCTACGAAGATCTTTATCAGTCAAACCGCATAACATCATACTTTGTTCCCTTTGTCAACGATTTGTTACTTTCCCGAGATTCGATAGTTGGTATCTCAATACCTAGTTCAATCTTGTTACCGGAAAGTCCCTTTACTCGTTTCGTAATACATCATCCCGTGACTAACTCATTAGTCATTTGCTTTCAAGGCTTATTATGATGTGTATTACCGAGAGGGCCCAGAGATACCTCTCTGACACTCGGAGTGACAAATCCTATTCTTGATCTATGCCAACACCACGAACACCTTCGGAGACACCTGTAGAGTATCTTTATAGTCACCTAGTTACGTTGTGACGTTTGATTGCACATAAGGTGTTCCTCCGGTATACGGGAGTTGCATAATCTCATAGTTATAGGAACATGTATAAGTCATGAAGAAAGCAATTGCAGTAAAACTAAACGATCATAGTGCTAAGCTAATGGATGGGTCTTGCCCATCACATCATTCTCCTAATGATGTGATCTCGTTGATCAAATGACAACTCATGACTATGGCTAGGAAACATAACCATGTTTGATCAATGAGCTAGTCTAGTAGAGGCATACCAGGGACACTTTGTTTTGTCTATGTATTCACACATGTATTAAGTTTCCTTTTAATACAATTCTAGCATGAATAATAAACATTTATCATGAAATAAGGAAATAAATAATAACTTCATTATTGCCTCTAGGGCATATTTCCTTCAGTTCTAAACTTGTACTAATAAAAATGGTAACGAAAGAGGCGACATTCATTAGAGTTGCTGGACAAGGTGAAGTCGAATGGCCCTATTGTGCTCTCCAGGATGCAGAAGGAATGCAGGACACTAGTCCAACCCCTTGTGATGGCCGGCCACCAATCATGTACTTTGAGAGGTAATCTTGAGTAAACTCCTTCGGGATCCACTTCAAAAGAAAAAAGATTCAGATATTGTCATCTAACACAACTCATTACGGGCAGTAAAAATAAGGCTACAAGGTTCTTACTTACCATCCTGCAGTTCACTATTGTCTTGCATAAAGTGTAAACAAATAGTTCGATTGACATCTTTTGACCCGTTTTAATAAAAATCTTTATCAGTTTTCTCACTTGATGCTGGTTCATGAATATCTCATTGCTCCTACGCAGAAAGGATCGAAGTGCAGATCTTTGCCAATGATATATGTAGCTAAAAGCACCAAGTTAATATTAGAAGCTAAACAACAATTGAAAAATGATGTAGTACAACACTCCATCCATCCCATTATATAAGATTTTATTACATGTATGTCTAGACATCATCACAACAATAAGGTAACACTCTTCCTTATTGCTATGTAGCCTGGGATTGCATATTTAGTCATTGAATACAATGCACGTTGCTCAAAAACAATTGAAAAACGAAAATGCATGTTAACTGCAATATCCTTAACAGCAACCAAATACCGTAATTCATAGTGGTATTGTTGAAACTGTTATTGATGAAATCGAACTGCACGGCAAATAGTTGCACATATAGACGATCACATTGTGAAGAACTAAAATAAACAAGTCATGAGGACATCTCTAGGCGATCCTTAAAAAGTTAAAGGACTAAAACCCTTAGTGGACATATATATATATATATATATATATATATATATATATATATACTCCAGCAATTTTTGGCCTTTTCTAGTCGATCCCCTAAACTTAAGGTAGTAAACTTCAATTTGATCAAGTTCAAAGCAGGTTCAACCGAAAGTAGCATGCATTCAAACATATACATAGATAGTTTTGCATAACTGAATATAAAACATAAATTTAAACTAAGCTAAACTACTTTCGATCGAAGTAGAGGTCCAGCCAATCCTTCCTCGTCATGTACGGTGTGCCGTGAGCCGGGTCCGGGCCAGTACTATCGTCGGGGTCGTTGGGAAGGCACTCCTCCACTCGTCGACGTCGATCTCCTCGTCCTCGGGGCCCACATCGATGCCCTCCGCGCCGCCGTCGCCGCCGCCTTCGACCTCGTAATCAGAAAAGAGCGCGATAACCTCGCCATCCTCTGCGTCGCCGTCCTTGCCGCCTTCGTCCTCGTCATCAGAGGAGAGCGCGGTAACCTTGCCGCCCTCCGCGGCGGCAGAGATCGCCCGCTCCGCCTCCATGAGCTCTGGGTGCTAGTGGCGGAGCTCTTGCATCTAGGCCTCATTGGCGGCCTCGGCCGGGAGGCACACTCACGCCTCGCGGTCCTCCCGCGCCATAGCCGAGCTCACCACCCCTAGCTCCGGTGGAACTAGGTTGACTGGAGGTATGCCGAAGGGGAAATTGAGCCTAGCCACCACACCGTGGTAGCGGAACTGCCATCGATCGTACTCCATGGCCGCGAGCTTGGCCGTGTGGAAGCTACCGAGCCACAGGCATGTGTGGGTCTCTTGATCTGTAATCTCGGCGACCCACGTCCCTCACCACCCCTGCCAGACCCCGAGATAGGACTTCATCGGCTGCCAGGTCCGAGGGAGGACAGGGAAATCCTCGAACCAGCGTAGTTGCGCGGCGGCGGGCGGATCGGGGGATCGGCGACAGTAGATCGGGCCCGCCGACAACGACGGGGACACTACAGCGGCCACCTCACCGGTGTCAGACGAAAAGGCCGCGATAAACCTCTGTTTGGCCATTGGCTCCTTGAGCTCCCTGGCACACGGTAAGAGGTTCAGGATGGAGGCGCTGGTGATGGCGGCAACCTACCAATGGTTTCGAGGGTTGTGCATGTCTGTGTGAGCGGAGGTTTTGGGGTGTGTGTGGAGGGGGGACTAGGCTGTGTTTGAGGAAATACTATGGCAACTGAAAAATTTACTAGGTGGGAGTAACAAGGTGGGGCTACTGAAAATTTGGATCAAGGGCGAGCAGATATTTTTGAGATTGCGAGGGATGCTGAGGCGGGAGTAAAATGCCGAGGCTATTGAAAATTTGAATCAAGGGACTGAAGCAGAGCGGGTGTAACAGACATCGCACACGGTCCTCTCATACTAATCATGTGATATCAAACATTAAAACCTTCCAGGCGGTAGATATTTTCGAGATTGCGAGGGATGCAGACGCGGTAGTTTTTGGGGAGTGAGCTAGTGTGCTTGACACGCAGGCTGTGGACTATAGCCGACACACCTTCTCGCGTACTATACACCGACGGTGCTCCAAGTGTAACATCCCAAATTTTCAATTTGGAATGTTATACATTAGATCATCATGCATATCATATTTTCTTGCTTTTGGTGGATCCAAGAAAATCCTAAGCAACTCAAGGACCCTCGGAGAGAGTTGGGGATTTCAATATTTTCATATTTGAGGTTTCCCAAATTTTGAAAATAGGATCATTTGATTTTATTTATTTTATCTTCAAGTATTTCTATCATAAAAATATGAGAGAGGGAGTAAAATGACTCTCCGAAAAAAATAAAGAAATACAGAGGATTTAATAAAAAATCAAATAAGTTTTATTTGGAGTTTTATTTGAATTAGGAAAAATTGCATGTTTTCAAAAATGCATTTTAGTGCCAAGAAAATGTTCATCTTGTTCTAAATATTCTATTTAGACGGTGAAAATTTGTTTTGGCAATTTTAGATTTTTATTTCTTTTTCTAGAGTTTTGCTTTCTTCATAGCGCCGGCGTAATTAGAAAGAACAAAATAGAGAGGACCCGACCCGACTGGGCCGAAGCCCAGCCGAGCCAGGCCCGCGCCGCCCCGCCGCCTTCCCCGCGCCGCGCGCCCGTGCCCGAGGCGGACTCCGCCGCCGCCGCCGGTTGCTTGCCCCTTTCCCCAAGCAACAGCCCCCCGCCACACCATATATACCGCCGCCCCCCTACCCCTTGTCGCACCCCACCGCCGCCACCGCAAGCCCGCCGCCGCAGCTCACGCCGCCGCCGCTGCTGCCCACCACCACCGTCGCAGCCGCCGCCCGCCATCGCCAATGCCGCCGCCCGCCATCGCTAATGCCGCCGCCCGCCGGCGGTTCGACTCGGTAGCCGCCCGCCGGCCAGTTTTCTGTAGAAGACCGTCGGTTTTTCTTTTAGAACCCTAGTTCGTTTTTTTTATTTTAGTAGATCGGTTTTCTGTTTTTTTCGGTTTAGTTAATTAGTGAACGTTCACCCGTTCGTTCATTCTGACGAACGAGTTTGTCGTTTAGTCTCAGCTGACGAACGTTCGTTCATTAAACTATTTTACTTTTCTTTTTGTAGTTTATTTTCTGATCGCGATCTCTGATCCGATCTTCGTTTTAGTTTATCTTTTCGCTCGTTTATCGGAATCAGGTGATTCAAGCGCCTGGAGTTTCATCTCGAAATTCTCTTTCCGTTTAACCTAGTCGCTAAAGCGTTTGCATCTGCTAAATTTGTACTTAGGTCCAGATTGGTTCGGTAGTTGTTTCTCTTTCGCCATTTGTGTTTCGTTGCTTTTCTTTTGCCGTTTCTTTTGCAAACCGGAGTTCTTAAGTTGAACTTTCTGGTTAGATCTCTTATTTGAGTTTTACCCATGCATTAGTTAAGTACTTATTGTGTGCTTGTTTGTTTGCGATAGAGTACCCGGAGTGTGCCGCTTGCTACTTTGAATCTCTAGGTTTTGCGGATCATCAGCAAGGCAGGTAACACTTTGATCATACTTTCCAATTACCTAGTTTTCATTGCATTAGTCAAACCCTCACACATTACATGAGTAGGAGCGATTAACATGTGGGACTAGGAAGTAGATTGAGGTAGTACCTATTACCTGCATTACATTCAAACCTTTGGGAGTTACTTCTACGTTTGTTATTAGGCCATGCTGTGCTCGTAGATGTGGATTGGGTGAGTGTATCCATGACAGATGTGAGTTTGTTAATTAATGGTTCAACTTAAGGTGGCAACTTTAACACACATCTGGGTGGATTGAGGCACCTGGGTATTCCAGCGATTGCCTGTTTTTCTTTTGGACCGCCACCCAGGCTCAAAGGGATCATGAGATTATTCGTACTAGAAACTTTCGTGTGCAGCCACATGCCAATATGGGCTCTGGCATAGTTGAGTAAGTTGTCGGAAACCTTTCCATGATGGGCTAGCAGATGTAGACGGATTGTAGGTGTACCGGCCTATCTATCTGGTTAAGGGGACCTCTTCGGAAAGACAATGTCTCGGTCATCCGTTTCTCAAACACCATGCAGTGCGAGAAACCAAACGGAGGCGATCGAGTCTTGTGGGGAAAAGTGCACAAACCTCTGCAGAGTGTACAAACTGAGCATGATTAGCCATGTCCCTGGTTATGGACGTCTTCAGTATCTAGTACCTGGATATCATGTGAATCTCATCATGTTACTTTAATTAATATTGTTGGGTTTAATGATGATTTTTTATTGGGGTTGAGAGGATGTCTATCTTCTCAATGATGTTTCAACTACCATGATAGTTAATTAAAATCTATTCCTTTGTAGTAGGGAAAAATTGGCTTTACGCAAAAACTGTAAGCATAGAGCTTTCCACCAGCCATATTGCATATAATATAGCTTTACTTTTGTTACTCTCTTTGTGTTACTTTGCCAGCATATTCCATGTGCTGACCCGTTTTCGGGCTGCAACGTTCATGTTGCAGACTTTTCAGACGACGAGTAAGGTGCCTTTTAGGTCGTGGTTCTATACTCAGTGATGCCGTTGGAGTTGATGGACTCACTTATCTTCCAAGCCTTCCGCTGTTATCGTGTTAGATGGCCTTAAGCCATTTTTATTGTAATAAGTTCATCGTTGGAACTATCGATGTAATAAGTGTGTGATTGCTACTCTGTTATAAATCCTTCAAGTACTATGTGTGTCAGCATTACTGATCCAGGGATGACACTGATGCACAGAGATCAGACTGTTTGTGGTCTGGTCGCTACAAGATGGTATCAGAGCACACGCTGACTGTAGGACACGACCACTAAGGTAAAACCCTAGAGCACTATTCACTCTTCTCTTTTCTGACTCCTCATCTTTTCTACTCTTTTAGGATGGTGGATGCAAGGAATAAGTTCACGCAACCGGATGAAGATACACCATTTGGACGACACCTGAAGGAAGTCACCAGATATCTTAACATCGGACTACCAAGTTTCACTGGAACCTACAACGCCACTCTACCTGAGGAGGAGCGCTGGTTGATTCAAGCTCAAGTTCCAGGAAGGACGTTCAAGCCCGTCACCGCACTCATAGCATTTTCTTTTTATGCGCCCACTTGGAGTCTAGGCAGGAGCATGGCAGCCCACATCGCTATGGGAAGATATGGAGAAGTCTACAAGCAGGAACTAAAGGACACCATCTACCAGATTTGTGGACGCCAAGATGAGAATTGGGATATGATCAGCACCCGGAAGGATAGATCCATTGCAGCCTACGTCTAGGAGTTGAACCATCACATTCGTCGCCAGGAGCACCAGATGTGTGCAGGGATGATAGATTTGAAGAAAGCACTAAACAGAAACTTGGAGTTAGAGGAAGAACTCAAGTCGACACGCGACGGATATATGGAGGAGATGTTAATACTTGTGGAGAAGAATGATGATTTGACACGGAAGCTAGGAATACTCATGGGAGAAGAGGAAGAAGAACCAAAGGAGATTCCCC
This sequence comes from Secale cereale, assembly GCA_902687465.1. Taxonomy (NCBI): domain Eukaryota; kingdom Viridiplantae; phylum Streptophyta; class Magnoliopsida; order Poales; family Poaceae; genus Secale; species Secale cereale. The sequence goes on along the minus strand of LR738713.1, from coordinate 204,343,878 downwards.
CTGAAGACTACATCATCATTGACGACACAGACTCAGACCCTGATGATAGTAACGATGAGGACTATGAAGATGGAGCTGGAGCGGATATCATGGAATCCTCTGTCGATCAAAATTTCTAGAAAACCTTCCTATGAATAGTAGTTTTTTTCCATTTAGTAGACTTAGAACACTTTTGTAATGATTAGATCCATGTAAGCCCTTGTTTGAAATTGATTTTGGTGTGATAAAATGCGTGTTTGCCTCATGTGCATTTGGGTAGTGATTTCCCTTAGATCTCGTTTCTACTCTAATCTCTTCCCTCTACACCCATCAAACGCCTCCAAGACATGAGCCCGGATTTGAGTTTCCCCCTGAGCTCACTCAGTTGATCCAACAGCAGAACACCCTGATGCAACTTCTTGTCTAGAACACTCAGAACAACCAGAACAACAACAACAACAACAACCCTCCCCCACCACCGCCCGTGGATAACCTTACCCGTTTCTTAAGGTTACAACCACCGGTGTTTGCTAGCAGCATTGAACCAATAGTCGCTAATGACTGGCTGTGCAAGATTGGAAGGGATTTGATCACTTCTAACTGCTCGTTGTTGAGAAGGTGCGTTTTGCCGCACATCAGTTGTCTGGACCAGCCGCAGCATGGTGGGAGAATTACACAACCACTTTTCCCATAGCCAATGTGAGTTGGGATCAGTTTCAGAAAGCTTTTCGTACCGCCCATGTCTCAACTGGAGCTATGAGTATGAAGAAGCAGGAGTTTCGCAATTTGCGCCAAGGCAACCGTACTGTGGCTCAGTACGTAGTATCCTATCTCGTTATGCCCCAGATGATGTGGCCACAGATGCCGCTAAGCAGGAGAGATTCATGGAAGGGCTGAATGATGAGATGAGTGTACAGTTGATGGTGGCAACTTTCAATAACTACCAGGAGCTGGTTGATCACGCTCTAATGATTGAAAGGAAGCACCAACCGATTGAAAGTCGCAAGACGAAGTATGGACAAGTAAAGTATAATTCTGGAGCTCAGCAGAAGCCTCGTTTTACCCCTAAAATGGTAGGACAATTCAAACATACCCATGTAGGAGGTAGTTCACACAATCATAATGGCCCCAAGAATGGAAATTGGAATGGAGCAAGTAGTAACCAGAGCCGCCCTACCCCGTCCACACCCACCAAGAAGGATTTCAGCCATGTCACCTGTTACAAGTGCGGGAAGAATGGACATTATGCGAATGAATGCCCAGAAGCTAAGAATGGGAACAGCAATGGAAGCGATGCGAAGAATCCCAACCCATTCAACAAAGGTCAAGTGAACCACGTGACCGTGGAGGAGGTATAAGAGCTACCAGATGCTGTTGTCGGTAAGTTTTTGGTTAACACATTTACCACAATAGTTCTTTTCGATACTGGTGCATCGCATTCATACATTTCAAGGGGATTCATAAATAGACATAGGATGTCCACCCGAGTTCTTAAGACCCCCATGTTAGTAAGTTCACCAGGAGCAGAGTATTTGGCACACCAAGGATGTTTTCCGACACCATTGACCATAGGACGCCACACTTTCCCCTATGACCTAATAGTCCTGGAGTCACAAGGATTGGATGTGATATTAGGTATGGATTGGCTATCAAAGTATGGAGGTAACATTGACTGTGCCAGTAAGTCTATTTTGCTCACCACCCCGGAGGGAAAAAGGATTAAGTATGTATCTAGGCATTCGCCTATAAGGACTCAAGTACATTCTCTCACGGGAGTTGTTCAGGAGGAAGTGCCAGTAGTGAAGGATTATCCGGATGTGTTCCCACAGGAGTTACCTAGCATGCCACCAGATAGAGATATAGAGTTTTTGATTGAGCTTTTCCCAGGCACCGGGCCAATTTCTAAGGGACCATATAGGATGCACGCAAAGGATTTGGAGGAGATTAAGAAACAAATTAAGGAGTTACTGGATAATGGATTCATACGCCCAAGTTCTTCACCTTGGTGTTCGCCAGTACTTATAGTAGAGAAGAAGGATGGATCGTTAAGAATGGTTGTTGATTACCGAGGATTGAATGAAGTAACGATCAAGAGCAAGTACCCACTGCCGATGATCAATGATCTGTTCGATAGATTGCAAGGAGCTAAGGTATTTTCCAAGATCGATCTGCGATCAGGTACCATTAATTGAAGATTTGAGAGCAGGATATACCTAAGACGACCTTTACCACCAGGTATGGGTTGTACGAGTACACTGTTATGTCTTTTGGTCTGACTAACGCACCAGCATACTTTATGAACCTGATGAACAAAGTGTTTATGGAGTATTTGGATAAGTTCATCATAGTGTTCATAGATGACATATTGATCTTCTCAAAGGATGAGGAGGAGCATGCAGAGCATTTGCGTTTGGTATTGGAGAAGCTCAGAGAACATCGGTTGTATGCCAAGTTCAGCAATTGCGAGTTTTGGTTGAAGGAAGTTGGATTTGTCGGACATGTTATATCTGGAGAAGGAATAGCAGTAGATCCCGCCAAGGTGGACACTGTGACAAATTGGGAAGCACCAACAACAGTTGGAGAGATCCGGAGTTTTCTTGGACTGGCAGGATACTACTGGAGATTTATTGAGAATTTCTCGAGGATTGCAAAACCAATGACAGAGCTGGTAAAGAAGGACACCAAGTTCAGTTGGACAGAAGAATGTGAGGCCAGTTTCCAGGAATTAAAGAAACGTTTGGTCTCATCACCTGTGTTGATTCTGCCAGATCAACATAAGGACTATGAGGTGTACTGCGACGCTTCACGTCGAGGACTTGGAGCAGTTCTTATGCAGGAAGGAAGAGTTGTTTCGTATGCTTCACGACAACTGAAACCTCATGAGTTGAACTATGCCACTCATGATTTGGAGTTAGCTGCCGTAGTGCATGCATTGAAGACTTGGAGACATTTTCTCATCGGAAACCATTGTGAAGTATATACGGATCACAAGAGTTTGAAGTATATATTCACTCAGAAGGAGTTGAATCTCAGGCAAAGGAGATGGCTGGAACTCATTAAGGATTACGACATGAGATTGCATTATCATCCCGGAAAGGCTAACGTAGTAGCCGATGCGCTAAGCAATAAAAGCCATGTCAATACCCTAATGACGGAGGAATTTCCCAAGGAGTTAGCCGGGGACTTACAAGAACTACGTTTGGAGATAGTTCCGAGAGGTTACGTAGCAACACTAGAGATCCAGTCTACCCTGATGGATAAAATCAGAGACGCTCAGAAGACTGACGAGGAGGTTGCCTCTATAAAGGAGAGGATGAGCGAAGGAAAAGCTAAAGGATTTCGTGAGGATGAACACGACACCCTATGGTTTGAGGACCGCATTTATGTGCCTAATGACCCGGGGATCAGGAAGTTGATTCTACAGGAGGCCCATGACTCACCATACTCGATTCACCCAGGAAATACTAAGATGTATTTGGATTTGAAGAATATTTTCTGGTGGAACGGTATGAAGAAAGATATTGCAGAGTATGTAGCAGTTTGTGATGTATGTCAGAGAGTGAAGGCAGAACATCAGAAGCCAGCAGGATTATTACAACCATTGCCAATACCCGAATGGAAGTGGGATAAGCTAGCTACGGATTTCATTACGGGATTACCCAGAACTCGTTCTGGCTATGACTTGATTTGGGTCGTAGTCGATCGTTTGACAAAGGTAGCTCATTTCATCCCCGTAAAGACAACCTACACCAGTGCAAAGTTGGCAAAGATATACATGACCAGAATCGTATGTCTGCATGGAGTTCCGAGGAGAATCGTATCAGACGGAGGAACCCAGTTTACCTCAAAGTTCTGGAATCAGTTACACGAAACTTTGGGAACCAGGCTAGAGTTTAGCACAGCTTTTCACCCGCAGACAGATGGGCAGACTGAAAGACTCAATCGGATTTTGGAGGATATGCTGAGAGCCTGTGCACTAGATTATGGATCTAGTTGGGACGACAATTTGCCGTACGCCAAATTTTCTTACAACAACAGTTATCAATCCAGTTTGAAGATGGCCCCTTTTGAAGCGTTATATGGAAGGAGATGTAGGACTCCGTTGTCGTGGGACGAAGTCGGAGACCGCAAGTTGTTCAGGCCAGATTTGATCAAGGAATCGAAAATAGAAGGTGAAGTTGATTCGCGATAGGCTCAAGATAGCTCAGTCCAGGCAGAAGAGCTACGCGGATTCAAAACGCAAGGAGATTGTTACGAAGTCGGAGACAGAGTTTACCTTCGAGTATCTCCACTTCGAGGTGTTAAGCGCTTTGTAGTTAAGGGAAAACTAGCGGCCCGTTTTTTCGGACCATATAAGATTATGGAACGTATGGGAGAAGTATCCTACAAGTTGGAATTGCCTAAAGGATTGTCAGGAGTTCACAACGTATTCCACGTTTCCTAGTTGAAGAAATGCCACGCAGAGATGGCCGAGATACCGCTGAGGGATACTGTGCCATTGGAAGCAGTTCAGTTGGATAGCGACTTGACCTATGAAGAGAAACCAGTCAAGATTCTTGAGTATGCCAATCGAGTCACCCGCAGCAAGGTTATCAAATTTTGCAAAGTTCAGTGGAGTCACCACACCGAGGATAAAGCCACCTAGGAGCGAGAGGAAGATCTGCAGAAGGACCACCCTCACCTATTTTCTAGCCAACCCGAATCTCGAGCGAGAGATTCATCTTAAGGGGGTAGGTTTGTAACATCCCAAATTTTCAATTTGGAATGTTATACATTAGATCATCATGCATATCATATTTTCTTGCTTTTGGTGGATCCAAGTAAATCCTAAGCAACTCAAGGACCCTCGGAGAGAGTTGGGGATTTCAATGTTTTCATATTTGAGGTTTCTCAAATTTTGAAAATAGGATCATTTGATTTTATTTATTTTATCTTCAAGTATTTCTATCATAAAAATATGAAAGAGGGATTAAAATGACTCTCCCAAAAAAATAAAGAAATACGGAGGATTTAATAAAAAAATCAAATAAATTTTATTTGGAGTTTTATTTGAATTAGGAAATATTGCATGTTTTGAAAAATGCATTTTAGTGCCAAGAAAATGTTCATCTTGTTCTAAATATTCTATTTAGACGGTGAAAATTTGTTTTGGCAATTTTACATTTTTATTTCTTTTTCTAGAGTTTTTCTTTCTTCGTAGCGCCGGCGTAATAAGAAAAATAAATAGAGAGGACCGGACCCGACTGGGCCGAAGCCCTGCCGAGCCAGGCCCGCGCCGCCTCGCCGCCTTCCCCGCACCGCGCGCCCATGCCCGAGGCGGACTCCGCCGCCACCGCCGGTTGCTTGCCCCTTCCCCCAAGCAACAGCCCCCCCCCCACACTATATATACCGCCGCCCCCTGCCCGAGGCGGACTCACCGTTTGTTCGTTCTGACGAACGAGTTCGTCGTTTAGTCTCAGCTGACGAACGTTCGTTCATTAAACTATTTTAGTTTTCTTTTCGTAGTTTATTTTCTGATCGCGATATCTGATCCGATCTTCGTTTTAGTTTATCTTTTCGCTCGTTTATCGGAATCAGGTGATTCAAGCGCCTGGAGTTTCATCTCGAAATTCTCTTTCCTTTTAACCTAGTCGCTCAAGCGTTTGCCTCTGCTAAATTTGGACTTAGGTCCAGATTGGTTCGGTAGTTGTTTCTCTTTCGCCGTTTGTCTTTCGTTGCTTTTCTTTTGCCGTTTCTATTGCAAACCAGAGTTCTTAAGTTGAACTTTCTGGTTAGATCTCTTATGTGAGTTTTACCCGTGCATTTGTTAAGTACTTATTGTGTGCTTGTTTGTTTGCGATAGAGTACCCGGAGTGCGCCGCTTGCTACTTTGAATATCTAGGTTTTGCGGATCATCAGCAAGGCAAGTAACACTTTGATCATACTTTCCAATTACCCAGTTTTCATTGCATTAGTCAAACCCTCACACATTGCATGTGTAGGAGGTATTAACATGTGGGACTGGGAAGTAGATTGAGGTAGTACCTATTACCTGCATTACATTCAAACCTTTGGGAGTTACTTCTATGTTTGCTATTAGGCCATGCTATGCTCGTAGACGTTCAATGGGTGAGTGTATCCATGACAGATGTGAGTTTGTTAATTAATGGTTTAACTTAAGGTGGCAACTTTAACACACATCTGGGTGGATTGAGGCACCTGGGTATTCCAGCGATTGCCTGTTTTTCTTTTGGACCGCCACCCAGGCTCAAAGGGATCATGAGATTATTCATACTAGAAACTTCCGTGTGCAGCCACATGCCAATATGGGCTCTGGCATAGTTGAGTAAGTTGTGGGAAACCTTTCCATGATGGGCTAGCAGATGTAGAGGGATTGTAGGTGTACCGGCCTATCTATCTGGGTAAGGGGACCTCTTCGGAAAGACTGTGTCTCGGTCATCTGTTTCTCAAACACCATGCAGTGCGAGAAACCAAACGGAGGCGATCGAGTCTTGTGGGGAAAAGTGCACAAACCTCTGTAGAGTGTACAAACTGATCATGATTAGCCGTGTCCCCGGTTATGGACGTCTTGATTATCTAGTACCTGGATATCATGTGAATCTCATCATGTTACTTTAATTAATATTGTTGGGTTTAATGATGATTTTTAATTGGGGTTGAGAGGATGTCTATCTTCTTAACGATTTTTCAACTACCATGATAGTTAATTAAAATCTATTCCTTTGTAGTAGGGAAAATTTGTCTTTACGCAAAAACTGTAACCATAGAGCTTTCCACCAGCCATATTGCATATAGTATAGCTTTACTTTTGTTACTCTCTTTGTGTTACTTTGCCAGCATATTCCATGTGCTGACCCGTTTTCGGGCTGCAACGTTCATGTTGCAGACTTTTCAGATGACGAGTAAGGTGGCTTTTAGGTTGTGGTTCTATACTCAGTGATGCCATTGGAGTTGATGGACTCACTTATCTTCCAAGCCTTCCACTGTTATCGTATTAGATGGCCTTAAGCCATTGTTTTGTAATAAGTTCATCGTTGGAACTATCGATGTAATAAGTGTGTGATTGCTACTCTGTTATAAACCCTTCAAGTACTGTGCGTGTCAGCATTACTGATCCAGGGATGACACTGATGCAAAGAGATCAGACTGTTTGAGGTCTGGTCGCTACACCAAGATATTTTGTACTACATCTCTCACGATTGGTGATAATAAACTATGTGGGATCTACTTGATTTGAATTACAAAATGGGGTCACAGCGGCAATGGTGTTGGTTGAATTGCTAGACCTTTTATCTGTAGTGAACATGCAACAATATGTGTGTCGCAAAAGAATTGGAATTATTTAGGGTTCGCTTGGACATTTTATACATTAAACTAGTTTTATAGCCATTTCACGTGCACAATTCAAAATTAAACAACATGCACATGCTCTGGTGCATACAAATTGGTTGAAAAAATAAATATGTGTCTTTCAGTGCATGCTTATGTCCCGCGCAATACATGTGAATGAATTTTTCGGGGTTCGTTTGGCCTTTTTTGTACATTAACTGGTTTTTCTAGGCATTTTATGTGCATAATTCAAATTTCAACTACAAGCACATGCTCCAATGCACCAAAGTTGGTTGAAAAATCACATTTGACTCATTGGGTGAATTTCCAGGTCCCATGCAAGAGATGGAAATGAATTTCAAACACCAGGGCATTGTTGATTGCCGGCAAAATGTTGAGATGCCTGGTTTTTAAATTCTAGTAAATCCAAAACTCATCTGAAATTCAACATGTCGTGGTAAAAAAATTATCCCATTAGTGTAGGTTCGGGTATAAGCTTCTCACAAAGCATAACTTTTCACAACAAGCATGATGGTTTCGATAGGGAATGTCCCACCTTTGGGGATGAAACGATATCCATTGCCTCTCATTTCTTTCAAAAATATTCAAGTGTTAGCATAGAACAACAAGAGTGTTGTGTCATTTTTTGTGATTTTGTTGGGGTTCGTTTGGACATTTTTATACATTAACTAGGTTTTCTAGGCATATTATGTGCATAATTCAAATTTGAACTACAAGCACATGCTCCAGTGCACTAAAGTTGGTTGAAAATCTAATCTTTGTCCTTCGGTGAATGCTTAAGTCCCATGCAAGAGACGGGAATGAAATTTAAACACCAGGCCACTGTTGATTGCCGGCAAAACATTGAGATGCTTGGTTTTTAAATTTTGGTCAATCCAAAACTCGTCTAAAATTCATGAAACTTGGCAAGCTATCATGGAGCGGCATCAACATGTCGTGGTAAAAAAATTGTCCCATTCGAGGCAGGTTCGGGTATATGCTTCTCATAATCCAGAGCTTCTCACAACAAGCATGATGGTTTCAGTAGGGAACGTCCCACCTTTGGGCACGAAACGATATCCATTGCCTCTTATTGCTTTCAAAAAAAATTATCGTCTCAACATAGAAAAACATGAGTGTTGTGTCCATTTTGGGGATTTTTCGGGGTTCGTTTGGACATTTTTATGCATTAACTGAGTTTTCAATGCATTTATCTGAATAATTCAAATTTGAACAACATGCACATGCTCCAGTGCATATAAATTGGTTGAAAATCAAATCTGTGTCCTTGGGTTCATGCTTATGTCCCATGCAAGAAATGGGAATGAATTTCAAACACTAGGGCACCGTTGATTGCCGGCAAAACATTGAGATGCCTGGTTTTTAAACTCTTATGAAATTCATGAAACTTGGCATGCTATCATGGAATGGCACCCGACAGGCTGTGGCATTTTTCGTGTCAATTTTGAGAGAAGGCGCACTGGAATAATGACAACCAACAAAGGCATTTTGAAAAAATAGCTGCCACTTTAATATCTCAAACGTTTGTAGAATTCAAGCCATGTGTGTTCTGTTAACAATTCACGTGACGCCATGTGTCTTGGTTTTAATGGCTGTAGGAGGTGCCGTGCGGACAACTGCTTGACCTTGACTGAACGGGAGGCATGCGAGCGAAGTCCGTTGTGTAGGCCGACCAAGAGGAATGCAAGCTGTCCTCCAATGCACAGGCTCACTGGGAAGTGTGCGAGGATTACGCTGCGTAGGCTCACTGGCAAGCGAGCCCTTTGACTTCCATGGTCGCCTGCCTTCCCCTCCATTAATGGTACGAGCGGCCTTACTATTCGTCTCCTATTCCCCTCCCTCCTGCAGACCTCCACCAACAACATGACACAGAACGATCATCTGCCATTAGTCTTCAAGTTTGGTGAAGTCGACTCCGAACTGGAGGAGATAGAAAATAAGGAGGAATGGGGCCTCATGTACATGGCCCAGAACGACCTGGCCGCGGCGATTGCTGCCCCCGCTCTCGTCCCAGCTGCCATCCCCGCGCCCGCGCCAGCGACCATCCCCGCAGCATTGACGGGCTGGTGGTCGAGCACTATCGCAGAGCTGGAAGCCACGGGCGTCAGCGAGGTCTCCGCAGACCCGCGCGAGCTCGTGTACATGCCAGCGCCAACACCAATGCCCATGCCCGTGCATTTGGCTAGACCGGCCGCGCCCATGCCCGTACCCGTGCACGCGCCCCCCTCGGCGCCGCCAGTTGCCGTTCTCACGTGCCCCGCCCATCGATCGCGCGACGACCTGATGTTTGATTTACAAGTGAATAACATTTTGTGCTACCTTGAAGACTTCAACAACGGCGTCCCGGAGGAAGACAACAACAACGATTGCGGGGCACGCCGCCTCCGCCACCGCCGGAAATAGTTTTTTTGGGGATTAATACTGTATCTCGAATTCTCGTTCATATGAATATAAATTCGCAGTGTGACTGAATGAAAGATATGGTTTGAACGAACTTGCATTTTCTCTCTTAATGTACAGACTTATCAAACAATTTTCTTTTGAAAAAACAACAATGGTTTTTAAATATAAAACACTCATCGCAAACGTTTTAGTTAGAACACCCGGATGCAAACCGACAGCTTCCCCAGGAAGCCATGGGAAAATGTGCTGAGCAGGATTTATGCACCCCTTCAACGCAAACGGTTGTGTTGCATGACCCGTGTGCAACCACTTACAAATAATTGGGTAAGATTTGCATATCTGTCATTTTGGTTATTTTGCCATTTGTCAAACTTGAAAGATTGACGTTTGTTTATCTAGTAACATTGCCATTTCTCAACCTTGTAACACTGCGATTTGTCAAAATATGCACCCAAAAATCACTAGCACTATCTAATTTTTGCAACTAAAATCACTAGAACTGTTAATATGGACACCACTAGTAGGCGTGAGTTGATGGACGCATATGCAAATGTACCATTGATTACATATAACAAGTCATCAGCCCACAATGACAACGAAGATACACGTTGGATTATAGATCATTTCCAATAAAACATTCTAGTAAAGTTTTTCTCACACAACAAATAACAAAGAAATGAAATGAACTTCAGCTCAACCACTTGTCGGCGTTGGAAATGCTTGCTTTGAACCAGAAGTGATTCTCTGGGAAGGGCCAGCTACTGTCAATCTCGAGACCAACACAGGACTGATCATCCAGGCTGAAGTGGCTTATGTCACGACCCATATTGGGACGGTAGGGAAGCATAGCAATGTCCGAGGTACATATATAGTTGCTTCTCATAAATGGTAGTAATGTTGTCTCAACAGCAAATGTATCGCCTTCCACCATCATTAGATAGTTTTATCCAGGGAAGAGCGAGTTTCCTCCAAGACTTTGAATACCGAACCAGGGAGAAGGTGTTGGCGCTAGTACACTAGTATCCATCCCAAATACGCTGCAACGGATGTTGGAATAGGTCCGGAGAGTGTGACCATGCGAGACAATACTTGCTTCCTTAGTAACATCAGCAGTGCCCTGTATATAGACAACAAGAGGTGATCTATAGTAATAAGTTGACAGGCACCACTGAGTATATGGGTCCTGCTCGACCTCATGCTCGTGATCATCAGCATCGTCATCTCCCCCTTGGTTATAGAAAATTTCAAGTACATGTGGTGGAATGTTCGCAGGACCTTGGAAACACAAGAAGATTAATTACTAAAGGGAAACTAGCTAACCCACATGTATGTGGATGAAACAATTATAATTACGGTGGAAGAAAAACGTGCCGAAAGTATCAGGATTCCATGCAAAAACAGTGCCACGAGTGGTGGTAGCAAACAAAAGACCCATGTATTGAATTGCATCACAGTACTCATCCGTGTACAAATATAGATTTTTGAGCAATATCCATCGAGGCATGCAAGTAAGGACGGCAACAAGCTTGTCAAAGATAGCAACAACTTCATAGTTCGTGTAATCCCAAGGGTGGTTGGGAACTTGACAAATTGCTATCTTCCGTAGACGACAGTCACCCTGATCGTATTTGAACTCACGTGGAATACCGGTGTACTCAACCTCTGGGCAGTCAACTGAGATATTTGGAAGTGGAACCCGGTGACGAGTGTACACATTCACAAGTTGCCACTCACAGTTGTACCCAATATAAACAACCCAATATCCATTTGCGCCTGCCCAAGCCTTGCCCTGAAGCGATGGCATCTTAACATCATAAGTATCATTATCAAGCGACATCAACTTGCACAAGGCGAGGCTTCCCTCGTCCCCGCGCCAATCAGCAGGGTTACGGCGAAGAAGATAGGGGAGATCAAACCACTCCTGGACCTTTGGGTTCCTTGTAATGATGTTAATAGTTGAGTCGAGAATGTTCTTGAATAACCTGCCATGCTAGCCGAGGTGATGATGTCTCACCGATTAATTAGTTCCTCCACCAGGTCATCATTCAGATTGGGGCAAGAATAACGGGATCGTTTCCGGCCTGTTCCCTCCATGGAGAGACGAGCGAATAATGGCAGAAGGAAGGGTGGAGGCAAATGGAGGAGGGAGGAAGAGCGTGCGACAGCAGTTCCAAATCTAGAGGGAAAGGCGAAGAGGCAGTGGACGGTTGCCACGGTACACGAAGAGGCGCCTGGGGAGCGAATGATTGCCACAGAGGTCACATACTGACGACAAGGGCCGAGTGAACAGCATGTGTATATCTCACACACCTTGATCTGGCTGACCGTTTCTTTTGTGTTGCCTAACCACAAACAGTTCATCCGAGTGAACCGTATGATGTATATCACACACACCTTCATCTGGCTGCCCGTTTCTTTTGTGTTGCCTAATCACAAACAGTTCATCCAAGTGAACCGTATGATGTGTATCGCACACTCCTTCATCTGGTTGCCCGTTTCTTTTGTTCCTCCTCATCACAAATAGTTAATTGAACTAAACCATATGCCCTTCATCGCACACGCAACTAAAATTTGAACCGTGTTCGATGCATCCGTCTTCGCAAAAGTTTTACACATTTTTGACGGTTTTCATACACCACCATTTGCGATGATTGCATTGCACACAGTTTCTCGAAGGGTCTCTGATCGTAGTGTCCTGTTAGCAGCATCCTGCAGTAGCGGCTATATGCCGCGCTACCCACCACTTGTTTATCAAGCCTCCCATTATGCCATGAAACAACCTCTAACCTTTTTCCACCATCCTAGCAAACCGTTGTTTGGCTATGTTACCGCTTGCTCAGCTACTCTTATAGTGTTGTTAGTTGCAGGTGAAGATGAAGATTGCTACATAACGGAACTTGGATTTTTGGAATATCACAATATCTATTATTATATTTAATGCACATATATACTTGGCAATGGGATGAAGGCTTGGCCTTTTGCTCGGTGTTTTGTTCCACCCATGCCGCCTTAAGAATTGATAAACCGGTGTTATGTTCCTTGATTTTGCGTTCCTAATGCAGTTGCGTTTATGGGAACCCCTTGACAGTTCGCTTTGAATAAAACTCCTCCAACAAGGCCCAACATTGGTTTAATTTGCGAACATAATAAAACTATTAATTAACTAATTATTTTTGCAAAGGGGCTTGTGTCCCTGGGGATTCTTAATTCAACATAATATAGGGGGCAGTGCTGATGGGTTTGTCCCAAACTACAGCCACTAGCGGCGCCACCTGTGGCAACTTGGGTTTTTGGCTGTTGTACGTAGTGTTCATCCGGACAAGGCCTAAGACAAGATACGCGCAGCTACTATCAGGGTGGCGGCACGCCGGGAGGTCTTGCTGGACTTGTTTTACAATTGTCGAAATGTCTTGTGCACCGGGATTCCGAGTCTGATCAGGTTGTCCCTAAGATAAGAGGTTTTACCTCTACTAATCCTGAGACCTTGTGATGGGCTAAGTTGGGACACCCTTGCAGTGTCATGATATTTTTAAAGCCATGCTCGCGGTTATGTGGTAGATTGGAATTTGTTAATGTACGGTTGTAGAGAACTTGACAGAGGATCCGAAATAAAATACACCAAGCGTGTGAGTAACCGTGAGCATCTCTTTTCAATTTGAGAAGAGAACACAGTTGGGTTATGTTTGACTCGCAGGTAGTTCAGGATCACTTAGCGATCATTACTAGTTTGCGACCGTTTGCGTAGATGCTCTTTTTATTATTGTACTCGTAAGTTGGCCACCATACATATGCTTAGCCACTACTACAACCTCATCACTTAACCTCTCCCTACCCATTAAGTTTTTCTAGTCCTGATACCCATGGTTATGGGATTGCTGAGTCCTCGTGCCTCACAGACACTACAACACCAGTTGTAGGTACAGGTTTCCGATGACTTGACATGAGAGCGATGTTTACTCGTGTTGGAGTTCTTCCTTCTTCTTCTTCGCCAGTCTTGGGATAGGTTCCTGGTCGGCAGCCTGTGATCGCAGGATGGATGTCGTTGTGTTTTCTCGTGTTTTCATCTGTAGTCGGATGTCTTATGTATGATGCATTGTATTCATGTGACTTGTATGACTTTGTATGTATCCACCATCTATGTATGTAATGGTACGATATAATGATATCCATCTTGCTAAGCGCCCAAAATCCGGTTGTGCCCCAATCACGAGTTCTTCACGTGATCGGTATAGAATCGCATCTTGGTCGTGACAAGTTGGTATCAGAGCCTCGACCGACCATAGGAGCCCCCTTGATTGATCGTAGTTTGGCCGTTGACAAGTCTAGAAGAAAACTATTGTGGAGTCTAGTTGTATCGAAGAGTAGGAATTATTTTTACTCCTCAGCCCCTTTGCCGCTCTGGTGAGGAATCTTGACGTAGGTGTTTTGAATTACTCCTCTTCCAATTAAATTTTTGTTAGGATCACGTCATTAGTTTCGTTGTGATGTCAGCTCTTTCCGTCCGGAGCAATCTCTCATCAAGTTTATTTGACCCTCTTTGTTTTGGCAAAATCAATCCTCGGTTCTTTCTCCGAAGTGGTCTTTCTTTTCCCTCCCGCCCACCCATTTTCTTCTCGGAGTCAGAGTCTTTAATCGAGTATTCATCCTACTCATGTGAAGAGTTTGCTTTGTTTCCTCAATTATTTCAACTGGTGAATCCTTGTCTAGTTCGCCATTCTTCATCTCTTTTTCTTATCCGGTGGATTCAATTCAAGTATTCAGTATTGATCATATTATTTTCCCTTGGCTCGGATGTTTCCCCTTGCTCGGAGTTCTGAAGACATCTCAAGAGATTCGTCTATCTTCCAATTAATTCGCGGTTGTCACCTCATTTGAGTCATTCATTTGTTCCAGTGCATTAATTCTCATTCAAATAAATCCTTTCCAACAGTGTTTATCTTCGGTGGGCTCATAACCCACTGGTCTTTTTCTAGGATCTTACCTGACTCTTCTAACACTTTCCGGAGTATTCCCGAATTCTTTTCAAAGTGTGACGTAAGAATGGATTCCATCAGTCACATGCCTCCCGAAGATAATTTCAAACTCTTTTCAAAGTTGGTTCAACTATTTTTTCTCTTTTCATTCTTCCAGAGTATCTCAACAAATTTTGGTGGCATTTCTCGTCGTCACTCTCAACATTTGCGAAGAAGAGTTTCCTCTAAATCTTGTCCGTTCTCTTGATTATTTGTGGTTATAGCTTCATTTTATACTCTCAAATTATTCTGTTGTCATAAATTCTTTTGTTTAACCATCCGGACTATTTCATGAATTATTTCCATTGTGATCCTCCGAAGGCCATCATTTCAGAAGATTTCCTCGTTCTCAGTTTTCAACTTCGTGCTCCAAATATTCTTCATTGATTCCTCTTCGTTCGTCTCCATATTCTTCCGGTGCTTTTACCAAGTATCATTTAATCAGTTCACATTCTCTTCGTTCTCTTCTATCTATTTTTCTCAAGCTCTTGATTTATTTTCTAATTCTTTCCGACGATTCCTTCTCTTTTATTTCCTCATCTTCAAATTTTTACGGTGGTTCGCTCGGAATTCTTTTTCTTTATTATCGTGTCAATTCATTCAATTTTTTTTCAATCCTACCGGCGGTTCATGAAGACTTTCTTATGTTCTCTGCTATATCCCTCGTTAATCAATTTCTACGCGAATAAGTAGTATGCAAATCCAGTGCTTCTCATCAATTTAATTGGTGAAGGATAAGCATAACATAATTCTTATTCTTTTCATCAAGTTGTTTAATTATGTCCTTCAGAGTTTGTTCTTGATGAATAAATTCGAATCCCAAGTGTTTCATCTTTTCTACCCCGGAGTTCAAAGTTTTCTCGGCCATCTCGTCGGAACATCCATCTAAATCATTGCAAGGCATTAATCGTATTGAATACATCCTTTATTTCTATATCATCATTCTTTTGTCACCGAAGTTCGTCATGGTGGTTCACCGTGAGTTAATTCATCCATCAAGTGTTCATCAGAATTATCGTGGAGCAGCTCAAGCATTATTCTTCTTGTACATCGAGATGCAAACAATTATCCCTATTCTTTTGAAGTGGGTTTTTGTATTTCTTCCTTCTTCTCGGCTATTCAATAATTTGGTTCTGGCGTAACTTCACCTCAAGTTTAGAAATGGGTTCCGTAAACCCACACTGTCGGTATGAAACGACACCTATGGGATCACTGGAATCCCTTCTACGGTTGGCGTGCGCGAAGTTGCGCAAAGAGCAGGTCTAAGAGTCAGCACAGCGATCGTTTACCTAGGTTTGGGCCGCGAGGATGTGTAATACCCTAGTCCTGCATTGATGTATATATATTTCAGTGTTCTTGAGCTCTTGAGCTAGCTACCGTGCCTATCCGGCTTTTCAGGATCCGAATCCTCCTCTAGTATGCCGCAGGCCTCCTTTTATAGTCTAAAGGGGCTGTGTCACACCCTGCATTTTGTAACATGTTATTTGTACCCTTGAAGCATGAAAATTTGGACCAGGAAATTTTTTTTTGGCATCATTTGGCTTTTATTTGAATTGAGTTTTTCTTCATGTGCTTTTTCTTGTGCTCATTAAAGTCAACTATGACCTCTTGTAGAATTCATCTCCATACCCAAAACTTCTGCCCAATGATCATGCCAAGTGTTATATAACAGTATAGTATTTTCCTACAAAATTAATTTGGCCAAAAAGTATTTTTATAAATTTAGTTTTCCAAAAAACCCTGAATTGAGATTTGCACTGCAAGTACTTGATTTAGGGTGAGAAAATTATTTCAACAGGTTTATTTGAGACCTAGTAGTCATAGGACTCCCAGAAACCACAAAGGTATAATTTTAAAAGTTAATTTCCTATTTTATTTAAAAGCTTTTTCTTAAGGCCAGAAATGGTCTTTAATAGGGAAAAATTATTTAACTGATTCAAAAATATTTGCCAAAATTCAGAGAGACTCAGAGGACATATATTGTCCATATATAAGAGTTTCAACACTTGGTCATGATCAAAATAATGGGCTAAACCCTCTAAAACCCTTTATGGATATTTCAAGCTTTTGAAATATTTACAAAGGAAATATTCTCCAAAAATTCCAGGGAAATTCTATCATGTCATATATGACATATTTGATGATCTTGCCAAGTCCCATGCCTTGGGAAGCAAGGAAACATCCTTAAACCCCTTCATAACCATTCTGTCCATATTTGAAGTTTGATCAACTTTACATTGCCAAACTTGTCCAACTGCTCTCAAATTTGGTGCACATGCTAGAATGGCCTAATACGGCATCTAGAACAAATGGCACAAGATTTGGAATTGAGCAACTTGATCAGATCACCCTAAAACCCTTTTTGTTCAAATGCAAATTTGTACAACTTTACATTACCAACTTTTTATCTGGAGCTTCAAACTTTGTGGGCATGATCAATACCCCAAATGATGATGCTACACCAAGTGGTGCATCAAGGGGAGATGATTAGCTTGACTCAATCAAGATGAAGCTGTTTCTGTTGATTTCTAGGGTTCACCAAAGTTACATTGGCTAGTTTCTTCAAATGAGCCCAAATTTGGTGAAGCACCCTATTTTCTCATGTGTTTTAATCCTGTTAAGTGCCAAATCAAGTGGAGGTAATTTGCTTGACCAAACACTGATCAAACACCTTCTGCAGATTTACTAAAACCCTCATCCTGATCACTTTTACTCTTCTCCATGGCCTCAACTTTTTACCACATGATCACTGAGTTACTAGCTACCCCCAGTAACTTCCCCAGCACCCCAGCTCCATGATTGAGGGGTAAGAACCCCAGTTTACCTTGCTGGATAGCAAGTTTTCACCAAGTCACCAGCACCCTCACTCTCTCTCAGCATCTCCAGGGCATCCAAGGCCGCAGGACATTTCTTTACTCCTCCCTCAACCTTCTAGACACTCTTGGGCACGTTGGTTTTGACCGGAGCGGCGAGGGCACGATGATGCCAGCAATACGCACGCTCTGGAGCACGCTACAGTGCACCTCCGCACGGTGGCTTCAGCCAATCGCTGGCCCCCGACAGCCTCGGGCTCCTCCTTCGCGCCAATCGAGGCCTCTCGACGTCCGCAACCTCCCCGGCGCTGTCCCCCTTCCTCCTGCGCCCTCCAGTGCTCGTCGTCGCACGCGCGCTGGCCGCCCGCAACGGCCACTCCTCTGCCTCGCACGCGCGCGCACTCCAGAAGCTCCCCCGCTACTCCTCTCACCTCTACTGGACGTGGAGCTCGTCCAGGAACTCCGTGGACTCATCCCTCTTGCCTCCCGTGCGCTGTAGCCTCGAGCCGGAGCTCGCCGGCGCACTGGACCACGGGCCTCCGTCGACCTCCTATAAATAGGACCCCCCCCCCCGGGCCTCTCCAGCAGCACCAACAGCCTCACCTCACTCCACTGAGCCCCCCCAGCACCTTCAGTTCGACCCCAGGAAGTCCCAGTGCTCGGGATCGACCGGAGCTCCGCCGCGTCGGGCCGCTGGTGATCTTGCAGTACGGGCCTCCCCTGCCCTTTCTTTTGCCCAATTCGGAACCGCCGTGCCCCACTGATCGTTTCCCCTCTCTGTGGCAGCTGGAAACGGCCGGAGCGGCGACCTCCCGTAGCTCCTCCGCCGTCCCACCTCGCCG
This sequence comes from Secale cereale, assembly GCA_902687465.1. Taxonomy (NCBI): domain Eukaryota; kingdom Viridiplantae; phylum Streptophyta; class Magnoliopsida; order Poales; family Poaceae; genus Secale; species Secale cereale. The sequence continues at coordinate 204,325,479 of LR738713.1, read as the reverse complement.
CCGGCGAACCGGACCTCCCCGGCGTGCTGTACCACCACCCCTACAACCGCCACTCGACGCTGGTCACATTCCTGCCCTCCGTTGCCGTCGCCGTGGCCGGAAACTTCGCCGGTGAGCTCGCCGTCGCCGTGGCCGCAAGGTTGGAGATGACAGGCGGGCCCCGCCTGTCATCCCCACACCTCTCTCCCCCTCCTCTCTGCCACTGACCCACGGGCCCTGCCCGTCAGGTTCAAAAACCTGACGTGCGCGCGCAGGCTCCCGTGCGGCTGGGCTGGACCGCCCTGGGCCGTGCACTGTGGCCTCTCTGGCCAAGTTGCACATGTCTTTTTCTCCTTTTTCTTTTCTGTATTAATTCAAACATTTCTACAGAAAAGAATAATGGTCCAAATAAAATAATTCCAACTCCTAAAATCTTGTAATATTCCAACCTATTTAATGGTACCACTTTCACTCACATCCATGAAACTTTTCTGTACTGTTCAAATTTAAATTCAAATTTGGGCAATAAAACTCATGATCAAAAATCAATAGATTCCATTCTGTTACCCCAAAACTCCAACTAAGATTTTTCCCCATCTTAGAAATCCCTCTAGTATTTAAAAAAAATAAGTTGACATTTTTCTGAGCACTTTGGTATTTCTGTTTTATTTGTGGTCTTATTTTTCCGTGGTTATTATGCGACGTATAGATCCCGTATTTGACGAAGTTGCTGTGGAAGAAGAAGGAGAAGGATTTGAAGACTTTGAAGATCAAGCCAATCCAGGCAAGCAGCCCTTTGACCATGATACACTTGTTTTGCGGAACCCGTTGTTTCCGATGCATGATGATAGATTCACGGTGGTGACCTAGTTGAAACCACCACATGATGCATGCTTGAACTTGACCTTACTAAGTGCTAGATGACATGCAAATAGTTGGTCATGATGCTTAAATGATGCATGTGTGATTTTAACCTTCGTAGTTGAAATCTTTGCATGAACCCATCGGGTGCCCCTAATGCCCGAGGGTGATGATGTGTTAGGTCATCACTTGAGGAAGAAGTGATGTGCCGGTAAAGTCATGTGCATGGTGAAATGATGGATTAGATTTATGTGTGACTACCATCCCAACCAAACATGTGCAACCACACTACCCCTTATGGGACGGGGCTTTATTGATTACTTAGGTCGATACTAGCATGGTGCCCGCATTACTAGTGACGGGAAGACTTGAGGTCTTTCCCGGGACGGGGTCGTGCTTGGATAGACGACCATGACTGTTTTCACAGGGCACCGGACACACCGTTGGTCCCTTCGGGTACGCGTGACATTGAAATTAGGGCAAGTCCCGTGATCTATTGTTTGTACCCGAGGGCCGTGTACCAACGAGTGGACTCTATGTTAGTGTCGCCTAAGGAAAGGTAATGACAAGGTGCTTACCCCGGGTACTTGAGGTACCGCGGGTCGTGGATGACACGGAAGCTCCCCGGATCTTGTGGGTAAAGTGTACAACCTCTGCAGAGTGTCAAACTATTCGAATAGCTGTGTCCACGGTCATGGACAGTTGGGTGGTGCTACTTAAACTATGTCCATACTTTTACTTCATCAGTGATAGTAAGTGTGTGATGAGTCAAGGTGGTGACTTGACTCGACGAGTGGAATCTTATTCATGTTGATATCGGTAACCTGTCTTCGAGGTTACGCGAGTTTACTGATGCATAAACTTGTTGGTAGAATATTCATTCTAGCTCTTGTTAGTTTGCTCATTATTGTTCAATTGCATTGTTAATTTGAACCACATCATAGGTTGCTTGTGAGTACATTCAAAGTACTCATTGGCTTGCCACTGGTTATTTAATTGGCCAGGCATGGAAGAACAGGAATATGAGGAAGAGTTCTTCGGAGACGAACATGCGAACTAGGACGCTATCCCAGTCAGAATGCATGTAGGGTTAAGGCAGATGGCATGGGTACTACCTGTTGTCAAAGACTTCCGCTATTTGAGTTATTTCCTATTCAGCCCGTGAGGCTCTATCTATGTAAGACTTGGCTATAATGGCCTTAATTCGTGCAAGACTATTTGTATGGATGTAAGACTCTTGTTATTCAGCTTCTGTGTGTTCGGTGATCTCGACTTCTAAGTCGGGGTCCCCACAGGCTGCCACAGTGGCACACAGGAGGTGGAAAGGCGTACAGTGTATAGGTTCCTCCCATGCCGTTACGGGACAAGGCGCATTCAATGCGCTGCTTAGGTGTCTATTTACTTTATCAGGGACAAAAAGAAGCCCGTCCCATCCGTGGCCGCTCTGTCTGGTCGCGACACCCGTCCAGGCCAGCGAGGCAGGCAGCTGAGGTGGCGTCGCGGTAGAGTCTTCACGAAGATCTGCATGCCACCACACAGGTGCATGGTTGGCTGGCCCAGGAACCACGTATCTCCACGTGGGTGCCTGCCTAGGCCAGCGGGTCGGCCGCCAAGCTGGGGCGGTGACGGGGCGGCAAGGGCTTGACGCAGACTTGCTTCTATTCTTGTTAAGGGTCTTGCCGAGGCCTCCATGAGTACCCCGCGGCAAGAGGCTTGCCGGGGCTCCGGGGTGTATTCGGCAAGGAGCCTTGCCGGGGCCTCATGGGCGTCCTCGGCAAGGAACCTCGCGATTGCCATCTCTTCTGGTTCTTACCTTCGGAGTCATGGATCTTTGTCTTCACAAAGATCTGCATGCCATCACGCAGGCGCTTCCCAGGCCTTGGCTCCAATGTTGTTCGTACCGTTGGAGCCCATAGGCTTCAAGGGTGGCTGCGACGGAGGCATCTGGGTTGATCACCCCAGTAAGAGCCCTTGCCGGGGGGTGCGCAGGCCACCCCGGCAAGATTCCTTGTCGGGGACGAGTCTGTCTCCCTGTTTTGGTCTTCTCGTGCTGCCTGTCTTTGCGTTGTTCTGGTAACTCTGCGTTCCTAGCTCCCCCTCTCTACTCTACTATGTTTGGCCACAAGGGTGGCTCTGACTGCTCGTGCACAAATAAGGGGTACAAAAGAGCTCCCCTACTTTTGTACACCGACAGGAGCCCCCGGGCCTGGGCCATTCATAAGTGCAACACGTTCTTGTGCTAGGCCCAGAATGGTGCGCGGGCAGTGGGGTTCGATTCCATTTACTGCAGTAACTCCTCCGATGGTTGCGCTTCCCCACGATCTGCGCTGACGTGGGGGTCATGCGTGGGGCTGTTTGCTGCGTGCTGGTGTCACGTCGCAGTAAATGGTGGTGGAGGACGGCCCGCGCTTTCCCCATAAAAAGGGGAAAAACCACAGGCGCGTCTCCCATTTACCCCCTGCGCTCCTTCAATCACGCGCTCACCGTTCTCCTCTTTCTTCCCCAAGCCAGAGCCTTCGCTTCCGCCCGCCTGCGCCCGCCGCCGCCACGCTCCCTTTTATCTCCGACCCCTTTCTTCCCCTCGCGGCGACAATGACACCTAAGTCCAGCAGGGGGAAGGCAGTGGCCGAGGTCGCGGGGGAGAAAGAGCTCCCGGAGAGTGAGCTAGCAGTGCTGTGGACGAAGCACGCCTACTTCCCTCCGACGGTCGACGCGGTCCTTCTCAGGGACTACTTCAGGCCATTGTGGGGGTGTGAGACGACGGGGCATCTAACCACGCACGTCATCCCTGCCCAATGCGCAGAGGCCGGCCCAAATCGGTATCCTTTCTTTGTAGACTACTTCTATTGCGGCCTATGTACCCCTTTCTCCTCGATTTTACGCCGAACACCGAGGCGTGCATGGCTTTTTTCGCCCACCTCTGCGAGGGTTTTGCCGGGGTGGTTCCAAGCACGGCGCTCTTCCACAATTACTTCTCCCCTCATATCCAAGGGGGGGAGCCATCTCCGGCTGTGTCACATGGATTTCATAGATCTAGGAAAAGGGCACGTATCCAAACGGCGTGCAGAAGGAGAGGTGGGACGAGTGGAGGAGCCCATGGTTGTGGACAGAGGAAGAAGACCCACCGAAGTTCTATCGAGTTCGTCGGAGTCCGCCGGTTCGTAAGGGAGACCGGGGGCATGTCGACGTCAACAACAAAAAGCTCTCGATCGCTACCACCAGGATCCATCGTCTTGCCCAGGCCGGGCACACCCTCTAGATGATCGCGGCTGATTTCATCCGCCGCCGGATTGCACCGCTGCACAGCATGGGGAGGTCGGCTTGCATTTTCGAGAACGCGGCCGACATCATGAAGCTTCGCCCAGGCTTGAAACACAACTTCACGGTGATGCAGCACGGCCACATCTGCCAGAAGCTCTTCCAGCTTGATGTGGATCCTGATGGCAGGGCCGAGAGGACCGGCAAGGCTGCCAAGGCTGGTAAGGCCATCAAGGGGCCCCTTTTTGGGATTCTGGCGAGAGTGGTCCCACTAAGCAATAACTCCCGCTGGTCCGACATCATTGCTATGATGTCGGACTTCAACGTGCACGGCCTTGACCCGTCTTGGGTCGAGCCACCGACGGATCAGGTACAAGAGCTCTTCGACACTTTGCCGGAGAAGCGCGTCCGCGACGAGCTAGTGCTCGTCCACGATACTACCCAGGCCGAGCTCAAGTACATTGCCGCCAGGGCGGCGGAGGCGGCGCTTGCCCTGGAGGCCGGTAGCGCCGGCCATGTGGAGGACGAGGCCAATGTGGCCGTCGAAGAGGAGGAGTTCGCCGGGTGGTTGAAGACTACCGTGGAGGCCCGCCGCGTGGGCGCCGATGCCGATGCTCCCCTTGTCGAAGACGTGGTCGAGGAGTCGATCGACGAGGAGGCCGAGGCTACTGACCCTCCTGCCGTGGCGAGGCGGCGGGTCCTGCGGCGGGCCGGTTCGGGCGAGCCGGTCCGGTCCGGCAGCATAGTACGGTGGCAATAGCCCCCAGAGACACGGTGGCAACAGCTCCCGGAGCAGCTCGGGTGTGAGACGAGGTCGATGGCAGCCGCAGCGGGGAGAAAAATGGGGATGACCGCGATGGCGTAGAGGACGGCGGCTGCCTCCTCTTCGTCCAGGCATGGCCGGACCCCATCTCCTTCTCCCCCTCCCGCAGGCACTGCCATGGACGTCGACTTCGATCTTGGGTCTCTTATCCCAAGGAGGAAGAGGAGGATACCATAGGATGAGGAGGAAACAGAAGACTAGTAAGTACCTCGCCCCTCATGTTATCTCCTGGTATCATCCCTATATTATATCTCTCTAATCCAATGCCATCTCTGCAGGGATATAGAGACGCTGGCCCAGAGGGTGGCAAAGAGGGCCAGGGCATCGTCCACCGACAAGCCCCCGGCGGGAACTTCAGGCACGCCGCTGGTGGTGGAGATCAGCCCGGACAACAGCCCTCGCCGTAAGTTTACCACTCATTTTTCCATGGGCGGACACAAGGGCGTGAATTCTTGATGCTGACCTTGTCGGCCTTGTAGGTGGGGACCGGCAGCAGGAGGGCCCATAGGGGGCCACCCCCAACATGTCGCCCCCTTCAACTACACCGCCCCGGGGGGCGTCCCTGGCAAGGGCACCGACTGCCGAGCCGCGCCCATGGAGGAGCAGGAGAGGGACTTGAACGCCGGCGGCTCCTCCCCGGCAACGGTTGTTGGCGAGGAGAGCGCCGCTCCTTCGCAGCCTGGTATGGACGATTTGTCTATGTTCTCCAAGTCGAACCTTTGACCTTGGGCATCATCTCACTTTTCTTTTGACTTTTAGACCCACCCTTGACAGACCGAGCGGATGGCGAGCCCAACGTCGAGGAGGTCATCACGGACGTCGAGGCTGAGGCCGGCAAGGCCGCTGGCGAGGAAGCCCCCCAGGCCACGGCAGAGGAGGTGGCCCAAGGGTCTGCCGGAGGGACCGGTGATGCCAGTGCCGAGGAGGCCGACAACGGGCCTGCTAGAGGAACCGGCGAGGCTGCTGCCGGGGTGGTCGGCAAGGCCGCTGCAGAGGAGGTCGGCAAGGCTGCTGCCGAGGACCAGCCTTCCTCCTCCGCCGCCTCTGGCTCGGGCCGCTACCTGAAGATGAGTGACGACTTGTCCGTCCACCTCCCCTGGATGGCAAGCAGCAGAGGAGCCAACCGAGGGGGAGGTGTTTGATGACGAGGTGCTCGCCGCCGCTGGTTTTGAGGTCGTCCACGAGCCGGGCGCCGGCGGCAGCGGTTCTCAAGAAGAGCAACTTCTTTGGGCCATGAGTGCTTGCTTCCAGAAGCTCCAGGTGCTTTACCGTGCCCGCCTAGACAAGGCAAAGTCCAGGTCGGCAGTGGTGGACAAGACGGAGGAGGACTTCCAGGCACAGGTCGCCCAGACAAAAGTTTGGTTTGATGAGGCCCGGGACGAGCTGGGGGTTTCCCAGGAGAAGATGGATGAGCGCGCCAGAGACCTCATGCTGGCGCAGTCTGATTTTGAGAAGGCCAAGGTGCGAGCCGCCAATGATGAGGCCGCCCACAACCAGCGCCAAGCTCAACTGAACTCTCAAGAGGAAGACCTTGTCGCCGGTGAGCAGGCACTGGCCGCCACCCTCTACGGGAAGGATGAAGAGGTCGACAGGCTTGTCACACGGTGGACCCAGGGGCTGGAACAGAGGCACATTGAGGCTCTCAATGCTCAGTCTCGGGTCCACGCGAGCAAGGTAAAGGAGCTGGAGGTGGACCGGGAAGGCTTGAGCAAGCGGGTCCTGGAGCTGACCACAGAGAGGGACACGATCCATGCCACCTTGATGGATGCACAATCTGAGGTCCTCGGCAAGCCCGAACAGCTCTCCACGGCCCAGGATTCCATCAAGGATCTGAAGCTGGAGTTGGAGGGCCTCAATGGGACGCTCACAGAGGCGAATGCTCAGGTGGAGGCTCTAAACGAGGGCCTGGAGGAGGAGAAACGGCTGCCGAAGGACGACGCCGCTGGCTACGCAGAGTACGTAAAGGGCGTGGACCTCTGGATTAGCCGCCTCGTCGCTGTCGCGGAGGAGCTCACTGCGCAGCTGGCCACCATGGGCATGCCAAGCTTCAGGTTCTCCAGGGAGGTGAACCTCTCCATCCACGCCAGCTTGACTGTGTTCTTCGAACGCGTTCTTGAAGCCCTGGGAAAGCTCCACTCCTACTGGGTGGCTTGTCTGGCCGATGAATCCCGGATGCTCTGCCGGGGCGCCCTGACCAAGGTGATCACCAAGATGGCCTACTGGAACCCCAACCTTGACTTCGATGCCGCGCTGGATAGCTTGCCGGATGATGTAGATCTCACGGCGCTCAAGGAGCGTATCAAGCCCATCATCGATTGCGTCGGCGGAGTTCTGATGATAGAGGACAAGCGTTGGCATTAGGCACGCCGTTTCTTGTTGCCATTGCAGGTTCAGAACCGAGACAGTTTTTATCTTTAGTCAGAACCGCAGCTACAATTCATGTAATATATTCCGCAATATTTCGTAACGATGCATGTTATGTTCCTGTTTGATCCTTCTTTGTATGTCTACCCTATGTTTAATTGGGAGAGCTTGTCGGCGCGTAACCCAGGCCACAGCGTTTTGAGGACGGATCCTCAATAGCCAGCCGGGTATGCTCGCTGCCGGGCAAGCCAGCTTAGCGTCCCCAGCGCGGCCGTTTGAACTGCCGAGCGGGCTCGAGACAGGACAAAAGTGTTACTAGTAACGAAAAGGTTTCCCTGCCGTTCTCGACGTGGCCACTCGAACTGTTGAGCAGACTCGAAACAGGGCGAGGGCTTTGCCAATAGTTGGAGGTCCCCATTGCATACAGGTTTATCATACAGAGGGCAAGATCTCCAAGGAGAATAACCTTCACGTGAAAAGAAATTACTCAAAGACTTGCGTGACTTATCTTTTATTTGTCGACGCGTGGGCGTCCATCGAACTCGCTGATGATGCCCCGCACTTGGTCATTTCCTTCTAGGGAAATTATGGCCATGAAGAACCACCACACTAACTGTTAGACTAGATTTTCACAACTGCGCCCCCTACCTGGCGCGCCAAAGATGTCGGTACGAAACGACACCTATGGGATCACTGGAATCCCTTCTACGGTTGGCGGGCACGAAGTTGCACAAAGAGAGGGTCTAAGAGTCAGCAGAGCGATCGTTTACCCAGGTTCGGGCCACGAGGATGCGTAATGCCCTAGTCCTACTTTGATGTATATTTGAGTGTTCTTGAGCTCTTGAGCTAGCTACGGTGCCTATCCAGCTTTTCAGGATCTGAATCCTCCTCCAGTACGCTGTGGGTCTCCTTTTATAGTCTAAAGGGGATGCCACAGTGGCACACAGGAGGTGGAAAGACTTTCAGTGTATAGGCTTATCCCACGCCGTTACGGTACAAGGCGCATTCAATGCACTGCTTAGGTGTCTATTTACTTTATCGGGGACGGAAAAGAAGCCCGTTCCGTCCGTGGCCGCTCTGTCTGGTCGCGACAAGCGCCCTGGCCAGCGAGGCAGGCAGCTGAGGTGGCATCGCGGTAGGGTCCTCACGAAGATCTGCATGTCACCACGCAGGTGCTTGGCTGGCTGGCCCAGGAACCACGTATCAGCAGGTGGGTGCCTTCCTGGGTCAGCGGGTCGTCCACCGAGCTGGGGCGGCGACGCGGCGGCAAGGGCTTGCCGCAGGCTTGCTTCTTTTTTCGGCAAGGGTCTTGCCGGGGCCTCCATGAGTACCCTGTGGCAAGAAGCTTGCCGGGGCTCCGGGGTGTTTTCGGCAAGGAGCCTCGTTGGGGCCTCGTGGGCGTCCTCGGCAAGGAACCTCGCGATCGCCATGTCTTCTAGTTCTTACCTTGGGAGTCATGGATCTTTGTCTTCACAAAGATCTACATGCCATCACGCTGGCGCATCCCGGGCCTTGGCTCCAATGTTGTTTGTACCATTGGAGCCCATAGGCTTCAAGGGTGGCTGCGACGGAGGCGTCTGGGTGGATTGCCCCGGCAAGAGCCCTTACTGGGTGTGCGTAGGCCACCCCGGCAAGAATCCTTGTTGGGAAAGATCCTGTCTCCCTATTTTGTTCTTCTCGTCCTGCTTGTCTAGGCCATATTCTGGTAACTCTGCATTCCTGGCTCCCCCTCTCTCCTCTGCTATGTTTGGCCACAGGTGTGGCTCTGACTGCCCGTGCACAAATAAGGGGTACAAAAGAGCGCCCCTACATTTGTATACCGACACACACCAAGCTTATTCTTTTGTTGTTGATTCTTCAACAACTCCATTCAAGCCTTTCTTTTGAAGATGCTCTTTCAATTCAATTCTGGTAGAAGTTTTTGTTCTTTCACCTTTCTTCTCATTTCGTTCTTGATTTGATCCGGAGGCATTGTGTTGTTTCTTGTCAAGCATTACTCCATCTTCTCAAGTTCATGTTCTATTCATTTCATTTTCAGCCTGAGTGCTGCATCAATTACTGCATTCTAATTCCTTGTCAATCCCGCTTCCTCATTTTAACCAGAGCTTATCAACTTGTTCATTTCCATAGTATTCTTCTTTTCAAGTGGCTCAACCTCTCAAGGTTCTTCGGTTTCACCTTCTTCCTATTTCCTCTTCCGTCTCGTTCCTAAGATCTTGGGGCGAGAACTCTTGTTAGTAGGGGAGTGTTGTGACACCCCGAGACGGATGCGCCAGATATCTTCCTCTTATTCATTGTCGTTGCCATGTCATCCGCTTGTGCGTTGCACTTTGCCATGTCATCATGTGCATTTCATCTGCATGTATTCCAAAACATGCATCCGTTCATAGTTGCCTGATCCCCCGTCCTGTCCATTGTCCGTTCGGAGCCCAGAGACACTCACACGCGCCCGCGGCACCTCCGAAATAGTATTTATAAGTGGCCGGAAAATGCTCTTGGAATGGGTTTAAACTTCGCATGGGGTCTTATTATATAGTAGGTAGACAGCATGTCAAATTTCGCCGCATTCGGAGTCCATTTGATAGCCCAACGGAAAAGTATAGCGGCATCGTTGCCGGATAATTCGTAGGACGGGCATTTCTCTCTTCTCTCCTCTCGGCCCGATACCCCTCCAACAGAGCCCACTACTACCCACTAGGCCCAACCTACCCCCTCCTCCGACCGGTGCCGTCCGATCATCATCGGAGGGTCCAAAAGCCCCCTCAAACCCACTAAACCAAGCTCCTACCCTATATAAAACCCCTCCCTTACCATTTTGGGCATTTCCTAGCCTTCACCTACCCCTAGCCTTCTCCCATCTTGCAGCCACCGCCACCCACATCGAAATTTGCGCCACCAACCGCAGTCCCGCCACTTGTCACCGCCCAAATCGCCAGCGCCGCCACCAGCCGCCCCTCAACCAACCAGATGGCGCCACGTGCCCCCACAGCTCCTCCCCGCTGCCGCGGCCCTACAGGCCCGCGGGAAGCCCGCTCGGGCCCCGATCTGGGCCCGATGCCCGCTCCGCGCGCCGCCCCGCAGCACTTGGCACCCCACACCTCCTCCTGAGCCTCCCCGCTCCCTTCGCCGCCTCGCATCTCTGGCCACCGCCGCCTTGCATCTCCGGCCACCGCCATGTCGCCGAACCTTGCCCCGCTCGCCGGCCTCCCCCATGCGCAACCGCTCGCCGCAACACCGCATGGCCCCGCCGCCTCGACCTCCGCCCGGCCCTGCCATCTCCAGATCCACCGCCGCCATCCAGGACTCCTACCGTCACCGGAGTCAAGCTCCCGATCTCCTCCACCCCACCCCGTCGGGCTCCGTCGACCACGAGAACAGATCTCGCAGCCCCGGATCCGGCTGCCTCCGTCGGGATCCGCCCGACCGCGCCCTCAAGACCTCATCGGAGTCCGGCTCGTCGCAGCCGTGATACGTCTGTTTTGCATCATGCTTTTATGTTGATATTTATTGCACTATGGGCTGTTATTACACATTATGTCACAATATTTATGCCTTTTCTCTCTTATTTTACAAGGTTTACATGAAGAGGGAGAATACCGGCAGCTGGAATTGTGGGCTGGAAAAGAAGCAAACTCTGGAAACCTATTCTGCACAACTCAAAAAGCTACGAAACTTCACAGGACACCATTTCAGAAAATATAAAAAATATCTGGCAAAAGAAGAACACCAGGGGGGCCACCACCTGTCCACGAGGGTGGGGGCGCGCCACTCCTCCCTGGGCGTGCCCCCTCCCTCGTGGGCTCCCCGATGGCCTCCCGATGCCCATCTTCTCCTATATGAGGTGTTTTGACCTGGAAAAAATCATAAGGAGGCTTTCGGGACCAGAGGCTGCCGTCTCGAGGCGGAAACCAATCTAGGGCTCCGGCAGAGCTATTCTGCCGGGTATACTTCCCTCCCGGAGGCGGAAATCGTCACCGCCGTCATCACCAACAACTCTCCCATCTTGGGGAGGGCTATCTTCATCAACGTCTTCACCAGCACCATCTCCTCTCAAACCCTTTTTCATCTCTTGTATCCAATCTTTGTACCCAAACCTCAGATTGGTACCTCTAGGTTGCTAGTAGTGTTGATTACTCCTTGTAGTTCATGCTAGTTGGTTTATTTGGTGGAAGATCATATGTTCAAATCCATTATGCATATTAATACCCCTCTGATCATGAACAATATTATGTCTTGTGAGTAGTTACTTTTGTTCCCGAGGACATGGGAGAAGTCTTGCTATAAGTAGTCATGTGAATTTGGTATTCGTTCGATATTTTGATGAGATGTATGTTGTCTCTCCTCTAGTGGTGTCATGTGAGCGTAGACTACATGACACTTCACCATTATTTGGGCCTAGAGGAAGGCATTGGGAAGTAATAAGTAGATGATGGGTTTCTAGTGTGACAGAAGCTTAAACCCTAGTTTATGTGTTGCTTCGTAAGGGGCTGATTTGGATCCACTTATTTCATGCTATGGTTAGGTTTACCTTAATACTTCTTTTGTAGTTGCGGATGCTTGCAATTGAGGTTAATCGTAAGTTGGAGGCTTGTCCAAGTAAGGACAGCACCCAAGCACCGGTCCACCCACATACCAAATTATCAAAGTACCGAACGCGAATCAGATGATCGTGATGAAACCTAGCTTGACGATAATTCCCGTGTGACCTCGGGAACGCTTTCCTTCATATATGAGTTTTTCCAGGCTTGTCCTTTGCTACAAAAAGGATTGGGCCGCCTTGCTACACCTTATTTACTTTTACCTTTTGTCACTTGCTACCGATTATCTTACCACAAAACTATTTGTTACCAATAATTTCAATGCTTGCAGACAATACCTTACTGAAAACTGCCTATCATTTCCTTCTGCTCCCCATTGGGTTCTACACTCTTATTTATCGAAAGGACTACGATAGATCCCCTACACTTGTGGGTCATCAAGCCGCCGCAGCCCACCGCCATGGCCTCCTCGACCCTGCTCGAGGGAGGCCGAGCGCCCGTCGCCCCGCGGGTGGGCCACGTGGGCCGCGCCTCGCCCGCCGGCGCAGCTTCGCCCCGCTTGGCCTCGCAGGGCCTTCGGCATGCCTTCGCTCCCCATGTGCCAAAGCCCATATGGTGAGGACCCCTGGTAGTCCTGGACTTAGCCGTTTTTCCACTAAGTTATTTTTTTCTGTCTGCATTATTTTCATATAAGCATGTTGTGAGGGCCATATTTTTGCATCTGTTCATCCTATGAAAATGTGCCATATATGGAAATGTTCATCTCTCTATCCTCTACATGTTGGGGTGCTCTACATTCATGTTAGGATGCACATTGACATGTTAATCTCTGTTGCAAAAGTGCTAAGTGTTGTTATGTGATGAAAACTGTTATAACTTGCCGATTTGTCATTTTCATATCTTTTTGTGTGATTTTCTTTTGAGCATCATGTCAACCTGTTTTAGCAGCTCTGTCATGTCATCTCTGTAATTGTGTAATTAGCTTTTCATGATCTTCCTTTTGGTGAGTGCAACAAGCTTGTAAAATGATCTACTCACTGTTTGCTGTTTTCTGAGACTTGTTGAAAACTGCAAAGTCTGAAACTGTTATATTATGATGCCATGTTTGCTTGATGCTACACTAAAATACATGCCTGTTTTGGAATCTCCAGTGACCATGTCTTTAAGTCCATGTTATGCTCTATCAATCCATGCCCTTGTTTGCAATTATAACTTGTTGTAGCATGTCCCTTTCTTGCTCTCAAGTTGCTTGATAATATATCTGTCAGCCTGTCAACAAGATGTTCCTTTTGGCAACGCTCATTGTAATTAATCTATGCATCCTATGGAGTTGTGCCAAAGGAGTTATTTGGAGTATGCCATGCCTACTACATGTTCATGACCTTTACATGCTTATTAGATTTGTTATGCTTGTTGTTATGTGCCTCCGAAGTCAGCATCATGATGTTGTTTGCATTCATAGATTTTTATTATGTCTGAGAATCTGCTATATCATGTTTGCATCTTGTTTTGATGAATGCCATGAACTTGTTGCTCCCATTTATATGCCATTTTGTGTTACTTGAGCTCCACGTTATCTTCTAGCATGCCATACTTTGTTTTGCCATGTTCTTGCACTGTATCTTAATTATTTCCTGCCTCCAACATGCCAACATATTAACTCTGCTCATGTATATTGCTAGTTTTTCACTAAGTCATAATCTGTATTATAAAGTAGTTTTTTTCTTTGGTCATGTTGGATTACCCTTGATGCCTATGAACCTAATCCTTGTTGATTTTGGAAGCATGTAATCTACACTTTGAGTTCATGCCATGTTTGTGCCTATCTTGTTCTTATAGCATGTTGTTTTGTTGCTCGCAAGATGCCTAGTTGTTGTTTTGGACACATAATGTTTTAAACTTGTTTCGTGTGTATGTATTGATTCGTTGCTCCGTTTGGGGCATGTTCTATATTAATCTTGCTTGGTTTTGCATGTAGATGCTGAAGGAAATATACCCTAGAAGCAATAATAAAGATGTTATTTGTATTTCCTTATATCATGATAAATGTCTTTTATTCATGCTAGAATTGTATTAACCGGAAACTTAGTACATGTGTGAATACATAGACAAAACAGTATGTCCCTAGTATGCCTCTACTAGACTAGCTCATTGATCAAAGATGGTTATGTTTCCTAGCCATAGACATGAGTTCACATTAGATCAACGAGATCACATCATTAGGAGAATGATGTGATGGACAAGACCCATCCGTTAGCTTAGCGCTATGATTGTTTAGTTTTACTGCTATTGCTTTCTTCATGGCTTATACATGTTCCTATGACTATGAGATTATGCAACTCCCGAATACCGGAGGAACACCTTGTGTGCTATCAAATGTCACAACGTAACTGGGTGATTATAAAGATGCTCTACAGGTGTCTCCGAAGGTGTTCGTGGTGTTGGCATAGTTCAAGAATAGGATTTGTCATTCCGAGTGTAGGAGAGGTATCTCTGGGCCCTCTCGATAATACACATCATAATAAGCCTTGCAAGCAAATGACTAATGAGTTAGTCATGACATGATGTATTATGGAATGAGTAAAGAGACTTGCCGGTAACAGGATTGAACTAGGTATTGAGATACCGACAATTGAATCTCGGGCAAGTAACATACCGATGACAAAGTGAACAACTTATGTTGTTATGCGGTTTGACCGATAAAGTCTTCGTAGAATAGGTAGGAGCCAATTTGATCATCCAGGTTCCGCTATTGGTTATTGACCGGAGATGAGTCTCGGTCATGTCTACATAGTTCTCGAACCCGTATGGTCCGCACGCTTAACGTTTGATGATGATCGATATTATCAGTTTATGAGTTTTGACGTACTGAAGGTAGTTCAGAGTACTGGATGAGATCACGGACATTACGAGGAGTCTCGGAATGTCCGAGACATAAAGATTAATATATTGGACGATGTCGGATTACGGGCTCCGCAAACCCAAGAAGTTCGAACACAGGGGCGTGAACGAAGATCTCTCCCACTCACGTCTACCTAGTTTCTCGCCCTCGTCCGATGAAGAGACTCAAGTAAACAACAAGTAAAGCACACACGAATTTACCCAGGTTCAGGCCACCTTGCGGTGTAAAACCCTACTTCCTGCTTTGGTTGATTAGCCTCGGGAGGGCTTGAGTATGAATGAGTACAGTGGTTCCTCAGATTAGGAGGGGTGCTCACGTGGGTCAGGAGGCAAGGGTTCTTGCTCCTTTGTGTGTGGGCGGAGTCTCTGGATCTGATCATCCTACCTCTATAGTGGAGACCCTAGCTACTTGTATAGGCGGCCAGGGTCCTCTTCCCCCGAAATGTTTAGGCGGGAAGGGATCCCACAACGACCATTTTGAGCGGGAACCCAAGGACGTTCCTATCTTGACAAAAGTAGTCTTCGCCTGCAAAGGGATCAGGCGGTGACGCGGTGGTGGGCTTGGTGGTGACATCCTCCCTATCGTCCTTGCAGTCTTCGGTCTTGTTGCACCAAAGGGGAAACCTTTGTCCCGCTCCTCGGGAAGCTGCACCTGTGCTGTCTCCTTTTCACCAAAATGGCAACTACGCCGCTGGCACGCGCTGACACCCGCTGGCACGGTGCGTCACAGCCTCCTCCTGAGGCAGGCTTGGCCTTGGATTCTCTGACCCTCCGGAGCAACCTAGCCGAGGCCGCTCCTGAGGGGGTCTTGACGTCGTTCTCCTCGCGAGGTCTAGCCCCCTCGTGAGGGTCTTGAATAGTTGGTCGATCAGCTGGGCCGTACCAGGCCATAGTAGGAGCGCGTCGCGGCCCGCAGACAGGCAAGTCTGGGTACCCTGGTTCCCAAGACGCCGACAGATGACTATATTTGGGCATCGGAAGTGTTCCGATGTTATCGGGTAAAACCGGAGTATGGGCCATAGTGGGCCATAAAGGGAAAGAGAGGGGCAGCCCATAGGGCTGGCTGCACCCCCCTAGGGTTCCTAGTTGGACTAGGAAAAGGGGGGAGGCGCCCCCTCTCCTTTCCTTCTCCTCCCCCCTTCCTTTCGTACTCCTAGTCGGAATAGGAAAAGGGGGTTCCTATTCCTACTAGGAGTAGGAATCCTACTCCCTTGGCGCGCCCCTTGGCCAG
The DNA here is from genome assembly GCA_902687465.1 of Secale cereale. Lineage (NCBI taxonomy): Eukaryota > Viridiplantae > Streptophyta > Magnoliopsida > Poales > Poaceae > Secale > Secale cereale. The sequence continues at coordinate 204,309,524 of LR738713.1, read as the reverse complement.
CCGCACCTCCCCCCTTGCTCGTTTATATACGGGGGCAGGGGGCACCCAAAGACACACAAGAAACATTGTTCTAGCCATGTGCGGTGCCCCGTCCACAGAAACACACCTCGGTCATACCGTTGCAGTGCTTAGGTGAAGCCCTACGCCGGTAGCTTCATCATCTCCGTCACCACGCCGTCGTGCTGACGAAACTCTCCCGTGAAGCTCAACTGGATCAAGAACTCGTGGGACGTCATCAAGCTAAATGTGTGCTGAACGCGCAGGTGCCGTACGTTCGGTGCTTGATCGGTTGGATCGCGAAGACGTTCGACTACATCAACCGCGTCACTAGACGCTTCTGCTTTTGGTCTATGAGGGTACGTAGACAAACTCTCCCCTCTCGTTGCTATGCTTCTAGTATACAGATCTTGCATGATCGTAGGAAAATTTTGAAATACTACATTCCCCAAAAGTGGCATCATGAGCCAGGTCTATGCGTAGATGATATGCACGAGTAGAACACAATGATTTGTGGGCAATAATAGTCGTACTTCTTACCAGCATGTCATACTTTGATTCGGTGGTTTTGTGAGATGAAGCGACCCGGACCGACATTACACGTACGCTTACGCGAGACTGGTTTCACCGTTATGAGCACTCGTTGCTTAAAGATGACTGGCGGGTGTCTGTATCTCTCACTTTAGCTTAATCAAGTGTGGCTACGCCCGGTCCTTGTGAAGGTTAAAACAACACATACTTGACGAAAAATCGGTGTGGTTTTGTAGGCGTAGGTAAGAACGGTTCTTGCTAAGCCCGTAGCAGCCACATAAAACTTGCAACAACAAAGTATAGGACGTCTAACTTGTTTTTGCAGGGCATGTTGTGATGTGATATGATCAAGACATGATGAGTTATATGTTATTGTATGAGATGATCATGTTTTGTAAAGTTATCGGCAACTGGCAGGAGCCATATGGTTGTCACTTTATTCTATGAAATATAGTTGCCATGTAATTGCTTTACTTTATCATTATGCGGTAGCGATAGTCGTGGAAGTAATAGTTGGTGAGACGACAATGATGATACGATGCAGATCAAGGTGTCGCGCCGGTGACAATGGTAATCATGACGGTGCCTTGGAGATGGAGATCAAAAGCACAAGATGATGATGGCCATATCATGTCACATATTTTGATTGCATGTGATGTTTATCTTATTATGTTTCTTATTTTGCTTAGTACGACGGTAGCATTGTAAGATGATCCCTTACAAAATTTCAAGGTACAATGTTGTCCCTGAGTATGCACCGTTGCGGAAGTTCATCGTGCCGAGACACCACGTGATGATCGGGTGTGATAAGCTCTACGTTCACATACAACGGGTGCAAGCCAGTTTTAAACACGCTGAATACTCGGGTTAAACTTGACGAGCCTAGCATGTACATACATGGCCTCGGAACACTGCAGAACGAAAGGTCGAGCATGAATCATATAGTAGATATGATCAACATAAGATGTTCACCATTGAAAACTACTCCATCTCACCTAATGATCGGACATGGTTTAGTTGATTTGGATCACGTGATCATTTAGATGACTAGAGGGATGTCTATCTAAGTAGGAGTTCTTTAGTAATATGATTAATTGAACTTTAATTTATCATGAACTTAGTCCGATAGTTTTTGCATATCTATGTTGTTGTAGAGAAAGCTTAGTTGAAAGATGATGGTAGCAATTACACGGACTGGGTCCGTAACTTGAGGATTATCCTCATTGCTGCACAGTAGAATTATGTCCTTCAAGCACCACTAGGTGACAAGCCCCCTCCCGCTAATTTAGATGCTTTGAACGTCTGGCAGATGGGGTCTGATGACTAAACGATAGTTCAATGTGCCATGCTTTACGGCTTAGAACCGGGACTTCAACAATGTTTTGAACGTCATGGAGCATGTGAGATGTTCCAGGAGTTGAACTTAATATTTCAAGCAAATGCCCAGATTGAGAAATATGAGATTTCCAATAAGTTCTATAGCTGCAAGATGGAGGAGAATAGTTCTATCAGTGATCACTTGCTCAGAATGTGTGGGTACTACAATCATATGACTCAACTTGGATGCAAAGTTGATGAAGATAGTGTTATTGATAGAGTTCTTCAATCACTGCCACCATGCTATAAAGGCTTCGTGATGAACTATAATATGCATGGGACGCAGAAGACAACTCCCGAGCTCTTCGCTATGCTCAAAGCTACGGAGGTAGAAATCAAAAAGGAGCATAAAGTGTTGATGGTTAACAAGACCACTAGTTTCAAGAAAAATGGCATGGAAAAGAAGGGTTACTTCAAGAAGAATAGCAAGACAGTTGCTACTCCCATGAAGAAACCCAAGTCTGGAGCCAAGCCTGAAACTGAGTGCTTCTACTGCAATGGGACTGGACACTGGAAGCGGAACTTCCCCAAGTATTTGGCGGATAAGAAGGATGGCAAGGTTAACAAAGGTATATGTGATATGAATGTTATTGATGTATACCTTACTGATGCTCGTCGTAGCACCTTGGTATTTGATACCGGTTCGGTTGCTAATATTTGTAACTCGGAACAGGGGCTACGGATTAAACGAAGATTGGCTAAGGACGAGGTGACGATGTGTGTGGGAAATGGTTCCAAAGTCGATGTGACGACGTCGGCATGCTACCTCTAAATCTACCTTTGGGATTAGTTTTAGACCTGAATAATTGTTATTTGGTGCCAGCGTTAAGCATGAACATTATATCTAGATCTTGTTTATTGGGAGATGGTTATTCATTTAAATCCGAGAATAATGGTTGTTCCATTTATATGAGTAATATCTTTTATGGTCATGCACCCTTGAAGAGTTGTCTATTCTTGTTGGATCTCGATCATAATGATACACATATTCATAATATTGAAGCCAAAAGATGCAAGGTTAATAATGATAGTGCAACTTATTGGTGGCACTGCCGTTTAGGTTGTATTGGTATAAAGCACATGAAGAAACTCCATAGTGATGGTCTTTTGGAATCACTTGATTATGAATCACTTGGTGCTTGCGAATCATGCCTCATGGGCAAGATGACTAAAACTCCGTTCTCCGGAACAATGGAGCGAGCAACAGATTTGTTGGAAATCATACATACTGATGTTTGTGGACCAATGAGTGTTGAGGCTCGCGGCGGGTATTGTTATTTTCTGACATTCACTGATGACTTGAGAAGATATGGGTATATCTACTTGATGAAGCACAAGTCTGAAACATTTGTAAAGATCAAATAATTTCAGAGTGAAGTAGAGAATCATCTTAACAAGAAAATAAAGTTTCTACGATCTGATCGTGGAGGGGCATATTTGAGTTACGATTTTGGTCTTCATTTGAAACAATGTGGAATAGTTTCACAACTCACGCCACCCGGAACACCACAGCGTAATGGTGTGTCCGAACGTCGTAACCGTACTTTATTAGATATGGTGCGATCTATGATGTTTCTTACCGATTTACCATTATCATTTTGGGGTTATGCTTTAGAGACATCTGCATTCACGTTAAATAGGGCACCATCTAAATCCGTTGAGACGACACCTTATGAAATGTGGTTTGGCAAGAAACCAAAGTTGTCGTTTCTTAAAGTTCGGGGCTGCGATGCTTGTGTGAAAAGGCTTCAACCTGATAAGCTCGAACCCAAGTCGAAGAAATGTGTCTTCATAGGATAACCAAAGGAGACTGTTGGGTACAGCTTCTATCACAGATCCGAAGGCAAGATATTCGTTGCTAAGAATGGATCCTTTCTAGAGAAGGAGTTTCTCTCGAAAGAAGTGAGTGCGAGGAAAGTAGAACTTGATGAAGTAATTGTACCTTCTCCCGAATTGTAAATTAGTACATCACAGAAACTAGTTCATGTGATTCCTACACCAATTAGTGAGGATGCTAATGATGATGATCACGACACTTCGGATCCAGTTACTGCTGAGCTTCGTAGATCAACCAGAGTACGTTCCGCGCGAGAGTGGTACAGCAACCTAGTTATTGAAGTCACTAGACCATGATGAACCTACGAACTATGAGGAAGCGATGATGAGCCCAGATTCCGCAAAATGGCTTGAGGCCATGATGTAGCGACCAGACCTCAAACAGTCTGATCTCTGTGCATCAGTGTCATCCCTGGATCAGTAATGCTGACACGCACACTACTTGAAGGATTTATAACAGAGTACCAATCACACACTTATTACATCAATAGTCCAACGATGAACTTATTACAATAAATATGGCTGAAGGCCATCTAATACGATAACAGCGGAAGGCTTGGAAGATAAGTGAGTCCATCAACTCCAGCGGCATCACTGAGTATAGAACCACGACCTAAAAACGCACCTTACTCGTCGTCTGAAAAGTCTGTAACATGAAACATTGCAGCCCGAAAACGGGTCAGCACATGGAATATGCTGGCAAAGCAACACAAGAGAATGCATTTAACAGAACAAAGGCTATACTATATGCAATATGGCTGGTGGAAATCTCTATGGTTAAGTTTTTGCGTAAAGCCAATTTTTCCCTACTTCAAAGGAATAAATTTTAATTAACTATCATGGTAGTGAAACATCGTTGAGAAGATAGACATCCTCTCAATCCCAATTAAAATAATCATTAAACCCAACAAAATTAATTAAAGTAACATGATGAGATTCACATGATAATCCAAGTACTAGATACTCAAGACGTCCATAACCGGGGACACGGCTAATCATGATCCGTTTGTACACTCTGCAGAGGTTTGTGCACTTTTCCCCACAAGACTCGATCGCCTCCGTTTGGTTTCTCGCACTGCATGGTGTTTGAGAAACGGATGACCGAGACACAGTCTTTCCGAGGAGGTCCACTTAACCAGATAGATAGGTCGGTACACCTACAAAACCCACTACATCTGCTAGCCCATCATGGAAAGGTTTCCCACAACTTACTCAACTATGCCAGAGCCCATATTGGCATGTGGCTGCACACGGAAGTTTCTAGTATGAAAAATCTCATGATCTCTTTGAGCCTGGGTGGCGGTGCAAAAGAAGAACATGCAATCACTAGAATACCCAGATGCCTCAATCCACCCAGATGTGTGTTAAAGTTGCCACCTTAAGTTGAACCATTAATTAATAAACTCACATCTGTCATGGATACACTCACCCAATCCACGTCTAAGAGCATAGCATGTCCTAACAGAAACGTAGAAGTAACTCCCAAAGGTTTGAATGTAATGCAGGTAATAGGTACTACCTCAATCTACTTCCCAATCCCACAAGTTAATTGATCCTACTCATGCAATGTGGCAGGGTTGGACTAATGCAATGAAAACTGGGTAATTGGAAAGCATGATCAAAGTGTTACTTGCCTTGCTGATGATCCGCAAAACCTAGATACTCAAAGTAGCAAGAGGCGCACTCCGGATACTCTATCGCAATCAAACAAGCACACAATAAGTACTTAACTAATGCACGAGTAAAACTCTAATAAAAGATCTAACCAGAAAGTTCAACTTAAGAACTCCGGTTTGCAAAATGATTCAACTCGAAAGAAGCAACGAAACTCAAACTGCAAAAGAAACGAGCTCCGGTTTGCTAATTGGCCTAAAGTCAAATTTTACAGTAGCCAAAACCTTGTTCAAGTTGATTAAACGTAAAGAGGGCATCGAGACGAAGATCTGGGATTTTGAATCACCTGATTCCGAATCTCGACCGAAAAGAAAAACGAAAAACAAGATCAGGGCAGAAATCGCAATCAGAATAATCGCGGATAAATACCCCGAAAAAGAAAACGGACGAACAGGCTAACGAACGAACGTTCGCTGTCTGCGGCTAACGGACGAAAACCGTTCGTTAAAACGAATGTACGGATGAACGTCCGCTAAATAACTAAACCGACGGAAAACCGAACTGATCTAATCTAAAAAAACAGATCTACGGTTTTACTAAACCGATCGGTTCTTATAAAAGAACGTATACCTCGACGAACTCCGGCGAGATCCGGTGGCGGCGGCGGCGGTCCGGCGATGGCAGCGGGGCGGCGGCAAGGCTGTGGGGTGGCGGCGCGGCAGGGCGGCGGCTGCGACGGCGAGCGGCGGCGTGCGGCGCTAGGCGGCGGCGGCGGTGCTAGGCTGGCGGCGGCGGCTAGGGCAAGGGGCGGGCGAGGCTGGCGGCTGGGGCTCCAGCGGGCCGGGGGCGAGGCTTATAAAGCCCAGATACCTGGGCTTGTACGACCCCAAGTCGGTTTACGTCTTTTTTTTTCTAAATAGAGTCCTGGTGCAGAAAAACTAATTTAAGAAATACTAAACGGACTCCAAAATTCCCGAAATAAATTTTCACCGTCCTCTAATAATCTTTAGGACAAAGTGAACATTTTTCCCGGACCTAAATGCAATTTTTAAAAACACGCAATTTTTCCTATGCAAATAAAATCGCAAATTAATCCAGAAAAATACCAAAATTGATTTTAATATTTCTCCTCCAATATTTCTGTTATTTTGGAGAATTCACATTATCTCCGCTCATATTTTGTATTTAGAAATATTTTTAGGAGAGAAAAATAATTAGAATCACACTGTCCTCGTACCCGTATTCGATCGAACTCAAATACGGAAACGGTAAAATTCCCAACTCTCTTTGTAGGTCCTTGAGTTGCTTAGAATTTCGAGGAACGCCACAAACAAAAATGCAAAAGAATGCAATGCAATATGATCTATGTATAACATTCCAAATTGAAAATTTGGGATGTTACACATGAAATTCGAGATGGGATCCATGTATGAGAACAAAGTGTGGACTTTGGTTGACTTGCCCGATGATCGGCGAGCCATCGAAAATAAATGGATCTTCAAGAGGTAGACCGACGCTGACGGTAATGTTACTGTTTACAAATCTCGACTTGTTGCGAAAGGTTTTCATCAAGTTCAAGGAGTTGACTACGCTGAGACTTTCTCACCCGTAGCGATGCTTAAGTCTGTCCGAATCATGTTAGCAATTGCCGCATTTTATGATTATGAAATCTGGCAAATGGATGTCAAAACTGCATTCCTGAATGGATATCTCAAAGAAGAGTTGTATATGATGCAACCAGAAGGTTTTGTCGATCCTAAAGGTACTAACAAAGTGTGCAAGCTCTAGTGATCCATCTATGGACTGGGGCAAGCATCTCGGAGTTGAAATATACGCTTTCATGAGGTGATCAAAGCATATGGTTTTATACAGACTTTTGGAGAAGCCTGTATTTAAAAGAAAGCGAGTGGGAGCTCTGTAGCATTTTTGATATTATATGTGGATGATATATTATTGATTGGAACTGATATAGAATTTCTATATAGCATAAAAGGATACTTGAATAAGAATTTTTCAATGAAAGTCCTTGGTGAAGCTGCTTACATATTAGGCATCAAGATCTATAGAGATAGATCAAGATGCTTAATCGGACTTTCATAAAGCACATACCTTGATAAAGTTTTGAAGTTCAAAATGGATCGGTAAAAGAAAGGGTTCTTGCATATGTTACAAGGTGTGAAGTTGAGTAAGACTCAATGCCCGACCACTGCAGAAGATAGAGAAAAAAGGAAAGTCATTCCCTATGGCTCAGCCATAGGATCTATCATGTATGCAATGTTGTGTACCAGACCTGATGTGTTCCTTGCTATAAGTTTAGCAGTGAGGTACCAAAGTAATCCAGGAGTGGATCACTGGACAGTGGTCAAGAACATCCTGAAGTACCTAAAAAGGACAATGGATATGTTTCTCGTAAATGGAGGTGACAAAGAGCTCGTCGTAAACGGTTATGTCGATTCAAGCTTTGACACTGATCCGGATGACTCTAAGTCACAAACCGGATTTGTATTTTTATTGAATGGTGGAGCTATTAGTTGGTGCAGTTCCAAGGAGAGCTTCATGGCGGGATCTATGTGTGAAGCGGAAGACATAGCTGCTTCGGAAGCAGCAAATGAAGGAGTCTGGATGAAGGAGTTCATATCCGATCTAGGTGTAATACCTAGTGCATTCGGTCCAATGAAAATCTTTTGTGACAACACTGGGGCAATAGCCTTGGTGAAGGCATCCAGGTTTCACAAGAGAACAAAGCACATAAAAAGACGCTTCAATTCCATCTGCGATCAAGTCAAGGAGGGAGACATAGAAATTTGCAAGATACATACGGATCTGAATGTCGCATACCCGTTGACTAAGCCTCTTCCACGGGCAAAACATGATCAGCACCAAGACTCCATGGGTGTTAGAATCATTACTTTGTAATCTAGATTATTGACTCTAGATCAAGTGGGAGACTGAAGGAAATATGCCCTAGAGGCAATAATAAAGTTGTCATTTGTATTTCCTTATATCATGATAAATGTATTTTATTCATGCTAGAATTGTATTAACCGGAAACTTAGTACATGTATGAATACATAGACAAAACAGTATGTCCCTAGTATGCCTCTACTAGACTAGCTCATTGATCAAAGATGGTTATGTTTCCTAGCCATACAAATGAGTTGTCATTTGATCAACGAGATCACGTCATTAGGAGAATGATGTGATGGACAAGACCCATCCGTTAGCTTAGCACTATGATCGTTTAGTTTTACTGCTATTGCTTTCTTCAAGACTTATACATGTTCCTATGACTATGAGATTATGCAACTCCCGAATACCAAACGAACACCTTGTGTGCTATCGAACGTCACAACGTAACTGGGTGATTATAAAGATGCTCTACAGGTGTCTCCGAAGGTGTTCGTGGTGTTGGCATAGTGCAAGAATAGGATTTGTCACTACGAGTGTCGGAGAGGTATCTCTGGGCCCTCTCGGTAATACAAATATTAATAAGCCTTGCAAGCAAATGACGAATGAGTTAGTCACGAGATGATGTATTATGGAAGGAGTAAAGAGACTTGCCGGTAATGATATTGAAATAGGTATTGAGATACCGACGATCGAATCTCGGACAACTAACATACCGATGACAAAGGGAACAACGTATGTTGTTATGCGGTTTGACCGATAAAGATCTTCGTAGAATAGGTAGGAGCCAATATAAGTATCCAGGTCCCGCTATTGGTTATTGACCGGAGATAAGTCGCAGTCATGTCTACATAGTTCTAGAACCCATAGGTCTGCACGCTTAACGTTTGATGACGATCGGTATTATGAGTTTATGAGTTTTGATGTACCGAAGGTAGTTCAGAGTCCCGGATGAGATCACGAACATGACGAGGAATCTTGGAATGTCCGTGACATAAAGATGAATATATTGTACAACTATATTCGGACACCAGAAGTGTTCCGGATGTTATCGGGTAAAACCGGAGTCCCGGAGGGGGTTACCAGAACACCCCCGAGGGAGTATGGGCCATAGTGGGCCATTGAGGGAAAGAGAGGGGCATCCCATAGGGCTGGCCGCACCCCCTAGGGTTCCTAGTTGGACTAGGAAAAGGGGGGAGGCGACCCCTCTCCTTTCCTTCTCCTCTCCCCCTTCCTTTCCTATTCCTAGTAGGAATAGGAAAAGGGGGTTCCTATTCCTACTAGGATTAGGAATCCTACTCCCTTGGCACGGCCCTTGGCCAGCCGCACCTCCCCTAAAAGTGCAACTAATCCCCGGGTGGTTTTGGCAATTAATAACAACATATATATCATTGAACTAATAGTTACTTGAGAATCATTTCAGAGAAGTTCAGTGATATGGGTATGGCAAGGACTGAAGAAGTGGACCCCTCAAAATGCTAAGGCAAGCATTGGCAAAAGCTCAAGACTCCATTTTTGGTTTAGTGATCCAAGATCACATTGAGTCCATAGGAAAAGCCAATACTATTAAAAGGGGATGAGGTTATGTTGATGATCTAGTTGCTCAAGTGCTTAGTGATACATCTCCTAAACTATCAGCAACTTTCACTGCCATATACACTCATAAGTAATCTCGGTCCCACCGATATTCCAAACTCAGTCACACCGAGATGAACCAATTCAGCCATAAGCCAAACCCTTGCAAAATCGGATATTCCGATTCTGAAATCGGTTTCACCGAAACATGGGCTGCCAAGCTTCTGTAACCCTCTGTCATCAAATCGGTATCACCGAGATGATGAAGTCGGTCCCACCGAAACTGGCATGCTCTTGTTATTACACGAATCGGACTAACCGAGATTGTATTTTCGGTCCCACCGAAAACCCCAACGTTCACATTATTTGAACTTTCGGTCTCACCGAGTTGTCCACTTCGGTCCCACCGAGATTGCTCAAATATGTGTGTAACGGTTGGATTTTGTGTGGAGGCTATTTATACCCCTCCACCCCCTCTTCATTCGAGGAGAGAGCCATCAGAAAGAACTACCACTCCTACCTTACATTTCTGAGAAGAGAACTACCTACCCTTGTGTTGAGATCAAGTTGCTCCACTCCCACCATATGAAGCTTGATCTCTAACCTTCCCAAGTTGCTTTCCACTCAATCCCTTCTTCCACCACAGCCAAATCAGTGAGGAGAGTTGAGTGTTGGGGAGATTATCATTTGAAGCACAAGAGCAAGGAGTTCATCATAATCTACAACATCTATTACCTTTTGGAGGGTGGTGCCTCCTAGATTGGTTAGGTGTCGCTTGGGAGCCTCCGTCATCGATGTGGAGTTGAACCAAGAAGTTTGTAAGGGCAAGGAGATCGCCTACTTCGTGAAGATCTACCCCGAGTAAGGCTAGCCCTCCGTGGGCGTAGGCCATGATGGAATAGACAAGGTTGCTTCTTCGTGGACCCTTCGTGGGTGGAGCCCTCCGTGGACTCGCGCAGCCGTTACCCTCCGTGGGTTGAAGTCTCCATCAACGTGGATGTACGATAGCACCACCTATCGGAACCACGGGAAAAATCATTGCGTCTCCAAAATTGTGTTTGCTCTTCTCCACCTCTCTTTACTACATGTGCAATTTACTTTCCGCTGCCTATACTCTAGAATTGCATGTGTAGGGTGATGCTTGACTTGATCATAATTGTGAATCAGCCTAAAACTTTTCTTTGTCAAAAGGCAGAATTTTTATATTTACAAGTAGTCTAATCACCCCCCCTCTAGACATACTTTCGATCCTACAAGTGGTATCAGAGCTTTGGTCTCCATTGTATTGGTTTCCATTGCATTGGACTCCATAAGCTTGGTTTCACAACCTAGGAGAGTATGGCGTCTAGTGAGGGTAATTTTCGTAGAGGTCCTTATTTTGATGGTACAAATTTTGCTAGTTGGAAGCATAAAATGAAAATGCATATTCTTGGTCATAACCCAGCCGCGTGGGGCATTATTTGTGTTGGTATGCAAGGTGAATTCTTCGAGGAAGGAAAAGTTCCGGATCGTGAAGCTACACCGGAAGAATTGCGAATGTTGCAAAACAATGCTCAAGCTTGTGACATTCTCTTCAATGCCTTGTGTCCCGAGGAGTTCAACAAAATCAGCCGTCTTGAAAATGCAAAAGAGATTTGGGATACTTTGGTTGAAATGCACGAAGGTACCGAGTCTGTGAAGGAATCAAAGCTAGATATTCTTCAAGGTCAACTTGACAAGTTCAAGATGAAGGATGGTGAAGGAGTCGCTGAAATGTACTCTAGGCTTGCTCTCATCACAAATGAGATTGCCGGCATAGGAAGCGAAGAAATGACCGACCGATTCATCATCAAGAAGATTCTAAGATCTTTGGATGGAAAGTATGACACCGTGTGCACTTTGATCCAAATGATGCCAAACTACAAGACTCTCAAGCCAACTGAAGTCATTGGAAGAATTGTTGCTCATGAGATGACACTTAAGGATAAGGAAGAGCTTCACAACAAGTCAAGTGGTGCTTACAAAGCTACAAGTGATGCTCCCACAACCTCAAGTGACAAGTTAGTTTCCAATGAAGAGATAAGCCTAATGGTTAAGAACTTCAACAAATTCTACAAGAATAGAGGCAAAGAGAGAAGCTCAAAGTCTAGATCATATGATGAAAAGAGATCTTCTAGTCGTGATCGAAACTGCTACAATTGTGGAAGACGCGGACACTACTCAAATGAGTGTACGGCTCCCCACAAGAGAAGAGAAGAATCTCCAAGAAGAAGAAGTTCAAGAGATGAGTCACCTCGGAAAGAGAGAAGGAGTAGAGATGATCGTTATGAACGAAGACCCTCTCGGAGAAGCAAGGATTCGGAGAGGAAAGACAAGTCATCAAGGAGCTACACAAGAAGAAAACATCAAGCTCATGTAGGTGAATGGGTCTCCGGCTCCGACTCCGACAATCAATCCGATGGAAGCTATCACTCCGACTCCGACTACAGTCAAGATGAAGGTGTTGCCGGTCTTGCTCTCGTATCCTCCAACTCCAACTCCTACGACTTATTTGATTCACCAAATGAGGGAATTGGAAGATGCTTCATGGCTAAAGGCCCCAAGGTATCACACCCTGAATTCATTGACTTCAATAGTGATGAGGATGACTTGCTTAGTGAAGATGAGCTCTTGCATGATAAATCTAGTGAGCCTAGTAACGATGAAAATGCTAGTAGTCTTTATAGTCGAGAAGAGTCGAATGACAATGCTATGAAGGAGATTGAGCGTCTAACTAAAGAACTAAACACTCTTAAGTTAGCTCATGAAACAATTCAAGAAGATCATAGAGAGCTCCTAAGATCTCATGAGAAGCTACGCTTCGAGAAGCTCACTCTAGAGCAAGAACATGAGTTTCTAAAAGCAATCAATGACGATCTTCGAAAGAAGAGTTCTTCATATCTTGCCAAACGACTTCTCTTGTCTAATTTCTTGCCACCCATTAAGACTAAGCATGACAAGCATAAGAAAAATTCTTCCTCTAGTAGTAACAATAACCATGTTAAATCCAATGTTGTTGCTTCTAGTAGTTCTCTTGATTCCACTAACAATGCTTCAAGCCAAGTTACACTTGAGCAAGAGAATAGTTTATTGAAAGGGATCATAGAGAAAGGTGTCTACAAGAGCCTTGCCGGAAGCAAGAACTTTGAGGAAATTGTTCGCACGCAAGGAAGGCACCGGAAGAATCAAGGAATTGGTTTTGAGCGAAAGTTCAACGCCGAAGGTGTTGAGTGGGAAGAAGGTCAATATCCTACTCCATAGTTTGTTTCTCAAAAGGAGAAGTATGATCCTACTTCTTCCAATGTGGAACAAGCTCAAGATGACCTTCCACCACAAGACCACAAGCTAAAGGCCAAGGACAAGCTTCAAGAGGAGATTGATGCATTCATTGAAGCACCTCAAGCCATGGTCAAGTGGGTTCCCAAGGAAACATCAAGTTCTACTTCGTCAAGCTCAACTACAACCCCAAGGATTCGCATCAAGATGATGTGGATCCCGAAGAAGAAGAACTAGAAAGTTCTTGAGGGTGACTCCGCCAACATACTTCACTCACATTCATTTTGGCAAAGAACTTGTGCAATCAACTTCCACATCATGCACTAGTTCATGGAGTCACAAACCCTCTTGTTGGTAAGTCAAGGGACAAGGTAATCATTGCTTTCATGGACATCATCTATTGTGAACTTCAATCTATGTCCATGGATATCCTTGTTTGTTCCTTGTGGGACTAACCCATGTAGGTATTGAAAGTGCCCGAATCTAAAGGATAGCTCCCAACTCTTGATGATCTCCATCAACATTGAGCATCCACATCATCAACATCTACTTGAAGTCTTCTACGACAACCCAAGGTTAGTTTGACCCTTTAAAAGGGGTTCTCACATCTAGGGGGAGCTTTGCTCTAAAAATTGAGCTAAAGCATCTTCAAATGATGTGAACACATCAATGCTTTATGTAAAAGTGGTAACCCCACTTGTGCTTAAACGATGAGTATGACCTATGATCAAATGTTCTCATTTGGCTCCTAAGTCAAAATACTCATATAAAGATGACCTAGTCATCGACAAATTGTGTGTTAGTAGCTAGAGTTTTGGTTGTGCATGTTTGACACATATTTCATTTGCTATCTTATTGTGTGAGCATGTTGGATGCATGATTTTATCCATTCGAGGACATCCATTTGTTGTTTTGGTTGTTTTGATTTTTCTGACCAAATGGATGGACAAGAATGCCTAAGTACCTCCCCTAGTTATCTATGCTTTCTTGTCTCAAATTCTATTCATGCTTAAATCACAAACTTTGAACAAGTCATTTTCGGACCCTCCGGGTGAGGAGCACTCGGAGCCACCGATCCGTCTAGGGCTAATCTCCAAAACCTTCTAAGTGATTTCGGTCAGACCAACTCACTCAAACTCGGTCAAACCGAAAGCATTTAGACTGATCTAGGTTTTCATCTCGGTGAAACCGAGTTGTGATTTTCGGCGTGACCGAAGTGCATAACTGCCTAGCAGTTATCCATCTAGGTGCCACCGAGTTTTACAACTCGGTCCCACCGACAGCAAAGGGATATATATACCAAGGGCCGCGCGCGTTGATTCCTCCTTCAAACGTTTCGCCCCCACATCCCTTGCTGCCGTCGCCTTGATCTCCGGATCGTCGCCATCGTCGCCTGTGCGCCCTCGCCGCAGGTCTCCATCGCCGTCAACGGACATCTCCTCCGCGCCGTTGCCGCCGTAGAGAAACTCCACCAAGTTAGGGTGAGTTTTGATCCCACTCGTGCTCCCATCTCCGATTCAATGCACGTTTGGATTGCCCAATGTCTTGCCACGATTGAAATCTTCCTTTACACCAGATTGGTTCGTTTGAACTAGATTCGAGTAAAAGTTTTAGGGTTAGGTTTCCTCAGAACACATCTCGGTGAGACCAACTTTAAAATTTCGGTGTGACCGATTTGGCCTCTGGCCATTGCACTGCACCCTTCGGTCCAACCGAGTTGTGCAAATCGGTGTGACCGAAATATAGTCTTTGTGAAACCCTAGTGTTTTCGGCAGGACCGAAACCCACTTCGGTCAAACCGAAAGTGGTGTGCCAAGCCCTGTTTAACACTTCGGATTCACCGAAACTGAAACTCGGTCTGACCGAAATGTCTTCTGTGAAAACTTAAAACTAGAATTTGAACTCATTTTTTTGCAAAAACTTCTGCAGTTTGTGATAACTCTTCTTCTCTGCCTATACCTTATCTATTCACAGGTTGTCAGCCATGTCAGATGCCAGTGACAGTCAGAACAGGTCAGAGACACCCATTGCAGACATTCCAGAGGCAGACACTAGTCCTGATCCTAGTAGCCCATTTGATGATGGTGAGAGGAGTACACCAAGTGGCATGCCTCCTGCAGCCACCAGAGCTAGAAAGGAGAAGAATTCCGATGATGAGGATTCAGATTTTGTCGTTGAGGAAGAAGTGACCTCCAAGCCTAAGAGGAAGGTTGTTGCCAAAGAGCAACAAGGTCAGCAAACTAAGAAGGGCACCAGCAAAGTCAAGCAGTCAACTGTTGCTAAGAAGCTGAATTTGGGAGAGGCAGCTCCAAGCAAAGTGAAGAAAACCTCCAAGAGAAAAAGGGTAGTGTATACTGATTCTCGTGCAGATGCAGCAGTAGAGGATGAAGATGAGGAAGCACCCCAGCCTGCTCCTCAGAAGCAGAAGCTCATGGGTGATGCCATTAAGGCCGGAGCCACTTCAAAGCCCAAGAAATCTGCTCAAGCTAAGGCAGCTCCAGCAAAGCCTGCTGCCAAGCCCAAGAGGACAACCAGAAACATTTCAGCATCTGAAAAGAACAAGGATGATGTGCCACCAGCTGAGTCTGACGATGAAGGACAAGTGTTGCTGAAACTTCGTCCAAAACTGCCACTTCACCATGATGCTCATCCTCAAGCTGAGGATATGAAGGCAAGGAAAGATAGAGGTCTCAGGCTATGGAGACAAGCTGACCCATATGCCGTGAGGAGAAGAACTGCTGTAGATCCTAGATTTCACACCAGAGAGCAGCAGGACTTCTATGAGACTGTGCTGATGGACAAGAAGCCAATAGTCGCAGACACCAGATATGTTGACTGGGAATACATTGACAGCGAAGAGCACAGAGATTTCTTTCCACATGTGCATGAAAGTTTCACCGCATGTGGAGTTGCAGAGTTTGTGGGTCAGAAGTTGACCAGTTGGAACGATGAGATGATAATGCAATTCTATGCCACAGCGCACTTCTATCCTGATGGAAAGATCACATGGATGACTGAAGGTCAAAGGTTCTCTTCTTCTGTTGAAGAATGGGCAGAAATTCTGAATGCTCCAGTGCAACGAGAACATGATATTGATGTCTATGGGATTCCAAAGAAGAATCATGAATCCATGAAGAACATGTTCAAAGAGATTCCAGCAGCGGACTTGGAAGTTTGGAAGCTCGGCTCAGTCTACCATCTCCAGGCAGGCTTACCTACCACTAATACTATTTTGAGGCATACCTTGATGCCCAAGTCTGGAGATCATCTCATGATCAGAGGATATTCTATCAACATGCTGCATATACTTGATGAGAAAGCACCTTTCAAGGTGATGGACTTAATGGTAGAGACCATTAAGAGGACTGCAGCTGACCAGAAAAGGTCATGTGGATTTGCCCCACAGATTCAGATGCTTATCAATGCCAAGTTTGGCACGGGCAAATTCTTGTTGGATAGAAAACATTTACCCCTGCAGCCAGAGCATGAAGACAATGTTGTTGTGATGGATGAGGAGGATCCGACATCAGTTGAAGGTCAAGCCAAGATCTAAGCTGCTAAGAAAGCCAAAGCTGACAAAGAAGCAGCAGCAGCAGCTAAACCAAAGAGTTTCGGAGAGCAAATTCTTGAAGCTACCCAAAGGATTGAACAACGCCTGGCCAGCATTGAACAGTCTCAGGAGAGCTTAGAGAGGATTGTTGACGAGAAGATCCACGCTCTGGACGTGAAGCTGACTGAAATACAAGTGACCGTGAACAAGCTAGAGGCAGACATGGAGGAAGCAAAGCAGGACAAGGCAGAGCTTATGCAGGATGACTTAGTCCAGGATTCTCATCGACAGACTGCTCCCGTTCCCAAAGGATCCCGATCAGCTGCTATTCCAGTGACTGACACCAGGACTACAGCTTCAGCACCTTCCACAGTTCCAGCAGTTACTACAGCTCCAGTGTCCACCCCTCCAGCACAGACATCAGCTGAAGTCTTCGCCGATGCCGTCATATCTACTCCGACATCAACCCAGACGGGAGCCGCCAGCAGAGTCCCAAGTGACGTTTAGCTCTATACTTTTTCGAACTTTTTGGTAACTTGTTGCCAAAGGGGGAGAAATTGTATAGATCATAGGGCTTCGAGAGAGAGAGTGCTCTTTCGTTCTTTTGCGGTTTCTTTGAGATACTTTTGGTTTTCGAGACTTTCAGTGTGCTTGATACTCCGTTTGATGCTACCTTAATGAGTGCTTGGTCGTACTATGCTTTAATGTGTGCTTAATGCTTATCATATGCTATTCCTATCTTGTATGACTATTTACTCATGTCTTGGTGATTGGGTGCATGCTGTTCATTCTTATCATTTTGTGCGCTCCACCAAGATGTATGTGACATGGAAGAGTGACCCATGATCCTAATCGATTGTGCATTTGCATTCAAACGCAAATCTTAAATAATGCACAAATTTAGGGGGATCTCTTGATTATCACATACTTCTCAAAGCGACGATATTATTCATTGATTATATCCTTTGACGAAGCTTTGATCTATATGTTGTCATCAATTACCAAAAAGGGGGAGATTGAAAGTGCAACTAATCCCCTGGTGGTTTTGGCAATTAATAACAACATATATATCATTGAACTAATAGTTACTTGAGAATCATTTCAGAGAAGTTCAGTGATATGGGTATGGCAAGGACTGAAGAAGTGGACCCCTCAAAATGCTAAGGCAAGCATTGGCAAAAGCTCAAGACTCCATT
Source organism: Secale cereale (assembly GCA_902687465.1). Taxonomy (NCBI): domain Eukaryota; kingdom Viridiplantae; phylum Streptophyta; class Magnoliopsida; order Poales; family Poaceae; genus Secale; species Secale cereale. The sequence continues at coordinate 204,291,647 of LR738713.1, read as the reverse complement.
TTTGGTTTAGTGATCCAAGATCACATTGAGTCCATAGGAAAAGCCAATACTATTAAAAGGGGATGAGGTTATGTTGATGATCTGGTTGCTCAAGTGCTTAGTGATACATCTCCTAAACTATCAGCAACTTTCACTGCCATATACACTCATAAGTAATCTCGGTCCCACCGATATTCCAAACTCAGTCACACCGAGATGAACCAATTCAGCCATAAGCCAAACCCTTGCAAAAACGGATATTCCGATTCTGAAATCGGTTTCACCGAAACATGGGCTGCCAAGCTTCTGTAACCCTCTGTCATCAAATCGGTGTCACCGAGATGATGAAGTCGGTCCCACCGAAACTGGCATGCTCTTGTTATTACACGAATCGGACTAACCGAGATTGTATTTTCGGTCCCACCGAAAACCCCAACGTTCACATTATTTGAACTTTCGGTCTCACCGAGTTGTCCACTTCGGTCCCACCAAGATTGCTCAAATATGTGTGTAACGGTTGGATTTTGTGTGGAGGCTATTTATACCCCTCCACCCCCTCTTCATTCGTGGAGAGAGCCATCAGAAAGAACTACCACTCCTACCTTACATTTCTGAGAAGAGAACTACCTACCCTTGTGTTGAGATCAAGTTGCTCCACTCCCACCATATGAAGCTTGATCTCTAACCTTCCCAAGTTGCTTTCCACTCAATCCCTTCTTCCACCACAGCCAAATCAGTGAGGAGAGTTGAGTGTTGGGGAGATTATCATTTGAAGCACAAGAGCAAGGAGTTCATCATAATCTACAACATCTATTACCTTTTGGAGGGTGGTGCCTCCTAGATTGGTTAGGTGTCGCTTGGGAGCCTCCGTCATCGATGTGGAGTTGAACCAAGAAGTTTGTAAGGGCAAGGAGATCGCCTACTTCGTGAAGATCTACCCCGAGTAAGGCTAGCCCTCCGTGGGCGTAGGCCATGATGGAATAGACAAGGTTGCTTCTTCGTGGACCCTTCGTGGGTGGAGCCCTCCGTGGACTCGCGCAGCCGTTACCCTCAGTGGGTTGAAGTCTCCATCAACGTGGATGTACGATAGCACCACCTATCGGAACCACGGGAAAAATCATTGCGTCTCCAAAATTGTGTTTGCTCTTCTCCACCTCTCTTTACTACATGTGCAATTTACTTTCCGCTGCCTATACTCTAGAATTGCATGTGTAGGGTGATGCTTGACTTGATCATAATTGTGAATCAGCCTAAAACTGTTCTTTGTCAAAAGGCAGAATTTTTATATTTACAAGTAGTCTAATCACCCCCCCTCTAGACATACTTTCGATCCTATATCCCCCCTTGCTCCTTTATATACGGGGGCATGGGGGCACCCAAAGACACACAAGAAACATTGTTCTAGCTGTGTGCAGTGCCCCCCTCCACAGAAACACACCTCGGTCATACCGTTGCAGTGCTTAGGCGAAGCCCTGCGCTGGTAGCTTCATCATCTCCATCACCACGCGGTCGTGCTGACGAAACTCTCCTGTGAAGCTCAACTTGATCAAGAGCTTGTGGGACGTCATCAAGCTGAACATGTGCTGAACACGGAGGTGCCGTACGTTCGGTGCTTGATCGGTTGGATCGCGAAGACGTTCGACTACATCAACCGCGTCACTGGACGCTTCCGCTTTCGGTCTACGAGGGTACGTAGACACACTCTCCCCTCTCGTTGCTATGCTTCTAGTAGATAGATCTTGCATGATCATAGGAAATTTTTGAAATACTATGTTCCCCAACAGATACATCATGTCATGTTGCATCCAATTTTTGAGTGTTGTGCCTGATGTTCGAATGCATTTTGTATCAATGCCATGCTTAACTTGTTTTGCTCATATCATCTAGGCCATAGCTCCTAATTAAATGAACTTTATATGTAACTTGACTTGAAAATTGTGTAGATCATCATGGTGCATCTTAAATTTCTGTTTAACAACTCTAACATATGGTTTGTTCAGATCTGGACCAATTTCGTAATTTTCATATGAGGACTTACCGGAATTGTTATATGTTGTTTCCGGCCTCATTTAGACTTGCTTGGCTGTGTTGGTCTTGTATGCATCATTTCTTGCCACGAGTAGCATCATGTAGCCATGGCATGCATCATACTTGGTTGAGCATCTTGTCTTGTTCATGTGTTGTGTGTTTACCATGTTGTCTGCTTCTTCTCGTTAGTTCCTGTTTCGTTGCGATCATGAGGATACTTTCGACTACGCTCGGTTCGTCTACGTGGCTTCATCTTCTTCATGGACTCATTCTTCTTCCTAGCGGGATCTCAGGCAAGATGACCATCACATTGGATCCCACTACTATCATTGTTATGCTAGTTATCTCGATGCTATCGATATTTGTTGCGCTACCCACCACTTGTTTATCAAGCCTCCCATTATGCTATGAAACAACCTCTAACATTTTCCACCATCCTAGCAAACCATTGTTTGGCTATGTTCCCGCTTGCTCGGCCCCTCTTATAGTGTTGTTAGTTGTAGGTGAAGATGAAGATTGCTCCATGTCGGAACTTCGATTGTTGGAATATCACAATATCTATTACTATAATTAATGCACATATATACTTGGCAATGGGTGGAAGGCTTGGCCTTTTGCTCGGTGTTTTTTTCCACTCATGCCGCCTTAAGAACCGATAAACCAGTGTTATGTTCCTTGATTTTGCATTCCTAATGCGGTTGGGTTTATGGGAAACCCTTGACAGTTCGCTTTGAATAAAACTCCTCCAACAAGGCCCAACATATGTTTTAATTTGCCAAAATAATAAAACTATTAATTAATTAATTAATTTTGCATAGGGGGTCACGTCCTTGGGGATTCTTAATTCAACATACAAGGGGCAAGTGCTGACGGTGTTGGTACCAAACTAGATCCCCTTGCTGCGCCACCTGGGGTAACTCAGGTTCTTGGCTGTTGTACGTATTGTTCATCTGGACGTGGCCTGAGACAAGATACGCGTGGCTACTATAAGGGTGTCGGCACGCTGGGAGGTCTTGCTGGATTTGTTTTACCATTGTCGAAATGTCTTGTGCGCCGGGATTCCGAGTCTGATCGGGTTGTCCCAAAGATAAGAAATTTTACCTCTACTGATCGTGAGAGCTTGTGATGGGCTAAGTTGGGACACCCCTACAGGGTTATGATATTTCGAAATACGTGCCCGCTGTTATGTTGCAGATTGGAATTCGTTAATGTCTGGTTGTTTAGAACATGATAGAGGATCTGAAATAAAATACACCAACCATGTGAGTAACCATGACCGTCTCTTTTCAATTTGAGAAGAGACCACGGTGGGGTTATGTTTCACTCGTAGGTAGTTCAGGATCACTTAGCGATCATTACTAGTTTGCGTCCGTTTGCGTAGATGTTCTTCTTATTCTTGTACTCGTAAGTTAGCCACCATACATATTCTTAGCCGCTGCTGCAACCTCACGACTTAACCTCTCCCCACCCATTAAGCGTTGCTAGTCTTGATACACATGGTTATGGGATTGATGAGGCCTCGTGGCTTAGAGATACTATAACACCAGTTGCAAGTACAGGTTTCCAATGACTGTACGTGAGAGCGATGTTTACTTGTGTTGGAGTTCTTTCTTCTTCTTCTTCGTCAGTCTTGGGATAGGTTCTTGGTCGGCAGCCTGTGATAGTTGGATGGACATCATTGTGTTTTCTTGTGTTTTCGTCCGTAGTCGGATGTCTTGTGTATGATGTGTTGTATTCATGTGACTATTGTATGACTTTGTATGTATCCGCCATCTATGTATGTAATTGTATGATGTAATGATATCCCTCTTGCTATGGGCCAGAAATGTGGTTTTTCCCCAATCACGGATTCATCATGTGATCGGGATAGAATCGCATCTTGGTCGTGACACCCCTCCACAGTTTGGTCCTCCGATCATATTGTCGTAGTGCTTAGGCGAAGCCCTGCGCGGATCACTTCACCATCACCGTCACCACTCGGTCGTGCTGACGAAACTCTCCCTCGACAGTTTGATGGATCAAGAGTTCAAGGGACGTCATCGAGCTGAATGTGTGCTGAACTCGGAGGTGTCGTACGTTCGGTACATGATCGGTTGAATCGCGAAGAAGTTCGACTACATCAACTGCGTTGAACTAACGCTTCCGCTTTCGGTCTACGATGGTACGTGGACATAGTCTCCCCCTCTCGTTGCTATGCATCTCCTAGATAGATCTTGCGTGAGCGTAGGAATTTTTTTGAAATTGCAAGCTACGTTTCCAATAGTGGCCTCATGAGCCAGGTCTATGCATAGATGATATGCACGAGTAGGACACCAAGAGTTGTGGGCGGTGATAGTCATACTGCTTACCACCAACGTCTTATTTTTATTCGATGGTATTATGGGATGAAGCGGCCCGGACCAACTTTACATGACCGCGTTAGTTTTGCAACCAGTTTTGCATAAAGGTGGCTGGCGGGTGTCTGTTTCTCCAACTTTAGTTCATCAAATTTGACTGTGGCCAGTCCTTGTTGAACGATTAAACAGGAAACTTGACGAAACACCATTGTAGTTTTGTGCCGTAGGTAAGAACAATTCTTGATCGAAGCCCGTAGCAGCCACATAAAACTTACAACAACAAAGTAGAGGACATCTAACTTGTTTTTGCAGGGCATGTTGTGATGTGATATGGTCTAGACGTGATAAGTTATACGTTATTTTATGAGATGATCATGTTTTGTGAATTATTGGCAACCGGCAGGAGCCTTATGGTTGTATATTTATTGTATGAAATACGAACACCATGTAATTGCTTTATTTTATCACTATGAGTTAGTGATGGTAGTAGAAGCAATAGGTGGCGAGACGACCACGACGCTACGATGGAGATCAAGGTGTCAAGCCATTGATGATGGAGATCATGACGATGCTTTGGAGATGGAGATCAAAAGCACAAGATGGTGATGGCCATATCATGTCACATATTATGATTGCATGTCATGTTTATCTTTTCTGCATCTTATTTTGCTTAGTACGACGGTAGCATTATAAGATGATCCCTCACTAAAAATTTCAAGGTATAAGTGTTCACCCTGAGTATGCACCGTTGCGATAGTTCGTCGTTCCGAGACACCACATGATGATCGGGTGTGATAAGCTCTACATTGACATACAACAGGTGCAACACAGTTTTGCACGTGTGGAATCCTCGGGTTAAACTCTACGAGCCTAGCATGTACAAACATGGCCTCAGAACCTTGGGGACCGAAAGGTCGAACGTGAATCGTATAGTAGATATGATCAACATAGAGATGTTCACCATTGAAAACTAATCCATCTCATGTTAGGATCGAACATGGTTTAGTTGATTTGGATCACTTGATCATTTAGATGACTTGAGCGATGTCTATCTTAGTGGGAGTACTTAAGTAATATGATTAATTGAAATTAATTTATCATGATCTTAGTCCTGATAGTTTTTGTATATCTATGTTGTAGATCAATGGCCCGTGCTACCGTTCCCTTGAATTTTAATGCTTTCCGAAAGAAAGCTAAGTTGAAAGATAATGGTAGCAACTATAAGGACTGGGTTTGTAACTTGAGGATTATCCTCACTGCTGCACAGAAAAATTATGTACTTGATGCACCGCTAGGTGAAAGGCCTGCTGCAGGAGCAACTGTTGATGTTATGAATGTCTGGCAAGCTCGATCTGATAACTACTCGATAGTTCAGTGTGCCATGCTTTATGACTTGGAATCGGGACTTCAAAGACGTTTTGAATGTCATGGAGCATATGAGATGTTCCAAGATTTGAAGTTAATATTTGAAGCAAATGCCCGAGTTGAGAGATATGAAGTCTCCAACAAGTTCTATAGTTGCAAGATGGAGGAGAACAATTCTGTCAGTGAACACATAGTCAGAATGTCTGGGTACCATAACCACTTGACTGGGCTGGGACTTAATCTTCCGGATGATAGTGTTATTGACAGAGTTCTTCAATTACTACCACCAAGCTAAGGCTTCATGATGAACTATAATATGAAAGGGGTGGAGAAAACAGTTCCCGAGCTCTTCGGAACGCTCAAAGTTGTAGAGGTAGAAATCAAAAAGGATCATCAAGTGTTGATGGTTAACAACACCACTAGTTTCAACAAAAAGGGCAAGGGAAACAAGGCGAACTTCAAAAAGAATAGCAAGCAAGTTTCTACTCCCGGGAACAAACCCAACTATGGAGCCAAGCCTGAAACTGAGTGCTTCTACTGTAAAGGGACTGGGCACTGGAAGCGGAACTGCCCCAAGTATTTGGCGGATAAGAAGGATGGCAACGTGAACAAACGTATATTTCATATACATGTTATTGATGTGTACCTTACTAATGCTCGTAGTAGCGCCTGGGTATTTGATACATGTTCGGGTTGCTCATATCTGTAACTTGAAATAGGGTCTATGGATTAAACGAAGATTGGCTAAGGACGAGGTGACAATGCACGTCAGGAATGGTTCCACGGTCGGTGTGATCGCCGTCGGCACGCTACCTCTACATCTACCTTCGGAATTAGTTTTAGACCCGAATAATTGTTATTTGGTGCCAACGTTGAGCAAGAACATTATATTTGGATCTTGTTTGTTGCAGGACAATTATTCAGTTAAATCAGATAATAAGGGTTGTTCTATTTATATGAGTAATATCTTTTATGGTCACGCACCCTTGATGAGTGGTCTATTTTTGTTGAATCTCGATCGTAGTGATACTCATATTCATAATATTGATGCCAAAATATGCAAAGTTGATAATGGTAGTGCAACATATTTGTGGCATTGACGTTTATGTCATATTGGTGTAAAGCGCATGAAGAAACTCCATGCGGATGGACTTTTGGAATCACTTGATTATGAATCATTTGATGCTTGCGAACCATGCCTCATGGGCAAGATGACTAAAACTCCGTTCTCCAGAACAATGGAGCGAGCCATTGATTTATTGGAAATAATACATACCGATGTATGTGGTCTGATGAGTGTTGAGGCTCACGGCGGGTATCATTATTTGATAACTTTCAGAGATGATTGAAGAAGATATGGGTATATCTACTTGATGAAAAACTAGTCTAAAACATTTGAAAAGTTCAAAGAATTTCAGAGTGAAATAGAGAATCATCATAACAAGAAAATAAAGCTTCTATGATCTGATCGCGGAGGCAAATATTGGAGTTACAAGTTTGTTCTTCATTTGAAACAATGTGGAATAGTTTCACAACTCTGGCCACCTGGAACACCATAGCGTAATGGTGTGTCCGAATGTTGTAACCATACTTTATTATATATGGTGCGATCTATGATGTCTCTTACCGATTTACCATTGTCATATTGGGGTTGTGCATCAGAGATAGCTGCATTCACGTTAACTAGGGCACCGTCTAAATCCGTTGAGACGACAACATATGAACTGTGGTTTGGCAAGAAACCTAAGCTGTCGTTTCTTAAAGTTTGGGGTTGTGATGCTGATGTGAAAAAGCTTCAGCCTGATAAGCTCAAACACAAATCGGAGAAGTGCGTCTTCATAGGATACCCAAAAGAAACTGTTGGGTACACCTTCTATCACAGATCTGAAGTTAAGATCTTTATTTCTAAAATGGATCCTTTCTAAAGAAGGAGGTTCTCTCGAAAGAAGTGCGTGGGAGGAAAGTAGAACTTGATGAGTTACTTGTACCTTCTCTCGAATTGGAAAGTAGCTCATCACAGAAAATAGTTCCCATGATGCCTAGACCAATTACTGAGGAAGCTAATGATGATGATCATGAAACTTCAGATCAAGTTATTACCGATCCTCGTAGGTCAACCAGAGTATGGTCCGCACCAGAGTGGTACGGTAATCCTATTCTGGAAGTCATGTTACTAGACCATGACGAACCTACGAACTATGAGGAAGCGATGATGAGCCCAAATTCCGCGAAATGGCTTGAGGCCATGAAATCTGAGATGGCATCCATGTATGAGAACAAAGTATGGACTTTGGTTAACTTGCCCGATGATCGGCATGCCATTTAATATAAATGAATCTTCAAAAAGAAGACTGACGCTAATGGTAATGTTGTCGGCGTTCTAGGAATGGGAGTACCCAGACTTGCCTGCCTGCGGCCCAGAGCGTGGCTCGTCCAGCGGCCTGGCATGGCCCGACCTCATCAGCAACCACTCAAGACCCTCATGAGGGGACGAGCCTCACGGGGCGGATGATGCAAGACCTCCCCTAGGGCGTCCTCACTAGGCTAGCTCCCGACGAGCAGAGATATCAAGGCAAGGGGCACCTCGTGAGGTTCCCGTGACGTGAGCCATGACGACCAAGGCCAGCAGGGCGCCAGCGGGCGCAGGATGCCAGTTTCCTCTTTGGTACTAAAGGGGCAAGAGCAGGTGAGGAGTCCCGAGGCATCACGCAAAGGTTTCCATATGGGTGCAACAAGACCAAGACCAGGAGGACGGCAGAGCAGAGGTCATCGCAGAGCCCACGGCGGCGTCACCTCCAGAGCCTTTGGCAGGCGAAGACCACCTTTTGTCGGGATAGCTTGTACTAGCTGTCCCCCTTCACACTTGGCCGTTTTGAGATCCCTTCCTCCTCAATATTTGGGAAGAGGACCCGGGCCTCTATAAATATGACTAGCCGCCACCATATGGGGCATCTGATCTTGAGCCAACCCAAAACCTAGCACGAGGGATCGGATCATCAAGACCACCCTCACACTCTCCAAGCACAAGAACACCTCTCCTCAGGAGACTGTTCTTCCCATGTACTAGTTCTTCCCCAGCCTTCAAGGTAATCGACCATACCAGACTGGATTAGGGTATTACACCACAACGGTGGACCGAACCAGTATAAACCCTTGTGTCCTTTGTTCTTCGAGTTCGATGAGCTAGGTCTAGGAATTGGTGTGAGAGCGAGCTAGAGCAGAAAGGAGAGACCTTCGTGCGCACCCAGTGTTCGAACCTCAAGGGTTTTGCCAGAACCCAACATCCAACATTTGGCGCGCCAGGTAGGGGTGTGCCAAAGCTTCCCTTCCGTCGATCCACGCTCCGTCATCCCGCCAGTCCCATGGCCGACGCTCGCCGAGCCCGTGCTGAGCGGTGGGCCGCCCTTGCCGCCTGCCTTGCTCAGACAGCTCCCGCTGGTGGACCTCCTCGCCATTCTCCATCGCCCGCTACCAACGCCTCCACCGGCCCGGCGCAGCATGAGAAGTAGGCCTCGTCCCTGCACCCCTCCGTCCACCGAGACGGACGCACCGTGACCACGTCGCTGGCCCCGGCCAGCTCGTCGTCTCACGCTCTCCACGGACCCGCGGACGCGCATGCTACGTTGCTCATGGCACGTGAGCTTCAGCGCTACCGCCCCGTCGACGACTTCTATGAAGAATGGCTCGACCGCATCACCGAGCTCGTCAGCACCGCTGGGGGCTCTCCTGCACCATCCCTCTCGCTGCCTCGCCTGCCTCCACATGTGGGCGACATGGCCCATGTAGCGCCTCTGCCGCCTCCGCATCAAGGCATCGTCCACGAGCCGAGGCAAGTGGCCCTGCGGCGCGACACCCCGTGCGCGGCGCCAGTGCAAGAAGAAAAAAGCTGCCAAGGGATCCAGCGGCCCCGAGGAGGAGCGCCGGCGCTCCCCCCACTGTCGCGTCGAGACCGTGCGCCCCCTGCTGTGGTGGCGCACGAGGACCAAGACCAAGCTCCGCCTCCACGACAAGCTCCGGTGTGGACAGCAGGCTGCAAGACCCTCGCCCCCGAGCTGTGCAACGTCAACTAGCCCGAGAAGTTCAAGCCCGACCTGCCCCCACGCTACAACGGCACCCCTGACTGTCGGTGTACAAAAGTAGGGCACTCTTTTTTTACCCCTTACTTGTGGACGGGCAGTTAGAGCCATGCCTGTGGCCAAACATAGTGGAGCAGAAGGGGGAAGCCAGGAACACAGAGTTGCCAGAACAACGCCAAGAAAGCGGAACGAGAAGACCAAGCAAGGAGACAGGCTCTCCCCCGGCAAGGACTCTTGCGGAGGCGGCCTGCGCGCCCATGGCAAGGGCTCTTGCAGGGGCAATCCACTCAGATGCCTCCGTCGCAGCCACCCTTGAAGCCTATGGGCTCCAACGGTATCAACAACATTGGAGCCAAGGCTCAGGAAGCGCCCACGTGATGGAATGCAGATCTTAGTGAAGACAAAGATCTATGACTCCCAAGATAAGAACCGGAAGACATGGCGATCGCAAGGCTCCTTGCCGAGGACGCCCATGAGACCCCGGCAAGGCTCCTTGCCGAAGACACCCCGGAGTCCCGGCAAGCCTCTTGCCACAGGATACTCACGGAGGCCCCGGCAAGACTCTTGCCAGGAACAGAAGCAAGTATGCGGCAAGCCCTTGCCGCCCCGTCGCCGCCCCAGCTCGGCCGCCGACCCGCTGGCTCCGGCAGGCACCCACGTGGCGATACGTGGTTCCTGGGCCAGCTAGTCAAGCACCTACATGGTGGCATGCAGATCTTCGTGAAGGTCCTTCCACGAGGCCACCTCAGCTGCCTGCCTCGCTGGCCTAGACGCGCATTGCGACCAGACAGAGCGGCCACGGACGGGACGGGATTCTTTTCCGTCCCCGATATAGTAAATAGACACCTATGCAACGCATTTAATGCGCCTTGTCCCGTAATGGCATGGGATAAGCCTATACAATGTACACCTTTCCACCTCCTGTGTGCCACTGTGGTAGCCCCTTTAGACTATAAAAGGAGGTCTGCGGCATACTACAGGAGGATTCGGATCCTAGAAAACTGGACAGGCACCGTAGCTAGCTCAAGAACTCAAGAACACTCAAATATACACCAAAGCAGGACTTGGGTATTCCACATCCTCGCGGCCCAAACCTGGGTAAACGATTGATGTGCTGGCTCTTAGACCTGCTCTTTGTACAACCTCGTGCCCGCCAACCATAGAAGGGATTCCGGTGATCGCATAGGTGTCGTTTCGTACCGACATCTTTGGAGCGCCAGGTAGGGGGCGCAATTGTGAAAATTTGGTCTAGTAGTTAGTGTAGCGATTCCTCATCGCCATGGCTCCTAAGAAGAAGGCCATCGCAGCGGTCGGTTCGTCTGCAGCCGAATGGCCCGTGCCGGCGTAGGCTGTCGACAGGGTGGTCATAGATGGGAGCCGAGGCGCGACCCGCGAACACCCATGCCATTCCAGAAGCTGAAGCCTGGCAAGCGGCGTCGTTCGTGCGCGAGACGACGAGCCAATCGCCACCAAGTGCAAGGTTAGAGCCGGCCCCCCCCTGCAGGCAGCGCGGGAGCCTCCAAGAGCGGCATCGTACCCCGCACGGGTGACACAGCGACTTCCAAGACACCCACGACAGCGCCCACGGCGCGTTCCTCCCAGGTCGTGCGCGATGAGCAGCATCGCTCCGCGGAGGACCCCAGGAGCCGCCTCGGAAAGAGCCCCGCGCATCAGTCACAAGATGCAGAAGACCAGCGTGCTCGCCGAGGCGCTGGCGAGGATGGCGTGCAGCTACGGGACCGTGATAGAGCTCCTTCTAACATGGTTAGAAGTTGAAGTGCATCTCGATCCACGCAGCTCTCCCCGCCACACACGCCAGCGGAAGCCTTAGCACGCGCGTAGTTGCGCTCCTCGACTTCCCTCCTGCTACGGAGAAGCTCGATGAGTGGAGAGCTACCGTTCGTAGCCTCATTGCCATCGCCAACAAGGGCGAACCTTGGCCGGCGGGCCTTCAGGCCGACGCTCTGCCGAGCCACCACACTCAAGCGGTGAAAGGACCAGAGGCACCGCAGCTACAGTGCATTCTCCTCCTCCTCGCCAGCTACCACGTGTGCCGGCCCGTCGGGACGACGCTTGCGACAACGTATCCATAGCGTCGTCCGACCCGCGGACCCGCCGTGATCAGTGCCAAGTTCTTCGAGAGCGTGCCCACAAGGACGCTCGAACCACCATCGAGCGCCGGCGCGAGGCGGGCCACCAATCGGATAGGCGGGCAGGGCCCAATATGGACAACCCAACACAGTGAGGATTTGGAGGCTTACCTTACGAGGTAGACTGTCCGGCCTTTACCCGTGAGCTGCGGTGTTTCCACTAGCCCATCCACCGCACCCTCAAGCCCGACGTCGGTGAGAAGTACAATGGCGAGACTTACCCGTCAGAGTTCCTCAGCATCTACACCATCGCGATGTAGGCTGCTGGGGGCGCGACGATAAGGTGCTTGCCAATTATTTCCCGTTAGCACTTAAACCTAACGTCATGTCATGGTTGATGCACTTGCCGGCGGATTCCATTTCTTCCTGGTCAGATTTGTGCAATGAGTTTGTTGGCGCTTTTACGAGAGGCCACCAGGCTCATGGCCAAGCAAGCGATTTGCATGTCATCACCCATAAGGAAGGTGAAAGCATGCGCAAGTACATACAGAGGTTCAGGCGAGTGCAGTAAAACATCCCAGACTTTTATCCTGCCGCCATCATCAGCGCGTTCCTCCAGAACATGCGCAACCGCAAGATGCGTGAGAAGCTGGCGATGAATAAAGTCAAGGATGTGGCCGAACTCTACGTTCTAGCAGACATATGCACCCGGGCTGAAGAGTGTAGGAAGTACCCCGACGAAGACGCTGGTGTGGAAACCGGTTCCTCGGACGAAGAAGCCGTCGTCCCGATGAAAAAGAGTCGACGCCATAACAGGAAACGCAAGGTCTAGGATGTGCTTGCCGTCGAGGGATCCGACGATGCCGGCACCGCCAAGAAAACCAAGGCAGAAGACCCCGGCAAAGAAATCGCCGGGTGTGTCGCCTGCCGGGCCTTGGCGACCGCCGACAAGCCAGGAAGCTCCGACAAGCAGTACTGCCAGATCCACCGTACCAAAGGCCATGACCTCCAGAACTACCGACAAGTCGAGCAGCTCGCAAAGAAGCAAATGGCCGAGTACGAGAGGTGAGACAAGGAGAAAGGCCAAGATGGTGCTGAAGGATCCGACAAAAAACATGGCGGCCAGCCTGGCCACCGCGGCAAAGATAACCAACAAGAATGACCTGCCGGGGCTGTGACAAGAAGCGAGAAGATGATGATCATGAAGAGAACGACGAGTCTGGCGACCAAGAGTTCCAGAAGGCCACGGAGGCCATCTGCGTCGATAGCGGTGCCTTCCTGCACACCTCCCACCGCCAACTTGAACAGTGGGCGCATGAGATCACAGCAGCGGAGCTTTCGTTCGATGCCCAGAAGCCGCTGAGATGGTCCAGCACTCCTATCATCTTTGACGCTGAGGATCCCCCTGATCGCACGACTGCGGTCAGGTATTTTCCATTGTTGGTCTTACCAACGATATGCGACCTCAAGGTGACGAAGATGCTGGTTGATGGCGGGGCCGGCCTGAACTTGATCTCGCCCGCCGTGATCAAAAGGCTGGAAATCCTTGATCAAGACCTCGAGGAGACAGGCACGTTTCGAGGAGTCAACCCAGGAAGAAGTCCGCCCAAGTGTAAAGTCACGCTGCTCGTGACATTCGGGGCGAGCTAAACTATAGGACAGAGAGGATTGTTTTTTATGTATCCGAGCTCCCCTTGCCTTACAACGGGATCCTCGACCGCCCAGCGTTGGCCAAATTCATGGCGGCATCGCATTACGCCTACAACACGCTGAACATGCCTGGGCCGATGTCCATCATTACCGTCCCCTCCGACAAGAAGGATGCGCTGATCTACGCTAATCAGCTTTACCGGGAGGCAGTTGTAGCAACTGCTGCTAAGGCGCTTGCTCCTGCCACTGAAGCCCCGGGAGGAAAGAAGACCGGTAAGGCCTCTCGCGCCTACTCTGGCAAGCGCTCCTCTTCAAAGTGTAGCGTTCCTGTCGAGGACACGCCAGAGAGCTCCACCGGCAAGAGCAAGAAATCCAGAGCTGCTCCACCAGAAACCAAGAGGATGTCTGTCAAGGAGGATGGCACGGGAGGGGCTTTCACCATAAGCTCCACCCTCGGCAGCAAATAGGAAGACGCACTCATCACCTTCCTGCGGGCGAATGTCGACGTGTTTGCATGGCAAGCGTCTGACATCCCCGGTGTTCACAAGGAAGTGATTGAGCACCATCTAGCTGTCTGTCCTCATGCGCGGCCCGTCAAACAGAATCTCAGGAAGCAAGCTCTGGAGCGGCAAGAGTTCATCAGAGAGGAAACCATGAAGATAGAGGCAAATGGGAAGTGGAGGTTGTGTATAGATTACACATACATCGATAAGGCTTGCCCAAAAGAACCTTTCTCATTGCCATACATCGACCAGATTGTGGACTCCACGGCTGGATGTGATTTTTTATCGTTCCTCGACGCTTACTCAGGCTACCATCAAATCTTCATGAAGAGAGAACATGAAGAGAAGACAACATTCATCACCCCATGTGGTACGCATTGTTTTATACGGATGCCTTTCGGGTTGAAGAGTGTTGGCTCAATATTTGCAAGAGCAGTCCAGATTGGTTTTGAGCCTCAGATACAAAAAAATATGGAAGCTTTTATGCATGATATAGTGGTCAAAACCCAGGGCAAATCAATGCTCGTACAAGATTTGGAAGAGACGTTCACAAATCTGCGCAAGCTCAACCTTAAGCTGAACCCTGAGAAGTGTGTCTTCGGCGTCCCATCCAGCAAGCTTCTCGGTTTCTTCATGTCACAGCGTGGAATTGAGGCAAATCTAGATAAGATCAAGGCCATAGAGCAGATTGAAGGACCCAGGCAGATCAAGGATGTGCATCGGCTTGCTGGCCGCGTTGCCTCCATGGGCAGATTCATCTCCAAATCTGTCGAGCGCGCCCTCCCCTTTTTCAAGATTTTGAAAAAGGCGGGCCTAATGGAGTGGACCCAAAAACCCGAAGTGGCACTGCAAGACTTGAAGAAATACCTCTCCTCTTCATCGATACTGGTCGCACCTAAACCACAAGAGCCGCTGCTGCTGTATTTAGCGGCAACGAACCAAGTGGTTAGTGCTGTGCTAGTGGCCCGGAGGGAGGTAAATATGGAAGCGATAGCAGCAACAGAACCTGATGCCACTGGGGCCGGAGCGACACAACCAGATGGAGTAATGCGGAATAAGAAAATGATTTAACACCCGGTTTACTATGTCTGCTCCCTATTACAGGGGGCTAGGTCGAGGTACTCCGGCGTGCAGAAATTGCTCTTTGGCCTCCTAATGGCCTCGAGGAAGCCGCGTCATTACTTCCAAGCGCATGAAAGTACCGTCGTCACCCGCCTCCCGTTGCAGCAGATATTGCATAACCCAGATGCGACAGGGAGGATTGTGGAGTGGGCCCTGGAGCTGTCAAGCTTCGGTTTGAAATTTGAAAGCACTTCGATGATTCAGAGTAGAATCTTGGCGGAGTTTGTTGCAGAATGGACCTCAACGCCCGACCAAGAGATCCAGGAGACTACTCTCCCCGGCAAGGGTACGAGTCGCGATTGGATTATGTACTTTGAAGGGGCTTTCTCGCTGCAAGGCGCCGGTGCTGGTGTGCTGCTCGTCGCACCGACCGGAGAGCACCTCAAGTATGTGATCCAGATGCACTTCCCCAGGGAGGTATCAACAAACAACACTGCCTAGTATGAGGGACTGCTTGCTAGTCTCAGGATCGCGGCAGACCTCGGCACCAAGAAGCTCATCGTCAGAGGAGATTCGCAGCTCGTCGTCAGGCAAGTGAACAAAGATTATGAGAGCCCGTTGATGGAAGCCCACGTGGATGAAGTAAGGAAACTGGACGAGCGTTTCGACTGTATACAAGCTGAACATGTCCCCCGAGCGGAGAATGATATTGCCGACTACTTGTCGAAATGCGCCGCCCTCAAACTACGTGTGGAACCAGGTACCTTTGTGCTTCGATTACATCAATCATCTGTTGAACCATCGACTGAGCTGAACATGTGAAGGAAATAAGGCCCCGGCAAGTACTTTTCTGCCGAACCCGCAGGGTGGCTGGCAAAGGTGTTGCCGGGGACGCTGAGCCTGCCGTGGGGAAAGAGACTCTGACTGGATGTCAAGCCCTGGTAATCGAGCCCCATGGCAGAGGAAATGCCTTTGGTCCTTGCCATCGAGCCCCAGGCTCCGGCATGGGCACAGCATAGCGTCCAATTCCTCTAGACCAGAGAACTTCCTAAAGAGCAGGAAGAAGCGGAGAAAGTAGCCTATCGGTCCGCCATGTACCAGTTCATTGACGACGTCCTGTATAGGAAAAGGCTGAACGGCATGAAATTGAAGTGCATCACCAGGGAGCAAGGACTGGAGCTGTTGGCAGAGATACATGGAGGCATATGTGGCTCCCACATAGGGTCAAGAGCGCTTGTCGGCATGGCATTCCGGCAAGGTTTCTTCTGGCCCACTGCCCTCCAGGATGCAACGACACTAGTAGCCAAGTGTGAAGCGTGTCAGTTCCATTTGAAGAAACTTCATCAACCAGCTCAAGCTCTCTAAACAATCCCTCTCTCCTGGCCATTCTCGGTCTGGGGGGTCGACATATTGGGCCCTTTTCCCCGTGATGTCGAGGGCTTTGAGTACTTGTACGTAGCAATCGACAAGATCACAAAGTGGCAGGAGGTGGAAGCAGTGAGAAAGGTGATAGCACAATCGGCCATCAAGTTCTTCAAGGGCCTGGTCTGCCGTTTTGGTGTACCAAACAGAATCATCACCGACAATGGCACGCAGTTCACAAGAAACACCTTCATGCAATATATTCAAGACCTCGGTGGCAAGGTTTGTTTCGCTTCTGTTGCACATCCACGAAGCAACGGTCAGGCAGAAAGGGCAAATATTTAAGTAATGTGGGGCCTCCAGACAAGGACTTTTGACAGGCTACACAAGTGTAGAAGGCGCTGGATTGATGAATTGCCGGTGGTTCTTTTGTCAATCAGGACGACACCAAATCGAGCCACCGTCCAGACACCCTTCTCCCTCGTTTATGGGGCGGAAGAAGTTCTCCCCACAGAACTCACATACGGGTCACCCCGAGTGCTCGCTTATGATGAGCTTGAGCAAGAGCGACTGCGGCAAGATGACGCAACGCTCCTCGAGGAAGATCGTCTTCGGGCGGCTGTGCAAGCAGCGCGCTACCAGCAAGCCTTGCGCCGCTATCATAGCCGCAAGGTTCATGCCCTATGCTTTGAGGAAGGCGATCTTGTTCTTCGGCACGTTCAGTCGGCCAAGAATTGCAACAAGTTGACACTGAAGTGGGAACGCCCTTATCGGGTAAAACGAGTCACAAGGCCTGGCGCAGTCCGCCTAGAGACCAAAGATGAGTAACTCCTTGAACATTGAACATCTTCGCAAGTTTTACCCGTAAGGCATGGTTGCCAGGCTTCCTGGCAAGCCACTCGTTTGTACTAGCCTTGCCGGCAAGGCATGTAACCCTTCGTACAAAGCCAGGCGCAGACCCTGAGCGTAAATAAATGAAGCGCTGGCGCCCTAAGTTTTAGCATGCATGCTAGGTTGAGTATCTTTCTCTATTGGGGTTGATAGTGCTTAACGGCGGCTAACCCCTAGAATAGAGGTCGAGTTTGTGTCTCTATGTTTCCTTTCTGTCCTCTTGATTCACAGGATCCATGGACGTCCTTGCCGAACCGTTTGAAAGAAAGGGGGCGGGCCGACGCTCCGACCCCGGCAAAACTAAGGTTGCCGGGGGCTGCACAACCAAGGGTCAAACCACGGTAAGACAAGGTTGCCGAGAGCTACTTGACCCAGATAAGTCTTTTGTCCCCCGCTCCTCTCTTCCGTATGAAACTTGAACGTACGAAGCTTCCTTCACTCCTATGCCATCGTGCTCCCCTTTTCCTTGCGTCCAACAAACTTTGTCTTGGACCGGGGCTAGGTAGTAGCGTGATGGGAAGGGAGCAAGCAAAGGGCCTAACCCTACCCTGTTACCGTTTCCGCCAAGGCGCGAATACAGTTATGGGGCCGGGAAGGGACGGCAAGGCTTGTTGTTCGGACACGTTGCTTATCTTAAGATAACAAGGATCCGTTCCTTGGTGTGGCTCCTGCCTGCGCACGAAGAAACCCGGCAAACACCCTTCTCTTCATTGATACGTTGAAAACAAGTACAATTCGTACGGAATGCATACATGAGCAAGGGGGTTACATGATTTAAATCTTACAAAGGCCCGTAGGCTTAAAAACTAAAAAGAGATAAGATGCCAATAATCCCTTTCATGTCCCTCTCCTCGGGAAATGAAACAAGATGGTGAAAGGCAAAAGAAGCGCCTAGGCGACGCACGAGCAGCAGAAAGCACCAAGAGAACATCCCGGCGGTCGTCCTAAGGGTGACCGACGATGATGGCACCGAGAGATGCGCCGAAAGATGGGGCAGCGGGCCGGCAATGCGTGGGTTGACGCCCGCGTATTCCGACATGACGACCGCCACCCACCTTCTTCGCCTTCTCTGGCCTCCCAACGCCAGCCGCCCAAGGAGGTGACCTCGAGAAGTTTGAGGGGCTGGCGGTGCAGATGATGGTGCTGCCAGCACTGCCCAGGGACGGCGGATGCACCACCTAGTCTGACACGTCAGCCTACCGCCCGCCGCCCTCGTCGTCGCTCCAGTAGTCCTCCCCAGCACTCTAGCTCGGGGAGGAGTTTTCATCGTTGGTCGAGCTCTCCACACAATACCCTAGCCTGTGTCTCGAGCACCCGAAGACTTTGACGGAGAGCAGATCGCTCTCTGCTAGCCTGAAGCTGAGGACATGCCACTTCACCAAGCAGTGGGCACGCGCAAAGGTCTTCCACCCCCGGTGAATGAGCATCACGTGAGGGGTGGGAAACTTGGTGTCCACCCACATGGCGCCATGGCAACACCCCTCCATGTGAAGCCTAAGCCTTGATGGAGTATCGACCTCCAACACCCTCGCGAACGCTCCAGGAAGGCACAGGCGATTGCCCGGCGGCTCGTGCAGCTCTAGGATGTACTCCAACGCCGTGTCCTTGGCATGGCCGCGTGGGGAGGCAGGAGGAGATGACGAAGGAAATGAAAACGGAGACGATGATGGCGCGGGTGTCCCCCGACATCATCTGCCTCTGCCTCGACCGCCTCGCCGGCACCGACCCCGGCCGGCGCGTCTACCTCCATCATGCCCCCCATCTAAGGCATCCGGATCCTCTTTGACCACCGCCGCTCTCTGAAGGCACGGCCACGACTGCGTCCTCTCGACATACCTTGGGGAGGGAAGGAATCGAACAGGAAGAAGATGAGTGGAGAGGTGAGAAGCGTCGTTCCTCTCCTCCCCTCTTTATAGAGGGGTGACCGCCCGAATCAACCAGTCCAAATGCCGAAGGCAAAAGGAAACAGGACTGACCCGATGCTCCAATCAGCGGCTTCCGGCCCCCCTCAGTATTAATTCCCTCGCCCTCTGCGTTCGCCGCTTGCCCTCCCTGATGCATGAGGGGTACATGGCGGACGGATCGGGAATCAGATGACGCGTGGTATGACCATTTCGCACCCCGTGATCGTGGAGTGACCCAAGACCACTTAGTAAATAGGTCGTGCCCCCACGACTTCCTCTATTCTTTATGAGGAGGGTGCGAACCGCCTCTTTACTATTTTTGGAACCACAAGATAACGCAAGCACGATGCGGTCACCCCACGCACGACCCCCACGTCAGCCCCGATCGTGGGGAAGTGCAACCATCGGAGCAGTTACTACGGTAAAGCGAATCAAACCTCACTGCACGCGCATCGTTCTAGGCCTAGCCCAACAATGTGTTGCGTTTATGAACGGCCCAGGCCCAGGGGCTCCTGTCGGTGTACAAAAGTAGGGGCACCCTTTTTTACCCCTTACTTGTGGACAGGTAGTCAGAGCCACGCCTGTGGCCAAACATAGCGGAGCAGAAGGGGGAAGCCAGGAACGCGGAGTTACCAGAACAACGCCAAGACAGCGGCACGAGAAGACTAAGCAAGGAGACAGGCTCTCCCCCAACAAGGATTCTTGCCGGGGCGGCCTGCGCGCCCCCGGCAAGTTCTCTTGCCAGGGCAATCCACTCAGACGCCTCAGCTGCAGCCACCCTTGAAGGCTATGGGCTCCAACGATATCAACAACATCGGAGCCAAGGCTCGGTAAGCACCCACGTGATGGTATGCAGATCTTTGTGAAGACAAAGATCCACGACTCCCAAGATAAGAACCAGAAGACATGGAGATCGCAATGCTCCTTGCCGAGGACGCCCATGAGGCCCCGGCAAGGCTCCTAGCCGAAGACACCACGGAGCCTCGGCAAGCCTCTTGCCGCAGGATACTCACGGAGGCCCCGACAAGACTCTTGCCAGGAACAGAAGCAAGTCTGCGGCAAGCCCTTGCCGCCCCACCTCGGCAGCCGACCAGCTGGCTCAGGCAGGCACCCACGTGGCAGTACGTGGTTCCTGGGCCAGCTAGTCATCAACCTACGTGGTGGCATGAAGATCTTCGTGAAGGCCCTACCATGACGCCACCTCAGCTGCCTGCCTCATTGGCCTAGACGCGCGTCGTGACCAGATAGAGCAGCCACAGATGGGATGGGCTTCTTTTCCGTCCGCGATAATGGAAATAGACACCTAAGCAGCACATTTAATGCGCCTTGTCCCGTAATGGCATGGGATAAGCCTATACACTATACACCTTTCCACCTCATGTGTGCCACTGTGGCAGCCCTTTTAGACTATAAAAGGAGGCCCACGGCATACTGGAGGATAATTCTAATCCTGGAAATCTGGACAGGCACCGTAACTAGCTCAAGAACTCGAGAACACTCAAATATACACCAAAGCAGGACTAGGGTATTACGCATCCTCGCGGCCCGAACCTGATTAAACGATTGATGTGCTGACTCTTGGACCTACTCTTTGTACAACCTCGCGCCCGCCAACCGTAGAAGGGATTCCAGTGATCCCATAGGTGTCATTTCGTACCGACATCTTTGGCGCGCCAGGTAGGGGCGCAGTTGTGAAAATTGTTGGAAATATGCCCTAGAGGCAATAATAAAAGAGTTATTATTATATTTCCTTGTTCATGATAATCGTTTATTATCCATGCTATAATTGTATTGATTGGAAACTTAAATACATGTGTGGATAAATAGACAAACTTTGTGTCCCTAGTAAGCCTCTTCAGGACTAGCTCGTTGATCAAAGATGACCGCGGTTTCCAGGTCATAGACATGAGTTGACATTTGATAACGGGATCACATCATTAGGAGAATGATGTGATGGACGAGACCCAAACGTTAAACATAGCTTTTTGATCGTATCAGTTATCGCTATAGTTTTCTGCATATCAAGTATAAGTTCCTATGACCATGAGATCATGTAACTCACGGACACCGTAGGAGTGCTTTGTGTGTGCCAAACGTCGCAACGTAACTGGGTGACTATAAAGGTACTCTACAGGTATCTCCGAAGGTATCTGTTGAGTTGACATGGATCGAGACTGGGATTTGTCACTCCGTGTGACGGAGAGGTATCTCCGGGCCCACTCGGTAATACGTCATCTCAATGAGCTCAAAGTGACTAAGTAGTTAGTCACGGGATTATGTATTACGGAACGAGTAAAGAGACTTGCCGGTAACGAGATTGAACTAGGTATAGAGATACCGACGATCGAATCTCGGGCAAGTAACATACCGATGAGACAAAGGGAACTGTATACGGGATTGCCTGAATCCTTGACATCGTGGTTCATCCGATGAGATCATCGAGGAACGTGTGGGAACCAATATGGGTATCCAGATCCCGCTATTGGTTATTGACCTGGAAGTGTCTCGGTCATATCTGCATAGTTTCCGAACCCGCAGGGTCTACACACTTAAGGTTCGGTGACGCTAGGGTTGTTAGTGAGAACAGTGTATGGTAACCGAAGGTTGTTCGGAGTCCCGGATGAGATCCCGGACGTGACGATGGTCTCCGGAATGGTCCGGGGACGAAGATTGATATATAGGTTGAGACTGGTCGGAGTCCGGAAGTGTTCCGGGGAGCACCGGGGAGTCGTCGGATGACCGAAAGGGGTTTCGGGGGGTCCCGGCAAGTGTTGCGGGCCCTATGGGCCATAAGTGGGAGACGCAACAGCCCTCTTGGGGCTGTGCGCCCCCCCTTGGGCCCTCCCACCTGCGCATGGGGGCTGGTTCCCCCCTAGGGCAGCCGCACCCCTTGGCTTGGGGGGCAAGGCGCCTTGGGGGGGGGGAAACCCTAGCCCCTGGGCCGCCGCCCCCCCCATCTCCCCTTGGCCGCCGCCCCTAGGGGGTAACCCTAGGGCGCCCCCTCCCCTCTCCTCCCCCAATATAAAGAGAGGCAGAGGGAGGGCAGCCACACACGTTCGTGCATCGGCGCTGCCCTCCCTCTCCCACAAACATCTTCGTCAATCCCGCAGTGCTTGGCGAAGCCCTGCTGGAATTCCTCCACCACCATCTCCACCACGCCGTCGTGCTGCTGGTTTCTCCATCAACCTCTCCTTCCCCCTTGCTGGATCAAGAAGGAGGAGACGTCCCCGAGCTGTACGTGTGAAGAACGCGGAGGCACCGTCCTTTCGGTGCTAGGATCTTCGGCGATCTGAATCGCGGCGAGTACGACTCCATCAACCGCGTTCTTGAACGCTTCCGCTTAGCGATCTACAAGGGTATGTGGATCCAACTCTCCCCTCGTAGATGCATCTCCTAGATTGATCTTGGTGAGCGTAGGAAAAAATTTTGTTTCCCATGCAACGTTCCCCAACAGTGGCATCATGAGCTAGGTTCTTGCGTAGATGCTTTCACGAGTAGAACACAAAGGGGTTTGTGGGCGTTGATGTTTAGATTGCTTCCCTCCTTGGTCTTTCTTGATTCAGCGGTATTATGGGATGAAGCGGCCCGGACCAAGTTTACATGTCCACGTACATGAGACCGGTTCCATCGACAGACATGCGACTTTTGTTGCATAAGATGGCTGGCGGGTGTCTGTCTCTCCTATCTTAGTTGAATCGGAATAGACAAAGGCGGTCCTTGTAGAAGGTTAAATAGCAACTTAAATATCACCGTTGTGGCTTTGCGTAGGTAAGAAGCGTTCTTGCTGGATACCCATAGCAGCCACGTAAAACATGCAACAACAAATTAGAGGACGTCTAACTTGTTTTTGCAGGGTATGTATGTGATATGATATGGCCAATGACATGATGAGATATATTTGATGTATGAGATGATCATGTTGTAATAGTTAATATCGACTTGCATGTCGATGTATACGGCAACCGGCAGGAGCCATAGGGTTGTCTTTAATTTTTGTATGACCTGCGTGTCAATCATTAAGCGCTATGTAATGCTTTACTTTATCGCTAAACGGTAGCAATAGTAGTAAGAGCATGGTGGGCGCGCGACAACCCCGATGGCGACACGATGATGGAGATCATGATGATAGGGATCATGGTGTTACGCCGGTGACGATGGAGATCATGCCGGTGCTTTGGAGATGGAGATCAAAAGCACGAGTTGATGGCCATATCATGTCACTTATGATTTGCATGTGATGTTAATCCTTTTATGCATCTTATTTTGCTTAGGATGACGGTAGCATTATAAGATGATCCCTCACTAAAATTTCAAGATAAAATTGTGTTCCCCCCGAGTGTGCGCCGTTGCGAAGGTTCGCCAGTTTTGCACATGCAGAACACTCGGGTTAGACTTGACGAGCCTAGCATGTACAGACATGGCCTCGGAACACGGAAGACCGAAAGGTCGAGCATGAGTCATATAGTAGATATGATCAACATGAAGATGTTCACCATTGACACCACCTCATCTCACGTGATGATCGGACTTGGGTTGGTGGATTTGGATCATGCCATGCTCGAATGACCAGAGGGATGTCAATTTGAGTGGGAGTTATAAGTAATTTGATTAGTTAAAAACTCACTTATCATGAACAATAGTCTAAGATGTCTTTGCAAATCTTTTGTTGTAGATGGCTCGCGCAGTAGCTCCCCTGAATTTTAATGCGTTCCTAGAGAAAACTAAGCTGAAAGATGATGGGAGCAACTTTGTGGACTGGCTCCGCAATCTGAGGATCATCCTCACAGCTGCCCAAAAGGTTTATGTCCTAAGTGCACCGCTAGGTGAACCCCCCGCTCCGGCCTCTGTGGACGTTATGAACGCCTGGCAGACGCGTTCGGATGACTACTCAGTAGTGCAGTGTGCCATGTTGTATAGCTTGGAAGGAGGACTTCAAAGGCGTTTTGAACGTCATGGAGCATATGAGATGTTCCAGGAGTTGAAGTTCATCTTTGAAAAGAATGCCAAGATCGAGAGGTATGAGACCACCGATAAATTCTTTGCTTGCAAGATGGAGGAGAATTCGTCTGTCAGTGAGCACTTGCTGAAGATGTCCGGGTACTATACCCGCATAGCTGATCTGGGACTTGTGTTCCCGGAGGAGGCTATCATTGACAGAATTCTCCAGTCACTCCCACCTAGCTACAAGAGCTTCGTGCAGCAGTATAACATGCAAGGGATGAACAAATCCATCGCCGAGCTGTTCTCAATGCTGAAAGTCGCTGAGGCAGACATCCAGAAGGAGTATCAAGTGTTGATGGTCAATAAAACTACCAGTTTCAAGAAAAATGGCAAGGGCAAAAAGGGTAACTCTAAGAAGGGTGGCAAGGCAGTTGCTCATCCAGTAAAGAAACCCAAGGCTAGGCCCAAGCCAGAGACTGAGTGTTTCTATTGCAAGGGGAACGGCCACTGGAAGCGGAACTGCCCCAAGTATCTGGCAGACAAGAAGGGGGCCAACAACAACAACAAGCAAGGTATATGTGATATACATGTTATTGATGTGTACCTTACCAACTCTCGTTGTAGTGCCTGGGTATTTGATACCGGTTCGGTTGCTCACATTTGCAACTCTAAACAGGAACTACGGAATAAACGTAGGCTGGCGAAGGACGAAGTGACGATGCGCGTGGGGAATGGTTCCAAGGTTGATGTGATCGCCGTCGGCACGCTCGCTCTTCGATTACCATCGGGATTAGTTATGAACCGAAATAATTGTTATTTAGTGCCTGCGTTGAGCATGAACATTATATCTGGATCTTGTTTAATGCGAGACGGTTACTCATTTAAATCAGAGAATAAAGGTTGTTCTATTTATATGGGTAATATCTTTTATGGTCATGCACCCGAAGTAGGGGGTTTATTCTTATTGAATCTCGATAGTGATAATACACATGTTCATAACATTGATGCCAAAAGATGTAGAGTTGATAACGATAGTACCACTTTCTTGTGGCACTGCCGTCTGGGTCATATCGGCGTGAAACGCATGAGGAAGCTCCATGCTGATGGACTTTTGGAGTCTCTTGATTTTGAATCACTTGACACATGCGAGCCGTGCCTCATGGGCAAGATGACTAAGACCCCGTTTTCAGGAACAATGGAACGGGCAAGTGACTTATTGGAAATCATACATACTGATGTGTGTGGCCCGATGAGTGTCACGGCACGCGGTGGATATCGTTACTTTCTCACCTTCACTGACGACTTAAGTAGATATGGGTATATTTACTTGATGAAGCATAAGTCTGAAACGTTTGAAAAGTTCAAGCAATTTCAGAGTGAAGTTGAGAATCATCGTAACAAGAAGATCAAGTTCCTACGATCTGATCGAGGGGGAGAATATCTGAGTTATGAGTTTGGCAATCACTTAAGAAAATGTGGAATTGTTTCACAGTTGACGCCACCTGGAACACCACAGCGTAATGGTGTGTCCGAACGTCGTAATCGAACCCTATTAGATATGGTGCGTTCTATGATGTCTCTTGCCGATTTGCCACTATCGTTCTGGGGATATGCATTAGAGACAGCTGCATTCACTTTAAATAGGGCTCCATCTAAGTCCGTTGAGACAACACCGTATGAACTATGGTTTGGTAAGAAACCTAAGTTGTCTTTTCTCAAAGTTTGGGGTTGCGATGCTTATGTCAAAAGGCTTCAGCCAGAAAAGCTCGAACCCAAAGCGGACAAATGTGTCTTCATAGGATACCCAAAAGAGACGGTTGGGTACACCTTCTATCTCAGATCCGAGGGCAAAGTGTTTGTCGCTAAGAACGGGTCCTTTCTCGAGAAAGAGTTTCTCTCGAAAGAATTGAGTGGGAGGAAGGTAGAACTTGATGAGGTTATTGAACCTCTGCTTCAACCAGAGAGTAGCGCAGCACAGAAAGATGTTTTTGTAGAGCCTGCAGCGGTTGAAGAGGAAGCCGATGATAATGATCAAGAAGCTTCTGATCAAGTTACTACCGAACCTCGTAGGTCGACAAGGGTACGCACTGCACCTGAGTGGTATGGTAACCCTGTCTTGGAGGTCATGTTGTTGGACAACAGTGAACCTACGAGCTATGGAGAAGCGATGGTGGGCCCAGATTCCGACAAATGGTTAGAGGCCATGAAATCCGAGATGGGATCCATGTATGAAAACAAAGTATGGACTTTGGAAGTATTACCTGAAGGGCGGAAGGCCATTCAGAATAAATGGATTTTTAAGAGGAAGACGGACGCTGACGGCAATGTCACCGTGTATAAAGCTCGACTTGTGGCAAAGGGTTTTTCACAAGTTCAAGGAGTTGACTACGATGAGACTTTCTCACCCGTAGTGATGCTTAAATCCGTCCGAATCATGTTAGCAATAGCTGCGTATTTCGATTATGAAATTTGGCAGATGGATGTCAAAACGGCGTTCCTTAACGGTTTTCTTAAGGAAGAGTTGTATATGATACAACCGGAAGGTTTTGTCGATCCAGAGAATGCTGACAAAGTTTGCAAACTCCAGCGTTCCATTTATGGACTGGTGCAAGCGTCTCGGAGTTGGAATCTTCGCTTTGATGAGGTGATCAAAGCGTTTGGGTTTGTACAAGTTTACGGAGAAGCTTGTATTTACAAGAAAGTGAGTGGGAGCTCTATAGCGTTTCTAATATTATATGTGGATGACATATTGCTGATCGGAAACAATATAGAATTTTTGGATAGCGTGAAGGGGTATTTGAACAAGAGTTTTTCGATGAAGGACCTCGGTGAAGCTGCTTTCATATTGGGCATCAAGATCTATATAGATAGATCGAGACGCTTGATAGGACTTTCACAAAGTACATACCTTGATAAAGTTTTGAAGAAGTTCAAAATGGATCAATCCAAGAAGGGGTTCTTGCCGGTATTGCAAGGTACAAAGTTGAGTAAGACTCAATGCCCAGTGACTGCGGAAGATAGAGAAAAGATGAGTGTCGTCCCCTATGCTTCAGCCATAGGCTCTATCATGTATGCAATGCTGTGCACAAGACCAGATGTCAGCCTTGCCATAAGTATGGCCGGAAGGTTTCAAAGTAATCCAGGTATGGATCACTGGACAGCGGTCAAGAATATCCTAAAGTACCTGAAAAGGACTAAGGAGATGTTTCTCGTTTATGGAGGTGATCAAGAGCTCGTCGTAAAGGGTTACGTCGATGCAAGCTTTGACACTGATCCGGATGACTCTAAGTCTCAAACCGGATACATATATATTCTCAACGGGGGAGCGGTAAGCTGGTGCAGTTCCAAGCAAAGCGTGGTAGCCGATTCTACATGCGAAGCGGAGTACATAGCTGCCTCGGAGGCGGCAAAGGAAGGTGTCTGGATGAAGGAGTTCATGACAGATCTTGGAGTTGTGCCTAGTGCATTGAACCCAATGACTCTGTTTTGTGACAACACTGGTGCCATTGCTCTAGCCAAGGAACCAAGGTTTCACAAGAGGACCAGACACATAAAGCGTCGCTTCAATTCCATCCGCGATTCAGTCAAGGAGGAGGACATAAGCATTTGCAAAGTACACACGGATTTGAATGTTGCAGATCCGTTGACTAAGCCTCTTCCACGGGCTAAGCATGATCAACACCAAGACTCTATGGGTGTTAGATTCATTACCTTGTAATGCTAGATTATTGACTCTAGTGCAAGTGGGAGACTGTTGGAAATATGCCCTAGAGGCAATAATAAAAGAGTTATTATTATATTTCCTTGTTCATGATAATCGTTTATTATCCATGCTATAATTGTATTGATTGGAAACTTAAATACATGTGTGGATAAATAGACAAACTTTGTGTCCCTAGTAAGCCTCTTCAGGACTAGCTCGTTGATCAAAGATGACCGCGGTTTCCAGGTCATAGACATGAGTTGTCATTTGATAACGGGATCACATCATTAGGAGAATGATGTGATGGACGAGACCCAAACGTTAAACATAGCTTTTTGATCGTATCAGTTATCGCTATAGTTTTCTGCATGTCAAGTATAAGTTCCTATGACCATGAGATCATGTAACTCACTGACACCGTAGGAGTGCTTTGTGTGTGCCAAACGTCGCAACGTAACTGGGTGACTATAAAGGTACTCTACAGGTATCTCCGAAGGTATCTGTTGAGTTGACATGGATCGAGACTGGGATTTGTCACTCCGTGTGACGGAGAGGTATCTCCGGGCCCACTCGGTAATACGTCATCTCAATGAGCTCAAAGTGACTAAGTAGTTAGTCACGGGATTATGTATTACGGAACGAGTAAAGAGACTTGCCGGTAACGAGATTGAACTAGGTATAGAGATACCGACGATCGAATCTCGGGCAAGTAACATACCGACGAGACAAAGGGAACTGTATATGGGATTGCCTGAATCCTTGACATCGTGGTTCATCCGATGAGATCATCGAGGAACGTGTGGGAACCAATATGGGTATCCAGATCCCGCTATTGGTTATTGACCTGGAAGTGTCTCGGTCATATCTGCATAGTTTCCGAACCCGCAGGGTCTACACACTTAAGGTTTGGTGACGCTAGGGTTGTTAGTGAGAATAGTGTATGGTAACCGAAGGTTGTTCGGAGTCCCGGATGAGATCCCGGACGTGACGAGGGTCTCCGGAATGGTCCGGGGACGAAGATTGATATATAGGTTGAGACTGGTCGGAGTCCGGAAGTGTTCCGGGGAGCACCGGGGAGTCGTCGGATGACCGAAAGGGGTTTCGGGGGGTTCCGGCAAGTGTTGCGGGCCCTATGGGCCATAAGTGGGAGACGCAACAGCCCTCTTGGGGCTGTGCGCCCCCCCTTGGGCCCTCCCACCTGCGCATGGGGGCTGGTTCCCCCCTAGGGCAGCCGCACCCCTTGGCTTGGGGGGCAAGGCGCCTGGGGGGGGAAACCCTAGCCCCTGGGCCGCCGCCCCCCCATCTCCCCTTGGCCGCCGCCCCTAGGGGGTAACCCTAGGGCGCCCCCTCCCCTCTCCTCCCCCTATATAAAGAGAGGCAGAGGGAGGGCAGCCACACACGTTCGTGCCTCGGCGCTGCCCTCCCTCTCCCACAAACATCTTCGTCAATCCCGCAGTGCTTGGCGAAGCCCTGCTGGAATTCCTCCACCACCATCTCCACCACGCCGTCGTGCTGCTGGTTTCTCCATCAACCTCTCCTTCCCCCTTGCTGGATCAAGAAGGAGGAGATGTCCCCGAGCTGTACGTGTGAAGAACGCGGAGGCACCGTCCTTTCGGTGCTAGGATCTTCGGCGATCTGAATCGCGGCGAGTACGACTCCATCAACCGCGTTCTTGAACGCTTCCGCTTAGCGATCTACAAGGGTATGTGGATCCAACTCTCCCCTCATAGATGCATCTCCTAGATTGATCTTGGTGACCGTAGGAAAATTTTTTGTTTCCCATGCAACGTTCCCCAACAAAAATCTGGTCTAATAGTTATTGTAGCGATTCCTCATCGCCATGGCTCCTAAGAAGAAGACAGTGCCGCATCAAGATCCCCAAGGTCATGGACGAGGCCATCATTTCAGCGTTCTCGGATGGCTTCCGTGATGTCTACATGGAGGCGGAGCTCGCCATCCACGAAGATCTGTGCACGACCCTGGAATTTTTCAACCTCGCAACCAAGGTTGCCAGAGAGGAGGAGGGGTGCCTCTCCCTCGTCAAGCTCCCCGCTGCTGACCCTGAAGACAAGAAGGCCAGCAGAAATGACGTGAAGCGCAAGGGATTGTTAGTACTCGCGGCTGAGCCAGAGATGAAGCGTGGCTGCGACTACCCAGAGTCATCCAAGAACAGTCGTCCGTTTTGCGCCTCCCCCAACGTGCACAGCCATAACACCCATGACTGCCAAGAGCTAAGGGCCCTCCGCGAAGAGCGCATCAGCCAACGCCCCGAGTGCAGCAACCATGGCTACGGCCGTGGAGGAAGTCGGACCGGGGGACGTTGGGATGATCGCGGCCCCCGCTAGGAGTGGCATGATCAGCCTCGGGAGGACAGTTGGCGTGATTAGCCTCGTGAGGATGCCTGGAGGGACCCGCCTCACGAGGGTGCCTAGAGGGACCAGCCTCGCGAGGACCATCCCCAGGGCAAGGCTGGCCTCCCTCCTCTACTGCCGCCAAGAAGGAACGACGACCAAGATGAGGGGGCTGGGGGCTTCCAGGAGCCTCGCGCCATCACCTGCATCTTGGGCGGAGCGGAGGCCCCGGCCTCTCAGCGCCTCTTCAATCAGTTCGCTCGAGAAGTAAACGCGGCTCTCCCCAAGCTCGAAGCCCCGCGTTCACTTAGGTGGTCCAAGTGCCCCATCACCTTCTGTTCAGCAGACCAGCTCAAGTGCGCAGCAACGGCCGGTGCCCTCCCGATGCTTTGTTCACCCGTCATCAGCAACGTTCAAGTTACCAAGACCCTCATCGATGGCGGAGTGGATCTCAATGTCCTGTCCGTCGAGACGTTCGACAGCCTCCATGTACCATATGATCAGCTACTTCCTACCAAGCCTTTCTCCGGAGTGATCGACGGCTCCACCACCCCTATAGGGCAAATCCGCCTGTCTGTCACCTTTGGCAAGCGCGACAACTACCACACTGAGCTTATTAACTTCGACGTCGCCCACATTCATCTCCCATACAATGCCATCCTCGGGTACCTAGTGTCGGCATCCTGGGTTCCAGGGTACCCAGACTTGCCTGTCTGCGGGCCGCGACGCGCTCCTATCATGGCCTGGTACGGCCCAGCTGATCGACCAGCTGCCCAAGACCCTCGCGAGGGGGCTAGGCCTCGCGAGGAGAACAATATCAAGACCCCCTCAGGAGCGGCCTCGGCTAGGTAGCTCCGGAGGGGCGGAGAATCCAAGGCCAAGAATGCCTCAGGAGGAGGCAGTGACGCACCGCACCAGCGGGTGCTAGTGCGTGCCAGCTGCACAGTTGCCATTTTGGTGGAAAGGAGACAGCGCAGGCCCAGGTTCCCGAGGAGTGGGACAAAGATTTCCCCTTCGATGCAAGAAGACCGAAGAACGCAAGGACGACAGGGAGGATGTCATCACCAAGCCCACCACTGCGACACCACCTAATCGTTTTGCAGGCGAAGACTACTTTTGTCAGGATAGGAACGTCCTTGTGTTCCTGCTCAAAATGGCCGTTGTGGGATCCCTTCCCGCCTAAACATTTCAGGGGAAGAGGACCCTTGCCGCCTATATAAGTAGCTTGAATCTCTTCACTGGATGAGGGCGAGACGCTAGGTACACGTGAGTGGGAGAGATCTTTGTTCACGTCCCTGTGTTCGAACTTCTTGGGTCTGCGGAGCCCGTAATCCGACATTTGGCGCGCCAGGTAGGGGGGCGTGTCGAGATCTCACCTCTCCGACGTCCTCGCTCCCACATCCATGGTGGACACACGCCGAGCACGCGCCGGCCGCCGCGCCGCGAACGTCGCTCAAACGGTGCTCGCGGGAAATGGTGCGCCGCTCCGCCCCAACTCGCCGGTCGCCAACGCCGCCACCGACCCGGCCGTCCACGAGCAGCAGGACTCATTGTTGCCACTGTCCATGCGGCGTGATGGTCGCACGGCGACACCGTCACCCTCGCCGGCCACAGTGTCGTCTTCGCTAGTCCGCCACGGGTCGATCTACCAGCAGCCTATGCTGTTGATGGCGCAGGAGCTCCTGTGCTACCGCCCGGTGGATGACCTATACGACGAGTGGCTCCACCGCATCACCGAGCTCGTCAACGCCGCCGAGGAGGCGCCTGCACCAACTCACTCCTCCCGTCCCCCGTCGCCCATGGCGGGGAACAAGGGCCATGATGTCCCGGCACCACCTCCATTCCACGGCGCCGGCCAGGAGGTGCGGCGCGAGGCTCCGTCGCGTGAGCCGCCCCATAGGGCCCATGCGCGGGACAAGGAGAGCTGCCAAGTGACCCCGCATCCTCAGGCAGGAGATCACGGGCCCCTGTCCCGCAGCGCCAAGACCGCGCACCACAGGAGGTGGTGGTGCCAGCGCCCCAAGAACCAGCACCACAGGCGCAGGGGGTGACTGCAATCATGAGTGTGGCTGGATGTCGCGCCTTAGCTCCTGAGCTACGGCGCCTCGTCTGGCCCGGCAAGTTCAAGCCGGATCTTTCTCCATGCTATGACGGCACCACCGACCCCACGGAGTTCCTCCAACTGTATGATTTGAGCATCGAGGCATCCAATGGCACCGAGCAGGTCATGGCGAACTGGTTCCCCATGGATCTCAAGGATGGCGCACCCTCATGGCTCCTGAACCTCCCCATGGGTTCCATCTCCTCCTTGGGGGAGCTTGGTGAGCGTTTTGTCTCCAACTTCTAGGGCACCCGCGACCGAGCCCCGGCGGCCTCGGATCTGCGCCGCGTGAGGCAGCAGCCGGGGAGACCTTGCAAAAGTACATCCAACATTTCGACACCATGCGCCACCGAATCCCCAGGGTCTCGGACGAGGCCATCATCTCGGCGTTCTCCGACCGCGTCCGCAATGTCAGGATGAGGGAGGAGCTCGCCATCCAAGAGGACCTGTGCACATCCCTCGATATGTTCAAGCTCGCTGCAAAGTGCGCCAGGGCGGAGGAAGGACGCCTCTCCCTCCAGGAGCTGCCTAAAGCGGAGGCGGACGATAAGAAGACCAAGGCCAAAGAAGCAAATTGTAAGGGGCCCGCCGTGCTGGCTGGAGAGCCCGAAGTAAAGCGTGGCTGCGGCTACGACGACCCCCCCAGAGACAACCGTTCGTACTGCGTCTTCCACAATGTCCACAGCCACAACACCAACGACTGTCAGGAGTTCAGGGCGATGCGCGGCGGGCGCGTCGGGCCGTGCCCTGAGCGCAACAACCACAGCTACGGCCGCGGAGGAGGCCGAGGTGGAGGACGCTGGGACGGCAGGAACTGGCGCCAAGGGTGGCGTGAACAGCCTCGTGAAGACCACTGGCAGGAGCAGCCTCGTGACGGCCCCTCGCGCGACCAGCCTCGTGAGGGTCACCCTCAGGGCAACGGATGTATGCCTCCGCTGCCACCACCGCCAAGAAGGAACAACGACGACCGCCAGGGAGATGGAGCATGGGCTTCCAGGAGCCGCTTGCGGTTGCATGCATCTTGGGAGGAGCCCATGCTCGGCTTCCCATCGCATCTTCAAGCAGTTCGCTCGTGAGGTGAACGCGACGCTTCCTAGGCCTGACGCCACATGAAACCTCAGGTGGACCAAGCAGGTCATCGCCTTCGACCCCAAGGACCAGCTCAAGTGCACCGCAGCCCTAGGCGCTCTCCCCATGCTCTGCACCCCGACCTTAAGCAACGTCCTCGTGACCAAGACCCTCATCGACGGTGGAGCAGGGCTGAATGTCCTCTCCTTCCAGACCTTCGAGACGCTGCAGGTCCCCTATGACAAGCTCCACCCGACCAAGCCATTCTACGGAGTCACGGATGGCTCCATGCTCCCGATGGGGCAGGTCCGCCTCCCCGTCACCTTTGTTGACCGCGACAACTATCACACCGAGCTCATCCACTTCGACGTCACCAACACCTCCCGTACAATGCCATCCTCGGGTATCCCGCCCTCGCCAAGTTCATAGCAGCGATCAATCACGGCTACAACGTTCTCAAGATGCCCGGGAGTGGCGGATTCATCACGATCGCCTCCGACGAGAAGGAAGCGTGCGTTCCCTGGAGCGTGCTTACCAGACCGCGACGGTCGAGAGCTCCGATGAGGACGGAGCCATCCTCGCCCTGTAGACCACCCCCAAGAAGAAGAAGAACCTGCCTGCCAACGGACCTCAGGACGCAGGGGCTCTTGACGGTTCCGCCTCAGGACTCGCGCCTGCCGACAAGGCGCCCTCCACCATTGCATATGGGGGCGCGCCCAACGCCCCTCTCAAGACGGGCTCGGGGGCTCTCCTCTGGAGTGTCTCCGGCTTGACCAGCGTCTCGAGGGAGGTGTTCGGGCACCACTTGCTGGTGTGTCTTGACGCGCGTTTTTGTGAGCCCAGCGTGAGCCGTACGGCGCTGGGGGCTCAGGACTTCATCGACCAGGTTACCGAGGAACTTCAGTATGAAAGGCTCATTCGCGGTGGGCGTAACCGCACGGCGCCAAGCTCACCTACCCGCAACCCGAGCGACCACTTCTGCGTTTGCATCGACATTGCGGGTCTCAATCGAGCCGCTTCTTTGGAGCCCTTCTGGCTGACGTCAGTCGGCCGGAGGAGGGCCCTCCCCTGCAGCTATGTCCGCATGCTCTTCGGCTTCCGCAACATGGCTGCCAAGTTCCAGCGCCTCGCTTGGTAGGCTTTGGGGGCTCGGGAGGCTCAGTGGCAGGCTCTCCAGACGGAGCGAGGACCGGACCCCCACGACCATTGAGGGCCTCCGGAGCCCCTGGGCCTCAGGAGCCCGACGATCCATAGGAGCAACCCGCACGGCTTGCGTCTTCAGCCACCCCAACTCTTCTTCGATAAGTGTCAGGTGACGTTTCAGGTATTCAATCGAGGGCGCCCCCCGGGCTGCATGATTCTCGAGCTGCTAGGGGCTATCCCCCCACAGTTGTCCCTTTTTGCGCATGAATCAAGGCTAGTTGCTTCTTACTATATGCATTATCTCTATGCTCGGTGTTCTCACCGCCACTAAGGTCATGAGCCATTTCGAGCCCACTTGCGACCGCCCCATGATTAAGGATTGGCACGACGCCTGTGCTTGGGTCCGTCCCTGCAGCGTCGTTAAACCCAAGGGCTGAGCTCTGTCTCGCGAGCCATTCCCGTGACATCACCTCCCTTGGTCTTTGGTGCCTTGTTCTCGCATGGGCTAATCGTGGATGGATAAGTAGGGGCCCGTGGCAGGTGCCTCGCTCATGCAGGAACTGCGCGCCGGCTATATTTCTTTTGGATTGTTGAATGAGAAGACTGCGCACGACGTCTGTGCTCGGGTCCGTCCCTGCAGCGTCGATAAATCCAGCGGGTGAGCTTTGTCTTACGGGTCGGTCCCGCTAACGTCACCTCCTGGGGTTGTTGGTGCTGCGGCCTTCTCATGCGATGCCCTCTAGAGATGTAGTCGGCGCAGGTCGACACAACACATCGCTTTTCACATTTTGCAGAAGAAGACCCATGTCACATCCCTAGTCTGTGCTTCCATTAGGACTAGCCAGAGTGTGCATCATGTTTAACTTTCCCATAAACTTGAAATGGGGATGACAGAAACCCCAGCACCCCTCTTCTTTCAACTATGGTTTAATAAAATCTTTTCCAATGTACATAAAATGCCCTTCAAAAATGTTCATCATCTTTGCCTTGGTCTTAAACCTCTGCCAAAAATGGTGCACAATTTTCTAGGACAACCTAAGGTCACTGGATTAATTCATATTGTATTTGCATTTGGGCATTTAAATGCTATAAAAAAATTAAAATGCCCAAATAATCATAAACCAAAATGTTCCATGTAGTTTATATTATATAGTGGACATGGTCAGTTTCATCATTTATAAAAATGTTCTAGCGTTTTTATTAATTCAACACAGTTGAAAAAGAAAACAAAACATAAACTAAAATAGAAAACGGGAGGAGATAGAGAGACTTACCAGACCGGCCCACCTGGCGGCCCACCTGGCCGGCCCAGCCCAGCAGCCGCTCCACGCAGCTACTTCCTCTCGCCAGGAAGGTAGAGAGGAGCACGCCAGCGAGCCTGCGGTTACCACGCAGCTGCCCGCCGCCCTGCTTCACTCCCCGCATCCACGACGCCCTGGTTCGCCTCCACCGTCGCCCCACCGCCGCCTCACCATGTCAAGGAGTTTCGCCGTCGTCCGCTTCGTCGAGTAGGCTGAGCCCCGAGCGCTCGCTTGCCCCGGAGCCACCGCCACGAGCACGTCTTCAACCTCAACTGCCGGAGATCCCCTTCGCCATCGCCACCGCACCAGTTCGTCCCCGAGCTCGCCGGCCAGCTCGTCGTCTCAGCTGTGAGCTCCTGGCCGTCCCCGTCCTTCCCGTTTGCCCTGCCGTGCACCACAGCCACCGCAACAGGCTCACCCGGACGCGCCGCCGCACACGCTCGCCGCCGATGTGTCTCCGGCCAGCTAACGGCCCGACCATCGTGCCCACTAGCTTCACCGCCTCGCGTAGATGTTGTAGGACCACTCCACGCGCCTCCACGAGCACTGCACCAACGAGTTCGTCCTCGCCCGAACTCCGGCGGCCACAGGACTCATCGCCAACGTCATTTCTGGCGACCCCGAGCATCAAGTCGTGCACCACTCGACGCGGCTCACTCCCAGCTGCCCGTAGATGTGCTCCGCCATCCTTTTGGTCGCCGGAGGGCGAAATCCGTAGCCTCCACCGCGTCTGGATGTCGTCGGCGGCTAAACGCCGACGAGTCAACCCATTTTGACCAGGGGTTTGACTCCCCTGGGTCACTCACATGTGGGCCCTGCCTGTTAGTCAAACCTAGGTTAGCGCTTAAACTAATCCTAATTAGTTAGTTAACGAACTGTGACACTGACCAATGGGTCCCACTAGACAGCTTTGACCTGGGCCACCCAGTTGACCTGCTGACGTCACTGTGACGTAGTGCTGACGCAGTAAATTCTTTTCTGGATTTTAAATAAATCAAAAATGATTATTTATTTCAGAAAATGGTTTAAACTTCTAAAAATCATATAAAATCAACTGTAGCTCAGATGAAAAAGATTTATATATGAAAAATGATCACAAAAATCCAATCTTTCCATTGGTACTGGTTTCATGCATGTTTAAGCAAGTTAACCTTGTTGTTCACATCAAAACATGATAATGCATTTTAAATATTAATAGTTTGGGCATGGATTTGAATCTTTGATTCAAATGAGCTCAAACCTTTCTGTTTATAGTTGCATTAGCTCAAAACACATTAATCTTGCCATGTCATGAGCATGCATCATATTGTTGCATTTGGTTTTCTATTGATTGTATTGCCGTTGTTCTCCGAGGTAGGTTCTGCTCCCGAGGATACATCTGCGTATCCAACTAAAGAGCAGTACCCGACAACCAATCTGTCAGGCAAGCAACCCATTGATCATTCCGATACAAACCCATCTTCTCGCTCCTGCTCTCTTTTACTGCATTAAGGAAACAACATGTGAAGTGCTATTTGCTGCGGTAGTTGAACCCCATTCCTTTGCATGACATGTCATTGCCACATTAAATAATTGAAACCCACTAGCATGTGTAGGAGTTGACTGAGCCATGTGATGTGTTTCCTACCATGCTATTTGTTTATGCTGCCTGCTATGCTTAGAGTTGTGTCAGGTCTGGTTCATCTGGGTGATGGATTAGAGTGAAATGATCATGTCTGGTAAAGAGAGTGAAGTGTGGAATATGCTTGGTAAAGGTATCGATGAAAGGCCATGTAGGAGTACATGGTGGGTTGTTTCATTAGAACCGTCCATAGGACCTGAGATCTGTATGTGTGATTTAAGATCAGCTACTACCACACATTGGGATCCTTAATTGACTCTCTCAACTTATTAACTGCCCTTGTCCTTTGTCCAGGAGTTGCAACTAGTTTCTGGTGTTTGTAGTATACTGGAGGTCGTGCGCATCGCTGACCGTCGAGGTGGGCTGTGATGCGGTAGGTACGTGGCACGGT
Source organism: Secale cereale (assembly GCA_902687465.1). NCBI lineage: Eukaryota > Viridiplantae > Streptophyta > Magnoliopsida > Poales > Poaceae > Secale > Secale cereale. The sequence goes on along the minus strand of LR738713.1, from coordinate 204,253,781 downwards.
GTACCGGTCGCCCGTTTGGTGACTCGAGAACCCTGTACACATCGTTTGGGGCCGTTAGCGACACCCTGGCTGTCGTGGTTTTGTCACGGCAGATGTCCTAGTGTGAGGACATAGTCGTGAGGCCAACACATCTATGTAGTAGATTGAAAGGGGTTGAGTGGAATCGAGAGACGCAACGTAAGACAAGGATTTAGACAGCTTCGGGCTCCGGGAAACATCATCCGGTAATAGCCCTACATGCTGTTTGAGGCTAGATCACATTATGACCCTCATGGAGCCGCCGGTAAACCGGCTCTCGTTTAGTTGTGTCTAGCCCTAAAGAATATGGCGCCTCTAACTTGTGAGAACTTGTCCCTCTTTGGGGAGCCCTGCCCCTCCTTATATATGTTGAAGGGGAGGGTTACATGACTAGTCCTAGTAGGATTATGATTACTCTATTACAAGGAGTCCTAGTCTTGCTTCCTTTGTAGGAGAATATTCCTTGTGCTTTCTTTATAAACCGGCCCACCATAACATGAACCGGCCTTCTGGGCCTTGGTCCTTGTCATCCGTCCGCCGCCAGCCGGCTTACTAGTGAGTGATATTACTCAGGCATGTTGATTGTAAAGCGTCTGGTCAGGGCGGGTCGCCAGTAAGTCGCCAAGTGTAAACCGGGTCTCAAGTAAACTACCATGTCCGGCCGGGTTATACTTGCGGCCGGGTTACGCCGCGGGGTATATCCCCGACATTAGCCCCCAGTTTAGCTTGGATTTATCCATGGTAAACTATACTGCAAAATAAACACAAGAACAAATTTGACTGGTTGTGCTCCGGGTTAAGAATTTCTTGTAAACCGGCACTTGATCGTCCTTAAGTCCTTGTCATTTCTTCCTTCTGACAATCCGGGTCAGCAGACTAGCTCCATAATCAACTTACTTGCATAAGAAATATTGTAAATCAAGAATCTATTAGAATCGGCCTTCAATCCTCTAACTTGACAAAAATATTGGTCTTCAAATATTCAATTAATATCCTACCAGCTTGAAGATGTAGAATTTGCCGGTTTATAATTGCCAAAATTGCCGGGTTATAAAAACTGATAATTCCGGGTCATGACTGTTATAGACGCCGGGTTATGATTGTTGCCAACGCCGGGTCACACCATTAATCTTCGTGATTTTCCCAAAACTGAGAATATGAAGATGTTCCTCCTTTATATCCATATTACCTGTAGCCCCCAAGTTTTAAGAAGAGAACATAGTTATAGATTAAGACTTGTTTCATTATAAATGTTGAAACTTGAAGAAATCTAGATTGTTCATCCCAATCACTAGTAAAAACTGAATATTCCACATAAGTAGCCCCCAAGTACCGGGTTGTCATGCTTGCAGCAACCTGGGACTTGTAATTGCCTAATGCTCAAAAACTTCAACTAGTGTAGCCCCCAAGGGTCGGGTCATTATGCAATGTAACTCCCATCAAGGGGCTTGAACCCACGTCCACAAGGTTAAGAGCTTTGTGCTTTACCAATTGAGAAGTGGACCCTTCAATATAAAGGATTAATACTTGTGTACCTTGAATTATTGACAGGAGCAATTGGTAGCCCCCAAGGGCCGGCTCATTATAATGTAATGAGTCTGGTCATCAATAAGGTGAGCAAAAAATAACTTTACATTAGCCCCCAAGTATGATGGTGCATGCTTGCAGCGACATGAGACTTGCATATTTGATGTAATGTCATCTTGAATAATGTAGCCCCCAAGTGCCGGGTTGTAAGCCTACAGCGACTCGGGACTATTCCTTTGTAAAATAAATCATACCTTTGACAATATGATATCCATTGCGCTGAAACGACTTTGAAAACCTCAATCAAAATACTGGTTATTGATAACCATAATAAACATCCAACCATGTTGTCTATTTAAAGATTTGAAGAATATAATCCGGTTTGAAGACATGTTCCAGTAATGTTTGATCACAACCATGCCGGGTTAATAAATACCGGTCATTATTTTATCTCATACTGGCGACTTATAGTCAAAAGCCAGGCCGATTTAATAAACACCGTTCATTTATCTGATCTCATAGTGGCGACTTATAGTCAAAAGCCAGGCCGATTTAATAAACACCGGTCATTATCTTACCTGCCTCTGTGATTAAGTGTACCACAATAAACCTTAATCCGGCAGGAAGAAATAATGATCTAAGGTGAAGTGCCGATGACTCCCTTGATTATTTGTTGATTCCTCATGAGAACCGAACCGAGTTATGATGAACTCTGGTTTAGCTGTAGTTAGTACTGGTGTTTATAACCCAGAGTAGAGCTCCTGTAAAGACAGATGTAGTGGCAACTTATAGTCATACACTCCCTGTATCGATGGACTTGGTTAAAAATCATTAACCTTGAGGATAAAGATTTGATAAAACATAAAAAATAAAAATAAAGTTTTGGGCAAATAAGACCATGTAGTCGAGGCTTTTCACGAGCTGCCAAGCTCCAAATTCGAGGCTTTTTATGAGGTACCAAGCTACTGTCATTAACAATTTTAGCTAAGCCTGTTAAGATGATCCGCAATCCTTAACCAAATAATCAATGTCAAATGCTACCAATGTTCAAAATCTTGTAAAGATTTGACTTGTGTAATCACTTCATGATCGTCAATTTAACGTTACCAAGTTCAGGGTCCCGAAGGATTGACTTGTGTGTACGTTCGACGGGTCATACCAGGTTTACCTGGGCGGCGTGATTTACTTGATGCAGGCAGGTTAATCCGGGGTTTTAGGTGTATACACCAAGCTTCCAAGCTGTGTTCACTACAAGAGTTTTCAACACGCTGATGAACTTGCATCAGGAGCCCCTAGGTAGCGTTTGAGCGTTGCTCGTCGGGGCCTATGTGTGAGTTGTGCTAGGCATCAAAACTCTCTTTTTCCCCTCATCATCATGTGGAAATTGCCGAAGCAACCAGAGTTGTGCCCTTATGATGGCCTTGATGCGGTCGCCGGTTTAAGAGGCCATAGGAACTCCCTTGCCCACAGAAGCCCCCATGTGATACTCTTATGATGGTCTTGGTTTGGTCGCCGGATCAGGAGGGTGGTCAGAACTGCACTTTATAAACAGAAGCCCCCATGTGACATATTTCTGAGCTGTGCTCGCCGGGTACCTATGTTTGAGTTAAGTTGTGCAACAAACTCTCTTTGGTCCCTTTAATAAATAACTGTCCTGTATATCAAAATATACTGATCAAAGTAACTCTTTTCTTGATGAAAACAATATATACCAAGAAAATAGATTTAGATGGATATCACCTGATCTATTTTGACCTTATAATCCTCATCGGTGTCTGTTTAGCCAACCAGGTATGTTGAATAGACTGGACCGCAGGGCGGACAGTAAAATGACCGCAGCATCAGAGGCAGCACAGACACATGAGTCGGCCGCAGTGTTGTAAGCCGGTGCAGATGAGCAAGTTGTCCTCCGCGTCGTAAACCGGTGAGGTCGCGAAAGACGGCCACGGCGTGGTAAACCGGCGCGGGAGTCCGTTGAGTAACGATGACCCCTTGTGCCAAATGATGTTGGGGTGCCTCCATCTCCGCGGTATAACACCACTTTGTAATGAATAATTTTCCTGCGTATAAAATACGACAGGGCGAGGTATTTTTGCTCGGATGAATTAATATGTATTAAAAATAAATAGGATAGATATCACCTGGTTCGCCCGGACAACAGATGAGTCGGCCACAGCATTGTAAGCCGGCACGTACGGGCGAGTTAATCATAGGCGCGATCCCGGCAAGTTGATGTAAACCGGGCCGTAAGGGTGGCGTCTTGCACGCATCCATTCACCATGTAATGCGGCACAGACAAACGCCGGGCAGGACATTGCTAGTGCGTGCTTCATACCCCCAGTATAAAAATGATTTCACCTGTATATAAAAACACCAATAGGGCAGTGTAATGGTCCTCAGAGGAATTAAAATGTCCTGATAAAATATATAGGAGGGATAACACCTGATTTGCTCGAACAACAGATGGGTCGGCTGGAGCCAACGGGCTAGTTGTCCTCCTCGTTGTAAGCCGGCGCGGTCGCGAAATATGGCCAAAGCGTTGTAAACCGGCGCGGTCGCGAGAGATGGCCACGGCGTTGAAAACCGGCGCGGACGGGCGAATCGGCCAAGGCATCATAAGCCGGCGTGGGCAGGTGCAGACTGATGAGTCGGCCGCAGCAGTGGTTGCCGGCGCAGGTACGAGACTTGGCCACGACATTTAAGCCGGTGCGAGCCTTATGATGTCATTTTTGTAGTAGACTTTTCCCTGCATAAAATACATTGAAAGATAGAGTAATTGTTTCCAGCTGAATTAATATATGCATGGATGGATATCACCTGATTTGTTCGATCGATGGATGATCCGTTCAACATGGCAGAAGCGGCTTAAGCAGACTGGCAACTCCATATAACCCTCGGCGCCTCAACGTGCGACAAGGGTCGCTTAACACCTGATTTAGTTGGGCACCAGATGATTCGCCCGAAGATCCAGCGCCAAATACGAAGTGTAGATCATAACTACACTCCGCCATCTTCTCCACTCTTGACTTGATCATAGCAGCTCTACGGCTCGTTGGAGGCCAGCGGGTTGTGGCACTGGCGGAGTCCGGCCGCGGGCGACCGGGTGAGCGGCTCTAGCGGACGCCGGAGGACAGGGCCGGCTTAAGGTGCGGTGGCGACGACTGAGGCCGCCGCGACAGCAACTGGAGGTTGAGGCGGATTAGAAGCGAGGCATGCGGCCGGCTTGGAGCGTTGTTCGCGGCAGGCCCTGGCAGTGGAACCAGACTACTTGAAGTGGGAGATTCGAGGGGGCGACTTGGAGCAGAGGTGAGACCAAGGTGACGGCCGGAACGGCTACAAACAGAGGCGAGCGGGAACTCGAAGGTGCAGACGCACGGCAGAAACAGATTCCCAGTGGAGACTCTGACACGGTCGAGGTGGAATGGAGCCGGCTGCTCGAAAACAAAGACCGAAGCGAATACCAAATCCGTGGCCTGATCCACTCCCCGTCGATGATGACTGGGTAGAGGCTCTTAATATAATATAATCGATCTGTCCGCCAAATCTCTGTAGAGTTGAAAAGAAGGTACGCAGTGTACAGGACCAGTACTCCAATCTTTAGCAAAGATGTAACATCCCAAATTTTCAATTGGAATGTTATACATAGATCATATTGCATTTCAGGTTTTTGCATTTTTTTTGTGGTGTTCCTCAAAATTCTAAGCAACTCAAGGACCTACGGAGAGAGTTGGGAATTTTACCATTTTCGTATTTGAGTTCGCTCGAATGCCGGTACGAGGACAGTGTGTTTCTAATTATTTTTCTCTCCTAAAAATATTTCTAAATACAAAATATGAGCGGAGATAATATGACTTCTCCAAAATAACAGAAATATTGGAGGAAAAAAATTAAAATCACTTTCGGTATTTTTCTGGATTTATTTGCGGATTTATTTGCATAGGAAAAATGCACATTTTCAAAATTGCATTTAGGTCCGGGAAAAATGTTCACTTTGTCCTAAATATTATTAGAGGACGGTGAAAATTTATTTCGGGAGTTTTGGAGTCCGTTTAGTATTTCTTTCGTTAGTTTTTCTGCGTCGGGACTCTTTTAAAAAAAAATAGGAAACCGACTTGGATTCGTGAAGGCCCAGGACTCTCGG
>LR738713.1:204201806-204248085 GCA_902687465.1 Secale cereale | reverse complement strand
CGCTCGAATGCCGGTACGAGGACAGTGTGTTTCTAATTATTTTTCTCTCCTAAAAATATTTCTAAATACAAAATATGAGCGGAGATAATATGACTTCTCCAAAATAACAGAAATATTGGAGGAAAAAAATTAAAATCACTTTCGGTATTTTTCTGGATTTATTTGCGGATTTATTTGCATAGGAAAAATGCGCATTTTCAAAATTGCATTTAGGTCCGGGAAAAATGTTCACTTTGTCCTAAATATTATTAGAGGACGGTGAAAATTTATTTCGGGAGTTTTGGAGTCCGTTTAGTATTTCTTTCGTTAGTTTTTCTGCGTCGGGACTCTTTTAAAAAAAAAATAGGAAACCGACTTGGATTCGTGAAGGCCCAGGACTCTCGGCTTTATAAGCTAGCGCCCCAGCCCAGCGCCTCACCCCTGCCCTAACCCTAGCGCCGCCGCAGCCCAAGCCGCGCCGCCGTCGCCACCCGTCGCCGCCCGCGCCGCCGCCGCTCGCCGCCGCCACCCGCCGCCGCCCTGCCGCCGACGCCTGCCGCAGCGTCGCCGCCCCGCAACCACCGCCGCGCCGCCACCTCGCCCCGACGGACCATCCCGCCGCCGGACCGCCATTGCCGGAGTTCGTCGTCGAGGTATATCGGTTTTTTTAGAAACCGATCGGTTTAGTAAAAACCATAGTTTCGTTTTTTATTAGATTAGATCGGTTCGTTTTTTTGGTTTAGTTATTTAGCGGACGTTCGTCCGTACGTTCCTTTTAACGAACGGTTTTCATTAGTTAACCGCAGACAGCGAACGTTCGTTCGTTAGCCTGTTCGTCCGTTTTCTTTTTCGGGGTATTTATCCGCGGTTATTCCGATCGCGATTTCTTCCCGATCTTGTTTTGCGTTTTTCTTTTCGCTCGAGAGTCGGAATCAGGTGATTCAAAATCCCAGATCTTCGTCTCGATGCCCTCTTTACGTTTAATCAACTTGAACAAAGTTTTGGTTACTGTAAATTTGACTTTAGGCCAACTAGTAAACCGGAGCTCGTTTCTTTCGCAGTTTGAGTTTCGTTGCTTCTTTCGAGTTGATTCTTTTTGAAAATCGGAGTTCTTAAGTTGAACTTTCTGGTTAGATCTTTTATTTGAGTTTTACCCATGCATTAGCTAAGTACTTATTGTGTGCTTGTTCGATTGCGATAGAGTACCCGGAGTGTGCCGCTTGCTACTTTGAGTCTCTAGGTTTTGCGGATCATCAGCAAGGCAAGTAACACTTTGATCATGCTTTCCAATTACCCAGTTTTCATTGCATTAGTCCAACCCTCACACTTTGCATGAGTAGGATCAATTAACTTGTGGGATTGGGAAGTAGTTTGAGGTAGTACCTATTACCTGCATTACATTCAAACCTTTGGGAGTTACTTCTATGTCTGCTGTTAGGACATGCTATGCTCGTAGAAGTGGTTTGGGTTTGAGTGAAATCCATGACAGATGTGAGTTTGTTAATTAATGGTTCAACTTAAGGTGGGAACATTAATACACATCTGGGTGGAATGAGGCATCTGGGTATTCCAGTGATTGCCTGTTTTTCTTTTGGACCGCCACCCAGGCTCAAAGGGATCATGAGATTTTTCATACTAGAAACTTCCGTGTGCAGCCACATGCCAATATGGGCTCTGGCATAGTTGAGTAAGTTGTGTGAAACCTTTCCATGATGGGCTAGCAGATGTAGTGGGTTTTGTAGGTGTACCGGCCTATCTATCTGGTTAAGGGGACCTCTTCGGAAAGACTGTGTCTCGGTCATCCGTTTCTCAAACACCATGCAGTGCGAGAAACCGAATGGAGGCGATCGAGTCTTGTGGGGAAAAGTGCACAAACCTCTGCAGAGTGTACAAACTGATCATGATTAGCCGTGTCCCCGGTTACGGACGTTTTGAGTATCTAGTGCTTGGATTATCCGGTGAATCTCATCATGTTAATCTAATTAAATTTTGTTGGGTTTAATGATTAATTTAATTGGGGTTGAGAGGATGTCTATCCTCTCAACGATGTTTCAACTACCATGATAGTTAATTAAAAATCTATTCCTTTGAAGTAGGGAAAAAATGGCTTTACGCAAAAACTTAACCATAGAGCTTTCCACGAGCCATATTGCATGTTGTATAGCCTTACTATCATTGCATTCTCTTGTGTTACCTTGCCAGTATATTCCATGTGCTGACCCGTTTTCGGGCTACAACGTTTCATGTTGCAGACTTTTCAGACGATGAGTAAGATGCCCCTTTTAGGTCGTGGTTCTATACTCAGCGATGCCGCTGGAGTTGATGGACTCACTTATCTTCCAAGCCTTCCGCTGTAATCGTGTTAGATGGCCTTCAGGCATATTTATTGTAATAAGTTCATCGTTGGACTATAGATGTAATAAGTGTGTGATTGCTACTCTGTTATAAATCCTTCAAATACTGTGTGTGTCAGCATTACAGATCCAGGGATGACACTGATGCACAGAGATCAGACTGTTTGAGGCCTGGTCGCTACAAGATGGTATCAGAGCACACGCTGACTGTAGGACACGACCACTAAGACAAGCCCTAGAGCACTATTCACTCTTCCCTTTTCTGACTCCTCATCTTTTCTACTCTTTACGATGGTAGAAGCAAAGCACAAGTTCATGCAACCGGATGAAGAAACACCGTTTGGACGACACCTGAAGGAAGTTACCAGATATCTAAACATTGGACTACCAAGTTTCACCAGAACCTACAATGCCACTCTACCTGAGGAGGAGCGTTGGTTGATTCAAGCTCAAGTTCCAGGAAGGACGTTCGCACCTGTCACCTCGCTCATAGCATTTTCCTTTAATGCACCTACATGGAGCCTAGGAAGGAGCATGGCAGCCCACATTGCTATGGGAAGGATTGGAGAAGTCTACAAGCAGGAGCTAAAGGACACCGTCTACCAGATTTGTGGACGCCGAGATGAGAACTGGGATATGATCAGCACCCGGAAGGATAGGTCCATTGCAGCATTCATCCTGGAGTTGAACCACCATATTCGTCGCCAGGAGCACCAGATGTGTGCAGGGATGATAGATTTGAAGAAGGCCCTAAATAGGAATTTGGAGTTAGAAGAAGAACTCAAGTCTACACGCGACGGATATGAGGAGGAGATGAAAATACTGGTGGAGAAGAATGATGATTTGACCCAGAAGTTAGGGATACTCATGGGAGAAGAAGACGAGGAAGAAGAACCCAAGGAAATTCCACCGGAAGACTATATCATTATAGATGACACAGATTCGGAAGCTGAGGATAGCAAGGACGAAGACTATGAAGATGAAGCTGGAGCAGATATTATGGAATCCTCTGTCGATCAATATTTTTAGATGACCACCCTGTGACTAGTAGTTTACCTCCATATATTAGTCTTACAACACCTTTGTAACGATCTTAGATTCGTAAGACCTTGTTTGAAATTGATTGGTGTGATATGATTGTGTGTTTGTCTCATGTGCATATGGGTAGTGATTTCCCTTAGACCTCTTTTCTATTCTAATCTCTTCCCTCTACACCCATCAGATGCCTCCAAGACTGGAATTCGAGTTTCCCCCTGAGCTCACCCAGTTGATCCAGCAGCAGAACACCCTGATGCAACTTCTTGTCCAAAACACTCAGAACAACCAGAACAACAACAACAACCCTCCACCACCACCACCCGTGGACAACCTGACACGTTTCTTAAGGTTGCAACCACCCATGTTTGCTAGCAGCATCGAACCAATAGTGGCTGATGACTGGCTACGCAAGATTGGAAGGGACTTGACCACTGCTAATTGCTCGGATGCTGAGAAGGTGCGATTTGCCGCACACCAGTTGTCTGGACCAGCCGCAGCATTGTGGGAGAATTACACAGCCACTTACCCCGTAGCCAATGTGACTTGGGATCGGTTTCAGCAAGCTTTTCGTACCGCCCATGTCTCAACTGGAGCCATGAGTATGAAGAAGCAGGAGTTTCGCAATTTGCGCCAAGGAAATCGTACTCTGGCCCAGTACGTGGATGAGTTTAGTACCCTATCTCGTTATGCCCCAGATGATGTGGCCACAGATGCCACTAAGCAGGAGAGATTCATGGAAGGGCTGAATGATGAGATGAGTGTACAGTTGATGGTGGCAACTTTCAATAACTACCAGGAGTTGGTTGACCGCGCCCTAATTATTGAAAGGAAGCATCAACAGATTGAAAGTCGCAAGAGGAAGTATGGGCAAGGAAAGTTTAATTCTGGAGCTCAACAGAAGCCCCGTTTTACCCCTAAAACGGTAGGACAGTTTCAGCATACCCATGGAGGAAGTAGCTCGCACAACCACAATGGCACCAAGAATGGCAATGGAAATGGGAATGGAGCTGATGGAAACCAGAGCCGCCCTACACCGTCCACACCCACCAAGAGAGATTTTAGCCATGTCACTTGTTACAAGTGCGGGAAGAATGGACATTATGCCAATGAATGCCCAGAAGCTAAGAATGGGAACGGCAATGGAAGGGTCGCGAAGAAGCCCAACCCGTTCAACAAAGGACAAGTGAACCACGTGACCGTGGAGGAGGTAGAAGAGCAACCAGATGATGTTGTTGGTAAGTTTTTGGCTAAGACATTTACCGCAATAGTTCTTTTCGATACTGGTGCATCGCATTCATATATTTCAAGGGGATTCGTAAATAGACATAGGATATCCACCCGAGTTCTTAAGACCCCCATGTTAGTAAGTTCAGATTATATGGCACACCAAGGATGTTTTCAGACGCCATTGATCATAGGACGCCATACTTATCCCTCTGACCTAATAGTCCTGGAGTCACAAGGATTGGATGTGATATTAGGTATGGATTGGCTATCGAAGTATGGAGGAAACATTGACTGTGCCAGTAAGTCTATTTTTCGCACCACCCCGGAGGGAAAAAGGATTAAGTATGTATCTAGGCATTCGCCTATAAGGACTCAAGTACATTCTCTCACGGGAGTTGTTCAGGAGGAAGTGCCAGTAGTGAAGGATTATCCGGATGTGTTTCCAGAGGAGTTATCTGGCATGCCACCGGATAGAGATATAGAGTTATTGATTGAACTTTTGCCAGGCACCGGGCCAATTTCTAGAATAAGTACACATCCGGATAGAGTCATCCGGATGTGTTTCCAGAGGAGTTACCTGGCATGCCACCGGATAGAGATATAGAGTTATTGATTGAACTTTTGCCAGGCACCGGGCCAATTTCTAGAATAAGTACCCAATTTCTAGAATAAGTATTTGGAGGTGATAAAGAAACAGATTAAGGAGTTACTGGATAAAGGGTTCATACGCCCAAGTTCTTCGCCTTAGGGTTCGCCAGTACTTCTAGTGGAGAAGAAGGATGGATCGTTAAGAATGGTTGTTGATTACCGTGGATTGAATGAAGTAACGATCCAGAATAAGTACCCATTACCAATGATCAATGATTTGTTCGATAGATTGCAAGGAGCTAAGATATTTTCTAATATCGATCTGCGATCAGGGTACCATCGATTGAAGATCCGAGAGCAGGATATACCTAAGACGGCCTTTACCACTAGGTATGGGTTGTACGACTATACCGTTATGTCGTTTGGTCTGACGAACGCACCGGCATGCTTTATGAACCTGATGAACAAAGTGTTTATGAGGTATTTGGATAAGTTCGTCGTAGTGTTCATAGATGATATATTGATTTTCTCGAAGGATGAAGAGGAGCATGCAGAGCATTTGCGATTAGTGTTGGAGAAGCTCAGAGAACATCAGTTATATGCCAAGTTTAGCAAATGCGAGTTTTGGTTGAAGGAAGTCGGATTTCTCGGACACATTATATCGGGAGAAGGAATAGCAGTAGATCCCGCTAAGGTGGACACTGTGACCCATTGGGAAGCACCAACGACAGTTGGAGAGATCCGGAGTTTTCTGGGACTGACAGGATACTACCGGAGGTTCATCGAGAATTTCTCGGGGATTGGAAAGCCAATGACGGAGTTGTTAAAGAAGGACACCAAGTTCAGCTGGACAGAAGAATGTGAGGCCAGGTTTCAGGAATTAAAGAAGCGCTAGGTCTCATCCCCTATGTTGATTCTGCCAGATCAACATAAGGATTATGAGGTGTACTGCGACGCTTCACGTCGAGGACTTGGAGCAGTTCTTATGCAAGAAGGAAGAGTTGTTTCGTATGCTTCACGACAACTAAAACCTCATGAACTTAACTATGCCACCCACGATTTGGAGTTAGCAGCCGTAGTGCATGCATTGAAGACGTGGAGACATTTTCTTATTGGAAACCATTGTGAAGTATATACGGATCACAAGAGTTTGAAGTATATATTCACTCAGAAGGAGCTGAATCTTAGGCAAAGGAGATGGCTGGAACTCATTAAGGATTATGACATGAGGTTGCATTATCATCCCGGAAAGGCTAACGTAGTAGCCGATGCGTTAAGCCGTAAGAGCCATGTCAATACCCTAAAGATGGAAGAATTTCCAAAGGAGTTAGCCGAGGACCTACGAGAACTATGTATGGAGATAGTTCCAAGAGGCTATGTAGCAACGCTAGAAATCCAGTCAACCCTTATGGATAAAATCGGAGAAGCTCAGAAAGCTGACCAGGAGGTTGTCGCTATAAAGGAGAGGATGAGCGAAGGAAAAGCTAATGTTTTCGTGAGGATGAACACGACACCCTATGGTTTGAGGATCGAATCTATGTGCCTAATGTCACATCCCTAACTTTACTTTGCCCTAGGATAGTTTTTGCCTGTGCATCATGTTTAAAATTTTGTTAAACTTGAAATGGGGATGACTAAACCCTAGCACCAAATCAAAAACAATTAGGTTTAACCTAAAAATATTTTCAATAAACCCAAAAATTGCCTTCAGTAATGTTTGATAATTTTGGCAAGGGTTTTGGTCCAAACCAAAAATATTGAACATTTATGGGGAATTGTTTGGGCTTGATTTAATTCACTAATGTTTTTGAGTTGGAGCAAATAAATCTTATAATTATTTTTAATGCTCCAATTATTCTGAAGACATTTTGTGGAGTTTTGGAATAATCCATATTGCTTCCACAAATAATTTCAGAAGCAACAAAAATGGTTTAGTATTAGTACTAAATCAAAGTAGATCAAAACAAATACTCCCTCCGTCCCAAAATAAGTGACGCAAAAGTGACTCAACTTTGTAGAGTCACTTTTGCGTCACTTATTTTGGGACGGAGGGAGTAGAAAACAGTATTAAAAAGAGCAAAGACAGAAACTAACCTAACTTACCTGTGCGGCCTAGCACTGTAGCCAGCCCAGCCCACCACCACACCCCCCTCTGTCGTCTTCTCCCCCTCGCCCCGAAGTAGCTGCGTGCCCGGCATGCCGCAGCCACGCCACCACTTCCTCCCTGCCTATCTGCCTCTCCCCGGCCCCTCTAGCGACGCCCGGAGATGCCCCGGAGCCACCTCGACCTCTCCCCTCACTCGCTGCTCTCTCCTCCCTCCTCTGTTTCTCTCGCACGCGGCCACCGAAAGGAGCTCGTCGCTGCCGCCCTGAACCACCGCGGCCACCGGCCACCGCACGCCTCGCCAACATGCCAAGGAGAACCGCCGCAGCTCCGTCCTTCTATTTCATCAACGTACTCAAGCTGGGGAGCACCGCAACGCCTTCAACGCCGTCGTCTTCAATCTCCAGCACCCCCGATCGCCGGAGATGCCCCGACATCGTCCGACCTCCTACGAGCCCACTGAGACGCAAGCTGCAACCTATGTGAGCTCCTCCGTCGTTTGCCCCTCCTCCCCATGCCTCTTGATCACTATAGCCACTACTTCGACTGAAGCCGAAGCTCGCCGCCGCTCGGGCTGGTCGCCGGCGCCACCCCGGTGACCTTTTGGTCACACCACCAACTCCAACGAGTTTGCGAGCACCCGTAGAGACCGTAGGTGCAAACCTCAGCTCCTCCCGCGCATCGTTTCGTTAAATCCGTCGCCACCAGAGCTTCAGCCGCCGCGGACCTCGTCGCCGGTGCCTCTGCAGGCCTCCCCGCGCCCAGCCATGCGCACCCCTAGATGCGGGCGGGTGAGGGCTTCCTTCTGGTTCCCTCGGCACGCCCAGCCGCTGCCCCTAGCTCCACTCCGGCGATCCGCCGCCGCACTGTGAGGTCGCCGGCGCTTAATCCGGCGACGCTGACGTGGCCTAATTAGTTTAGGCACTAATGACCCCCCTGGGTCAATGACAGGTGGACCCAGGCCCCTAACTAATTAAAGTTTAGATTTAGCTTAGTGTTATTTATCTCTGTTAGTTAGATTAGACACTGACATGTGGGCCCCGTGTCTGTTTAGTTTAGTTTTAGACTTTTAGTTAGTGCTGAGAGACTGACCAGTGGGACCCACTGGTCAGGATTGACCCGAACAGCCCATGTTGACTTGCTGACGTCACACAGACGTCATGCTGACGCAGTAACTATTTTCTGGAATTTTAAATAAATCAGAAATGATTTATTTATTTCTGAAAATAGCCAAAACTTCTAAAAATCACAGAAAATAATACCTAACTCAGGTGAAAATAATTTATATATGAAAATTGATCAGAAAAATTCAAGAAATCTGTTTATGGCATTTTCATGCATGTTTGAATAACTTACAGCCACTGTTTAGGACAATTTGAATAAATGGCATTTGAATAATCACATATGGAGTTTGAATTTGAACCTTTGGTTCAAACCAACTTCATTTAATTGTGTTGCTAGTTGCATTAGCTCAAATCATAACGTAATGCCATGTCAGGATCATGCATCATATTGTGCATTGCATTGATTGTGTTTCTTTCTCTGTTGCCGGTGTTGTTCCCTTTCAGTAGACGTGTTCCGACGATGTGATCGATGACATCGATGAAGACCCATTGTTATCTTCAGAAGTGCCAGGCAAGCAAAACCCCGTTGAGCATTCCAATACAATCCCACTCTCTCGCTCTTTCTCTCTTTTACTGCATTAGGACAAGAGCGCTTCAACTGTTACCTGCTGCGGTAGTTGAACCCCTTTCCATTGTATGACCTGTCATTGCCACAGTAAATAGTTGAAACCCACTAGTATGAGTAGGAGTTGTTTGAGCCATGTTGTGCCTACTCATTCATGCTTTCTGGTTATGCCTGCTATTACTTAGAGTTGTGTCAGGTGTGATTCATCGGGGATGAATTGGAAGGGTGATGAACATGTCCTACTGTGTGTGAGCTAAGTGTGTGAACACGCATGTTGGAGTACATGGTGGGTTGTCTCATTGAAGCCGTCCTCAAGAACTGAGTTCTGTCTTGGTTGATCCATGAAACAGCTACTACCACACATTGGGATCCTTAATTGACTCTCTCGACTTATTAATCAACATGATCTCTGTCCAGGAGTTGCAATTAGTTTCTGGTGTTTGTAGTTTACTGGAGGTCGTGCGCAGCGCTGACCCTCGGGGTGGGCTGTGACGCGGCAGGTACGTGGCACGGTGTACCGATCGCCCGTTTGGTGATGCGGGAACCCTGTACACATCGTTTGGGGCCGTGAGCGACACCCCAGCCGGATCTCCCCACGGATGGAACCTGGACGAGAGACTTGTGTGGTTAGTCAGGTCGTGGCCGACACCCTCGCCAGGCTTCCGCTTGAAGGTTGCCGAGATACATGACGTGTATATGGCGGTAAGTGGCGAGAGCGTGTGTGAAGAAGTACACCCCTGCAGGGTTATATATATAATCTATTCGAATAGCCGTATCCGCGAAAATGGACTTCTGGGTTACCTCTACAGTTCATAGACAAGTGGAAGTGGATACTCTAAAACGCGCAAGATAAGCGTGAGTGCTATGGATGGCCTTCTCGTAGGGAGACGGGAGCGGATCGATAGTGGTGTATTGATTGGTGAATATGTGGACTTGTGTGCGCCACCTCAAAAGAGTTACTTGCAGTCGTAGTTTAGGATAGCCACCGAGTCAAGCTAGCCTGCTGCAGTCAAACTCCACCACCCCTTTGTTGATACTGATGCATATGTAGCTAGTTCTGATGTAAGTCTTGCTGAGTACCTTTGTACTCACGTTTGCTTAATTATGTTTTTGCAGAGAGACTTCAGTCTCGCTAGTGGTTCCGTGTGGACTTCGACGTTTAGCTTGTTACCTCAGCTACGATCTTGTACCCTTGGGAGGGTCTGGTAGATAGTCAGGCTTCTCAGCCTTTTCATTTGTAGTTGTCTGTACTCAGACATGTTATGCTTCCGTTGCCTGTATGCTCTGTATGTTGGGTCATGTGACCTCTGTTTGTAATAAATGCTATGATGGCTCTTCTGGGCCTTTATCTATATGAGTTGTTGAGTTATGTTGTGATGCCTTGTTGTACACCACATACTTGCATGTTATGCGTACGTGTAATGTGTATTGCTATGTGTGGGATCCGACACCTAGTTGTTTACCTTTGGTAGCCTACCTTATAGGGAAATGTCTCCTAGTGCTTCCACTGAGCCTTGGTAGCTTGCTACTGCTCCGGAACACTTAGGCTGGCCGACATGTGTCCTTCTTCGTTCCTGTGTCTGTCCCTTAGGGGAAATGTCACGCGTTGTTCCTTTAAGTCCTTGTAGCTTGCTACGACTTGGGTTCATACGTTGATGACCGACACATTCGTTGCTGGGTCATGTATGCCTGTCCCTGTAATTTAGTGCCACTTTTGGTTTATAACTAGTCATGTCGGCCCGGGTTCTCTGTCATATGGATGCTAGCGACACTATCATATACGTGTGCCAAAATGCGCAAACGGTCCTGGCCCAGGTAAGGTGGCACCCGTGGGGATACCGTGTGTGAGGCCGCAAAGTGATATGATGTGTTACAGGCTAGACCTGTGTGACTTAGGATCGGGGACCTGACAGCGTTTGGTATCAGAGCCTCACTGCCTGTAGGATTAGCAAGCCAAACTGGTCGAAGTCGTGTCTAGAAATTCATTAGTTATGTAAGGGAATTGATTGTGGAAGGGAACGTAAGGCTCTTTTTACTCCTTTACCTTATGACCTTCTGATCTGAGTCATCCTCTTCTTTTCTACGGGGTTAAGAAACTAGGATTCTCATTCTATTTATCAGGATCACGTTAATGGTGGATTCAAACCTCAGTTCAGTTCCTACTACTTCTGATTGATAAACTGTTGGTCTCAGAACCTTGACATTATGATATTGAGTGGTTATGCTATCTTTGTGCATGAGTCTCAAAAGTATTTTTGAGCATTTGCAGCCGTTAAGTTGTCCAAGTCATTACAGGTTTCTAAATAATCTGATGCATTTGCAAATCTTTCCTTCATGTTCCGATGTACCTTTGGGCCAGACTAAGCACACTAGTCAGTGTGTTGAGGTACTCTGCTACCTCGACATATATGTTGGACTTATTATTATGACCCTAGGCGTCTTAGAGGATCACCCAGTAATCTAGCAATGCTTTATATTCTCAGTGTGATGATTCTGGCCATTATTCTCGAAAGCATCCCGTGATGCCATTTTGTTGGTAGGCATTCTATTCCTGGGTTCTTGAACCCAAGATTCTTTCTACCTGCTTCATGTTGGTAGTATTTGCTCGTCCCTTTAGGATATTAGTAACCTTGTGATAATCCTCGAGGTCCGTGGTATATCATTCTTCCAAATACCATGAACCATCCTTGGCAGAAGTTCTTCTGAACCAAAAGATCACAACCAGAGTGCTCCTGAGTAGTACTCCATTCATATGTGACTCTGCCAATTCTACTTTATGCATGGGTTATCCGGAAGAAATGTGTTGAACTCGTTCAACATGTTAATCTATGCATCCACAACTCAGATGTTATATGTTCCTTGAGTTGTCTCCTTTTAGTTGTATTATGACCCTCGTCTATCAGTTGGTAGTCAGGAGTAGTTGTGCATTTGTGTTCATCGATGCCTTTTACTCTTGTGGTCTGTCAAGCCATTCTATTCTGGAATGACTAGGAGAACCAAACTCCAGTACCTTATCCATATCCAGGATTGGGTCAAAGAAGTTGTACTCCACAGATGAAGAATGTTAATCCAGCTTCTAATCTGTTCTATCTTGGAATATTACCATCTTTATGTCAAGAATGTCATGGGAATTGCACATCATCCTATGAACTCTTGATACAGTGATACTTCTCGCCATTATTGCTCATTCCTCGGTCTCCGTGTTATTGTAACCGGAATACCGACAAGTAAATTGTGATGTGTGAAATCAATACTCCTAGCAACTCTGTTGCTTGGTAGTTAAATGGACAATAACCTCACCCTTAGCGAGTTGATTATTGAATCATCACCCTAAGGTTGATCGTGCTACCTAGTCCACTTTCCTGGTGCACTCCTTGATTGATGAGTTAGGAATTTGTTAAGTCCTTGCTCATTTGATCATATCGTCTTGCCTTGAAAAGCAAGATTGTTCTCGTGCTTAGTAACATATCGGTGGTTCGTGAATTTCCGAATATCTTCTCGGAAGTATTACCAGGTTGTTCCCTGACCGCTATATTGAATTCGTGATCAAGTTGGTTTTCTTATAAACCACCCCTTCTCCGAGAATCTGTATTGGATACCCTGAACTTGTTGGTTAAGCTAAACAACAACTTGGAGAGTTGGAAGATAAAATCTTGTCCGACCTAGTTCCTTCTAAGGGATATCTTTTGTGTGTGTGTGTAGAAGAAAGATGATATCTTGATTGGTTGATCCTTGTGATCAATTATTGGATCTATTGTCTTGTCCAAAACTTTGATTTGAGTGTGGGCTATCCTCAAATCAAATCAGAACCAATGGTATTCGTAATGTTGTCTTACTCGTTGTCGGGGGAAACTGCCCGCCACGAACACCTATGGGACCGGAGCCCCTTGTCTGTGCGGTACGAGGGCGGAGGGAGCACAAAGAGCAGATCGAAGCAAACACGCGGGCAGTTTTACCCAGGTTCGGGCCGCGGTGGACGCGTAAAACCCTACTCCTGCTTGGTTGTGTATTGAGTTTGAGCGCTCGGGAGCTTGAAGAAGCAGCTACACCAAGCGCGAGAGTGGTCTAGGTTCCGAACCCCCCCACGTTGTGCATGGGCCTCCTTTTATAGTGCAAGGGGTCACCGACAGGTGTCAACGTAGGAGAAAGGGGTAAAAATGTAAAAGAGGTGGTAGTTGTAACAGTGCGGGAACAGTGGAACTACAGTACAGAACAGTGGTCTATACCTACTTTAACAGTGGGGGACAAGGGCATTTAATGCCCGTCGCCGTCGACCCCAAAAGCTCCCGCCTTAGCGTCTCCGTCCGCCACGGCGACGGATCCATCACAGTGGAGCGCCACCGTGTACCCCAGGCTGCACAGCCATCCGCCACGCGTCCCTGGACAGGCCCCATGGCGACGCGTGGGCCGATGAGCTGGAGCGCGGGCACACAGCGCAGCCTCCCCGGCAAGCACCTTGCCGGGGCCTTGATCTTGCCGGGCCCGGGAGCTTGCCGCTCCCCGGACCCCTTGCCGGGACGCGTATAGCGCCGGGGCGTTGTCGTCTAGTCTTCCTGGCAAGCTCCTCTTGCCAGGGTCTTGTGTTAGTGGGACAGTCTTGAGCCTGGTACGGCCTTCCCGGCAAGCTCCTCTTGCCGGGGTCTCGATCTCATGTCTTGTATACTTTGTTTTTGAATGGTTTAGTAGGGAACAGGAAGGTCCCCGGCGAGCACGCAGTAAACCTTGCCGCGGGAAGCTGCAACTGCCCGTGCACAAGTTGGGGTACTGAGGCACCCCTACCTTAGTACACCGACAGGAGCCCCCGGGCCTGGGCCACACACGGTGCCGAGCGCTGTTGGGCCAGCCCCAAAACAGTGCACGGGTACCCGCGGCCCGCGGCGCGCCGAATCCACTTCCATATCCGCCGCACCCCACGGTAACGGCACGCGTCGATCGCGGCGCCGTGGGATGGGACGTGCCCACGATCTCTTAATGGAAAGGGCGAAACGCCCCCCACTCCCCCATAAAAGCAGAGGGGAGCGGGCGCGGTTCCCCTCCTTGCGCTCTCATTACATCGTCTTCCTCCTCCAAAGATTCCCTCTTGCGCTCCGCCTCCACATCTCCGCCGCCGCCGAGCTCTTCGTTCCCCTCCTTCCACCGCGTCCGCCATGGCTCCAAAGACCGACAAGGCGAAGGCGGAGAAGGCCAAGCGGGAGAAATCGGAGCAAGCGGCCAAGCTCATTGCGTACCGGAAGCGGCACGCCGTCTTCCCGCCGAAGCTCGGCGTGCGGGAACTCTGGAACAAGTATTACTTGTTCTGGTCCAAGGGAACCGACGCGCATCCCCGCACGCGAGCATACCCGGCCGCCGCCAAGGACAGCTATCCCGGCGGGTACTACTTCTTTGCTGCCTTTTTCCATTGTGGTCTCTGTCCTCCTTTCTCAAACTTCTTCTGCGACGTCATGAACACATATGGCTTCCATCTGCTTGACTTCACCCCCAACGCCATTCTCACCATGGCTGTTTTCGCACACATGTGCGAAAACTTCATAGGAGTCCACCCCAATGTAGCCCTCTTTAGACACTTCTTCACTCCTAGAGCCGAGGCCGATGCCCCCCTCTCCGGAGGAATTTCTTGGATCTTTCGTCTGAATAAGAAAGGGGCGTACTTGCCGGGGGAGCTCCGCGGCAAGTGGGAGGAATGGCGAGCGGAGTGGTGCTGGATCGTAGAAGACCAGCCGCAAGCCTTTACCGCGCCGCGCACAACGCCCATCGTGCGCGGCAGGGACTGGAGTGAGCTGGACTCGGACGACGTCAAGCTCAACATCGCCCTCGTCCGGATTCTTCGTCTTCGATTGGCCAATCTGTCAGTTGCTGAGGTGGGCGCAGATTTCCTCCGCCGGCGCATCGCCCCTCTCCAAGACCGGAAGAGGCCGGCCTGGGAGTACGGCGGCCCGGCAGACATCATGAGGCTGCGCCCCGGGCTCAATTTCAACTTCACCACTCTGGAGCTGCGGGGAATGGTACGGGAGCTCTTCAAGTACGACCCGACGCACCCCGAGTGGTTCAGGACTCCCCGGGGAGTGGTGCCGCTCTGCAACAACGCCGTCAGGGATCGGATCCTCGCCATGATGCCCATGTGCGACTCGCACGGCGTGGACCGTACATGGCTTGCTCCGAAGCCCATCGACGTCCTCAACTTCTACGACAACCTTGAAGAGGTGGCGAAGAACAAGGAGGATCTCAAGCTGCACACGCGGGACACCACCGACCAGGAGATCGCCTACATAGCTTCTCGGGCTGAGGAGGCCGCCGCAGCCGCGGCGGCAGGAGTTTTCGGATACTCGCCGGAGGAGGCGGAGGCTGAGGACGCGTCCACCCAGGCGGAGGAGGCGGAGATCCGCAGGTTGCTGAATCTTCCACCCGACGCGCTCGCCGGGGTCCCCTCGCTGAGGCACTCCGGGATCCACGGGATCGCGGCGGAGGCCGCGGCAATGGAGGGCACCGCCGGAGGGAGCAGAGGCGCCGCGAGGGGCAGAGGCGCCAAGGGAAAGGGGGCCGTAGCGCAGGACGCGGGGCCCAGTGAGCCGGCCGGGGCAGAGGAGGAGGAGGAGGAGGCCGAGGACTCCGGCGGATCCACGGAGTTGTACGCCGACGACCTCTCCTCGTCGGAGAGCTCCCCGCCCCCGGCAAGCCCGAAGCAGTCCCCGGCAAAGCGCCTCCGCAAGGCGGCGACGGGGGAGAGGGCGCAGGCCCCCCGGCAACAGCCACCTCGCCGGGCGGCTCCCCGGGGGAGTCAAGCCGCGCCGAGGCCGTCCGACGCACCTGCCGCAACGGAGGCGGCCCGTGCGCGGACCACGACGGAGGCGCCCCGCAGGCCGGCAGCGAGCCGGCAGGGGTCTTCTCGGAGCGGAGCAACGGCTCCGCCCGCTCCTCGGGCGCCTGCAGCCACAGGGGCTGGGTCTTCGCAGCCCCCAGCCCCGGTGAACACCAAGCGCGCGAGGGAGTCTTCGTCTTCCGCTCCTCGCGCCGACGCGCCCACGGTGGAGTATGATTTCTCCGCCCTGAGCGAGGACGACGAGGAGGACCAGGAGTAAGAATCCAAGACTTCATATCTTCTTGATTTTTGTCTTGATTTCTTGTTGATGCTGACTCTGTTTATCGCTCTGATTTCAGGACCATGGCCCATCGCGCGGCGAAGAAGGCCAAGGCGCCCGAGGTCGAGGTCGCGGAGGACTCGGCAGCTGCGGCAACAGAGGGTGTGCCGGAGCCGAGCCTGCCGGACCCGAGTGCTGCTCCGAGGAGCAGCCCCCAGCGCAGCCCGCAGCGCAGCCCCCAGCGTAAGTCTGGGGTTTTCTCTTTTCGCTTGTCGGGGTACGCCTGAGGGTTTGGTTTTGTCTTCATGTCTTGACGTTTCTTGTCTTGTTCTGTGCAGAGGTGGAGCCACAGCGGGAAGAGCGCCCGGAGATCACCGTTGAGGAGCCGCAGGCCCCGCCGTCCCCGCCAAGGCAGGACTCTCCGGCAAGGGAGAGTGCTCCGCCAAGGGCGGGTACTCCGCCGAGGCAGAGTACCCCGCCAAGGGCGAGCAGCCCGGCAAGGGTGGCTACTCCGACAAGGCCGAGCTCCCCGGCGAGGGAGCCCGCCGCTGAGGACGTCCGCCAAGGTATGTTTTGTGACTTGTCTTCTTGGCTTGCCTCTTTTTTTTGGATATTTGCTTGAGTCTTGAACTTCTCTTTCTTCTTCTTCTTAGATCTTCCTCCTCCTGCGCCCATGGAGACGGAGGTGATCATCCTCGAGGAGGAGGACGCGCAGGGCGGCGGCGGCGACGCTCCTGTCGTCGAGGAGATAGCCGAGGCCGCCGAGCCGGCCGCGCAAGAGACTGCTCCGGCTGCAGACGCAGCGGCCGGGGAGGGGGACGGTGGTCGCACCGCCGACCCGAAGGCGGCGGGAGCATCGGATGCTGCACCGGCCACCGGCCCCTCCGCCAGCGAGGAGCAGAGGTACTATCTCGAGGCCCCCAACGGCGTCTTCATCCAGATGCCGTGGGGGTCTTCATCGCGAGTTCCTGCGGAGGGCGAGGCATTCGACGGAGAAGTCCTCGCCTCCGCAGGCCTGAAGATCGTCCAGGCGCCCGGCGGGAGTGAGGGGCCCGAGGAGGAGAGGTTGCTCCACCAACTCCTGGCCCTTTACCGGGCCAGGCAGGCAAAGCTCGCCTCCCGGGAGGCTCTTGCCGCCAAGGCCGCGGCAGAAATGGAGAAGCGTGCGGCGGAGCTCAGCGCCGCCAATCAGGCTGCCCTCCGCCAGGTGGCGGAGGAGCGTGAGCGTCTCGCCGGCGAGTACCAGGAGTGGGTGCTCGAGAAAGCTGAAGCCGACGAACATCAGCGGCTCGCCGGGGTGGAGATGTCCCGGCGAGAGGGAGAGCTCGCGCAGCGGAAGGTCGAGCTCGACTCCCACGAGGAGGACCTTGCCGCTCGCGAGGCTGCCCTTGGCGGGGAGCTGAAGGAGGCGAAAGCCGCCGCGGTTGCCGCGGAAGACGCCAAGAAAGAGCTCGCCGCCAAGGTTGAACAGTTGGAGAAGGCGATGAAGGTGAGCGCCGAGAAGGTTGCCGCGCTCATCTTGGAGCGCGAGAAGGATGCTCACACAAACTCCGAGCTTCAGGTGAGTCTCTCCAAGAGGGGCGACGAGCTGAAGGCCGCCAAGGACTCCATTGAGGACTTGGAGCTGAAGGTCACCACTCTGAAGGAATCGCTCGACGCTGCCCGGGCTCAGGAGACCAAGTTGAAGGATGAGCTCCGCAAGGAGCGGACCTTGGTGGAGAACGTCAACAAGGCGTCCGAGCTCTTCCGGCAGACTATTGAAGTGTGGACCGAAGAGCTGGTTTCTTCTGCGTCCAATATTGACCAGGAGTTGCTGGCGTTGAAGGTCGAACATCTCATCTACTCGCCGGATCCGGATCTCCCGCACAGCGCCAGGCTCAGCCTGTTCTTCAGAGGGGTCGCGCCGGCCCTTGCAAGTCTCCGGAACCGCATCCCCGCGCAGCTGGCCGAGGAGTCGCGCCGGCTCTGCGCGGGAACTCTGGAGCGGGTGCTGACGAAGATCGTGTACCGCAACCCGGGAATCAACCTCACGAACGTTCTTCGCAGCTTGCCGGCTGATGCAGACACGGAGGCCCTGAAGGAGCAGGTCGGCCACATCATCGCCAAGGTGGCAAAGCTTGGCAGGAAGGAGGGCGACCGCGTAGACTAGGGCTCCATTTATCTTTATCTTTTTGTTGCTGCACATTATGTCATGAACCTATTAGTCTATTGCGACAAGTTATCCTCTGTAATATATTTACTCTATTTTGATCAATCAGTGCAATGTTATCTCCCTTGTTTCAATCTTTGACTTTGTATGTTTTCCACCCTACGCTCCCGGGGAGCATGCCGGCAAGGGGCCTTTGCCGCGAGCGCTGAGTGCTGGACTCTGAGCAGCCTGCTGGCCAAGGTCTTCGCCGGCAAGCAACCTTGCCGCAGCTAGTCGCAACGCACTTAGCTTGCTGAGCGTACTCGGAAACGAAGCAAGGGCGCGACACTTGTCGCAGCTCACTTAAATCGTTGAGTGAACTCGAAAGCAAGATAAGGGTGCGGCAAGCTACGGGTAGGTTCCTCCGCGCACAGGTTTTCCATACAAAATGTGATCGTTCAAGGAAGACAACTAAAATTTAAAATTTGAACTGGTCAAATTCTAACAACTTATCTTTCATATGCCGCTTGCTTATATTGCTTGCTTTTCGGTAAGACTTCTCTTTCTTGAACAGCACTTGGTTCCTCCTCCACCTCCTTCCCCCCCGACAAACTTGTGCGCGAGGAACGTTCCTTCTGCTTAAGAGGAAGGAAAAGGGAGAGGGAAACAAGTATATGGCCTTTCGGCGTGCTAATGCTTACCGTACACTTGAGTGTTGCATCAAAACGCCAAATAGAACATGCAAATAGCAAGGAAAGGCATGCAAAAGGCGATCGATGCGAAAAACACGAAAACTTTACTGATGCACGGGGTCTGCGCCCGGCTTTGTACAAAGGGTTACATGCAACAGCGGCAAAGCTTGTACAAAAGGTGGTTGCCGGAGCGGATCACGGCAACCGCGCCTTAGGGGTGAAACTTGCGAAGATGCTCTATGTTCCAGGAGTTGCTCACCGGTAAGCCTTCTTCGGTCTCGAGGCGGACAGCGCCGGGCCTCGTAACTTGTCTCACCCGATAAGGGCCTTCCCACTTCGGCGTCAACTTGTTGGAATTCTTGGCGGACTGAACACGCCGAAGAACAAGGTCGCCTTCCTCGAGACTCCTGGCCTTAACTTTGCGGCTATGGTAGCGGCGCAAAGCTTGCTGGTATCGAGCAGCTCGTACAGCAGCCTGGAGACGTCCCTCCTCAAGGAGCAATGCGTCATCTTGCCGCAGTTGCTCTTGCTCGAGCTCATCATAAGCGAGCACTCGAGGAGATCCGTATACGAGTTCCGTGGGGAGAACTGCTTCTGCTCCATAGACTAGAGCAAAGGGTGTCTGTCCGGTGGCTCGACTTGGTGTCGTTCTGATTGACCAAAGAGCCGCCGGGAGCTCCTCTATCCAATTTCTTCCGCACTTGCGCAGCCTGTCAAAGGTCCTTGTCTTGAGTCCGCGCAGCACTTCAGCGTTTGCCCTCTCCGCTTGACCGTTGCTCCTCGGGTGAGCAACAGAAGCGAAACAGACCTTGGCGCCAAGGTCTTGGACGTATTGCATGAAGGTGCGACTAGTGAATTGCGTACCGTTGTCGGTGATGATCCTGTTAGGGATCCCGAAACGGCAAACAATCGACCTGAAGAACCTGACTGCTGACTGTGCTGTCACCTTCCTCACTGGCTCCACTTCTGGCCACTTTGTGAACTTGTCGATTGCAACGTACAAGTACTCAAAGCCCCCGACAGCGCGAGGGAAAGGGCCGAGGATATCGAGCCCCCAGACCGAGAAGGGCCATGACAAAGGGATTGTTTGGAGAGCTTGAGCTGGCTGATGGATCTGCTTCGCATGGAACTGGCACGCTTTACACTTGGTTACTAGTGCAGTTGCATCTTGGAGGGCTTCTTGCCAAAAGAACCCTTGCCGGAAAGCTTTCCCGGCAAGCGCCCTTGCGCCAATGTGGTGGCCGCATATGCCTCCGTGTATTTCTGCCAACAGCTTCTGTCCATCTTCTCTGGAGATGCACTTCAACCTGACACCGTTGAGTCTTCTTCTGTACAGCTCGTTATCCACGAACTGATACATACTTGACTGCCTGGTTATCTTCTCTATCTCTTGAGGGTCGTCGGGAAGTTCTCCAGTCTGAAGGAAGCGGACGATCTGCTGCGCCCATGCCAGAGCCCGAGGCTCGACGGCAAGGACTAAAGGCTCGAGGGCCGCTGCGGGAACCTCAGCTTCTACGGCAAGGACCTCTGGTTCTGCCGGAGCTGACGGTCCCCCAGCAAGCTCGCCGGGGCGAGGCTTGCCGGGAACGCTTGCTTCAACTGTACAAGCCCGAGGACTTGCAGGAGCAAACTGTTCCTCAGCGTTCTGGTTGTTGATCTTGGGGACCTTGGCGGCGGTTTCAGGAAGATCCGCCGGCAAGTAGTCGCCGGAGACCAACTTTCTCTTCTTGGACTGCCCAGTTGATGGTGTAACGGATGGCTGAGTCAGCTTGAGTAAGAAGGTCCCTGGTTCCACAGGTAACTTCATCGCGGCGCACTTTGAAAGGCCATCTGCAATTTCATTTTGAGCTCTCGGGACGTGCTCCATCTGCAAACCTTCAAAGTGCTCTTCAAGCTTTCTCACTTCATCAACATAAGCTTCCATCAAAGGGCTCTGATAGCTCTTGTTAACTTGCCGGACCACCAACTGAGAATCGCCCCGCACAATCAGCTTTCTGATCCCAAGTTCGGCCGCAATCCTGAGGCCGGCGAGCAAGCCTTCATATTCTGCAGTGTTGTTTGTCGCTTGCTCCCTGGGAAAGTGCATCTGGATAACATATTTGAGGTGCTCTCCGGTGGGCGCGATGAGTACCACGCCGGCACCGGCGCCTTGCAGCGAGAAGGCACCGTCAAAATACATTACCCATTCACTTGTCGCTTCTTGTACGGGTGCACTTGTTTCTTGAACTTCTTCTTCTGGTGTCGGGGTCCACTCAGCTATGAATTCTGCCAAAGCTCGGCTCTGTATGGTTGAAGTACTTTCAAACTTGAGTCCAAAGCTCGACAGCTCCAGTGCCCACTCAACGATCCTGCCTGTTGCTTCTGGATTGTGCAATATCCTCTTCAACGGAAAGCGAGTGACCACTGTTATCTCGTGGGCTTGGAAGTAATGGCGCAGCTTTCTCGAGGCCATGAGGAGACCGAAAAGCAATTTTTGCACACCAGAGTATCTTGATCTAGCCCCCTGGAGAAGGGAACTTACAAAATACACTGGGCGCTGCACCATCTTCCTCCGCACCTCTCCTTGCTCCTGCGCAGAGTCTTCCTTGTCGGGACTAGAGCTTGTCGGGACAGCCCCCTGCTTGTCGCTGGACTCGCTTGCCGGTGGTGCTGACTCCTCGTCGGACTCCCTCTCCGCTACTAACGCAGCACTAACCACCTGGTTGGTTGCTGCTAAGTATAGCAACAACTTTTCCTGTGGTCTAGGTGCGACAAGTATAGGAGTGGAGGACAGGTATCGTTTCAAATCCTGCAACGCCGCCTTCGCTTCCGGAGTCCACTTCATGGGACCTGCCTTCTTCAAGATTTTGAAGAAAGGTAGGGCGCGTTCTGCAGACTTTGAAATGAACCTACTGAGGGCAGCAACACAACCTGCAAGCCTTCTGACATCCTTGACGCGCTTCGGGGCCTCTATCTGCTCAATGGCTTTGATCTTGTCGAGGTTGGCTTCAATCCCCCTCTGTGATACAAAGAACCCGAGAAGCTTGCCGGAGGGGACTCCGAAGACGCACTTCTCGGGGTTCAACTTGAGCTGTATCCTGCGCAGGTTCTGAAACGTTTCTTCCAAGTCTTGAATCAGGGTTTCTTTGCTCTTGCTCTTCACCACGATGTCATCCATGTAAGCTTCTACATTTCTGTGGATCTGTGGCTCAAAAGCAGTGTACACTACCCTTGCGAAGGTTGAGCCTGCATTCTTCAATCCAAATGGCATGCGGATAAAGCAATAAGTGCCACATGGAGTGATAAATGCAGTCTTCTCTTCATCTTCCTTAGCCATGAAAATCTGATGATAGCCTGAGTATGCATCAAGAAAACAGAGTAGCTCACATCCGGCAGTGGAGTCAACGATCTGGTCAATGCGCGGCAAAGGGAATGGATCCTTGGGACATGCTTTATTGACATCGGTGAAGTCTATACACAGTCTCCACTTCCCGTTGGCCTTGCGCACGACAACTGGGTTTGCCAACCACGTCGGATGGATCACACCTCTAACTAGGCCTGCTGCCTCTAGCTTCTTGATTTCCTCGTTGATGAACTCTTGGCGCTCCACGGCTTGCTTCCTCACTTTCTGCTTGATGGGCCGCGCATGAGGACAGACAGCAAGCTTGTGCTCAATCACCTTCCTGGGAACACCGGGGATGTCAGATGGTTGCCAGGCAAACACATCGACATTCGCCCGCAGGAAGGCAACGAGCGCGCTTTCCTATTTGCTGTCAAGGGTGGCACTGATGGTGAAGGTACCACCAGTGCCGTCCTCCTTCGCGGAAACTTTCTTGGTTGCCGGAGGAGCAGCCATTCCTTTCTTACTCTTGCCGGTGGAGCTCGATGGAACGTCCTCGACGGCAGCGCAGCACTCCGAGGAGGTGCGGTTGCCGGAGTGGGTCCCAGAGCACTTGCCGGACTTGGTCTTCGTCTTCTTCCCCCCGGGAGCTTCAGCGGCAAGAGTATCCTTCTCGGCCGCAGCTGCCGCATCCCGGTAAATCTTGTCGGCGCAAATAAGCGCATCCTTCTTGTCGCTGTGGACAGTGATGACGCTTATCGGCCCCGGCATCTTCAGCACGTTGTAGGCATAGTGGGAAGCTGCCATGAACTTGGCGAGGGCGGGACGGCCAAGTATTCCATTGTAGGGCAATGGAATATCGGCGACGTCAAAGGTGATGCGCTCAGTCCTGAAGTTGAGCTCCCCGCCAAAGGTCACCGGCAGAGTGATCTTTCCCTTGGGCTTGCTCCTTCCCGGGTTGATTCCTTGGAATGAACCGGTCTCTTCGAGCTCGCCATCTTGAATCTGGAGTTTCTTGATCACAGCAGAGGAGATCAAGTTCAGCCCGGCCCCGCCGTCAACCAACATTTTGGTGACCTTGAGGTTGCGGATGGTGGGAGAAACCAGCATCGGCAAGCACCCGACCGCCGTGGTGCGGTCAGGGTGATCCTCAAGGTCAAAAACGATGGGCGTGCTGGACCATTTGAGGAGCCTGCGCGACTCCACGGGCGGCTCCGCTGCGTTCACCTCACGCACCCACTGCTTGAGTTGGCGGTGAGAGGTATGCAGGGAGGCGCCACCGTCGACGCACAGGACCTCCGTAGCCTTCTGGAACTCCTGCTCGCTGTTCTCGTCGTCCTCCATGTCTTCATCGTCGTCTTCGTCGTTGTCGCGGCCCCGGGGAGGTCGATCTCCTTGCCGCTGCCTAGCCTTGCCGCGGCGTCCTCCCCGGCCGTTGAACGGCCGCTTCTTGCTGGGCTCTTCCCCGCCACCTTGGGCCTTCTCCTTGTCGCGCCTCTCGTACTCAGCTTTTTGCTGCTCGACGAGGTACTCGACGCGCTTGCAGTTGGAGAGATCGTGACCCTTGGTGCGGTGAATCTTACAGTATTGCTTGTCGGAGCTACCCGGCTTGTCGGCCGCCGCTGCAGGGGCAGGCTCCTTACCGGAGCCGCCAGCCTGTGCTTGCTTGGCGGGGGCCTCCTTGCCGGACTTCTCGACGGCAAGCACTTCCTTCTTGCCCTTCTTTCTGTTGTTCCGCCGCCGGCTCTTCTTTGCCGGGGCGGCGTCGTCGCTGTCGCTTCCTCCTGCGCCAGTATCTTCCCCGGGGAGTCTCCTCCCCTCTTCTGCGCGTGCGCACTTGTCAGCAAGAGCGTAGAGCTCGCTGACGTCCCGGATCTTCGTCATCGCCATCTCCTCACGCATGTGGCGGTTACGCACGTTCTGATGGAACGCGCTGATAACCGCGGCAGGGTGAACGTCAGGGATGTTGTGCTGCACCCGGCTGAAGCGTTGGATATACTTGCGCAGGGGCTCGCCCTCCTTCTGGGCCAAGATGTGGAGATCGCTCTCCTGGCCATGGGGTTTGTGGCCGCCGGTGAAGGCGCCAACAAATTGGTGGCAGAGGTCGGCCCAAGAAGAGATGGAACCTTCCGGCAAGTGCATGAGCCACGAACGGACGTTCGGCTTTAGCACGAGCGGGAAGTAATTCGCCAAGATCTTCTCGTCGCGCCCCCCGGCAGCTTGCACTGCGATAGTGTAGACGCTGAGAAACTCCGAGGGGTGCGTCTTGCCGTCGTACTTGAAGAGCTCCCGTACCATTCCCCGCAGCTCCAGAGTGGTGAAGTTGAAATTGAGTAACCCCCCTACCTGGCGCGCCAAAGATGTCGGGGGAAACTGCCCGCCACGAACACCTATGGGACCGGAGCCCCTTGTCTGTGCGGTACGAGGGCGGAGGGAGCACAAAGAGCAGATCGAAGCAAACACGCGGGCAGTTTTACCCAGGTTCGGGCCGCGGTGGACGCGTAAAACCCTACTCCTGCTTGGTTGTGTATTGAGTTTGAGCGCTCGGGAGCTTGAAGAAGCAGCTACACCAAGCGCGAGAGTGGTCTAGGTTCCGAACCCCCCCCCCCCACGTTGTGCATGGGCCTCCTTTTATAGTGCAAGGGGTCACCGACAGGTGTCAACGTAGGAGAAAGGGGTAAAAATGTAAAAGAGGTGGTAGTTGTAACAGTGCGGGAACAGTGGAACTACAGTACAGAACAGTGGTCTATACCTACTTTAACAGTGGGGGACAAGGGCATTTAATGCCCGTCGCCGTCGACCCCAAAAGCTCCCGCCTTAGCGTCTCCGTCCGCCACGGCGACGGATCCATCACCGTGGAGCGCCACCGTGTACCCCAGGCTGCACAGCCATCCGCCACGCGTCCCTGGACAGGCCCCAGGGCGACGCGTGGGCCGATGAGCTGGAGCGCGGGCACACAGCGCAGCCTCCCCGGCAAGCACCTTGCCGGGGCCTTGATCTTGCCGGGCCCGGGAGCTTGCCGCTCCCCGGACCCCTTGCCGGGACGCGTATAGCGCCGGGGCGTTGTCGTCTAGTCTTCCTGGCAAGCTCCTCTTGCCAGGGTCTTGTGTTAGTGGGACAGTCTTGAGCCTGGTACGGCCTTCCCGGCAAGCTCCTCTTGCCGGGGTCTCGATCTCATATCTTGTATACTTTGTTTTTGAATGGTTTAGTACGGAACAGGAAGGTCCCCGGCGAGCACGCAGTAAACCTTGCCGCGGGAAGCTGCAACTGCCCGTGCACAAGTTGGGGTACTGAGGCACCCCTACCTTAGTACACCGACACTCGTGGTTGATCCCTCGAGCATACATAGTTACATATATTGGTCTGACCAATGCTATCACCTTGTTCACATAGTTATGGAATTCCATTTTTATGGAAGCCTCGATGAATTGTTGTCGAGCCCATCAGCAACACTGTTATCTCCTCCATGATTTTGTAGGACATTAAGCTTGTGTTGGAAACTATGTAAGCATTGCCTTCGTGTCCCGTTCATGAGGTATATGTTGAATGAGAGAAGAGACTTTCCCTAATTCATTTGTAATTGATGTAAGTTGCCACCGTGAGTTTGAGAAAGTTGTTTTGCTTCCTGTGGAATCATCTCAAGTCAGTCATGCATACGTGCGAAGTATTCTGTGGTTTGGAGACTTGCAACCTTCACTCTATATGTATCCCTAGCACACCAAGCCACTGATTGATTTGTTCAAGGAGAAGAAGTTTATTCTTAAGAGCTAGACTTATGCAACGACTTCGATATCCTTGATGATGGTTCCCACCTGAACTTGGTAGTGTTTTATCATAAGACTACTACATGGTCATGCTTGTCTTGGACAACGTGTTCACATGTATGTAGCAGAACCAGCTCATGTTTTGGAGCTTGCTATCGTAGTTCACTACCCGAGAATCTCGCAACGCCATCTCGTTGATTTGTGTTGTAAACTTTCATTTTTCCTTCTAGACTCGAGGAGTCTGGAATATCCTGACACCAACCAGAACTGAATCTCAGGCAGATATGATGGTTGGAGCCTTTCCCAAGAAATATAATATTGGTCTATCGATAACCGGTAAAGTGGATGTCGTGGCCAACACACCCAGCCGGAAGACCTGTTGTTGTAGAATCTTGATTGAAGAAGTTGGCCACCTCCCCATAAGGACTTCGTAGGATTTACTCCCTAGTTGTTCCTTATGGATTTTTTTGCTCCTGAAGTCCAACCTTTTGCTTGACGTTCTAGGTACAAACCATTTTAATAATGGGTTACGCTAGCACATCAAGGATAATGTTAGAAGTGGAGTGCTAAATGTCTCTCGGTTGATCATCCAGATTTCGTCCCCTTGGCCTTGCCAAGGTGAAATCCGAGAAGGTGTTATCTTCCTTTGCATCTGCATCATCCATCATTATTCATCATGGTAGTATGTGATGTTGCCAGGATCCTTGACACGGATATTGGTAAAACTTTGATGAATATGGGAATGCTCAAGTTCTTGAGAGCACGCACAAGCACTAGGTGTTATCACTGGCACTAACCGGGATTGCTTCCAGTGTTCTTGATTATATTATACACTCTCAAAGAGTAGAATTACTCTCTACTATTGGGTTTCTTCCCAGTTACCAGAATCATTACCAGCATTTGCGTTTTGTTCCCAGCTTGCATCACCATCATGCCAAATTCCAATGGGTTGCCCTTCTCAGCAACTCCTGTTCAGGATTATCTTCAAAAGTGGTCCTACCATGGGTCCCATTCATTCCCGATGATAAGCATATCATCCCTTGCGTTGTCTTTTACAAGGCAGTCCACATCATCCATTTTGGCTGAGAATGTCATTATCTCGAACTCCGTCAAACGATCGATTGTGTTTGCCTTAGGCTGGTATAGGGAATTTCAATGATCTCTATATCAAAAGTAATTCTTTTTACCACTTAAGGGAATAACTCTACGAGTCATCTTCTTTAAAGGTGCCCCGTCTAGTGACATCGATCACCATCTTCTTAGGTGTGGAATTTTGCCTGCCAAGTGAACCTTCATCATTTATTTCACTACATTCCTCTGGAGGTGTACTCCGTGTCTCAGCTCAAGAGATGTTTCGACATCTCAATCCTAGAGGTGATCTTGAATTACTCGATCTTCGAGAAGATCAAATCTTGTAGAATTCATGTTCCTTTATTGTCGTGTTGGATGAAGCTTTGAAATCAAAGATGCGAAGATCTACATGATGCAATGGATCAACAATTTCGAGGAGGAAAACTGGATCGAGAAGATTGTGTTAGTTAGTGTCCCCTCTATTTTCTTGTCTCACGTCTTGAATCTCGGGACGAGATTCTTGTTTAGTAGGGGTGAGTTGTCATATCCCTAGCTTTACTTTGCCCTAGGATAGTTTTTGCCTGTGCATCATGTTTAAAATTTTGTTAAACTTGAAATGGGGATGACTAAACCCTAGCACCAAATCAAAACAATTAGGTTTAACCTAAAAATAATTTCAATAAACCCGAAAATTGCCTTCAGTAATGTTTGATAATTTTGGCAAGGGTTTTGGTCCAAACCAAAAATATTGAACATTTATGGGGAATTGTTTGGGCTTGATTTAATTCACTAATGTTTTTGAGTTGGAGCAAATAAATCTTATAATTATTTTTAATGCTCCAATTATTCTGAAAACATTTTGTGGAGTTTTGGAATAATCCATATTGCTTCCAAAAAAATTTTTAGAAGCAACAAAAATGGTTTAGTATTAGTACTAAATCAAAGTAGAGCAAAACAAATAGAAAATAGTATTAAAAAGAGCAAAGACAGAAACTAACCTAACTTACCTGTGCGGCCCAGCACTGTAGCGAGCCCAGCCCACCACCACACCCCCCTCTGTCGTCTTCTCCCCCTCGCCCCGAAGCAGCTGCGTGCCCGGCATGCCGCAGCCACGCCACCACCTCCTCCCTGCCTATCTGCCTCTCCCCGGCCCCTCTAGCGACGCCCGGAGATGACCCGGAGCCACCTCGACCTCTCCCCTCACTCGCTGCTCTCTCCTCCCTCCTCTGTTTCTCTCGCACGCGGCCACCGAAAGGAGCTCGTCGCCGCGGCCTTGAACCACCGCGGCCACCGGCCACCGCACGCATCGCCAACATGCCAAGGAGAACCGCCGCAGCTCCGTCCTTCTATTTCATCAACGTACTCAAGCTGGGGAGCACCGCAACGCCTTCAACGTCGTCGTCTTCAATCTCTAGCATCCCAGATCGCCGGAGATGCCCCGACGTCGTCCGACCTCCTACGAGCCCACTGAGACGCGAGCTGCAACCTATGTGAGCTCCTCCGTCGTTTGCCCCTCCTCCCCATGCCTCTTGATCACCGTAGCCACTGCTTCGACTGAAGCCGAAGCTCGCCGCCGCTCGGGCTGGTCGCCGGCGCCACCCCGGTGACCTTTTGGTCACACCACCAAGTCCAACGAGTTTGCGAGCACCCGTAGAGACCGTAGGTGCAAACCTCAGCTCCTCCCACGCACCGTTTCGTTGAATCCGTCGCCACTAGAGCTTCAGCCGCCGCGGACCTCGTCGCCGGTGCCTCTGTAGGCCTCCCCATGCCCAGCCATGCGCACCCCTAGATGCGGGCGGGTGAGGGCTTCCTTCTGGTGCCCTCAGCACGCCCAGCCGCTGCCCCTAGCGCCACTCCGGCGAGCCGCCGCCGCACTGTGAGGTCGCCGACGCTTAATCCGGCGACGCTGACGTGGCCTAATTAGTTTAGGCACTAATGAACCCCCCCTGGGTCAGTGACAGGTGGACCCAGGCCCCTAACTAATTATAGTTTAGATTTAGCTTAGTGTTATTTATCTTTGTTAGTTAGATTAGACACTGACATGTGGGTCCCGTGTCTGTTTAGTTTAGTTTTAGACTTTTAGTTAGTGCTGAGAGACTGACCAGTGGGACCCACTGGTCAGGTTTGACCCGAACAGCCCCTGTTGACTTGCTAACGTCACACAGACGTCATGCTGACGCAGTAACTATTTTCTGGAATTTTAAATAAATCAGAAATGATTTATTTATTTCTGAAAATAGCCAAAACTTCTAAAAATCACAGAAAATAATCCCTAACTCAGATGAAAATAATTTATATATGAAAATTGATCAGAAAAATTCAAGGAATCTGTTTATGGCATTTTAGTGCATGTTTGAATAACTTACAGCCACTGTTTAGGACAATTTGAATAAATGGCATTTGAATAATCACATATGGAGTTTGAATTTGAACCTTTGGTTCAAACCAACTTCATTTAATTGTGTTGCTAGTTGCATTAGCTCAAATCATAACATAATGCCATGTCATGATCATGCATCATATTGTGCATTGCATTGATTGTGTTTCTTTCTCTGTTGCCGGTGTTGTTCCCTTTCAGTAGACATGTTCCGACGATGTGATCGATGACACCGATGAAGACCCATTGTTATCTTCAGAAGTGCCAGGCAAGCAAAACCCCATTGAGCATTCCAATACAATCCCACTCTCTCGCTCTTGCTCTCTTTTACTGCATTAGGACAACAACGCTTCAACTGTTACCTGCTGCGGTAGTTGAACCCCTTTCCATTGCATGACCTGTCATTGCCACAGTAAATAGTTGAAACCCACTAGTATGAGTAGGAGTTGTTTGAGCCATGTTGTGCCTACTCATTCATGCTTTCTGGTTATGCCTGCTATTGCTTAGAGTTGTGTCAGGTATGATTCATCGGGGATGAATTGGAAGGGTGATGAACATGTCCTACTGTGTGTGAGCTAAGTGTGTGAACACGATTTGGTAAAGGTAGCGATGAGAGGCCATGTAGGAGTACATGGTGGGTTGTCTCATTGAAGCCGTCCTCAGGAACTGAGTTCTGTCTTGGTTGATCCATGAAACAGCTACTACCACACATTGGGATCCTTAATTGACTCTCTCGACTTATTAATCAACATGATCTCTGTCCAGTAGTTGCAATTAGTTTACTGGAGGTCGTGTGCAGCGCTGACCCTCGGGGTGGGCTGTGACACGGCAGGTACGTGGCACGGTGTACCGATCGCCCGTTTGGTGATGCGGGAACCCTGTACACATCGTTTGGTGCCGTAAGCGACACCCCGGCCGGATCTCCCCACGGATGGAACCCAAATAGGCGATAAACCTGGACGAAAGACTTGTGTGGTTAGTCAGGTCGTGGCCGACACCCACGCCAGGCTTCCACTTGAAGGTTGCCGAGATACATGACGTGTATATGGCGGTAAGTGGCGAGAGCGTGTGTGAAGAAGTACACCCCTGCAGGGTTATATATATAATCTATTCGAATAGCCGTATCCGCGGAAATGGACTTCTGGGTTGCCTCTACAGTTCATAGACAAGTGGAAGTGGATACTCCAAAACGCGCAAGATAGGCGTGAGTGCTATGGATGGCCTTCTCGTAGGGAGACGGGAGCGGATCCATAGTGGTGTATTGATTGGTGAATATGTGGACTCGTGTGCGCCACCTCAAAAGAGTTACTTGCAGTCGTAGTTTAGGATAGCCACCGAGTCAAGCTAGCCTGCTGCAGTCAAACTCCACCACCCCTTTGTTGATACTGATGCATATGTAGCTAGTTCTGATGTAAGTCTTGCTGAGTACCTTTGTACTCACGTTTGCTTAATTATGTTTTTGCAGAGAGACTTCAGTCTCGCTAGTGGTTCCGCGTGGACTTCGACGTTTAGCTTGTTACGTCAGCTACGATCTTGTACCATTGGGAGGGTCCGGTAGATAGTCAGGCTTCTCAGCCTATTCTTTTGTAGTTGTCTGTACTCAGACATGTTATGCTTCTGTTGCCTGTATGCTCTGTATGTTGGGTCATGTGACCTCTGTTTGTAATAAATGCTATGATGGCTCTTCTGGGCCTTTATCTATATGAGTTGTTGAGTTTTGTTGTGATGCATTGTTGTACAGCACATACTTGCATGTTATGCGTACGTGTAATGTGTATTGCTATGTGTGGGATCTGACACCTAGTTGTTTACCTTTGGTAGCCTACCTTACAGGGAAATGTCTCCTAGTGCTTCCACTGAGCCTTGGTAGCTTGCTACTGCTCTGGAACACTTAGGCTGGCAGGCATGTGTCCTTCTTCATTCCTGTGTCTGTCCCTTAGGGGAAATGTCACACGTTGTTCCTTTAAGTCCTTGTAGCTTGCTACGACTTGGGTTCATACGTTGATGACCGACACGTTTGTTGCTGGGTCATGTATGCCTGTCCCTGTAATTTAGTGCCACTTTTGGTTTATAACTAGTCATGTCGGCCCGGGTTCTCTGTCATATGGATGCTAGCGACACTATCATATACATGTGCCAAAATGCGCAAACGGTCCCGGGCCAGGTAAGGTGGCACCCGTGGGGATACCGTGCGTGAGGCTGCAAAGTGATATGATGTGTTAAAGGCTAGACTTGTGTGACTTAGGATCAGGGTCCTGACACCTAATGACCCGGAGATCAGGAAGTTGATTTTACAGGAGGCCCATGATTCACCATATTCGATTCACCCAGAAAATACTAAGATGTATTTGGATTTGAAGGATATTTTCTGGTGGACCGGTATGAAGAAGGATATCGTGGAGTATGTAGCAGTTTGTGATGTATGCCAGAGAGTAAAGGCAGAACATCAGAAGCCAGCAGGATTGTTACAACCTATGCCAATACCTGAATGGAAGTGGGAGAAGCTTGGCATGGATTTTATTACCGGATTGCCCAGGACCAAGGAAGGATATGATTCAATCTGGGTAGTAGTAGACCGATTGACAAAGGTAGCCCACTTTATTCCTGTGAAAACCACATGTACCAGTGCAAAGTTGGCAAAGATATACATGACTAGAATTGTATGTATGCATGAAGTTCGGAGGAGCATCGTATCAGATAGAGGAACCCAGTTTACCTCAAAGTTCTGGAATCAGTTACATGAAACTTTGGGTACCAGACTAGAGTTTAGCACAGCTTTTCACCCGCAGACAGATGGACAGACTGAAAGAGTCAATCAGATTTTGGATGATATGCTGAGAGCCTGTGCATTAGGTTATGGATCTAGTTGGGATGACAACTTGCCCTACGCAGAGTTTTCATACAATAACAGTTACCAAGCCAGTTTGAAGATGGCACCGTTCAAGGCATTGTATGGAAGGAGATGCCGAACATCGTTGTCATGGGATGAAGTTGTCGATCGACAGTTGTTTGGACCAGACTTAATCAAAGAGTCTGAAGAGAAGGTTAAGTTGATCCGAGATAGACTGAAGGTAGCTCAGTCCAGGCAGAAGAGTTATGCAGACTCGAAGCGCAAGGAGATAACCTATGAGATCGGAGACAGAGCGTACTTGAGAGTATCGCCTTTGGGAGGAGTTAAACGTTTCGGAGTTAAAGGGAAGTTAGCCCCGAGATTTGTGGGACCTTACCGTGTTTTGGAACGCATGGGAGAGGTTGCCTATAAGTTGGAATTGCCTGAAGGATTGTCAGGAGTGCACGATGTGTTTCACGTTTCGCAGCTCAAGAAGTGCCATGCGGAGATGGCCGATATACCGCTTAGAGACACAGTACCCCTGGAAGCAATTCAGTTGGACAGTGATCTGACCTACGAGGAGAAGCCTGTGAAAATTCTCGAAATTTTGAGCAGAGTTACTCGCAGTAAGATTATCAAGTTTTGCAAAGTTCAGTGGAGTCACCACACCGAAGAAGAAGCCACCTGGGAACGAGAAGATGATCTACGCAAGGACCACCCACACCTGTTCTCTAGCCAAGTCGAATCTCGAGGGCGAGATTCATTCTAAGGGGGGTAGGTTTGTAACATCCCAAATTTTCAATTGGAATGTTATACATAGATCATATTGCATTTCATGTTTTTGCATTTTTGTTTTTGGCGTTCCTCCAAATTCTAAGCAACTCAAGGACCTACGGAGAGTTGGGAATTTTACCGTTTTCGTATTTGAGTTCGCTCGAATACCGGTACGAGGACAGTGTGATTCTAATTATTTTTCTCTCCTAAAAATATTTCTAAATACAAAATATGAGCGGAGATAATATGACTTCTCCAAAATAACAGAAATATTGGAGGAAAAATATTAAAATCACTTT
Source organism: Secale cereale (assembly GCA_902687465.1). Classification (NCBI taxonomy): domain Eukaryota; kingdom Viridiplantae; phylum Streptophyta; class Magnoliopsida; order Poales; family Poaceae; genus Secale; species Secale cereale. Next base: position 204,214,776 of record LR738713.1, on the reverse strand, counting down.
TGGTATTTTTCTGGATTTATTTGCGGATTTATTTGCATAGGAAAAATGCGCGTTTTTCAAAATTGCATTTAGGTCCGGGAGAAATGTTCACTTTGTCCAAAATATTAATAGAGGACGGTGAAAATTTATTTCGGGAATTTTGGAGTCCGTTTAGTATTTCTTTCGTTATTTTTTCTGCGTCGGGACTCTTTAAAAAAATAGGAAACCGACTTGGAGTCGTGAAGGCCCAGGACTCTAGGCTTTGTAAGCTAGCTATCAGGACCCCGATCCTAAGTCACACCAATCTAGCTGTAAAACGTCATATCACTTTGCGGCCTCACGCACGGTAACCCCACGGGTGCCACCTTACCTGGCCCGGGACCGTTTGCGCATTTTGGCACACGTATATGACAGTGTCGCTAGCATCCATATGACAGAGAACCCGGGCCGACATGGCTAGTTATAAACCAAAAGTGGCACTAAATTACAGAGACAGGCATCCATGACCCAGCAACGAACGTGTCGGTCATCAACGTATGAACCCAAGTCGTAGCAAGCTACATGGACTTAAAGGAACAACGCGTGACATTTCCCCTAAGGGACAGACACAGGAACGAAGAAGGACACATGCCGGCCAGCCTACGTGTTCCGAGCAGTAGCAAGCTACCAGGGCTCATTGGAAACACTAGGAGGCATTTCCCTGTAAGGTAGGCTACCAAAGGAAAACAACTAGGTGTCGGATCCCACACATACTAAGCATTTCAAACATACACGCCATATGCTCAATATGTGCAAATACAACATTGCATCACAACAGAACTCTATGACTCAAAGTACTTTATTTAAAAGGCTCCAAGAGCCATACATAACATATCCATACAGGTAGGGGTCACATGACCCAACACTCAAGTCATACAGTCATACAAGCACAAGCGGAAGCTACATGTCTGAGTACAGACAACTTAGAAAATAAAACAGGCTTGGTGTAGCCTGACTATCTACAAGGCCCTTCACAAGCTCCAGATCTCCGTCTGGGTGTCAAGCTACTCGTCGACGTCAACGTCTATGTAGAACCCATCGGCAGGGGCAGGGTTCTCCTCTGCAACAGTTATTAAGCAAACATGAGTACAAAGGGACTCAGCAAGTCTTACCACAGAACCTAACATACATGCAACATTATCAAAGGGGGTAGTGGAGTTCATTGCAGAATGCCAGCTTTGACCTTGGCTAACCTATACTACAACCCTCAACAGATTGCAAGATGTTATTACGAACACGAGTCCACTACTCACCACATCAATACACTACCGAGGATCCTCTTCCGTCATCCTACGGAAGGGCCATCCACGGCACTCACGCTTATCTTGAGGCTTTTAGTAGTATCCATCAACTTGTCTATGAACTGTAAGAGTAACCAAGTAGTCCGTACCGCGAACAACGGCTATTCGAATAGTTTGATACCCCTGCAGGGGTGTACTTCTTCACACACGCTTTCACTACTTATCGCCGTTTACTCGGCGTGTACTCGGCAACCTTCAAGCGGGAGCCCAGCGGGGGTGTCGGCCACGACCTGACTAAGTACTCAAGTCCCTCGTCTAGGTTTATCGCCTATTTGGGTTCCATCCGTGGGGAGATCCGGTCGGGGTGTCGCTCACGGCCCCAAACGATGTGTACAGGGTTCCCGAGTCAACAAACGGGCAACCGGTACACCGTGCCACGTACCTGTCGCATCACAACCCACCCCGAGGGTCAGCGTTGTGCACGACCTCCAGTAAGCTAAAAACACCAGAAACTAGTTGCAACTCCTGGACAGAGATCGAGGGTAATTAATAAGCCGAGAGGGTCCATTGGTTTCGGGCCCAATGCATGGTAGTAACTGCAACTTGAACCACACATACAGATCTCAGGTCCTATGGACGATTCCAATGAAACAACCCACCATGTACTCCTACATGGCCTTTACCAAGCGTATTCCACGCCTCCTTCTTTACCAAGTGTATTCCACGCCTCCTTCTTTTTACCGGTATGATCATTTCACTCTGATCCATCACCCAGATGAACCAGACCAGACACAACTCTAAGCATAGCAGGCAACATAAACAAATAGCATGGTGGATCACACATCACATGGCTCAATCAACTCCTACACATGCTAGTGGGTTTCAACTATTTACTGTGGCAATGACAGGTCATGCAAGGGATAGGGTTCAACTACCGCAGCAAGTAGCAGTTCACACGCTGTTGCCTTAATGCAGTAAAAGAGAGCAGGAGCGAGAAGGTTGGGTTTGTATCGGAATGATCAATGATTGCTTGCCTGACAAGGTAGTTGTCGGGTACTGCTCTTCAACTAGATACGCAGCAGTATCCTCGGGAGCAGGACCTAACACAGAGAATACCGGCGATACAATCATTAACAAACAAATGCAACAATATGATGCATGCTCATGACATGGCAAGATGCATGTGTGTTGGCTAATGCAACTAAAACCAGAGGGGTTTGAACTTATTTGAATCAAAGATTCAAATTGGAGTTCAAACTATTATTTAAATAAGTGCATTATCATGTTTTTGATGTATACAGCAAGTTAAATTGTTCAAACATGCATGAAACCAGTGCCATTGGAAAGATTGGATTTTTTTGATCATTTTTCATATATAAATCTTTTCTATCTGAGCTATGGTTGATTTTATATGATTTTTAGAAGTTTTGGGTATTTTCTGGAATTTCCTGAATTATTTTTAATCTAAAAATCCCAGAAAAACCTTTACTGCGTCAGCATGACATCATGCTGACGTCAGGCAATCAACAGGGCCAGTCCAAGTCAAACCTGACCAGTGGGACCCACTGGTCAGTGTCACAGTTAACTAATTAGCTAATTAGAATTAAATTAACACCTAAACTAGGTTTGACTTGCGGGCAGGGCCCACATGTCAGTGACCCAGGGGGTCAAACCCATGGTCAAAACAGGTCCAACTCGCCGGCGTTTAGCCGCCGGCGAGGCCAAACACGGCGGTGGGGTGCGGGTTTCGTGCTCCGGCTGCCAAATCGACGGCGGAGCACACCTACGGGTAGCTGGAGGCAAACCGCATTGGCTGGAGGTGGTGGCTGGCCTCGGGGTCACCGGAGATGACGCCGGCGACGAGTCCAGCGGCGGCCGGAGTTCGGCGAAGTCGAAAACGACGGTGCGGTGCTCGTAGAGGAGCGTGAAGTGGTCCTACAGCATCTACGTGTGATGGTGAAGCTGATAGGCACGGTGGCCGGACCAATGGATGGCCGGAGCCTCGTCGGCGACGAGCTCCGCGGCGGTGCGTGCAGGTGAGCTTTGTGCGGTGCGTTCCAGGGGAGAAGAGAGCCAACAGAGAGGGGGAGGACGAAGCTGGGCTCACAGGGGTTGTAGCAGGCGCCAGAGCGAGCTCGGGGGTGGTCGGAGCTGAGCGAAACAGCGAGGGGGATCTCCGCGGCCGGAGTTGGGGAAGAAGAGGTCGGGGGCGTCTCCAGGGCGGGCGAGCGCTCGGGGCTCGGCCTGTTCAAAGTAGTCGAGGACGGCGGAGACGACGGACACCAAGACGGGGCTCAGGGACGACGGTGGGCGCGGCTTCTACGACGGTGCGAGCACGACGGCGTCGGCCATGGCGCGGGGAGAGCTAGGGAGAGGAGCTGGGGAGAGGGGGAGGTGTCTGCGAGGTCGGGGGCGACGTGTACGACCGATCCAGCCCTCCAGGACGGCGAGGGGAGGAAGCAGGGCGGCGGGCAGCTGCGTGGCGCGCGGTGCGGTCGCCGTCGAGCACCTGCCTGCCTGCCTGGCCGACCCAAGCAGCTCGCTAGAGCGGCAGCTGGGCTGGGCCGGCAGGTGGGCCGGGTGGGGCGCCAGGTAAACTTCTGCTCTCTCTCTTTTTTTCTATTTCTTTTCTGTTTCATTTCTTTTGCAGCTTTGTTCAATTATTAAAAATGCCAAAACATTTTTATTACTCATGAAACTTGTCATGCCCACTGTATATAATATGAACAGTAGGAAACATTATAGTTCATGATTATTTGAGCATTTAAAATATTTAAAAGTATTTAAATGCCCAAATACAAATACCATATGATTTAATCCAAAGCCCTAGAGTGTCCTAGAAAATTGTGCACCACTTTTGGCAGAGGTTTAAGACCAAGGCAGAAATGATGAACATTTTTGAAGGGCATTTTGGGTACATTGGAAAATATTTTAACAAACCCTAGTTGTTAGGAGAGGGGTGCTGGGGTTTCTGTTAATCCCATTTCCAGTTTCTTTGAAAGTAGACATGATGCACACTCTAGCTAGGTACTAAAGCAAGTGCTAACTAGGGATGTGACAACTCACCGCCACTTAAAAGAATTGCGTCCCGAGATTCGGGTTCCTCCGGAAAGAGGGTGGGGTACTCAAGTCGAAGACGATCCTCCCTTTCCCAAGTAGCTTCACTCTCGGAATGATGTGACCATTGAACCTTGAGAAACTAGATATTGTGGCGTCGAGTGGTGCGCTCGGTTTGATCAAGAATACGAATGGGGTATTCTCGATATGTGAGATTGTCCTGGAGATCAAGCGTTTCGTGGTCCACTCCGGGGATAGGATCCGAGAAGCAACGCGTGAGTTGAGAAACGTGGAAAACATCATGAACTCTGGAGAGGTGCGGAGGTAGTTCCAGTTGGTAGGCAACTTCTCCTCGTTTGGCAAGAATGCGAAAAGGACCGATGAAACGAGGGGCCAATTTGCCTTTGATACCGAAGCGATGGGTTCCCTTAAGAGGAGTAACCCGAAGGTAAGCCTCATCGCCGACTTCAAAAGTCACAGCCTTATGATGACTATCATATTGGCTCTTTTGGCGAGACTGGGCTGTTTTCAATCTCTCACGAACGACGCGAACTTGTTCCTCTGCTTCCTGGATCATATCCGGGCCAAAGAATTGTCTTTCCCCGGTCTCCGACCAGTTAAGAGGTGTTCGACACCTTCGTCCATATAGAACTTCGAAGGGAGCTTTGCCCAAGCTGGCTTGATAACTATTGTTATAAGCGAATTCGGCCAATGGAAGACACTTTTCCCATTCCATACCGAAAGATATGACAGAGGCTCGAAGCATGTCTTCCAGAATTTGATTGACTCATTCCACTTGACCACTTGACTGGGGATGGAAGGCGGTACTGAAGGAGAGATGGGTTCCCATAGCATTCTGGAAACTTTCCCAAAATCGTGAAGTAAAAAGACTTCCACGGTCTGAGTTAATCTCCAACGGCACACCATGAAGTGATACTATTCGAGAGACATATAAGTCTGCTAGCTGGCTAGCGGTAATACTCTCGCGAACAGGCAGGAAATGAGCTACTTTAGAGAGGCGGTCGATAACGACGAAGATAGCATTATTCCCTTTCCTGGACTTGGGAAACCCGGTAATGAAGTCCATACTGACTTTATCCCATTTCCATTCAGGAATAGCTAAAGGTCGAAGGGTGCCAGCAGGCCGTTGATGCTCTGCTTTGACTCGACGGCAAACGTCGCAGTTAGCAATGAATTGAGCGATTTCTCTCTTCATCCTAGTCCACCAGAATCTCTGGCGTAGATCCTGATACATTTTGGTACTACCGGGATGAATCGTGAGAGGAGATTCATGAGCCTCCTTAAGGATCAAACGTCTTAGATTTCGTACTTTAGGAACCACTAAACGGTTGCTAAAGAATACGACTCCGTGATCATCAATTGAGAAACATCCTGCAACTCCTTTCTTGATGTTCCTCTTAATACAGGAAATTCCGGGATCAACCTTCTGTGCTTTGATGACCTGATACATAAGGGTAGGTTTCGCCACCAAGGTGGAAAGGAAACCTCGAGGAACAATGTGAAGGTTAAGCTTACGAAATTCCTCGTGGAGAAGTGGTTGACCTTGTTGTAACATCAAATTGTTACAATATGACTTACGACTTAGTGCATCAGCCATGACATTGGCCTTTCCAGGGGTGTAAGTGATTCCTAAGTCGTAGTCGGTGAGCAACTCAACCCAACGTCTTTGCCTGAGATTCAAATCCGGTTGGGTGAAGATATACTTCAAACTTTGATGATCAGTGAAGATTTCACAGCGATTACCAAGAAGATAATGTCGCCATGTTTTGAGTGCATGGACTACAGCTGCAAGCTCTAGATCATGAGTAGGATACTTATCCTCGTGTGGACGCAACTGTCGAGATGCGTATGCAATCACTTGACGATCTTGCATGAGAATGCAACCTAGTCCTTGTCGCGAGGCGTCGCAATAGATTATAAAATCCTTGGAAAATTCTGGTGGTACCAGTACAGGTGCAGATGTCAGGCGTCTTTTCAGTTCCTGAAAACTGGACTCGCACTGTGGGGTCCACTCAAACTTTTTATCTTTCTTGAGGAGTTCGGTTAGAGGTTTGGCAACCTTGGAGAAATTCTCGACGAAGCGTCGGCAATAGCTTGCTAAGCCAAGAAAACTCCTAACTTGCTTGACCGATTCAGGGGGAGTCTAATCAAGGACGGCTTGAACTCGCTCGGGATTGACAACAATACCCTTGCCAGAGATCTCATGACCTAGATAGGTTACTTCTGGCAACCAAAATTCACATTTAGAGAATTTGGCATAAAGGCGGTGCTCTCGAAGTTTCGTCAATACCAGCCTTAAATGCTCGGCATGATCTTCCTTGTTCTTGGAATAGATGAGTATATCATCGAGGTATACCACGACGAATTTATCCAAATACTCCATGAATATAGAATTCATTAACCGAGAAAAGGTAGCTGGGGCATTGGTTAATCCAAAGGACATAACGGTGTACTCATATTGGCCATAACGAGGAACAAAAGCCATTTTAGGAATGTCCCCGTTCTTGATTTTGATTTGATGGTAGCCCAACCTCAAATCCATCTTAGAGAAGACTGAGGATCTAGCGAGCTGATCATACAGGTTGTTGATCCTGGGGAGCGGATACTTATTCTTTATGGTGACCAGATTGACAGGTCGGTAATCTACAACCATCCGCTCCGTTCCATCCTTCTTCTTGACGAAGAGGACGGGGCAAGCCCAGGGGGAAGAACTAGGACGGATGAAACCTTTTTGCAAGGACTCATCGAGTTGTTTCTTTAGCTCAGCTAATTCTAGTGTGCCATCTTATAAGGTCTCTTAGAGATTGGGACAGTTCCTGGGATAAGATCTATCACGAACTCGACATCTCTGTCAGGTGGGATTCCTGGCAGTTCTTCTGGAAAAACATCCGGGAAGTCACGGACTACCGGGATATCTTCGAGTTCTGGTAGAGGGCTGGCATTAAGAGAGTAGAGCTGACGTTCAGCCATTCGGGTCAAGACATTGACTATCTTGCCGGATGGATGTGTAAGTTGAACGGTCCTAGTATAGCAATCAATCTTGGCGTAATGAGTTGTCATCCAATCCATACCCAAGATAATGTTTATGTCTGAGGACTTGAGAGCGATTAGAGATGCAAGGAAAACAAGTCTATCGACAAGGATTTCATTTCCATGGCTTACCCTAGAGGTTTGCCACTTTGAACCAGGAGTTTGAATAACCATGGAAGTAGGCATGTCACAAAAAGTCATGTTGTGCAATCGAGCATAGCTCTCAGATATGAACGAATGGGATGCTCCAGTATCGAAAAGAACAGATGCCGGATGGCAGTTTACGAGAAGCGTACCAAGGACGACGTTAAGATCCTCATAAGCTTCCTCGGCAGAGACATAGTTGACATGACCACGTGTAGTGGGGATTGGCTTGACATAATTCACCTTGCCGGTTGGCTTGCCACGGCCAACGGTTTTTCCTGGCTGGTTCTGGGGACAATCACGCATGTAGTGTCCCGGTTCTCCACACTTGAAGCATGTCACAGTGGTAGTGCGTGGAGCAAAGTTGGAAGGTGGTCCTCCATAGGTCTTAGCAGGTGCAAACTGTTGAGTTGGGCGAGGCGCCTCATAGGATGGCCTCGGTGTGTACTTGGGTGGCAGAGCAGTGTTAGGAACCCACACACGGCGCTTGTGAGAGCCAGAGCCGGATGAGGAACCAAAGTCTCGAGTATGCTTGCGGGTGGCCTCGAAGTCGGTCTGGCCTGTTTCAGCACTGATAGCCTTGTTTACCAACTTCTGGAAGGAGGTGCACTCGTGCAGACGTAGATCTCGGCGGAGTTCAGGGCTGAGTCCCTTGTGGAACCTCGCCTGCTTCTTGGCATCGGTGGATACTTCTTCAGGTGCATAGCGTGCCAGGTTACCAAACTCGCGACTATAGCCATCCACAGTTAAACGACCCTGGGTGAAATTGCAGAATTCCTCCCGCTTGCGATCCATGAGACCTTCCGGAATGTGATGTTCACGGAATGCCTCACTGAACTCAACCCAGGTAGTGACTTGGCCAGCAGGACGCATAGCTTCAAAGTTTTCCCACCAAAGACTGGCAGGGCCCTCAAGATGGTAGGCGGCGTAGATAACCTTGTCAGCTTCGGCCACACGGGCAGAGTGTAGCTTATGGGTGATACTACATAGCCAGTCATCAGCTTCCAGAGGTTCAGTGGAGTGATGGAACTTCGGTGGACACATCTTGATAAAGTCATTGATTGACACCACGTCATTCCTCTGGCGGAACCCAGTGTTCTGCTCTATGCGTTCCAGCAGACGGTTGGTCTCTCTCTTGTTCCGTTCTGCTTCAAGCATAACTTCCGCCAAGGAGGGTGGCTGGGGCAGATTCCCATCTCTAGCCCCACTAGCCTCACCCTGCTCCTGAGCAGCAGGAGTGTTGCGAGTGTTGACCATCCTAGGAAAACAAAACAACGGTTTACACAAGGATGGCAAAAATTTGACATAGAAGTGCAGAATGTAATGGATGACACGGAATGCAAAGATGTTCATCCGTACGACATGGTAATATAGGAACTGCTATATATACACCAGTGGTCATACACACCATACAAAGTTTAGTACAAGCCAAGTTTAAAGAACAACTGCAATGAAAGACGATACATCCCATCAGAGGCATTCCAAGCTCCTATACATTATTTAGCTACACCTTCGGAACTCAGTACACACTAAGTCATATTCCACAAGACCCGCAGGACTGTGGAAATACAACTACTACAATACTACTACAACCACGGCCTAGCTCAGACATTCGCGTAGTAATCCTCGTAAAGATTACCACCGTAGCCTAGAAGTGGAACAGATGGATCTTGGAACTCGTGAGCACTCGAAGGCTGTGGACCATGGGGGCATGGGTGTGGTCTCGGTACAGATGCTGGTGGTAACCGACGCCCACGTGGAGGTGTAATACCCCCAACATCACGCCACTCCATGCGATCAGGCAGACGAGTCCGCACGGGGTACAAATCCCGCATGTCCAGATATCCGGCGTGCATAGCAGGTGCAAGCCGTGTCAAAGTAGTCCAATGAGCAGCTCGAGTGTTATACAGCTCCATTCGGAGGGCACGGACCTGACGGTCCCTATCCTCCAACATCTGAACAGTAGTCTGAAGCAGTGGCTCTTCATGAGCAACATCAGTATACAAACCAATGTAGTAGCCTTCCTCTCCGGGAAGTGAGGCTGGCATGTAACAGAACTCAGTGTTCAGCAACAGGGCATGCCTAGCACGGAGAATGGTCATCATCGAATAAGCGGCATCCTGCACTGCCATCTCGATGGTAACCCCGAGTCCATAAGATCAATGGATGGGGTCGTTAGCTCCAGGATATGAGGGGTATATTTGGACTGTGCAGAAATACTGACTCTGATTAAAATCCCGGTACAGTTCCTCCACGGTGTATTCAGGGTACCAGCGATAACCGGTCTCAGTCAGCACATGGACTAGCATGGCCGTGTGACCGGGCACATTAATGCACCGAGTCAAACGAACCACTTGGTGAGGGATGCGGCCAGACATCTGAAACACGGAATAATGCAAGGCATTAGTGTTTCTGGAAGAAATCGGGCAGCATAACAACTGTAAATGCTCAAACAAAGATTTGAGACATCATACAAATGATAGCATAGCCACTCAACAATCCATATCAAGGTTCCGGTCCAACAATCATCATACTAAAAGGATAGAAACTGAACTGAGGCTTGAAACCAACAAACCTAAGAGTCTACGGATTAGTAACACGTGAACCTAGTAAGGATAAGAGGCCTAGTCCTAAATCCCCGTAGAAAGAATAGACTGACTCAGATCAGAAGGGCATAAGGTAAAGGAGTAAAAAGAGCATTACGTTCCCTTCCACAATCAATCCCCCTACATATAACTAAGAATTTTTCTAGACTCAACATCAATCAATTTGGCTTGAGAAACCTACAGGCAGTCCAGCTCTGATGCCAACGCTGTCAGGACCCCGATCCTAAGTCAAACCGATCTAGCTGTAACACGTCATATCACTTTGCGGCCTCACGCACGGTAACCCCACGGGTGCCACCTTACCTCGCCCGGGACCGTTTGCGCATTTTGGCACACGTATATGACAGTGTCGCTAGCATCCATATGACAGAGAACCCGGGCCGACATGGCTAGTTATAAACCAAAAGTGGCACTAAATTACAGAGACAGACATCCATGACCCAACAACGAATGTGTCGGTCATCAACGTATGAACCCAAGTCGTAGCAAGCTACATGGACTTAAAGGAACAACGCGTGACATTTCCCCTAAGGGACAGACATAGGAACGAAGAAGGACACATGCCGGCCAGCCTACGTGTTCCGAGCAGTAGCAAGCTACCAAGGCTCATAGGAAACACTAGGAGGCATTTCCCTGTAAGGTAGGCTACCAAAGGAAAACAACTAGGTGTCGGATCCCACACATACTAAGCATTTCAAACATACACGCCATATGCTCAATATGTGCACATAAAACATTGCATCACAACAGAACTCTATGACTCAAAGTACTTTATTTAAAAGGCTCCAAGAGCCATAAATAACATATCCATAGAGGTAGGGGTCACATGACCCAACACTCAAGTCATACAGTCATACAAGCACAAGCGGAAGCTACATGTCTGAGTACAGACAACTTAGAAAATAAAACAGGCTTGGTGTAGCCTGACTATCTACAAGGCCCTTCACAAGCTCCAGATCTCCGTCTAGGTGTCAAGCTACTCGTCGACGTCAACGTCTATGTAGAACCCATCGGCAGGGGCAGGGTTCTCCTCTGCAACAGTTATTAAGCAAACATGAGTACAAAGGTACTCAACAAGTCTTACCACAGAACCTAACATACATGCAACATTATCAAAGGGGGTAGTGGAGTTCATTGCAGAATGCCATCTTTGACCTTGGCTAACCTATACTACAACTCTCAACAGATTGCAAGATGTTATTACGAACACGAGTCCACTACTCACCACATCAATAAACTACCGAGGATCCTCTTCCGTCATCCTACGGAAGGGCCATCCACGGCACTCACGCTTATCTTGAGGCTTTTAGTAGTATCCATCAACTTGTCTATGAACTGTAAGAGTAACCAAGTAGTCCGTACCGCGAACAACGGCTATTCGAATAGTTTGATAACCCTGCAGGGGTGTACTTCTTCACACATGCTTTCACCACTTATCGCCGTTTACTCGGCGTGTACTCGGCAACCTTCAAGCGGAAGCCCAGCGGGGGTGTCGGCCACGACCTGACTAACTACTCAAGTCCCTAGTCCAGGTTTATCGCCTATTTGGGTTCCATCCGTGGGGAGATCCGGCCGGGGTGTCGCTCACGGCCCCAAACGATGTGTACAGGGTTCCCGAGTCACCAAACGGGCAACCGGTACACCGTGCCACGTACCTGTCGCATCAGAACCCACCCCGAGGGTCAGCGTTGTGCACGACCTCCAGTAAGCTAAAAACACCAGAAACTAGTTGCAACTCCTGGACAGAGATCGAGGGTAATTAATAAGCCAAGAGGGTCCATTGGTTTCGGGCCCAATGCATGGTAGTAACTGCAACTTGAACCACACATACAGATCTCAGGTCCTATGGACGATTCCAATGAAACAACCCACCATGTACTCCTACATGGACTTTCATCGATACCTTTACCAAGCGTATTCCACGCCTCCTTCTCTTTACCGGTATGATCATTTCACTCTGATCCATCACCCAGATGAACCAGACCAGACACAACTCTAAGCATAGCATGCAACATAAACAAATAGCATGGTGGATCACACATCACATGGCTCAATCAACTCCTACACATGCTAGTGGGTTTCAACTATTTACTGTGGCAATGACAGGTCATGCAAGGGATAGGGTTCAACTACCGCAGCAAGTAGCAGTTCACACGCTGTTGCCTTAATGCAGTAAAAGAGAGCAGGAGCGAGAAGGTTGGGTTTGTATCGGAATGATCAACGATTGCTTGCCTGACAAGGTAGTTGTCGGATACTGCTCTTCAACTGGATACGCAGCAGTATCCTCGGGAGCAGGACCTAAAATAGAGAATACCGGCGATACTATCATTAACAAACAAATGCAACAATATGATGCATGCTCATGACATGGCAAGATGCATGTGTGTTGGCTAATGCAACTAAAACCAGAGGGGTTTGAACTTATTTGAATCAAAGATTCAAATTGGAGTTCAAACTATTATTTAAATAAGTGCATTATCATGTTTTTGATGTATACAGCAAGTTAACTTGTTCAAACATGCATGAAACCAGTGCCATTGGAAAGATTGGATTTTTCTGATCATTTTTCATATATAAATCTTTTCCATCTGAGCTATGGTTGATTTTATATGATTTTTAGAAGTTTTGGGTATTTTCTGGAATTTCCTGAATTATTTTTAAACTAAAAATCCCAGAAAAACCTTTACTGCGTCAGCATGACATCATGCTGACGTCAGGCAGTCAACAGGGCCAGTCCAAGTCAAACCTGACCAGTGGGACCCACTGGTCAGTGTCACAGTTAACTAATTAGCTAATTAGAATTAAATTAACACCTAAACTAGGTTTGACTTGCGGGCAGGGCCCACATGTCAG
>LR738713.1:204141861-204201796 GCA_902687465.1 Secale cereale | reverse complement strand
ACTTTCATCGATACCTTTACCAAGCGTATTCCACGCCTCCTTCTCTTTACCGGTATGATCATTTCACTCTGATCCATCACCCAGATGAACCAGACCAGACACAACTCTAAGCATAGCATGCAACATAAACAAATAGCATGGTGGATCACACATCACATGGCTCAATCAACTCCTACACATGCTAGTGGGTTGCAACTATTTACTGTGGCAATGACAGGTCATGCAAGGGATAGGGTTCAACTACCGCAGCAAGTAGCAGTTCACACGCTGTTGCCTTAATGCAGTAAAAGAGAGCAGGAGCGAGAAGGTTGGGTTTGTATCGGAATGATCAACGATTGCTTGCCTGACAAGGTAGTTGTCGGATACTGCTCTTCAACTGGATACGCAGCAGTATCCTCGGGAGCAGGACCTAAAACAGAGAATACCGGCGATACTATCATTAACAAACAAATGCAACAATATGATGCATGCTCATGACATGGCAAGATGCATGTGTGTTGGCTAATGCAACTAAAACCAGAGGGGTTTGAACTTATTTGAATCAAATATTCAAATTGGAGTTCAAACTATTATTTAAATAAGTGCATTATCATGTTTTTGATGTATACAGCAAGTTAACTTGTTCAAACATGCATGAAACCAGTGCCATTGGAAAGATTGGATTTTTCTGATCATTTTTCATATATAAATCTTTTCCATCTGAGCTATGGTTGATTTTATATGATTTTTAGAAGTTTTGGGTATTTTCTGGAATTTCCTGAATTATTTTTAAACTAAAAATCCCAGAAAAACCTTTACTGCGTCAGCATGACATCATGCTGACGTCAGGCAGTCAACAGGGCCAGTCCAAGTCAAACCTGACCAGTGGGACCCACTGGTCAGTGTCACAGTTAACTAATTAGCTAATTAGAATTAAATTAACACCTAAACTAGGTTTGACTTGCGGGCAGGGCCCACATGTCAGTGACCCAGGGGGTCAAACCCGTGGTCAAAACAGGTCCAACTCGCCGGTGTTTAGCCGCCGGCGAGGCCAAACACGGCGGTGGGGTGCGGGTTTCGTGCTCCGGCTGCCAAATCGACGGCGGAGCACACCTACGGGTAGCTGGAGGCAAACCGCATCGAGTGGAGGTGGTGGCTGGCCTCGGGGTCGCCGGAGATGACGCCGGCGACGAGTCCAGCGGCGGTCGGAGTTCGGCGAAGTCGAAAACGACTGTGCGGTGCTCGTAGAGGAGCGTGAAGTGGTCCTACACCATCTACGTGTGATGGTGAAGCTGATAGGCACGGTGGCCGGACCAATGGATGGCCGGAGCCTCGTCGGCGACGAGCTCCGCGGCGGTGCATGCAAGTGAGCTTCGTGGGGTGCGTTCCAGGGGAGAAGAGAGCCAACGGAGAGGGGGAGGACGAAGTTGGGCTCATAGGGGTTGCAGCAGGCGCCGGAGCGAGCTCGGGGGTGGTCGGAGCTGAGCGAAACGGCGAGGGGGATCTCCGCGGCCGGAGTTGGGGAAGAAGAGGTCGGGGGCGTCTCCAGGGCGGGCGAGCGCTCGGGGCTCGGCCTGTTCGAAGTAGTCGAGGACGGCGGAGACGACGGACACCATGGCAGGGCTCAGGGATGATGGTGGGCGCGGCTTCTACGACGGTGCGAGCACGACGGCATCGGCCATGGCGTGGGCAGAGCGAGGGAGAGGAGCTGGGGAGAGGGGGAGGTGTCTGCGAGGTCGGGGGCAACGTGTATGACCGATCCAGCCCTCCAGGACGGCGAGGGGAGGAAACAGGGCGGTGGGCAGCTGCGTGGCGCGCGGTGCGGTCGCCGTCGAGCACCTGCCTGCCTGCCTGGCCGAGCCAAGCAGCTCGCTGGAGCGGCAGCTGGGTTGGGCCGGGTGGGGCGCCAGGTAAACTTCTGCTCTCTCTCTTTTTTTCTATTTCTTTTCTGTTTCATTTCTTTTGCAGCTTTGTTCAATTATTAAAAATGCCAAAACATTTTTATTACTCATGCCCACTGTATATAATATGAACAGTAGGAAACATTATAGTTCATGATTATTTGAGCATTTAAATATTTAAAAGTATTTAAATGCCCAAATACAAATACCATATGATTTAATCCAAAGCCCTAGAGTGTCCTAGAAAATTGTGCACCACTTTTGGCAGAGGTTTAAGACCAAGGCAGAAATGATGAACATTTTTGAAGGGCATTTTGGGTACATTGGAAAATATTTTAACAAACCCTAGTTGTTAGGAGAGGGGTGCTCGGGTTTCTGTTAATCCCATTTCCAGTTTTTTTGAAAGTAGACATGATGCACACTCTAGCTAGGTACTAAAGCAAGTGCTAACTAGGGATGTGACACTAGCGCCCCGGCCCGACCGCCCCCAGCCCAGCGCCTCGCCCCTGCCCTAACCCTAGCGCCGCCGCCGCCCAAGCCGCGTCGCCGACGCCACCCGCCGCCGCTCGCCGCCGCCACCCGCCGCCGCCACCCGCCGCCGCCCTGCCGCCGCCGCCTGCCGCAGCGCCGCTGCCCCGCAATCGCCGCCGCGCCGCCACCTCGCCCTGCCGGACCATCCCGCCGCCGGACCGCCGTCGCCGGAGTTCGTCGTCGAGGTATATCAGTTTTCTTAGAAACCGATCGGTTTAGAAAAAACCGTAGTTTCGTTTTTTTATTAGATTAGATCAGTTCGGTTTTTTTGGTTTAGTTATTTAGCGGACGTTCGTTCGTACGTTCGTTTTAACGAACAGTTTTCGTTAGTTAACCGCAGACAGCGAACGTTCGTTCGTTAGCCTGTTCGTCCGTTTTCTTTTTCGGGGTATTTATCCGCGGTTATTCCGATCGCTATTTCTGCCCTGATCTTGTTTTGCGTTTTTCTTTTCGCTCGAGAGTCGGAACCAGGTGATTCAAAATCCCAAATCTTCGTATCGATGCGCTCTTTACGTTTAATCAACTTGAAAAAAGTTTTGGTTACTATAAAATTTGACTTTAGGCCAACTAGTAAACCGGAGCTCGTTTCTTTCACAGTTTGAGTTTCGTTGCTTCTTTCGAGTTGATTCTTTTTGCAAACCGGAGTTCTTAAGTTGAACTTTCTGGTTAGATCTTTTATTTGAGTTTTACCTGTGCATTAGCTAAGTACTTATTGTGTGCTTGTTTGATTACGATAGAGTACCCGGAGTACGCCGCTTGCTACTTTGAGTCTCTAGGTTTTGCGGATCATCAGCAAGGCAAGTAACACTTTGATCATGCTTTCCAATTACCCAGTTTTCATTGCATTAGTCCAACCCTCACACTTTGCATGAGTAGGATCAATTCACTTGTGGGATTGGGATGTAGTTTGAGGTAGTACCTATTACCTGCATTACATTCAAACCTTTGGGAGTTACTTCTACGTTTGCTGTTAGGACATGCTATGCTCGTAGATGTGGTTTGGGTTTGAGTGAAATCCATGGCAGATGTGAGTTTGTTAATTAATGGTTCAACTTAAGGTGGAAACATTAATACACATCTGGGTGGATTGAGGCATCTGGGTATTCCAGTGATTGCCTGTTTTTCTTTTGGACCGCCACCCAGGCTCAAAGGGATCATGAGATTTTTCATACTAGAAACTTCCGTGTGCAGCCACATGCCAATATGGGCTCTGGCATAGTTGAGTAAGTTGTGGGAAACCTTTCCATGACGGGCTAGCAGATGTAGTGGGTTTTGTAGGTGTACCGGCCTATCTATCTGGTTAAGGGGACCTCTTCGGAAAGACTGTGTCTCGGTCATCCGTTTCTCAAACACCATGCAGTGCGAGAAACCAAACGGAGGAGATCGAGTCTTGTGGGGAAAAGTGCACAAACCTCTGCAGAGTGTACAAACTGATCATGATTAGCCGTGTCCCCGGTTACTGACGTTTTGAGTATCTAGTACTTGGATTATCCTGTGAATCTCATCATGTTACTCTAATTAAATTTTGTTGGGTTTAATGATTACTTTAATTGGGGTTGAGAGGATGTCTATCTTCTCAATGATGTTTCAACTACCATGATAGTTAATTAAAAATCTATTCCTTTGAAGTAGGAAAAAATTGGCTTTACGCACAAACTTAACCATAGAGCTTTCCACCAGCCATATTGCATGTAGTATAGCCTTACTATCATTGCATTCTCTTGTGTTACCTTGCCAGCATATTCCATGTGCTGACCCGTTTTCGGGATGCAACGTTTCATGTTGCAGACTTTTCAGACGACGAGTAAGATGCCCCTTTTAGGTCGTGGTTCTATACTCAGTGATGCCGCTGGAGTTGATGGACTCACTTATCTTCCAAGCCTTCCGCTGTTATGGGGTTAGATGGCCTTCAACCATATTTATTGTAATAAGTTCATCGTTGGACTATCAATGTAATAAGTGTGTGATTGCTACCTTCTTATAAATCCTTCAAGTACTGTGCGTGTCAGCATTACTGATCCAGGGATGACACTGATGCACAGAGATCATACTGTTTGAGGTCTGGTCACTACAAAAGAAAACCACTGGGCTTGAGCATGTAACCTCACAGTAGAAACTTTGCGGGACCCGGCGAATCAGACAGCAGAAATTTTGGTCGGTCTCGATCGGGAGTATTATTTGATAGGTGGTAGGACTCGGTGTAGAAACAAAAATGAATCTCCTGTCGATGGGTCGTGTCCCATCGCTAGCGGCGCACAGAACATCAAACCCTAATTATTTTCATCTCAATCCGGTAAACTTGCTCTTGATGCATATCCTTCCAAACCAGCTCATCTTCATCTGATAAATTGCAAACTTCTCGATCCCTAGAAAAAATCCCTCCAAGAACACAACACCATCGCGAGCATAGCCCCACGGTGGGCGCCAATTGTCGTGGTTTTGTCACGGCAGATGTCCTAGTGTGAGGACTTAGTCATGAGGCCAATGTATCTATGTAGTAGCTTGAAAGGGGTTGAGTGGTATCGAGAGACGCAACGTAAGACAAGGATTTAGACATCTTCATGATCCGGGAAACATCATCCGATAATAGCCCTACATTCTGTTTGAGGCTAGATCTCATTATGACCCTCATGGAGTCGCCGGTTAACCGGCTCTCATTTAGTTGTGTCTAGCCCTAAAGAATATGGCGCCTCTAACTTGTGAGAACTTGTCCCTCTTTGGGGAGCCCTGCCCCTCCTTATATATGTTGAAGGGGCGGGTTACATGACTAGTCCTAGTAGGATTAGGATTACTCTATTACAAGGAGTCCTAGTCTTGCTTCCTTTGTAGGAGAATATTCCTTTTGCTTTCTTCATAAACCGGCCCACCATAACATGAACCGGCCTTCTGGGCCTTGGGCCTTGTCATCTGTCCGCCGCCAGCCAGGTTACTAGTGAGTGATATTATACAGGCAGGTTGCTTGTAAAGCGTGTGGTCCGGGCGGGTCGCCAGTGAATCGCCAAGTGTAAACCGGGTCTCAAGTAAACTGCCAAGTCCGGCCGGGTTATACTTCCGGCCGGGTTACGTCGCGGGGTATATCCCCGACACCGGCCGGATCTCCCCACAGATGGAACCCAAATAGGCAATAAACCTAGACTAGGGACTTGTGTGGTTAGTCAGGTCGTGGCCGACACCCTCGCTGGGCTTCCGCTTGAAGGTTGCTGAGTACATGTCGAGTAAACGGCGATAAGTGGTCGAAGCGTGTGTGAAGAAGTACACCCCTGTAATAGCCATTGTCCGCGGTTAAGGACTACTTGGTTGCTTATACAGTTCATAGACCAGTTAATGGTTACCCCTAAAAGTCTCAAGACAAGGGTGAGTGCCGTGGATGGCCCTTCCGTAGGATGACGGGGGAGGATCCACGGTAGTGTATTGTGGTGGTGATTAGTGGAATCGTGTGTGTAGTCTCATCTTGCAATCTGCTGAGACTTGTAGTATAGGTTAGCCAAGAGTCAAAGCTGGCTTCCTGCTATAAACTCCACTACCCTTGTTGATAATGATGCATGTACGATAGGTTCTAATGTAAGTCTTGCTGAGTACCTTTGTACTCATGTTTGCTAAATAACTATTGCAGAGGAGAACCCTGCCCCCTTTGATGGGTTCCACATAGACGTTGACGTCGACGAGTAGCTTGCTACCCAGACGGAGATCTTGGACTTGTGAAGGGCCTTGTAGATAGTCAGGCTACACCAAGCATGTTTTCTTTCCAAGTTGTCTGTACTCTGACAAGTTAGCTTCCGCTTGTGCTTGTATGCTTGTATGACTTGAGTGTTGGGTCATGTGACCCCTACCAGTATGAATATGTTATGTATGGCTCTTCGGAGCCTCTTAAATAAAGTACTTTGAGTCATAGAGTTTTGTTGTGATGCAATGTTGTATTTGCACATATTGAGCATATTGTGTGTATGTTATTCAAATACTTGATATGTGTGGGATCCGACACCTAGTTGTTTACCCTTGGTAGCCTATCATACAGGGAAATGCCTCATAGTGCTTCCACTGAGCCTTGGTAGCTTGCTACTGCTATGGAACACGTAGGCTGGCCGGCATGTGTCCTTCTTCGTTCATGTGTCTGTCCCATAGGGGAAACGTCACGCGTTGTTCCTTGAAGTCCTTGTAGCTTGCTATGACTTGGGTTCATACGTTGATGACCGACACGTTTGTTGCTGGGCCATGTATGCCTATCTCTGTAATTTAGTGCCACTTTTGGTTTATAACTAGCCATGTCAGCCTGGGTTCTCTGTCATATGGGTGCTAGCGACACTATCATATACGTGTGCCAAAATGTGCAAACGGTCCCGGGCCAGGTAAGGTGGCACCCGTGGGGATACCGTGTGTGAGGCCGCAAAGTGATATGATGTGTTACATGCTAGATCGGTGTGACTTAGGATCGGGGTCCTGACAGTGTTGGCATCAGAGCCGGACTGCCTGTAGGTTCTTGAAGCCAAACTGGTCGATGTTGAGTCTAGAAAATTCTTAGTTATATGTAGGGGAATTGATTGTGGAAGGGAACGTAAGGCTCTTTTTACTTCTTTACCTTATGCCCCTCTGATCTAAGTAAGCATATTCTTTCTATGGGGTTTTAGTACTAGGCCTCTCATCTTACTAGGTTCACGTGTTACTAATCCATAGACTCATAGGATTATTGGTTTCAAGCCTCAGTTCAGTTTCTACCTTCCAGTATGTTAATTAGTTGGACCCGGAACCTTGATATCATGTTGTTGAGTGGCTAAGCTACCATTTGTATGATGCCTCAAAATCTTTTTTGAGCATTTACAGTTGTTATGCTGCCCGATTTCTTCTATAAATTCTAATGCCTTTGCATTATCTCGTGTTTCAGATGTCTGACCGCACCCCTCATCAGGTGGTCCGTTTGACCCGGTGCATTAATGTGCCAGGTCACACTGCCATGTTGGTCCGTGTGTTGACCGAGACCGGCTACCGTGGGTATCCTAAGTACATTGTGGAGGAGCAGTACCGGGATTTCAACCAGAGTCAGTATTTCTGCACATTCCGGATATACCCTTCATATCCCGGAGCTACCGACCCCATCCATTGGACGTATGGACTCGGGGTTACCATCGAGATGGCAGTGCAGGATGCCGCTTACTCGATGAAGACTATCATCCGGGCTAGTCATGACGTGCTGCTGAACACTGAGTTCTGCTACATGCCAGCCTCACTTCCTGGAGAGGAAGGCTACTACACTGGTCTGTATACTGATGCCGCTCATGAGGAGCCGCTACTTCAGACTACCACTCAAATGCTGGAGGATAGGGACCATGAGGTTCGTGCCCTTCGGATCGAGCTTTATAACACTCCAGCCACCCACTGGGCCACTCTGACACGGCTTGCACCTGTCGTGCAGGCCGGGTATCTGGATATGCGGGATTTGTACCCCGTGTGGACTTGTTTGCCCGATCATATGTATTGGCATGACGTTGGGGGTATTACACCTCCACATGGGCGTCGGTTACCACCAGCAGCAGGACCGAGGCCGCATCTGTGTCCCTATGGTCCACAGCCTTCAAGTGCTCGAGAGTTTCTAGATCCACATGTTCCACTTCCAGGCTACAGGGATGTCAGGACCCCGATCCTAAGTCACAACGATCTAGCTTGTAACACATCATATCACTTTGTGGCCTCATGCACGGTATCCCCACGGGTGCCACCTTACCTGGCCCGGGACCGTTTGCGCATTTTGGCACACGTATATGATAGTGTCGCTAGCATCCATATGACAGAGAACCCAAGCCGACATGGCTAATTATATACCAAAAGTGGCACTAAATTATAGAGATAGGCATCCATGACCCAGTAACAAACGTGTCGGTCATCAACGTATGTACCCAAGTCTTAGCAAGCTACATGGGCTTAAAGGAACAACGCGTGACATTTCCCCTAAGGGACAGACACAGGAACAAATAAGGACACATGCCGGCCGGCCTACGTGTTCCAGAGAGTAGCAAGCTACCAAGGCTCAGTGGAAGCACTAGGAGGCATTTCCCTGTAAGATAGGCTACCAAGGGTAAACAACTAGGTGTCGGATCCCACACATATCAAGCATTTCAATAACATACACACAATATGCTCAATATGTGCAAATACAACATTGCATCACAACATAACTCTATGACTCAAAGTACTTTATTTAAGAGGCTCCGAAGAGCCATACATAACATATACATACAGATAGGGGTCACATGACCCAACACTCAAATCATATAAGCATACAAGCACAAGCGGAAGCTAACTTGTCTGAGTAGAGACAACTTGGAAAGAAAACAAGCTTGGTGTAGCCTGACTATCTACAAGGCCCTTCACAAGCTCAAGATCTCCATCTGGGTAGCAAGCTACTCGTCGACGTCAACGTCTATGTAGAACCCATCAGAGGGGGCGGGGTTGTCCTCTGCAGCAGTTATTAAGCAAACATGAGTACAAAGGTACTCAACAAGACTTACATCAGAACCTATCATACATGCATCATTATCAACAAGGGTAGTGGAGTTCATTGCAGCAAGCCAACTTTGACTCTTAGCTAACCTACTCTAGGACTCTCAGCAGATTACAAGATGAGACTAAGCACACGAGTCCACTACTCACCACAACAATACACTACCGTGGATCCTCTTCCGTCATCCTACGGAAGGGTCATCCACGGCACTCACACTTGTCTTGAGACTTTTAAGAGTAACCGTTAACTTGTCTATGAACTGTGTAAGCAACCAAGTGGTCCTTAACCGCAAACAACGGCTATTCGAATAGATTGGTAACCCTGGAGGGGTATACTTCTTCACACACGCTTCCACCACTTATCGCCGTTTATAGGACATGTACTCGGCAACCTTCAAGTGGAAGCCCAGCGAGGGTGTCGGCCACGACCTGACTAACCACACAAGTCCCTAGTCCAGATTTATTGCCTATTTGGGTTCCATCCGCGGGGAGATCCGGTCGGGGTGTCACTCACGGTCCCAAACGATGTGTATAGGGTTCTCGAGTCACCAAACGGGCGATCGGTACACCGTGCCACGTACATGCCGCATCACAGCCCTCCCCGAGGGTCAGAGCTGCGAACGACCACCATTATACTATAAACACCAGATACTAGTTGCAACTCTTGGACAGAGGACAAGGGCAGTTAATACGTCGAGAGGGTCCATTGGTTTCGGGCCCAATGCATGGTAGTAGTTGATCTTAAATCACACATACAGATCTCAGGTCCTATGGACGGTTCCAATGAAACAACCCAACATGTACTCCTACATGGCCTTTCATCGATACCTTTACCAAGCATGTTCCACACTTCACTCTCTTTACTAGACATGATCATTTCACTCTGATCCATCACCCGGATGAACCAGACCTGACATAACTCTAAGCATAGCACGCAACATAAACAAATAGCATGGTAGGAAGCACATCACATGGCTCAATCAACTCCTACACATACTAGTGGGTTTCAACTATTTACTGCGGCAATGACAGGTCATGCACAGGAATGGGGTTCAACTATCGCAGCAAGTAGCAGTTCACACGTTGTTGCCTTAATGCAGTAAAAGAGAGCAGGAGCGAGAAGATGGGTTTGTATCGAAATGATCAATGGGTTGCTTGCCTGACAGATTGGTTGTCGGGTACTGCTCTTCAGTTGGATATGCAGATGTATCCTCGGGAGCAGGACCTACCACGGAGAACACCGGTAATACAATCAATACACAAAAATGCAACAATATGATGCATGCTCATGACATGGCAAGATGAATGTGTTTTGTTCTAATGCAACTATAAACGGAAAGGTTTGAGCCTATTTGAATCAAAGATTCAAATTCATGCCCAAACTATTATTAATTAAAATGCATTATCATGTTTTGATGTGAACATCAAAGTTAACTTTCTTAAACATGCAGGAAACCAGTACCAATGGATAGATTAGATTTTTCTGATCAATTTTCATATATAAAACTTTTCCATATGAGCTACCATTGATTTTAAATGATTTTTAGAAGTTTAAAGCATTTTCTGGAATTTTCTGAATTGTTTTAAATCAAAATAATTCCAGAAAAGGCTTTACTGCGTCAGCATGACAACATGCTGACGTCAGCAGGTCAACAGGCCTGGTCCAGGTCAAACCTGATAGTGGGTCCTGCGTGTCAGTGTCATTAGTTTAACTAATTAAAATTAGTGCTTACCCTAGCTTAATTAGCCGGCTGGGCCCCACCTGTCATTGACCCCAGGGGGTCGAATTGGGCCCACCCGTGGTCAAACGAGGTCAAACTACCGGCGTTTAGCTACCGGCAAAGCCAGATGCGGCGGTACGGTGCGGGTTTCATGCTCCGACGACCAAAACGACAGCGGAGCACATCTACGTGATGCGGGGAGTGAGCCGCGTCCATTGGTGGTGGTGGTTGGCCTCAGGGTCGCCGGAAACGGCGCCGGCGACGACCTTGGCGGCTGCCGGAGCTCGGGTGAGCTCAGGCTCGCCGCTAGGAGGCACGGCGAGGCTCGTGGAGTGGTGCGTTGGGCTCCTGGGGGTGCGGTAGAGCTAGTGGACAAAGTGGCGCGGCCGTTGAGTGGCCGGAGTCTTGTCGGCGAGGAGCTCGGCGGCGGCGCATGCGGGTGAGCTGCGTGCAGTCGCTACAGGGCTCGAGAGGGTGAACAGAGAGGATGGGGACGTGGCCAGGCTCACGGTGGTTGTGACGGAGCTGACGGCGAGGTCGGGGACGGTCTTCTGCGATGGTGACGGCTGAGGGGATCTCCGGCGGTGGTCGACGAAGACAGGGTCGGTGCAGGCGGTGCAGAGCGTGCGAGCACTCGAGGCTCGGTCGAGGCGAACTAGCGGACGACGGCGGAGCTCTCAGACATGGAGGGGAGGCAAGGGGAGCACGGCGGCTACGGTGGTGCTCGTCGGTGCGGCGGCGAGCGCTTCGGCCATGGCGGAGAAGAGCGAAGGAGAGAGCGGGAGGGGGAAGTGCGGTGTCCAGAGGCTTCAGGGCGCGACGTGGAGGTCGTCTAGCCCATTCCGCGGTGAAGCGGCAAGGAGGTGGCGCCGTGGCATGCTCGCGCTCGTCAGCGTCACCTCCCTGCCTGCCTAGCGGGGACGAAGCAGCTGGCTGGCACGGGCCAGCATAGTGCTGGGCCGCCAGGTGGGCCGGGCGGTAAGTCTCTCTCTCTCTCTCCTTTTTCTAATTTATTTTCTGTTTTTGTTTTTTTGCCAATTTGTTGAATTAATAAAAATGCTAGAGCATTTTTATAAATCATAAAACTGACCATGTCCACTTTATATAATAAGAATAGTATGGAACATTTTAGTTTATGTTCATTTAAAAAAATTATAGCATTTAAATGCCCAAATGCAAATACAATATGAATTAATCCAGTGACCTCAGGATGTCCTAGAAAATTGTGCACCATTTTTGCCAGAGGTTTAAGACCAAGGCAAAGATGATGAACATTTTTGAAGGGCATTTTGGTTACATTGGAAAAGATTTTATTAAACCCTAGTTGGCAGAAGAGGGGTGCTGGGGTTTCTATCATCCCCATTTCAAGTTTCTGCAAAAAGTAAACATGATGCACACTCTAGCTAGTCCTAATGCAAGTACTAACTAGGGATGTGACAACTCACCCCCACTCAAAAGAATCTCGTCCCGAGATTCAGGTTCCTCCGGAAAAAGGGTGGGGTACTCAAGTCGAAGACGATTCTCCCTTTCCCAAGTAGCTTCGTTCTCGGAATGGTGTGACCATTGAACCTTGAAAAACTTGATATTATGACGTCGAGTGTTACGCCCGGTTTGATCAAGAATACTAACGGGGTATTCTCGATATGTAAGATTGTCCTGGAGATCAAGTGTTTCATGGTCCACTCCGCAGATAGGATACGAGAAGCAACACCTGAGTTGAGAGACGTGGAAGACATCATGAACTCTGGAAAGATGCGGAGGTAGTTCCAATTGGTAGGCAACTTCTCCTCGTTTGGCAAGAATGCGAAAAGGACCGATGTAACGAGGAGCCAATTTGCCTTTGATACCGAAGCGATGGGTTCCCTTAAGAGGAGTAACCCGAAGGTAAGCCTTATCGCCGACTTCGTAAGTCACAGCCTTATGATGACTATCATATTGGCTCTTCTGGCGAGACTAGGCTGTTTTCAATTTCTCATGAACGATGCGAATTTGCTCTTCTGCTTCCTGGATCATATCCGGACCAAAGAATTGTCTTTCCCCGGTTTCTGACCAGTTAAGAGGCGTTTAACACCTTCGTCCATACAGAACTTCGAAGGGAGCCTTGCCCAAGCTAGCTTGATAACTATTGTTATAAGCGAATTCGGCGAATGGAAGACACTTCTCCCAATTTATACCGAAAGAGATGACAGAGGCTCGGAGCATATCCTCTAGAATTTGATTGACTCGCTCTGCTTGACCACTTGACTGAGGATGAAAGGCGGTGCTAAAAGAGAGACGAGTCCCCATGGCATTTTGGAATTTTCCCAAAATCGAGAGGTGAAAAGACTTCCACGGTCTGAGTTAATCTCCAATGGCACACCATGAAGAGATACTATCCGAGAGATATACAAGTCTGCTAGCTGTCTAGTGGTTATACTCTCTCGAACAGGCAGGAAGTGAGCTACTTTGGAGAGGCGGTCGATAACGATGAAGATAGCATTATTCCCTTCCCTGGTCCTGGGAAACCCGGTAATGAAGTCCATACCGATCTTGTCCCATTTCCATTTAGGAATAGCTAAAGGTTCAACAGTAACAGCAGGCTGTTGATGCTCTACTTTAACTCGATGGCAGACGTCGCAGTTAGCTATGAACTGAGAGATTTCTCTCTTCATACTGGTCGACAAGAACCTCTGGTGTAGGTCCTGATACATTTTGGTACTACCGGGATGAATCGTGAGAGGAGATTCATGAGCCTCCTTAAGGATCAGCCATCTCAGGTTTCATACCTTAGGAACCACCAAGCGATTCCCAAAGAACATGACACTTTGGTCATCAATTGAGAAACATCCCGCGACTCCTTTCTTGATGTTCCTCCTGATACGGGAGATTCCCGGATCAACCTTCTGTGCTTTGATGATCTGATACGTAAGGGTAGGTTTCGCCACCATGGTGGAAAGGAATCCTCGAGGAACAATGTGAAGGTTAAGCTTACGAAATTCAATGTGGAGAAGTGGTTGCCCTTGTTGTAACATCAGATTGTTACAATAAGACTTACGACTTAGTGCATCGACCATGACATTGGCCTTCCCAGGGGTGTAAGTGATCCCTAAGTCGTAATCTGTGAGCAACTCAACCCAACGTCTTTGCCTGAGATTCAAATCCGGTTGGGTGAAGATGTATTTCAGACTTTGGTGATCATTGAAAATTTCACAGCGATTACCAAGAAGGTAATGCCGCCATGTTTTGAGTGCATGGACTATAGCTGCAAGCTCTAGAGCATGTGTAGGATAGTTATCCTCATGTGGACGCAACTGCCGAGATGCGTAGGCAATCACTTGACGATCTTGCATGAGTATGCAACCTAGCCCTTGTCGCGAGGCGTCGCAATAGATAATAAAGTCCTTGGAAAAGTCTTGTGGTACCAGTACGGGGGCAGAACTCAGGCGTCTTTTCAGTTCCTGAAAGCTGGACTCGCACTATGGGGTCCACTCGAACTTTTTATCTTTCTTGAGGAGTTCAGTTAGAGGTTTAGAAACCTTGGAGAAGTTCTCGATGACGGGTCGGCAATAGCTCGCTATGCCAAGGAAACTCCTAACTTGCTTGACCGATTTAGGTGGAGTCCAATCAAGGACGGCCTAAACTCGCTTGGGATTGACAGCAATACCCTTGCCAGAGATTACATGACCCAGATAGGTCACTTTTGGCAACCAGAATTCACGCTTGGAGAATTTGGCATATAGGCGATGCTCTCGAAGTTTCGTCAATACCAACCTTAGATGCTCGGCATCATCTTCCTTGTTCTTGGAGTAAATGAGTATATCCTCGAGGTATACCACGACGAATTTACCCAAGTACTCCATGAATATAGAATTCATTAGCCGGGAGAAAGTGGTTGGGGCATTGGTTAACCCGAAGGACATGACGGTGTACTCGTATTGGCCATAACGAGTAACAAAGGCCGTCTTGGGAATGTCCCCGTTATTGATTTTGATTTGATGGTAGCCCAACCTCAAATCCATTTTGGAAAAGACTGAGGATCCAGCGAGCTGATCCTGGGGTGCGAATACTTGTTCTTTATGGTGACCAGGTTGACAGGTCGATAATCTACAACCATCAGATCCGTTCCATTCTTCTTCTTGACGAAGAGGACGGGACAAGCCCAAGGAGAAGAACTAGGACGGATGAAACCCTTTTTCAAGGACTCATCGAGTTGTTTCTTAAGCTCAGCTAGTTCTAAGGGTGCCATCTTATAGGGTCTCCTAGAGATTGGGATAGTTCCTGGATCAAGATCTATCACGAACTCTACATCTTAGTTAGGTGGAACACCTGGCAGTTCTTCTAGAAAGACATCCGGGAAGTCACGGACTATCGGGATATCTCCGAGTTCTAGTAGAGGGTTGGCATTAAGAGAGTAGAGCTGACGCTCAGCCATTCGGGCCAAAACATTGACTGTCTTGCCGGATGGGTGTGTAAGTTGAACAGTCCAAGTGTAGCAATCAATCTTGGCATAATGAGCTATCATCCAATCGGTACCCAAGATGATGTTTATGTCCGAGGACTTGAGAGCTATTAGTGAAGCGAGAAAGACAAGTCTATCAACAACAATTTCATTCCCATGGCTTACTCTAGAAGTTTTCCACTTCGAACCAGGAGTTTGGATAACCATGGAAGTGGGCATGTCACAAAGAGTCATGTTGTGCATTCGAGCATAGCTCTCAGATATGAACGAATGAGATGCTCCAGTATCGAAAAGAACAGATGTCGGATGGCAGTTAACAAGAAGCGTACCAAGGACGACGTTAGGATCCTCATAAGCTTCCTCGGCAGAGACAGATGTTGACATGACCACGAGCAGTGGGGACTGGCTTGACATAGTTCACCTTGGCTGTTGGCTTACCACGGCCAACGGACCTTCCTGGCTGGTTCTGAGGACACTCTCGCATGTAGTGGCCTGGTTCTCTGCACTTGAAGCATGTCACAGTGCCAGCGCGTGGAGCAAAACTAGCAGGTGGTCCTCCATAAGTATTGGGCGGTGCATACTGTTGGGTTGGGCGAGGCGCCTCATAGGATGGCCTCGGAGTGAACCTGGGTGGCAGGGCTATGTTAGGCACCCACACACGGCGCTTGTGAGAGCCAGAGCCGAATGAGGAACCAAAGTGACGATGATGCTTGCGTGTGGCTTCAAAATCAGCCTGACCTGTCTCAGCACTGATGGCTTTGTTCACTAGCTTCTGGAAGGAGGTGCACTCATGCAGATGTAGATCTCGGCGAAGTTGAGGGCTGAGTCCCTTGCGGAACCTCGCCCGCTTCTTGGCGTCGGTGGACACTTCTTCGGGAGCATAGCGTGCCAAGTTGCCAAACTCGCAACTATAGGCATCCACGGTTAGCCTACCCTGGGTGAAATTGCAAAATTCGTCCCGCTTGCGATCCATGAGACCTTCCGGAATGTGATGTTCACGGAAAGCCTCACTGAACTCTGCCCAAATAGTGATTTGGCCACTAGGATGCATAGCCTCAAAGTTTTCCCACCAAAGGCTGGCAGGGCCCTCAAGATGGTAGGCGGCGTAAGTAACCTTGTCAGCTTCGGCCACATGGGCAGAGTGTAGCTTGTGGGTGATACTGCGAAGCCAGTCATCCGCATCAAGAGGTTTAGCGAAATGATGGAACTTTGGTGGGCACATCTTGATAAAGTCATTAATAGACACCACGTCATTCCTCTAGCGAAGGGCAGTATTCTGCTCTATGCTTTCCAGCAGATGGTTGGTCTCTCTCTTGTTCCTTTCTGCCTCCAGCATTACTTCAGCCAAGGAGGGTGGTTGAGGTAGATTCACATCTCTAGCCCCACTGGCCTCACCCTGCTCCTGAGCAGCAGGAGTGCTGTGAGTGTTGACCATCCTAGGAAAACAAAACAACGGTTTGGACAAGGATGGCAAAACTTCGACATAGGAGTGCAGAATGTAATGGATGACACGGAATGCAGAGATGTTCATCTGTATGACATGGTAATATAGAAACTGCCATATATACACCATTGGTCATACACCATACATAGTTTAGTACAAGCCAAGGCTAAAGTACAACTGCGGTGAAACATAATACATCTCATCAGAGGCATTCCAGGCTCCTATACATTATTTACCTACACCTCCGAATCTCAGTACACACTAAGTCATATTCCACAAGACATGCAGGACTGTGGAAATACAACTACTACGATTCTACTACCGCCACGGTCTGACTCAGACATTCCCGCAGTAATCTTCGTAAAGATTAACCCCGTAGCCAGGAAGTGGAACATGTGGATCTAGAAACTCTCGAGAACTTGAAGGTTGTGGACCATAGGGACACGGATGGGGCCTCGGTCCCACTGCTGGTGGTAACCGACGCCTACGTGGAGGTGTAATACCGCCAATGTCACGCGAATCCATACGATCGGGCAGACGAGTCTGCACGGGTACAAATCCCGCATATCCAGATATTCGGCCTGCACGGCAGGTGCAAGCCGTGTAAGAGTGGCCCAGTGGGCGGCTCGAGTGTTATAAAGCTCCATCCGGAGGGCACGGACCTCACGGTCCCTATCCTCCAGCATCTGAGTAGTAGTCTGAAGTAGCAGCTCCTCATGAGCGGCATCAGTGTACAGACCAGTGTAGTAGCCTTCCTCTCCAGGAAGTGAGGCTGGCATGTAGCGGAACTCAGTGTTCAGCAGCAGGTCATGCCTAGCCCGGATGATAGTCATCATCGAGTACGCGGCATCCTGCACTGCCATCTCGATGGTAACCCCGAGTCCATACGTCCAATGGATGGGGTCGGTAGCTCCGGTATATGAAGGGTATATCCGGACCGTGCAGAAATACTAACTCTGGTTGAAATCCCGGTACTGCTCCTCCACAATGTACTCAGGATACCAACGGTGGCCCGTCTTGGTCAAGACACGGACCAACATGGCCATGTGACCTGGCACATTAATGCACCGGGTCAAACGAACCACCTCATGAGGTGTGCGGTCAGACATCTCAAACATGAAATAATGCAAAGGCATTAGAATTTCTGGAAGAAATCGGGCAGCATAACAACTATAAATGCTCAAAAAAGATTTGGAGACATCATACAAATGATAGAATAGCCACTCAACAACATCATATTAAGGTTCCGGGTTCAACTAATCAACATACTGGAAAGGTAGAAACTGAACTGAGGCTTGAAACCAACAATCCTAAGAGTCTACGGATTAGTAACACGTGAACCTTGTAAAGATGAGAGGCCTAGTCCTAAACCCCCGTAGAAAGAATAGGTTGACTTAGATCAGAAGGGCATTAGGTAAAGAAGTAAATAGAGCCTTACGTTCCCTTCCACAATCAATTCCCCTACATATAACTAAGAATTTTCTAGACTCAACATCAACCAGTTTGGCTTGAAGAACCTACAGGCAGTCCGGCTCTGATGCCAACATTGTCAGGACCCCGATCCTAAGTCACACTGATCCAGCTTGTAACACATCATATCACTTTGCGGCCTCACGTACGGTATCCCCACGGGTGCCACCTTACCTAGCCCGGGACCGTTTGCGCATTTTGGCACACGTATATGATAGTGTCGCTAGCATCCATATGACAGAGAACCCAGGCCGACATGGCTAGTTATAAACCAAAAGTGGCACTAAATTACAGAGACATGCATCCATGACTCAGCAACGAACGTGTCGGCCATCAACGTATGAACCCAAGTCGTAGCAAGCTACATGGACTTAAAGGAACAACGCGTGACATTTCCTCTAAGGGACAGACAAAGGAACGAAGAAGAACACATGCCGGCCAGCCTACGTGTTCCGGAGCAGTAGCAAGCTACCAAGGCTCAGTGGAAGCACTAGGAGGCATTTCCCTGTAAGATAGGCTACCAAGGGTAAACAACAAGGTGTCAGATCCCACACATATCAAGCATTTCAATAACATACACACAATATACTCAATATGTGCAAATACAACATTGCATCACAACAGAACTCCATGACTCAAAGTACTTTATTTAAGAGGCTCCGAAGAGCCATACATAACATATCCATACAGATAGGGTCACATGACCCAACACTCAAGTCATACAAGCATACAAGCACAAGATGAAGCTAACTTGTCTGAGTACAGGCAACTTGGAAAGAAAACAGGCTTGGTGTAGCCTGACTATCTATAAGGCCCTTCACAAGCTCAGGATCTCCGTCTGGGTAGCAAGCTACTCGTCGACGTCAACGTCTATGTAGAACCCATCAGAGGGGGAGGGGTTCTCCTCTGCAACAGTTATTAAGAAAACATGAGTACAAAGGTACTAAGCAAGACTTACATCAGAAGCTATCATACATGCATCATTATCAACAAGGGTAGTGGAGTTCATTGCAGCAAGCCAGCTTTGACTCTTGGCTAACCTATTCTACATCTCTCAGCAGATTAAAAGATGAGACTACGCACACGAGTCCACTACTCACCACAACAATACACTACCGTGGATCCTCTTCCGTCATCCTAAGGAACGGCCATCCACGGCAGTCACACTTGTCTTGAGACTTTTAAGAGTAACCGTTAACTTGTCTATGAACTGTATAAGCAACCAAGTGGTCCTTAACCAAGAACAATGGCTATTCGAATAGATTCGTAACCCTGCAGGGGTGTACTTCTTCACACACGCTTCCACCACTTATCGCCGTTTACAAGACATGTACTCGGCAACCTTCAAGTGGAAGCCCAGCGAGGGTGTCGGCCACGACCTTACTAACCACACAAGTCCCTAGTCCAGGTTTATCGCCTATTTTGGTTCTGTCCGTGGGGAGATCCGGCCGGGGTGTCACTCACGGCCCCAAACGATGTATAAAGGGTTCCCGACTCAGCAAATGAGCGACCGATACACCGTGCCACGTACCTGCCGCATCACATCCCACCCCGAGGGTCAGCGCTGCGCACGACACCAATATACTACAAACACCAGAAACTAGTTGCAACTCCTGGACAGAGGACAAGGGCAGTTAATTAAGTCGAGAGGGTCCATTGGTTTCGGGCCCAATGCATGGTAGTAGCTGATCTTAAATCACTCATACAGATCTCACGTCCTATGGACGGTTCCAATGAAACAACCCACCATGTACTCCTACATGGCCTTTCATCGATACCTTTACCAAACATGTTCCACCCTTCACTCTCTTTACCAGACATGATCATTTTACTCTGATCCATCACCCGGATGAACCAGACCTGACACAACTCTAAGCATAGCAGGCAGCATAAACAAATAGCATGGTAGGAACCACATCACATGGCTCAATCAACTCCTACACATACTAGTGGGTTTCAACTATTTAATATGGCAATGATAGGTCATCAAAAGGACTGGGGTTCAACTACCGTAGC
This sequence comes from Secale cereale, assembly GCA_902687465.1. NCBI lineage: Eukaryota > Viridiplantae > Streptophyta > Magnoliopsida > Poales > Poaceae > Secale > Secale cereale. Next base: position 204,181,804 of record LR738713.1, on the reverse strand, counting down.
AAGTAGCAGTTCACACGTTGTTGCCTTAATGCAGTAAAAGAGAGCAGGAGCGAGAAGATGGGTTTCTATCGGAATAATCAATGGGTTGCTTGCCTGACATATTGGTTGTCGGATACTACTCTTCAGTTGGATACGCAGATGTATCCTCGGGAGCAGGACATACCACGGAGAACACCGGTAATACAGTCAATACACAAACAAATGCAGCAATATGATGCATGCTCATGACATGGCAAGATGAATGTGTTTTGAGCTAATGCAACTATAAACAGAAAGGTTTGAGCCTATTTGAATCAAAGATTCAAATTCATGCCCAAACTATTATTAATTAAAATGCATTATCATGTTTTGATTTGAATAGCAAGGTTAACTTGCTTAAACATGCATGAAACCAGTACCAATGGAAAGATTGGATTTTTCTGATCAATTTTTATATATAAAACTTTTCCATCTGAGCTACCGTTTATTTCATATGATTTTTAGAAGCTTAAAGCATTTTTTGGAATTTTCTGAATTGATCTAAATCAAAATAATTCCAGAAAAGGCTTTACTGCGTCAGCATGACATCATGCTGACGTCAGCAGGTCAATGGGTCCTGCGTGTCTGTCTCATTAGTTTAACTAATTAAAATTAATGCTAACCCTAGCTTAATTAGCCGACTGGGCCCCACCTCTCATTGACCCCAGGGGGTCAAACTCGGCCCACCCGTGGTCAAACGAGGTCAAACTGGCCAGCGTTTAGCCGCCAGCGAGGCCAGACGCGGCGGTGCGATGCGGGTTTCGTGCTCCGGCGACCAAAATGACGGTGGAGCACATATACGTGATGCGGGGAGTGAGCCGCGTCCATTGGTGGTGGTGGTTGGCCTCAGGGTCGCCGGAAACGGTGCCGGCGACGACCTTGGCGGCTGCCGGAGCTCGCGCTCGCTGCTAGGAGGCCCGGCGAGGCTCGTGGAGTGGTGCGTTGGGCTCCTGGGGGTGCGGTAGAGCTAGTGGATAAAGTGGCGCGGCCGTTGAGTGGCCGGAGTCTCGTCGGCGACGAGCTCGGCGGCGGCGCGTGCGGGTGAGCTACGTGCATCGCTACGGGGCTCGAGAGGGAGAACAGACAGGATGGGGAGGTGGCCAGGCTCACGGTGGTTCGGACGGAGCTGACGGCGAGGTTGGGGACGGTCGCTGCGACGGTGACGGCGGAGGGGATCTCCAGCGATGGTCGACGAAGACGGGGTCGGTGCAGGTGATGCAGAGCGTGCGAGCGCTCGGGGCTCGGTCGAGGCGAAGTGGCGGACGACGGCGGAGCTCTCAAACACGGAGGGGAGGCGAGGGGAGCACGGCGGCTGCGATGGTGCTCGTCGGTGCGGCGGCGAGCGCTTCGGACATGGCGGAGGAGAGCGAAGGAGTGAGCGGGAGGGGGAAGTGCGGTGTCCAAAGGCTTCGGGGCGCGACGTGGTGGTCGTCTAGCCCGATCCGCGGTGAAGCGGCATGCAGGTGGCGCCGTGGCGAGCTCGCGCTCGTCGGCGTCACCTCCCTGCCTGCCTGGCGGGGACGAAGCAGCTGGCTAGCACGGGCCAGCACAGTGCTGGGCCGCCAGGTGGGCCGGGCGGTAAGTCTCTCTCTCTCTCTCTCTCTCTCTCTCTCTCCTTTTTCTAATTTAGTTTCTGTTTTTGTTTTTCTACCAATTTGTTGAATTAATAAAAATGCTAGAACATTTTTATAAATAATAAAACTGACCATGTCCACCGTATACAATAAGAACATCATGGAACATTTTAGTTTATGATTATTTGGGCATTTAAATTTTTTTATAGCATTTAAATGCCCAAATGCAAATACAATATGAATTAATCCAGTGACCTCAGGATGTCCTAGAAAATTATGCACCATTTTTTTTAGAGGTTTAAGACCAAGGCAAAGATGATGAACATTTTTAAAGGGCATTTTGGGTACATTGGAAAAGATTTTATTAAATCCTAGTTGGCAGAAGAGGGGTGCGGGGGTTTCTGTCATCCCCATGTCAAGTTTCTGCAAAAAGTGAACATGATGCACACTCTAGATAGTCCTAATGCAAGCACTGACTAGGGATGTGACAGGGGGTAATCTTTACGAAGATTACTACGGGAATGTCTGAGTTAGACCGTGGCAGTAGCAGTATCGTAGTAGTTGTATTTCCACAGTCCTGCTTGTCTTGTGGAATATGACTTAGTGTGTACTGAGTTCCGGAGGTGTAGATAAATATTGTATAGGAGCTTGGAATGCCTCTGATGAGATGTATCGTCTTTCACCATAGTTGTACTCTAGCCTTGGCTTGTATTAAACTATGTATGGTGTGTATGACCAATGGTGTATATATGTCAGTTTCTATATTACCATGTCGTACAGATGAACATCTCTGCATTCCGTGTCATCCATTACATTCTGCACTCCTATGTCAAAGTTTTGCCATCCTTGTCTAAACCGTTGTTTTGTTTTCCTAGGATGGTCCACACTCGCAGCAACCCTGCTGCTCAGGAGCAGGGTGAAGCCAGTGGGGCTAGAGATGAGAATCTTCCTAACCCACCCTCCTTGGCTGAAGTCATGCTGGAGGCAGAAAGGAACAAGAGAGAGACCAACCGTCTGCTGGAACGCATAGAGCAGAATACTGCCTTTCGCCAGAGGAATGACGTGGTGCCGATTAATGACTTTATCAAGATGTGCCCACCAAAGTTCCATCATTCCGCTGAACCTCTTGATGAGAATGATTGGCTTCGTAGTATCGCCCACAAGCTACATTCTACCCATGTGGCGTAAGCTGACAAGGTTACCTATGCTGCCTACCATCTTGAGGGCCCTGCTAGCCTTTGGTGGGAAAACTATGAGGCTATGCGTACTGCTTGATAAATTACCACTTGGGCAGAGTTCAGCGAGGCATTCCGTGAACATCACATTCCGGAAGGTCTCATGGATCGCAAGCGGGAGGAATTTTGCAATTTCACCCAGGGCCGGCTAACCGTGGATGTCTATAGTCACGAGTTTGGCAACTTGGCATGCTATGCTCCCGAAGAAGTGTCCATCGACGCCAAGAAGCAGGAAAGGTTCCGCAAGGGACTCAGCCCTGAACTTCGCCGAGATCTACGTCTGCACGAGTGCACCTCCTTCCAGAAGCTAGTGAACAAAGCCATCAGTGCTGAGACTGATTTTGAAGCCACACGTAAGCATCCCCGTGACTTTGGTTCCTCATCCGGCTCTGGCTCTCACAAGCGCCGTGTGTGGGTTCCAAACACAGCCCTGCCACACAGGTTCACTCCGAGGCCATCCTATGAGGCGCCTCGCCCGACCCAATAGTATGCACCGCCCAAGACTTATGGAGGACCATCTGCCAATATTGCTCCAGGCACTGGCACTGTGACATGCTTCAAGTGCGGTGAACCAGGGCACTACATGCGAGAGTGTCCTCAGAACCAGCCAGGAAGGTCCGTTGTCCGTGGTAAGCTAATATGCAAGGTGAACTATGTCAAGCCAGTCACCACTGCTCGTGGTCATGTCAACTATGTCTCTGCTGAGGAAGATTATGAGGATCATAACGTCGTCATTGGTACGCTTCTTGTTAACTGCCATCCGGCATCCGTTCTTTTTGATTCTGGAGCATTTCATTCTTTCATATCTCAGAGCTATGCTCGAATGCACAACATGACTTTTTGTGAGATGCCCACTTCCATGGTAATTCAAACTCCTGGTTCGAAATGGCAAACTTCTAGAGTAATGTCACACCCTGCATTTTGTAACATGTCATTTGCATTAATAAAGCATGAAAATTTGGACCAACAAATTTTTTTGACATCATTTGGCTTTTATTTAGAATTAAGTTTTTCTCTCTGTGATTTTCAAGTGCTCTTTAAAGTCAACTACTCCCTCTTATATATTTCATCTCCTTACCCCAAACTTCTGCCCAATGACCATACCAAGTGTATATAATAGGATAGTACTTTCTTACAAAAATAATTTGGCCAAAAAGTATTTTCAAAAATTAGTTTTCCAAAAACCCCTGAAATCAGGTTTGCACTACAAGTGCTTGATTTAGGGTGAGAAAAATATTTCAAATAGTATATTTGAAACCTAGTAGATATAGGACTCCCATAAACCACAAAAATATAATTTTAAAAGTTATTTTCCCATTTTATTTAAAAGCTTTTTCTTCAGGCCAGAAATGGTCTTTAATAGGGAAAAATTATTTAACTAATTCAAAAATATTTGCCAAAATTCAGGGAGACTCTTAGGACATATATTGTCCATATACAAGAGTTTCAACACCTGGTCATGTTCAAAATATTGGGCAAATCCCTCAGAAACCCTTTCTTGATATTTCAAGCTTTTGAAATATTTACAAAGGAAATATTCTCTAAAAATTCCAGGGAAATTCTATCATGACATATATGACATATTTGATGATTCTGCCTTCTGTCCATTTTTTAAGTTTGAGCAACTTTACACTGCCAAACTTGTCCAAATGCTCTCAAACTTGGTACACATGCTAGAATGGTCTAATAATGCATCTAGACCAAATGGCACAAGTTTTGGAGAAGGGTAACTTGATCAGAGTACCCCAAAACCATACATGTTCAGATTCAAATTTGAACAACTTTACATTACCAACTTTTTACTTGTGACCTCAAACTTTGTGAGCATGATCACAGCCCCAAATGATGACACTACACTAAGTGGTGCATCAAGGAGGGATGATATGCTTAACTTAAACTTGGTAAATGCATTTCTGTTGATTTCTAGGGTTCACCAAAGTTACGTTGGCAAGTTTCTTCAAATGAGCCCAAACTTGGTGGAACACCCTATTTCTATATAGCATTTGATCCTGTTAAGTCTCATGTCAAGTGGAGTTAATTTGCTTGCCCAAATTTGCAGCAAACACCTTCTGACACTTTTCAAAAACCATCATTTTCACCACTTGCATTATTCTCCTTGAGCCCAACTTTTTACCACAACTCCTCCTAGTCCTCTCCTACCTCCAGAAAATCTCCCCTGGCCATTTCTCAATGATTGAGGGGTAATCTACCCCCATTTACCTCCCTGGACAACCCCTCTCTCCCTCTTCTTCTGCCTCTCTCCTCTCCTACTGCCTCCCCAGGGCATCCAAGGCCACCACCCACCTTGTTTACTCCTCATCTGACCCCCAGACAAAGTGGTCGTGCCCAGCAAGACAAAGACATGCACTGGCATGCAATTGGCGTGCTCTAGAGCGCGCTACAGTGCGCACCCGCACAATAGCCACCCCCAATCCGCAGCACCTGCACTACGCTGTCGGCCCCCTCCTCCTTCTCCCTCCTGCTGCTGCCCTCGCACGCGCGCCGGCCGCCCGCGAGCTCCAATCTCTGGCTACACAGGCGCAAGCTCTCTGGATGCTTCCCCGCTCCTCCTCTTCCCACCCATGGGCGTAGACCTCATCCACGGACAGCCCCGACTCACTCGCGTGTGCCTGCACGGCCTCTGGCCTCGCCCGTGACCTCGCCGGCGCACAAGTCCACGGTGGACTGGACCCCGGCTATATAAGCATGTCCCGCATCCATCTCATGTCCACACCCCCAAGAACACGCCAGCACCACCCACTCCTCGCCAGACGGGCCCGAGCTCGAGCTCCGCCTCCTCGGGTCGCCATCGATCCGGAGGTATAAGCCCTCTCTGCCGCTCCTCTCACTCGATCTAGCACCGCAAGACCTCACTGATCATTTCACCCTTGTTTCCCCTCTCTGTAGCTGCCGGAAACGGCCGGAACCACCACCACCCGAAGCATCTCCGCCGTGCCTCCTCGCCGCCGGCGAACAAGGCCACCTCGGCGACCCACTCCACCTCCATCCGAACGGCGGATCCTCCCTGAGCACGACGGTACCACCCACGCACCCTCCCGTGCCCTATATCGCCGCCGGCGAGCTCGCCGTCGCCTCTGGACGGAGGTAGAAGAGGACGACCGTGGGCCCTGTCCGTCAGCCTCACGCCCTGACGGGTGGGACACCCCCGTCAGGTTTGAAAACGCACGCGCGCGCACCGGTTCACCGTCAGATCGAAGGCGTATTACACCTTTACGCCTTCGACGTGGCAGCCTCGCGCGGGCTGTTTTCCTTCTGGGCCTGCTGCACTGTGGCCTTTCTGGCCCAGTGGCACAGTGCCATTTTCCTTTTTGCTTTTCTGTCAGTTTTATAAAAATTCCACAGGACAAAATATTTATCCAAATGAAATAAATCCAGTTCCTAAAAACATGTAAAATTCGAACCTATTTAATGATATAACTTTCACCCATATTCATGAATCTTTTCTGTTCTGTTCAAATTTAAATCTAAATTTGAACACTAAAACCTCTATTCAAAAATCCATGTACCCCATTCTGTCACTCCAAATCCCAAACTAAGAATTTTTGCCATCTTAGTTTTCCCTCTAGTATTTTATAAAAATAAGTTGACATTTTTCTGAGCACTTTGATTTTTCTATTTTTATTATTGTCTTATTTTCCTGTTATTTATTGCGACGATTAGATACCGTGTTTGACGAAGTTGCTGAAGAAGAAGGAGGGGAAGGATTTGAAGACCTTGAAGACCAAGCCAATCCAGGCAAGCAGCCCTTTAACCATGATACCCCTTTTGTTCCTCGGAACCCTTTTATTTCCGATTGCTTGATGATAAAGAGTGACGGGGGTAAACTTGTTGAGAGCCACCACATGATGCATACCCCTACTCATGATCATTACCATGTGCTTAGATGCAATAACAAAAGATTAGTTGTGATGCATAGTGTTGCTTATGAACAATGAACCCTTCGTGGTTACATCCTTTCGAAAACCCCATCGGGTGCCCCTAATGCCCGAGGGTGATGTTGAGTTAGGGTCATCACTTGAGGAAGAAGTGGTGCACCAAAGAAACTTCTCGTGTGTGGGTAAAATGATGGATTAGATTTATGTGTGATCACCGTCCCAACCAAACATGTGCAACCACTCTACCCCTTATGGGACGGGGCATTATTTATTACTTAGGCTGATACTAGCATGGTGCCCACATCACTAGTGACGGGGGAGACTTGAGGTCACTCCCGGGATGGGGTCGTGCTTGGATAGGCGACCATGACTATTTTCACAGGGTACCGGACACACCGTTGGTCCCTTCGTGTATGCGTGACATTGTAAAGAGGGCAAGTCCCATGATTTATCGTTTGTACACGAGGGTTGTGCACAACCGAGTGGACCCTATGTTAGTGTCGTCTAGGGAAAGGTAATGACCGGGTGCTTCCCTCGAGTACTTGAGGTACTGCGGGATCGTGGGTGACAGGAAAGCTTCCCGGATCTTGTGGGTAAAGTGCGCAACCTCTGCAGAGTGTAAAACTATTCGAATAGTCATGTCCCCGGTCATGGACAGTTGGGAGGTGCTACTTAAACTATGTCCAAAATTTTACAATCTCGGTGAAAGTAAGTGTGTGTGTTGAGTCAAGGTGGTGACTTGACTCGTTGATAATGAAATGAACTCTATTTATGTTGATATCTGTAACCTGTCTTTGAGGTTACCCAAGTACATTGATGCATGTCTCACAAATGGTAGAATATCTTAGCTAGCTTGTAGCTAGGTTGCTTATTGTTATACAACTTGCATTGTTACCTTGAACCAAATCATGGGTTGCTTGCGAGTACATTCAAAGTACTCATTGGCTTGCCACTGGTTATTTAATTGGCCAGGCATGGAGGAGCGGGAATTTGAAGAAGAATTCTATGGAGACGAACATGCGAACTAGGACGCTTTCCCAGTCAGAATGCATGTAGGGTTAAGGCATATGACATGGGTTCTACTTATCTACGAAGACTTCCACTATTCGAGTTTATTTGCTATTCAGCCCATGAGGCTTTATCTATGTAAGACTTGGCCATAATGGTCATAATTTATGTAAGACGGTATGTATGGATGTAAGACTCTTGTTATTCAGTTTCTGTGTGTTCAGTGAGCATTGATCTCTGGGATCACTGTACACGTGCATTCGGTGATCTCGACTCTTAAGTCGGGGTCCCCACACAGCTGATATCAGAGCCATCCTGACAGTAGCAAGCCTTAGTTAGAATGGGTGTTAGTTAGGATGAGACCCTTTTTCATAAACCTTCTGAACCTCTCTTCTTTTCTAAACGTTACCAAACCTGAGATATCATCAGCTTATTAACCTCTCCTATTCAACCTTTGTAGATCGCCGTTGTACCTGAAGAGCACCTGACCACTGGGTTCCCCTTGCTTCTTGAGGATAGCCTCCAGGAGTGCCAGTTCCACCGAGCACCCATCCTCACCTACCATGAGCATTGGGTTAGCGACCCTGAGGTGGAGTACCATGTGGAGGTAATCGTGAAGGCAAAAAATCCTCCCACAAGTTGGTTCTTCGAGGGACCCCAGATGGCAACACTACCCCTCGCTGTCGAGGCTGCAGCACTCAAGGCACTAACCCACCTCCGTGAACTTCTTCCGGAGATGGCAGCCAAGATGACAACCCACTTCTTGCCTTACCGGACTGAAGGTAAAGATGAAAGCAGCGCGCAAGCCCCTCCACTGAAGGAAGGACTTCCAATTCGGTTCCAGACCTATTTCAGCCTTTGTGCCGACAGCTTGGCACAAGACTTGGCCTCGGAATCGATGAAGCTCCGAGAAGAACTCCACAAGACCAAGGCACTTCTTCGACAAGCTCAAGAGAAGACATATAGGATCAAGAAGGAAGGAGCGCCTCCCGGGCAACCCGCTATTGCGTATCGAGGCGAAAGGCCCTCGGGAGATGTATCTTCCAAGGATGAAGAACCACCCCAGTGACGCCGTATGACGGCAAGGGAATATCGCAAGCTTTTCCCTGCACCACCGACAAAACACCGCCATATCCAACTCCTCCACTCCCCCACACCCTCAAGTGATAGGGGGGCCAGACAGATGAAGACAAGGAGGAAGACCCAGAAGAGCCAGAATACACGACCGAGCATTCCGCCGCTTAGACATTATTCGCAGCTCGGATATGCCAGCTCGTGACCTCAACGGTAGGATAGGTCGTGTAACCCCTATGAGAAGTCGAGTCCTTGTATGGTTCATATGAAGCCATCTAGTATTTGCGTTTGTTGTGTTTGGATGTATGTCGTAGCTTCCCTTCGGGAATATGTAAACGACTGCATCACCCATTTGGATTTTAATGAATGTGTTTGGCCCTTTTGGCCCTTGCATGAAAATAATTAGTGTCACACCCACCCCCTTACTAGGCACCCATCTTTGTTGCTTTCCCTCTTCATTCCAAATCATGAGACCTTTACCTCTCTAACAGGATGCCTGTTGTAACTCGTACTGGTACCTCTACCCAGCAGCCCGAAACAGGAGCATCCGCCCAAGCAGAAGCCGACCAAGACCAAACCCACAACCAAGCTCCACCACCACCTCCCCCGAACACGGATATGGCTCAGCTTCTCCAAGCCTTCCGAGAGGAACGACAAGCCAACACCGCAGCCCTCCAAATGATTGCTCAAGCTATCACCAACAACCGCCAGCCGGCGGGGAATGGCAATGGACGTTCCACGTTGGCAGAATTCAACAAGCATGCAACGCCAACCTTCATCGAGACTGTTGAACCCCTGGATGCAGACGACTGGGTCCGCACTATTGAGGACTTGCTGGAACTAGTCGGTTGCACCGAAGACCGCGAGAAGGTGGCTTATGCTGCACACTGCCTCCGGGGGACTGCTAGAGCTTGGTTGGATGGATTCAAGGTCATGCATGCTGGGCAAGACATCACTTGGAACAACTTCAAGGCAGAATTCCGGAAGGCCCATATTCCTTCCGGAATCATGGCCATCAAAAAGCGTGAGTTTCGAGACCTGAAGCAAGGAAGTGGCACTGTCAATGAGTACACGCAGAAGTTCAGTGTTCTTTCAAGGTATGCCCCTGAAGATGTCAACACGGATGATGCAAAAAGGGAGTGATTCTTGGAAGGCCTCAATCAGACTCTGCAGTACTTGTTTGTCATGTGTGACTGCCCAACCTTTCCTGACCTGGTGAACAAAGCACTCATGCTTGAAGACAAGTAGCGTGCTCTGGAAGACGCTCGCAAGCGCAAGATGATCAGCAAGGGAAGTTCCAGCAATCAGAAGCCTCGCCCGTGGCAGCCAGCCTCGGTCAAGCCAACCTATCAGCAGCCAAGAGCTCCCGCACCTCGCACCAACTATCAGCCTCAGTAGTATGCCAACCCAAGGCCAGCGTTCAACCCCAACAACAGTGGTGGCAACAAGATCAATAACCCAAACAAAGTCACTTGCTTTGGATGTGGTCAGTCAGGACACATCTCAAGGGTGTGCCCCAAGAAGAAGCCCGATGCCCCGCGCACCAATGCGCAGAACCCAGGACAAGGCCGCAGGATGCCACCAAGGAACCAAGCTCCTCGCAACCTGCCCAACCATGGGAAGGGGCGTGTGAATCACGTCACTACTGAAGAAGCTCAGGAAGATCCGGACGTCGTGCTAGGTACGGTCCTTGTCAACTCAGCACCTGCAACTGTCTTGTTTGATTATGGAGCCAGGCATTCATTTGTCACTCAAAGATTTGCATTAAAAAGTGGCATGACCCCTACACCCCTGAATAACCCCATGGTGGTACAAACCCCCAGAGCAGAGATGAGAGCCAGGATAGGCTGTAAGGGAGTCTGTATTATCATTAACGGTGTAGACTTCCTAGCAGACCTTATCATGTTAAGATCGCACGGCTTGGATGTGATCTTAGGAATGGATTGGCTCAGCAAGAACCAAGGTTTGTTAGACGGTGCCAACCAAACTGTCACTTTGACTAGTGACCAAGGAGTCGAAGTTAAGTTTGCCTCCAAGTTCTCTTCTGCTCAAACCACTCAAGTCAACTGTCTGCCTGAAGTTTGACTGGAGCAAGTGCCGGTAGTATGCGAGTATCCCGATGTCTTTCCGGATGAGCTACCGGGAATGCCCCCTGACCGTGACATTGAGTTCATCATCGAGCTCATGCCCGGGGCAGGACCCATCTATAAGAAGCCTCATAGAATGGGGATCGAAGAATTAGCCGAGTTGAAGAAGCAACTGGAAGAGCAGCTGAGGAAGGGATTTATCCGCCCAAGTGCCTCCCCTTGGGGATCACCTGTTCCGTTTGTGGCAAAAAGGGACGGTACCATCCGCTTATGCATTGACTACCATCCCTCAATGAGGTTACAATCAAGAACAAGTATCCACTTCCCAAGATTGAAGATCTGTTTGATCAACTCAGCGGAGCCAAGGTGTTCTCCAAGACCGACCTCAGATCTGGGTACTACCAGCTGAAGATCAGACCCCAAGATATTCCGAAGACAACATTTGTAACAAGATATGGCATGTACGAGTGCACGGTCATGTCCTTTAGGTTAACCAATGCCCCAGCTTACTTCATGTATTGTCACACCCTGCATTTTTGTAACATGTTATTTGCATCAATGAAGCATGAAAATTTGGACCAGCAATTTTTTTTGGCATCAATTGGCTTTTATTTGGAATTGAGTTTTTCTTCATGTGCTTTTTCATGTGCTCATTAAGTCAACTATTACCCCTTGTAGAATTCATCTCCATACTCAAAACTTCTGCCCAATGATCATGTCCAGTGTTATATAACAGTATAGTATTTTCTTACAAAATGAATTTGGCCAAAATGTATTTTATAAATTTAGTTTTCCAAAAACCCCTGAATTGAGATTTGCACTGCAAGTACATGATTTAGGGTGAGAAATTTATTTCAAAAAGTATATTTGAGACCTAGTAGTCATAGGACTCCCAGAAACCACAAAAGTATAATTTTAAATGTTATTTTCCTATTTTATTTAAAAGCTTTTTCTTAAGGCCAGAAATAGTCTTTAATAGGGGAAAATTATTTAAGTATTTCAAAAATCTTTGCCAAAATTCAGGGAGACTCAGAGGACATATATTGTCCATATATAAGAGTTTCAACACTTGGTCATGTTCAAAATAATGGACTAATCCCTCTAAAACCCTTTCTGGATATTTCAAGCTTTTGAAATATTTACAAAGGGAATGTTCTCCAAAAATTCCAGGAAAATTCTGTCATGTCACATATGTCATATTTGATGATCTTGCCAAGTCCCATGCCTTGGGAAGCAAGAAAACATCATCAAAACCCTCCATAACCATTCTGTCCATATTTGAAGTTTGAGCAACTTTACATTGCCAAACTTGTCCAAATGCTCTCAAATTTGGTGCACATGCTAGAATGGCCTAATAAGGCATCTAGACCAAATGGCACAAGATTTGGAATAGAGCAACTTGATCAGATCACCCCAAAACCCTTTCTGTTCAAATGCAAATTTGAACAACTTTACATTTCCAACTTTTTATCTGGAGCTTCAAACTTTGTGGGCATGATCAATACCCCAAATGATGAAACTACACCAAGTGGTGCATCAAGGGGAGATGATTAGCTTGACTCAAACAAGATGAAGCCATTTTTGTTGATTTCTAGGGTTCATCAAAGTTACATTGGCTAGTTTCTTCAAATGAGCCCAAATCTGGTGAAGCACCCTATTTTCACATGTCATTCAATCCTGTTAAGTGTCATGGCAAGTGGAGATCATTTGCTTGACTAAACACTGATCAAACACCTACTGCAGAATTACCAAAACCCTCTTCTTGATCACTTTTACTATTTATCTTGGCCTCAACTTTTTACCACATGTTCATCCAGTTACTAGCTACCTCTAGTAACTTCCCCAAGTCCCCAGCTCCATGATTGAGGGGTAAGAACCCTAGTTTACCCTGCTGGACAGCCAATTCTTACCAAGTTACCACCTCCCTCTCTCTCTCACAGCATCTCCAGAGCATCCAAGGCCACATGCCATTTCTTTACTCCTACCTTGACCTTCTAGACAACCTTGGGCACGTTGGACATGACCAGAGCGGCGAGGGCACGAATGTGCCAGCCATTCGGGCGCTCTGGAGCACGCTACAGTGCGCCATTGCACTGTAGCTTCGCCCAATCAGCTGCCCCTGAAAGTGCAACTAATCCCCGGGTGGTTTTGGTAATTAATAACAACATATATATCATTGAACTAATAGTTACTTGAGAATCATTTCAGAGAGTTCAGTGATATGGGTATGGCAAGGACTGAAGAAGTGGACCCCTCAAAATGCTAAGGCAAGCATTGGCAAAAGCTCAAGACTCCTTTTTTGGTTTAGTGATCCAAGATCACATTGAGTCCATAGGAAAAGCCAATACTATTAAAAGGGGATGAGGTTATGATGATGATCTGGTTGCTCAAGTGCTTAGTGATACATCTCCTAAACTATCAGCAACTTTCACTGCCATATACACTCATAAGTAGTCTCGGTCCCACCGATATTCCAAACTCAGTCACACCGAGATGAACCACCTCAGCCATAAGCCAAACCCTAGTAAACTCGGATATTCCGATTCTGAACTCGGTCTCACCGAAACATGAGTTGCCAAGGTTCTGTAACCTTCTGTCATCAAATCGGTGTCACCGAGATGATGAAGTCGGTCCCACCGAAACTGGCATGCTCTTGTCTTTGCACAAATCGGACTAACCGAGATTGTATATTCGGTCCCACCGAAAACCCCAACGTTCACATTATTTGAACTCTCGGTCTCACCGAGTTGTCCACTTCGGTCCCACCGAGTTTGCTCAAATGTGTGTAACGGTTGGATTTTGTGTGGAGGCTATTTATACCCCTCCACCCCCTCTTCATTCGTGGAGAGAGCCATCAGAAAGAACTACCACTCCTACCTTACATTTCTGAGAAGAGAACTACCTACCCTTGTGTTGAGATCAAGTTGCTCCACTCCCACCATATGAAGCTTGATCTCTAGCCTTCCCAAGTTACTTTCCACTCAATCCTTTCTTCCACCACAGCCAAATCAGTGAGGAGAGTTGAGTGTTGGGGAGATTATCATTTGAAGCACAAGAGCAAGGAGTTCATCATCATCTACAACATCTATTACCTTTTGGAGGGTGGTGCCTCCTAGATTGGTTAGGTGTCGCTTGGGAGCCTCCGTCGTCGAGATGTGGAGTTGAACCAAGAAGTTTGTAAGGGCAAGGAGATCGCCTACTTCGTGAAGATCTACCCCGAGTAAGGCTAGCCCTCCGTGGGCGTAGGCCATGATGGAATAGACAAGGTTGCTTCTTCGTGGACCCTTCATGGGTGGAGCCCTCCGTGGACTCGCGCAGCCGTTACCCTCCGTGGGTTGAAGTCTCCATCAATGTGGATGTACGATAGCGCCACCTATCGGAACCACGGGAAAAATCACCGCGTCTCCAAAATTGCGTTTGCTCTTCTCCACCTCTCTTTACTACATGTGCAATTTACTTTCCGCTACCTATACTCTAGAATTGCATGTGTAGGGTGATGCTTGACTTGATCATAATTGTGAATCTGCCAAAAACTGTTCTTTGTCAAAAAGCAGAATTTTTATATTTACAAGTAGTCTAATCACCCCCCCTCTAGACATACTTTCGATCCTACAAGTGGTATCAGAGCTTTGGTCTCCATTGTATTGGTTTCCATTGCATTGGACTCCATAAGCTTGGTTTCACAACCTAGGAGAGTATGGCGTCTAGTGAGGGTAATTTTCGTAGAGGTCCTTACTTTGATGGTACAAATTTTGCTAGTTGGAAGCATAAAATGAAAATGCATATTCTTGGTCATAACCCAGCCGCATGGGGCATTATTTGTGTTGGTATGCAAGGTGAATTCTTCGAGGAAGGAAAAGTTCCGGATCGCGAAGCTACACCGGAAGAATTGCGGATGTTGCAAAACAATGCTCAAGCTTGTGATATTCTCTTCAATGCCTTGTGTCCCGAGGAGTTCAAAAAAATCAGCCGTCTTGAGAATGCAAAAGAGATTTGGGATACTTTGGTTGAAATGCATGAAGGTACCGAGTCCGTGAAGGAATCAAAGCTAGATATTCTTCAAGGTCAACTTGACAAGTTCAAGATGAAGGATGGTGAAGGAGTCGCTGAAATGTACTCTAGGCTTGCTCTCATCACAAATGAGATTGCCGGCTTAGGAAGCGAAGAAATAACCGACCGATTCATCATCAAGAAGATTCTCAGAGCTTTGGATGGAAAGTATGACACCGTGTGCACTTTGATCCAAATGATGCCAAACTACAAGACTCTCAAGCCAACCGAAGTCATTGGAAGAATTGTTGCTCATGAGATGACACTCAAGGATAAGGAAGAGCTTCACAACAAGTCGAGTGGTGCTTACAAAGCTACAAATGATGCTCCCACAACCTCAAGTGACAAGTTAGTTTCCAATGAAGAGATAAGCCTAATGGTTAAGAACTTCAACAAATTCTACAAGAATAGAGGCAAAGAGAGAAGCTCAAAGTCTAGATCATATGATGAAAAGAGATCTTCTAGTCGTGATCGAAACTGCTACAATTGTGGAAGACCCGGACACTACTCAAATGAGTGTACGGCTCCCCACAAGAGAAGAGAAGAATCTCCAAGAAGAAGAAGTTCAAGAGATGAGTCACCTCGGAAAGAGAGAAGGAGTAGAGATGATCGTTATGAACGAAGACCCTCTCGGAGAAGCAAGGATTCGGAAAGGAAAGACAAGTCATCAAGGAGCTACACAAGAAGAAAACATCAAGCTCATGTAGGTGAATGAATCTCCGGCTCCGACTCCGACAATCAATCCGATGGAAGCTATCACTCCGACTCCGACTACAGTCAAG
This sequence comes from Secale cereale, assembly GCA_902687465.1. Taxonomy (NCBI): domain Eukaryota; kingdom Viridiplantae; phylum Streptophyta; class Magnoliopsida; order Poales; family Poaceae; genus Secale; species Secale cereale. The sequence continues at coordinate 204,166,080 of LR738713.1, read as the reverse complement.
ATGAAGGTGTTGCCGGTCTTGCTCTCGTATCCTCCAACTCCAACTCCTACGAATTATTTGATTCACCAAATGAGGGAATTGGAAGATGCTTCATGGCTAAAGGCCCCAAGGTATCACATCCTGAATTCATTGACTTCAATAGTGATGAGGATGACTTGCTTGGTGAAGATGAGCTCTTGCATGATAAATCCAGTGAGCCTAGTAACGATGAACATGCTAGTAGTCTTTATAGTCGAGAAGAGTCGAATGACAATGCTATGAAGGAGATTGAGCGTCTAACTAAAGAACTAAACATTCTTAAGTTAGCTCATGAAACAACTCAAGAAGATCATAGAGAGCTCCTAAGATCTCATGAGAAGCTACGCTTCGAGAAGCTCACTCTAGAGCAAGAACATGAGTTTCTAAAAGCAATCAATGACGATCTTCGAAAGAAGAGTTCTTCATATCTTGCCAAACGACTTCTCTTGTCTAATTTCTTGCCACTCATTAAGACTAAGCATGACAAGCATAAGAAAAATTCTTCCTCTAGCAGTAACAATAACCATGCTAAATCCAATGTTGTTGCTTCTAGTAGTTCTCTTGATTCCACTAACAATGTTTCAAGCCAAGTTACACTTGAGCAAGAGAATAGTTTATTGAAAGGGATCATAGAGAAAGGTGTCTACAAGAGCCTTGCCGGAAGCAAGAACTTTGAGGAAATTGTTCGCAAGCAAGGAAGGCACCGGAAGAATCAAGGAATTGGTTTTGAGTGAAAGTTCAACGCCGAAGGTGTTGAGTGGGAAGAAGGTCAATATCCTACTCCACAGTTTGTTCCTCAAAAGGAGAAGTATGATCCTACTTCTTCCAATGTGGAACAAGCTCAAGATGACCTTCCACCACAAGACCACAAGCTAAAAGCCAAGGACAAGCTTCAAGAGGAGACTGATGCATTTGTTGAAGCGCCTCAAGCCATGGTCAAGTGGGTTCCCAAGGAAACGTCAAGTTCTACTTCGTCAAGCTCAACTACAACCCCAAGGATTCCCATCAAGATGATGTGGATCCCGAAGAAGAAGAACTAGAAAGTTCTTGAGGGTGACTCCGCCAACATACTTCACTCACATTCATTTTGGCAAAAACTTGTGCAATCAACTTCCATATCGTGCACTAGTTCATGGAGTCACAAATCCTATTGTTGGTAAGTCAAGGGACAAGGTAATCATTGCTTTCATGGACATCATCTATTGTGAACTTCAATCTATGTCCATGGATATCCGTGTTTGTTCCTTGTGGGACTAACCCATGTAGGTATTGAAAGTGCCCGAATCCAAAGGATAGCTCCCAACTCTTGATGATCTCCATCAACATTGAGCATCCACATCTTCAACATCTACATGAAGTCTTCTATGACAACCCAAGGTTAGTTTGACCCTTTAAAAGGGGTTCTCACATCTAGGGGGAGCTTTGCTCTAAAAAACTGAGCTAAAGCATCTTCAAATGATGTGAACACATCAATGCTTTATGTAAAAGTGGTAACCCCACTTGTGCTTAAACGATGAGTATGACCTATGATCAAATGTTCTCATTTGGCTCCTAACTCAATATACTCATATAAAGATGACCTAGTCATCGACAAATTGTGTGTTAATTGCTAGAGTTTTGGTTGTGCATGTTTAACCAATATTTCATTTGCTATCTTATTGTGTGAGCATGTTGGATGCATGATTTTATCCATTCGAGGACATCCATTTGTTGTTTTGGTCGTTTTGATTTTTCTGACCAAATGGATGGACAAGAATGCCTAAGTACCTCCCCTAGCTATCTATGCTTTCTTGTCTCAAATTCTATTCATGCTTACATCACAAACTTTGAACAAGTCATTTTCGGACCCTCCGGGTGAGGAGCACTCGGAGCCACCGATCCGTCAAGGGCTAATTTCCAAAACCTTCTAATTGATTTCGGTCAGACCAACTCACTCAAACTCGGTCGAACCGAAAGCATTTAGACTGATCTAGGTTTTCATCTCGATGAAACCGAGTTGTGATTTTCGGCGTGACCGAAGTGCATAACTGCCTAGCAGTTATCCATCTCGGTGCCACCGAGTTTTACAACTCGGTCCCACCGACAGCAAAGGGGTATATATTCCAAGGGCCGCGCGCGTTGATTCCTCCTTCAAACGTTTCGCCCCCACATCCTCTGCTGCCGTCGCCTTTGTCTCCGGATCGTCGCCGTATTCGCCTGTGCACCCTCGACGCAGGTCTCCGTCGCCGTCAACGGGCATCTCCTCCGCATCGTTGCCGCCGTAGAAAAACTCCACCAAGTTAGGGTGAGTTTTGATCCCACTCGTGCTCCCATCTCCGATTCAATGCACGTTTGGATTGCCTAGTATCTTGCCACGATTGAAATTCTCCTGTACACCAGATTGGTTCGTTTGAACTAGATTCGAGTAAAAGTTTTAGGGTTAGGTTTCCACTGAACACATCTCGGTGAGACCGATTTTATATTTTCGGTATGACCGATTTGGCCTATGGCCATTGCACTGCACCCTTCGGTCCAACCGAGTTGTGCGTAATTGGTGTGACCGAAATGAAGTTTCTGTGAAACCTAGTGTTTTCGGCAGGACCGAAACCCACTTCGGTCTAACCGAAAGTGGTGTGCCAAGCCCCTGTTTAACACTTCGGATTCACCGAATCTTAAACTCGGTCTGACCGAAATGTCTTCTGTGAAAACTTAAAACTAGAATTTGAACTCATTTTTTTTTGCAAAAACTTCTGCAGTTTGTGATGACTCTTCTTCTCTGCCTATACCTTATCTATTCACAGGTTGTCAGCCATGTCAGATGCTAGTGACAGTCAGAACAGGTCAGAGACACCCATTGCAGACATTCCAGAGGCAGACACTAGTCCTGATCCTACTAGCTCATCTGATGATGGTGAGAGGAGTACACCAAGTGGCATGCCTCCTGCAGCCACCAGAGCTAGAAAGGAGAAGAATTCAGATGATGAGGACTCAGATTTTGTTGTTGAGGAAGAAGTGACCTCAAAGCCTAAAAGGAAGGTTGTTGCCAAAGAGCAACAAGGTCAACAATCTATGAAGGGCACCAGCAAAGTCAAGCAGTGAACTATTGCTAAGAAGCTGAATTTGGGAGAGGCAGCTGCAAGCAAAGTGAAGAAAACCTCCAAGAGAAAGAGGGTAGTGCATGTATCAGAAGCTCATGGGTGATGCCATTAAGGCTGGAGCCACATCAAAGCCCAAGAAATCTGCTCAAGCTAAGGCAGCTCCAACAAAGCTTGCTGCCAAGCCCAAGAGGACCGTCAGAAACATTCCAGCGTCTGAAAAGAACAAGGATGATGTGCCACGAGCTGAGTCTGATGATGAAGGACAAGTGTTGCTGAAACTTCGTCCAAAACTACCACTCCATAATGATGCTCATCCTCAAGCTGAGGATATGAAGGCAAGGAAAGATAGAGGTCTCAGGCTATGGAGACAAACTGACCCATATGCCGTGAGGAGAAGAACTGCTGTAGATCCCAGATTTCACACCAGAGAGCAGCAGGACTTCTATGAGACCGTGCTAATGGACAAGAAGCCCATAGTCGCAGACACCAGATATGTTGACTGGGAGTACATTGACAGCGAAGAGCACAGAGATTTCTTTCCACATGTGCATGAAAGTTTCACTGCATGTGGAGTTGCAGATTTTGTAGGTCAGAAATTGACCGATTGGAACGATGAGATGATAATGCAATTTTATGCCACAGCTCACTTCTATCCTGATGGAAAGATTACGTGGATGACTGAAGGTCAAAGATTTTCTTCTTCTGTTGAAGAATGGGCACAAATTCTGAATGCTCCAGTGCAACGAGAAGATGATATTGATGTATATGGGATTCCAAAGAAGAATCATGAATCCATGAAAAACATGTACAAAGAGATTCCAGCAGAGGATTTGGAAATATGGAAGCTCGGCTCAGTCTACCATCTCCAGGCAGGCTTACCTACCACTAATACCATTTTGAGGCATACCTTGATGCCCAAGTCTGGGGATCATCGCATGATCAGAGGATACTCTATCAACATGCTGCATATACTTGATGAGAAAGCACCTTTCAAGGTGATGGACTTGATGGTAGAAACCATTAAGAGGACTGCAGCTGACCAGAAAAGGTCATGTGGATTTGCCCCGCAGATTCAAATGCTTATCAATGCCAAGTTTGGCACGGGCACATTCTTGTTGGATAGAAAACATTTACCGTTGCAGCCAGAGCATGAAGACAATGTTGTTGTGATGGATGAGGAGGATCCGACATCTGTTGAAGGTCAAGCCAAGATCGAAGCTGCTAAGAAAGCCAAAGCTGACAAAGCAGCAGCAGCAGCAGCAGCTAAACCAAAGAGTTTCGGAGAGCAAATTCTTGAAGCTACTCAAAGGATTGAACAACGCCTGGCCAGCATTGAACAGTCTCAGGAGAGCTTAAAGAGGATTGTTGACGAGAAGATCCACGCTCTGGACGTGAAGCTGACTGAAATACAAGTGACCGTCAACAAGCTCGAGGCAGACATTGAGGAAGCAAAGCAGGACAAGGCAGAGCTTATGCGTGAGTTGCAGGATGACTTAGTCCAGGATTCTCATCGACAGACTGCTCCGGTTCCCAAAGGATCCCGATCAGCTGCTATTCTAGTGACTGACACCAGGACTACAGCTTCAGCACCTCCCACAGTTCCAGCAGTTTCTCCAGCTCCAGCTCCAGTGTCCACCCCTCCAGCACAGACATCAGCTGAAGTCTTCGCCGATGCTGTCATATCCACTCCGACATCAACCCAGACGGGAGCCGCCAGCAGAGTCCACAGTGACGCTTAGCTCTATGCTCTTTCGAACTTTTTGGTAACTTGTTGCCAAAGGGGGAGAAATTGTATAGATCATAGGGCTTCGAGAGAGAGAGTGTTGTTGTCTTTGCGCTTTTGCTCTTTTGTTCTTTTGCGGTTTCTTTGAGATACTTTTGGTTTTCGAGACATTCAGTGTGCTTGATACTCCATTTGATGCTACCTTAATGAGTGCTTGGTCGTACTATGCTTTAATGTGTGCTTAATGCTTATCATATGCCATTCCTATCTCGTATGACCATTTACTCATGTCTTGGTGATTGGGTGCATGCTGTTCATTCTTATCATTTTGTGCGCTCCACCAAGATGTATGTGACATGGAAGAGTGACCCATGATCCTAATAGATTGTGCATTTGCATTCAAACGCAAATCTTAAATAATGCACAAATTTAGGGGGAGCTCTTGCTTATCACATACTTCTCAAAGCGACGATATTATTCATTGATTATATCCTTTGTCGAAGCTTTGATCTATATGTTGTCATCAATTACCAAAAAGGGGGAGATTGAAAGTGCAACTAATCCCCGGGTGGTTTTGGTAATTAATAACAACATATATATCATTGAACTAATAGTTACTTGAGAATCATTTCAGAGAGTTCAGTGATATGGGTATGGCAAGGACTGAAGAAGTGGACCCCTCAAAATGGTAAGGCAAGCGTTGGCAAAAGCTCAAGACTCCTTTTTTGGTTTAGTGATCCAAGATCACATTGAGTCCATAGGAAAAGCCAATACTATTAAAAGGGGATGAGGTTATGATGATGATCTGGTTGCTCAAGTGCTTAGTGATACATCTCCTAAACTATCAGCAACTTTCACTGCCATATACACTCATAAGTAGTCTCGGTCCCACCGATATTCCAAACTCAGTCACACGGAGATGAACCACCTCAGCCATAAGCCAAACCCTAGTAAACTCGGATATTCCGATTCTGAACTCGGTCTCACCGAAACATGAGTTGCCAAGGTTCTGTAACCTTCTGTCATCAAATCGGTGTCACCGAGATGATGAAGTCGGTCCCACCGAAACTGGTATGCTCTTGTCATTGCACGAATCGGAGTAACCGAGATTGTATATTCGGTCCCACCGAAAATCCCAACGTTCACATTATTTGAACTCTCGGTCTCACCGAGTTGTCCACTTCGGTCCCACCGAGTTTGCTCAAATGTGTGTAACGGTTGGATTTTGTGTGGAAGCTATTTATACCCCTCCACCCCCTCTTCATTCGTGGAGAGAGCCATCAGAAAGAACTACCACTCCTACCTTACATTTCTGAGAAGAGAACTACCTACCCTTGTGTTGAGATCAAGTTGCTCCACTCCCACCATATGAAGCTTGATCTTTTGCCTTCCCAAGTTGCTTTCCACTCAATCCTTTCTTCCATCACAGCCAAATCAGTGAGGAGAGTTGAGTGTTGGGGAGATTATCATTTGAAGCACAAGAGCAAGGAGTTCATCATCATCTACAACATCTATTACCTTTTGGAGGGTGGTGCCTCCTAGATTGGTTAGGTGTCGCTTGGGAGCCTCCGTCGTCGAGATGTGGAGTTGAACCAAGAAGTTTGTAAGGGCAAGGAGATCGCCTACTTCGTGAAGATCTACCCCGAGTAAGGCTAGCCCTCCGTGGGCGTAGGCCATGATGGAATAGACAAGGTTGCTTCTTCGTGGACCCTTCGTGGGTGGAGCCCTCCGTGGACTCGCGCAGCCGTTACCCTCCGTGGGTTGAAGTCTCCATCAACGTGGATGTACGATAGCGCCACCTATCGGAACCACGGGAAAAATCACCGCGTCTCCAAAATTGCGTTTGCTCTTCTCCACCTCTCTTTACTACATGTGCAATTTACTTTCTGCTGCCTATACTCTAGAATTGCATGTGTAGGGTGATGCTTGACTTGATCATAATTGTGAATCTGCCAAAAACTGTTCTTTGTCAAAAGGCAGAATTTTTATATTTACAAGTAGTCTAATCACCCCCCCTCTAGACATACTTTCGATCCTACAGCCCCCGACAGCCTCGGGCCTCCCCCTCGCGCCTCTCAACGTGCCTCGACGTCCGCAGCCCCCACCGGCGCTGTCCCCCTCCTCCTGCGCCCTCCAGTGGCCGTCGCCACACGCGCGCTGGCCGCCCGCAGCGTCCACTCCTCGGGCTCGCACGCGCGCGTCGCCTGGAAGGTTCCCCGCTCCTCCTCTCACCTCATATGGACGTAGAACTCGTCCAGCAACGCCGTGGACTCACTCCCCTCGCCTCCCGTGCGCTGTAGCTTCGAGCAGGAGCTCGCCGGCGCACTGGTCCACGGGGCTCCGCCGTTCCCCTATAAATAGGACCCCCCGAGCCTCTCCAACAGCACCAACAGCTCCACCACATCTCCTTCAGTCCCCCAGCACCACTCGTTCATCCCAGAAGGTCCCAGTGCTCGGGATCGACCGGAGCTCTGCCGCGTCGGGCCGCCGGTGATCTCGTAGTACGGGCCTCCTCCGCCCTTCCTTTTTCCCGATTTGGAACCCCCACACTCCACTGATGCGTTCCCCTCTGTTTCCCCCTTCTGTTGTAGTCGGAAACGGCCGGAGCGATGACCTCCCGACGATCCTCCGCCGTCCCACCTCGCCGCCGGCGAACCCGACCTCCCCGGCATGCCGCACCACCACCCCTGCCTCCGCAACACGACGCTGAACTCATCCCTGCCCTCCGTTGCCGTCGCCGTGGCCGGAATCATCGCCGGTGAGCTCGCCGTCGCCTTGACGTGAGGTTGGAGATGACAGGCGGGCCCCGCCTGTCATCCTCACCCCTCTCTCCCCCTCCTCACAGCCACTTACCGCCGGGCCCCGCCTGTCAGGTTTGAATACCTGACATGCGCGCGCTGGCGCCCGAGCGGCTGGGCTGGATGCCCTGGGCCGTGCACTGTGGCCCCTCTGGCCCAGTTGCACAGGGCATTTTCTCTTTTTCTTTTCTGTAAATATTTCTAACATTTTTCCAGAAATGAATATTGGTCCAAATGAAATAATTCCAACTCCTAAATTCTTGTAATATTCCAACCTATTTAATGGTGTAATTTCACACACATCTATGAAACTTTTCTGTTCTGTTCAAATTTAAATTCAAATTTGAGCAATAAAACTCCTGTTCAAAAATCCCTAGATTCCATTCTGTAGCTCCAAAATTCTAAATAAGAATTTTCGCCATCTTAGAAATCCCTCTAGTATTTAACAAAAATAAGTTGACATTTTTCTGAGCACTTTGTTTTTTCTGTTTTATTTGTGCTCTTATTTTTCCGTTGTTATTATGCGACGTATAGATATCGTATTTGACGAAGTTGCTGAAGAAGGAGAAGGAGAAGGATTTGAAGACTTTGAAGACCAAGCCAATCCAGGCAAGCAGCCCTTTGACCATGACACACTTGTTCTTCGGAACCCGTTTGTTTCCGATGCATGATGATAGGGTTACGGTGGTGACCTAGTTGAAACCACCACATGATGCATGCTTTACCTTTGATCTTGCCATGTGCTAGATGCAATGCATATGGTTAGTAGTAATGAGTAGTGATGCATGTGTGACATGAACCCACGTGGTTGAAATCCTTGCATAAAACCCCGTCGGGTGCCATTCATGCCTGAGGGAGATGATGAGTTGGGTAACCACTTGATGACGAAGTGGTGTACCGAGACAAGTGTGTGTTTTCAAACGGATTGGTTTAAGTTGCGACCGTTATTCCAACCATACATGTGCAACCACTCTACCCCTTATGGGACGGGGCGTTATTGATTACTTAGGCCGATACTAGCATGGTGCCCGCATTACTAGTGACAGGAAGACTTGAGGTCTTTCCCGGGACGGGGTCGTGCTTGGATAGACGACCATGACCGTTCTCACAGGGCACCGGACACACCGTTGGTCCCTTCGGGTACGCGTGACATTGAAAGTAGGGCAAGTCCCGTGATCTATTGTTTGTACTCGAGGGCCGTGTACCAACGAGTGGACTCTATGTTAGTGTCGTCTAAGGAAAGATAATGACCGGGTGCTTCCCCCGAGTACTTGAGGTACTGCGGGATCGTGGATGACACGAAAGCTTCCCGGATCTTGTGGGTAAAGTGTACAACCTCTGCAGAGTGTAAAACTATTCGAATAGCCGTGTCCACGGTCAAGGACAGTTGGGTAACCGCTCTTGGGCTACGTCCAATGTTTGTGAAACCACGTGTGTGTGTGAGAGTCAAGGTGGTGACTTGACTCGAGAAATTGAATCATATTCATGTTGATATCGGAAACTTGCCTTCGAGGTTACGCGAGTTTATTGATGCATAAACTTGATGTTAGAAAGTTTATTCTAGCCCTTTGCTAGATTGTTCATTATTGTTCAATTGCACTGTTACTTTAAACCACATCATGGGTTGCTTGCGAGTACATTCAAAGTACTCATTGGCTTGCCACTGGTTATTTAATTGGCCAGGCATGGAGGAACAGGAATATGATGAAGAGTTCTTTGGAGACGAACATGCGAACTAGGACGCTATCCCAGTCAGAATGCCTGTAGGGTTAAGGCAGATGGCATGGGTTCTACCTATTATCGAAGACTTCCGCTATTTGAGTTATTTGCTATTCATCCCTTGAGGCTTTATCTATGTAAGACTTGGCCATAATGGCCATAATTTCTGTAAGACGATATGTATGGATGTAAGACTCTTGTTATTCAGCTTCTGTGTGTTCAGTGAGCATTGATCTCTGGGATCACTGTACACGTGCATTCGGTGATCTCGACTTCTAAGTCGGGGTCCCCACAGAGCTGGTATCAGAGCCATCCTGACTGTAGGAAGCCTTAGTTAGCATGGGCGTTAGTTAGATGAGACCCTTTTTCAAAACCTTCTGAACCTCTCTTCTTTTCTAAACCTAAGATTTCATCAGCTTATTAATCCCTCCTATTCCACTTTGTAGATGGCCACTATACCCGAAGAGCACCTGACCACTGGGTTTCCCTTGCTTCTCGAGGATAGCCTCCAGGACTGTCAGTTCCACCGAGCGCCCATCCTCACCTTTCTTGAGCATTGGGTTAGCGACACTGAGGTGGAGTACCAAGTGGAAGTGATCGTGAAGGCAAACGATCCTCCCACAAGTTGGTTCTTCGAGGGACCCCAGATGGCAACACTACCTCTCGCTGTCGAGGCTGCTACACTCAAGGCACTAACCCGTCTCCGTGAGCTTCTTCCGGAGATGGCAGCCAAGATGACAACTCGCTTCTTACCTTACCGGAAGGAAGGTGAAGAAGAAAGCAGCGCACTAGCCCCTCCACTAAAGGAAGGACTCTCGCTTCGGTTCCAGACCTACTTCAGTCTATGTGCCGACAGCTTGGCACAAGACTTGGCCTCGGAATCAATGAAGCTTCGAGAAGAACTTCACAGTACCAAGGCACTTCTTCGTCGAGCTCAAGAGAAGACAAATAGGATCAAGAAGGAAGGAGCACCTTCAGGACAATCCGCTATCGCATATCGAGGCGGAAGACCCTCCGAGGATGTATCTTCCAAGAATGAAGAATCACCTCGGCGATGCCGGATGACGGCAAGGGAATATCGCAAGCTTTTCCCTCCACCACCGACGAAGCACCGTCGTATCCAACTCCTCCGCTCCCCCACACCCTCTAGTGATAAGGGGGCTCAGACAGATGAAGACAAGGAGGAAGACCCAGAAGAGCCGGAATACGCGACCGAGCATTCCGCCGCTTAGGCATTATTCGCTACTCGGATATGCCAGTTGTAACCTCTACGGTAGGATAGGTCGTGTAACCCCTATGCGCAGTCGAGTCCTTGTATGGTTCATATGAAACCATCTAGTGTTTGCTTTTGTTGTGTCTGGATGTGTGTCGTATTCTTCCTTCGGGAATGTGTAAACGACTACGTCACCCATTTGGATTTTAATGCATGTGTTTTGGACTTTCGGCCCTTGCATGATTTGATTAGTGTCACACCCACCCCCTTACTAGGCACCCATCTATCTTGCTTTCCCTCTTCCAAGTCATGAGACCTTTTACCGCTCCATTAGGATGCCTGTTGTAACTCGTACTGGTACCTCTACCCAGCAGCCTGAAGCCGGAGCATCCGCTCAGCCAGAGGCAGGCCACGACCAAACCAACGACCAAGCTCCACCACCACCTCCTCCGAACATGGACATGGCTCAACTTCTCCAAGCTTTCCGAGAGGAACGCCAAGCCAGCACTGCAGCCCTTCAGCTGATTGCTCAAGCTGTCACCAACAACCACTAGCCGGCGGGGAATGGCAATGGACGTTCCACGTTGGCAGAGTTCAAGAAGCATGCACCGCTAACTTACATCGAGACTGTTGAACCCCTGGATGCAGACGACTGGATTCGCTCCATTGAGGAAATACTGGAACTAGTCGGATGCACCGAAGACCGCGAGAAGGTGGCTTATGCAGCCCACTACCTCGGGGGGACTGCTAGAGCTTGGTGGGATGGATTCAAGGCCATGCATGCTGAACAAGACATCACTTGGGTCAACTTCAAGGCAGAATTCCGCAAGGCCCACATTCCTTCCGGAATCATGGCTATCAAAAAGCGTGAGTTCCAAGCCCTGAAGCAAGGAAGTGGCATTGTCAAGGAGTACATGCAGAAGTTCTGTGTTCTGTCAAGGTATGCCCCTGAAGATGTCAGCACTGATGCTGCAAAAAGGGAGCGCTTCATGGAAGGCCTCAATCAGACTCTGCAATACTCACTTGTCGTGTGGGACTGCCCATCCTTCCCTGACCTTGTGAACAAAGCACTTATGCTTGAAGACAAGCGGCGTGCTTTGGAAGACACTCGCAAGCGCAAGATGGTCACTAAAGGAAGTCCCAGCAACCAGAAGCCTCGTCTATGGCAGTCAGTCCCGGCCAAGCCAACCTATCAGCAACCAAGAGCTCCTACACCTCGCACCAACCCCCGGAGCCGAAATGAGAGCCAAGATAGGCTGCAAAGGAGTCGGTATTACCATTAACGGTGTAGATTTCCTAGCAGACCTTATCATCTTGAGATCGCAAGGCTTGTATGTGATCTTAGGGATGGATTGGCTCAGTAAGCACCAAGGCTTGTTAGACTGTGCCAATCGGACAGTCACTGTGACCAATGACCAAGGAGTCGAAGTCAAGTTTGCTTCCAACTCCTCTTCCACTCAAGCCGCTCAAGTCAACTGTCTGTCTGAAGTTGGGCCAGAACAAGTATCGGTGGTTTGTGAGTATCCTGATGTCTTTCCGGATGAACTACCAGGAATGCCCCCTGACCGTGACATTGAGTTCATCATCGAGCTCGTGCCCGGAGCAGGACCCATCTATAAGAAGCCTTATAGAATGGGGACGGAAGAATTAGATGAGTTGAAGAAGCAGCTGGAAGAGCAGCTGAGGAAGGGATTTATCCGCCCAAGTGCCTCCCCTTGGGGATCTCCTGTTCTGTTTGTGGCAAAGAGGGACGGTACCATCCGCTTATGCATTGACTATCGTTCCCTCAATGAAGTTACAATCAAGAACAAATATCCACTTCCCAAGATCGAAGATTTGTTTGATCAGCTCAGCGGAGCCAAGGTGTTCTCCAAGATCGAACTCAGATCTGGGTACTACCAGCTGAAGATCAGACCCCAAGATATTCCGAAGACGACATTCGTAACCAGATATGGCATGTACGAGTGCACGGTCATGTCCTTTGGGTTAACCAATGCCCCATCATACTTCATGTATCTCATGAATAAAGTCTTCATGGAATATTTGGACAAGTTCGTTGTTGTCTTCATTGATGACATTCTTGTCTTCTCGAAGTCAGAGGAAGAGCACGAGCAGCATCTGAGGATGGTCCTAGACAAGCTTCGGGAGCACCAACTGTATGCCAAATTCAGCAAGTGTGAGTTCTGGCTGCATAAAGTTGGATTCTTAGGTCATGTCTTGACCGAGGAAGGATTATCTGTTGATACCGCAAAGATCGAAGCTGTGACCCAATGGCAATCTCCAACGACCGTCAAGGAAGTCAGAAGCTTCCTCGGACTTGCGGGCTATTACCGCAAATTCGTGGAAGGGTTCTCTAGCATTGCACGGCCAATGACTCAACTCCTCAAGAAGGACAAGAAGTTTGAATGGATGCCAAAATGTGAAGAAAGCTTCCAAGAGCTCAAGAAGAGATTGACCACCGCCCCAGTTCTGGCAACACCTGATATTCACAAGGAGTTCGTGATATATTGTGATGCCTCTCAAACCAGATTGGGAAGTGTTCTGATGCAAGAAGGCCGAGTCATAGCATACTTCTCCAGGCAGCTACGACCCCATGAGGAGAACTACGCTACTCACGATCTTGAGTTAGCGGCTGTAGTTCATGCCTTGAAGACATGGCGGCATTACCTCCTAGGGAAACGGTGTGAGATCTACACAGGCCACAAAAGTCTGAAGTACATTTTCACCCAAAAGGAATTGAACATGAGGCAGCGAAGATGGTTGGAACTCATCAAAGACTATGACCTCAGTGTTCAATATCACCCCAGGAAGGCTAACGTGGTGGCCGATGCCTTAAGCACGAAGGCTTGCTCTTTGAATGTCATTATTCAAAAGAGGCAGCCAGCCTTGTTTAAGGAGATCGAGCAATTCAGTTTGGAATTGGTCACCCCTGGATTTCTGGATCATTTGGAAGTCAGATCGACCCTGATGGACGAAGTCAAGAAGGCACAAGATGGACACGCAAGCATTGAAGGCATCAAGAAGAAGATGAAGCTAGGCAAGGCCCCAGGATTCTCCGAAGATGAGCACGGGATTGTTTGGTACAAAGGTCGTATCTGCGTACCAAACAACACAGAGCTGAAGGACCTGATTCTGCAAGAAGCCCACGACACTCCGTATTCCATCCACCCCGGAGGAACCAAGATGTGTCAAGACTTGAAGGCACGATTCTGGTGGCACGGGATGAAAAGAGAGATTGCAACCTATGTTGCAAAGTGTGATGTGTGCCAAAGGGTCAAGGCTGAATATCAGCGACCTGCTGGATTGCTTCAACCACTCAAGGTTCCTGAGTGGAAGTGGGATAAAGTCGGAATGGACTTCATCATTGGATTACCATGGTCGAATAGAGGACATGACTCTATCTGGGTCATAGTCGATCATTTGACCAAGGTGGCCCATTTCATTCCTATCAAGACTACCTACTCAGGCAACCAGCTGGCAACTCTCTATATCAACCGAATCGTAAGTCTTCACGGTGTTCCCAAGGAGATTCTGTCAGATCGAGGCACCCAGTTCACTTCAAGGTTCTGGAGTAGATTCCAAGAAGCCTTGGGAACCAAGTTGTCTTTCAGCACAGCTTTCCACCCACAGACCGGAGGTCAGACAGAACGAGTAAATCAAATTCTCGAAGATATGCTCCGAGCCTATGTCCTGGCATATGGAGCCAAGTGGGAAGATTGTCTCCCTTTTGCCGAGTTCTCCTATAACAATAGTTACCAGTCAAGCCTTCAGATGGCACCATTTGAGGTGTTGTACGGACGCATATGCCGCACACCCCTCAACTGGTGAGAGACTGGAGAAGGACTAGTCTTTGGACCGGATATTCTCCGCGCAGCAGAAGAGCAAGTCCAACTAGTCAGAGAACGTTTGAAGGCAGCCAAGTCAAGGTAGAAGAGTTATGCTGACACTCGACGCCGAGACATGAGATTCCGTGTCGGAGATCATGTGTACCTGCGGGTAACCCCTCTGAAGGGAACCAAGCGTTTCCACGTCAAGGGGAAGCTTGCGCCAAGGTTCATTGGCCCTTTCAAGATCACCGACCGACGAGGAGAAGTGGCTTACCAGTTGGAACTACCACCTGAGCTATCCGATGTGCACAATGTATTCCATGTGTCACAACTCTGGAAATGTCTCCAAGTTCCGGACAAGCCCAATCTCTACAAGGATGTTGATCACCAAGCCATTGATCTGCAGCCTGATTTGACCTACCGCGAGAAGCCCATCCGCATTCTGGACGAAGCAGAGCGACGGACGCGAAGCCGTACCATCAAGTACTTCTAGGTCCAGTGGAGCAACCACACCGAAGCAGAAGCAACCTGGGAACGTGAAGACTATCTTAGATCCGAGTTTCCCGATCTCTTTTAAGACCTAGTTTAGGAATCTCGGGAACGAGATTCTTGTAAGGGGGGTAGGTCTGTCACACCCTGCATTTTTGTAACATGTTATTTGCCTCAATGAAGCATGAAAATTTGGACCAGCAAATTTTTTTGGCATCATTTGGCTTTTATTTGGAATTGAGTTTTTCTTCATGTGCTTTTTCATGTGCTCATTAAGTCAACTATTACCCCTTGTAGAATTCATCTCCATACTCAAAACTTCTGCCCAATGATCATGCCAAGTGTTATATAACAGTATAGTATTTTCTTACAAAATTAATTTGGCCAAAATGTATTTTATAAATTTAGTTTTCCAAAAACCCTTGAATTGAGATTTGCACTGCAAGTACTTGATTTAGGGTGAGAAAATTATGTCGAAAAGTATATTTGAGACTTAGTAGTCATAGGACTCCCAGAAACCACAAAAGTATAATTTTAAAAGTTATTTTCCTATTTTATTTAAAAGCTTTTTCTTAAGGCCAGAAATGGTCTTTAATAGGGGAAAATTATTTAAGTATTTCAAAAATCTTTGCCAAAATTCAGGGAGACTCAGAGGACATATATTGTCCATATATAAGAGTTTCAACACTTGGTCATGTTCAAAATAATGGGCTAATCCCTCTAAAACCCTTTCTGGATATTTCAAGCTTTTGAAATATTTACAAAGGGAATATTCTCCAAAAATTCCAGGGAAATTCTGTCATGTCACATATGACATATTTGATGATCTTGCCAAGTCCCATGCCTTGGGAAGCAAGAAAACATCATCAAAACCCTCCATAACCATTCTGTCCATATTTGAAGTTTGAGCAACTTTACATTGCCAAACTTGTCCAAATGCTCTCAAATTTGGTGCACATGCTAGAATGGCCTAATAAGGCATCTAGACCAAATGGCACAAGATTTGGAATAGAGCAACTTGATCAGATCACCCCAAAACCCTTTCTGTTCAAATGCAAATTTCAACAACTTTACATTACCAACTTTTTATCTGGAGCTTCAAACTTTGTGGGCATGATCAATACCCCAAATGATGAAACTACACCAAGTGGTGCATCAAGGGGAGATGATTAGCTTGACTCAACCAAGATGAAGCCATTTCTGTTGATTTCTAGGGTTCATCAAAGTTACATTGGCTAGTTTCTTCAAATGAGCCCAAATCTGGTGAAGCACCCTGTTTTCACATGTCATTCAATCCTGTTAAGTGTCATGGCAAGTGGAGATCATTTGCTTGACCAAACACTGATCAAACACCTACTGCAGAATTACCAAAACCCTCTTCTTGATCACTTTTACTATTTATCTTGGCCTCAACTTTTTACCACATGTTCATCCAGTTACTAGCTACCTCCAGTAACTTCCCCAAGTCCCCAGCTCCATGATTGAGGGGTAAGAACCCTAGTTTACCCTGCTGGACAGCCAATTCTTACCAAGTTACCAGCTCCCTCTCTCTCTCACAGCATCTCCAGAGCATCCAAGGCCACAGGCCATTTCTTTAGTCCTCCCTTGACCTTCTAGACAACCTTGGGCACGTTGGACATGACCAGAGCGGCGAGGGCACGAATGTGCCAGTCATTCGGGCGCTCTGGAGCACGCTACAGTGCGCCACTGCACTGTAGCTTCGCCCAATCAGCTGCCCCCGACAGCCTCGGGCCTCCCCCTCGCGCCTCTCAACGTGCCTCGACGTCCGCAGCCCCCACCGGCGCTGTCCCCCTCCTCCTGCGCCCTCCAGTGGCCGTCGCCACACGCGCGCTGGCCGCCCGCAGCGTCCACTCTTCGGGCTCGCACGCGCGCGTCGCCTGGAAGGATCCCCACTCCTCCTCTCACCTCATATGGACGTAGATCTCGTCCAGCAACGCCGTGGACTCACTCCCCTCGCCTCCCGTGCGCTGTAGCGTCGAGCAGGAGCTCGCCGTCGCACTGGTCCACGGGGCTCCGCCGTTCCCCTATAAATAGGACTCCCCGAGCCTCTCCAATAGCACCAACAGCTTCACCATATCTCCTTCAGTCCCCCAGCACCAATTGTTCATCCCCAGAAGGTCCCAGTGCTCGGGATCGACCGGAGCTCCGCCATGTCGGGCCGCCGGTGATCTCGCAGTACGGGCCTCCTCCGCCCTTCCTTTTTCCCGATTTGGAACCCCCACACTCCAATGATGCGTTCCCCTCTGTTTCCCCCTTCTGTTGCAGTCGGAAACGGCCGGAGCGACGACCTCCCGACGATCCTCCGCCGTCCCACCTCACCGCCGGCGAACCCGACCTCCTCGGCGTGCGGCACCACCACCCCTGCCTCCGCAACACGATGCTGAACTCATCCCTGCCCTCCGTTGCCGTCGTCGTGGACGGAATCGTCACCGGTGAGCTCGCCGTGGCCGTGGCCGTGAGGTTGGAGATGACAGGCGGGCACCGCTTTTCATCCTCACCCCTCTCTCCCCCTCCTCACAGCCACTGACCGTCGGGCCCCGCCTGTCAGGTTTGAAAACCTGACATGCGCGCGCTGGCGCCCGAGCGGCTGGGCTGGATGCCCTGGACCGTGCACTGTGGCCCCTCTGGCCCAGTTGCACAGGGCATTTTCTCTTTTTCTTTTCTGTAAATATTTCAAACATTTTAACAGAAATGAATATTGGTCCAAATGAAATAATTCCAACTCCTAAATTCTTGTAATATTCCAACCTATTTAATGGTGTAACTTTCACACACATCTATGAAACTTTTCTGTTCTGTTCAAATTTAAATTCAAATTTGAGCAATAAAACTCCTGTTCAAAAATCCCTAGATTCCATTCTGTAGCTCCAAAACTCTAACTAAGAATTTTCCCCATCTTAGAAATCCCTCTAGTATTTAACAAAAATAAGTTGACATTTTTCTGAGCACTTTGATTTTTCTGTTTTATTTGTGGTCTTATTTTTCCGTTGTTATTATGCGACGTATAGATACCGTATTTGACGAAGTTGCTGAAGAAGGAGAAGGAGAAGGATTTGAAGACTTTGAAGACCAAGCCTATCCAGGCAAGCAGCCCTTTGACCATGACACACTTGTTCTTCGGAACCCGTTTGTTTCCGATGCATGATGATAGGGTTACGGTGGTGACCTAGTTGAAACCACCACATGATGCAAGCTTTACCTTTGATCTTGCCATGTGCTAGATGCCATGCATATGGTTAGTAGTAATGAGTAGTGATGCATGTGTGACATGAACCCACGTGGTTGAAATCCTTGCATAAAACCCCGTCGGGTGCCATTCATGCCCGAGGGAGATGATGAGTTGGGTAACCACTTGACGACGAAGTGGTGTACCGAGACAAGTGTGTGTTTTTCAAACGGATTGGTTTAAGTTGCGACCGTTATTCCAACCATACATGTGCAACCACTCTACCCCTTATGGGACGGGGCGTTATATATTACTTAGGCCGATACTAGCATGGTGCCCGCATTACTAGTGACGCGAAGACTTGAGGTCTTTCCCGGGACGGGGTCGTGCTTGGATAGACGACCATGACTGTTTTCACAGGGCACCGGACACATCGTTGGTCCCTTCGGGTACGGGTGACATTGAAATTAGGGCAAGTCCCGTGATCTATTGTTTGTACTCGAGGGCCGTGTACCAACGAGTGGACTCTATGTTAGTGTCGTCTAAGGAAAGATAATGACCGGGTGCTTCCCCCGAGTACTTGAGGTACTGCGGGATCGTGGATGACACGAAAGCTTCCCGGATCTTGTGGGTAAAGTGTACAACCTCAGCAGAGTGTAAAACTATTCGAATAGCCGTGTCCACGGTCAAGGACATTTGGGTAACCGCTCATGGGCTACGTCCAATGTTTGTGAAACCACGTGTGTGTGTGAGAGTCAAGGTGGTGACTTGACTCGAGGAATTTAATCATATTCATGTTGATATCGGTAACCTGCCTTCGAGGTTACGCGAGTTTATTGATGCATAAACTTGATGGTAGAAAGTTTATTCTAGCCGTTTGCTAGATTATTCATTATTGTTCAATTGCACTGGTACTTTAAACCACATCATGGGTTGCTTGCGAGTACATTCAAAGAACTCATTGGCTTGCCACTGGTTATTTAATTGGCCAGGCATGGAGGAACAGGAATATGAGGAAGAGTTCTTTGGAGACGAACATGCGAACTAGGACGCTATCCCAGTCAGAATGCCTGTAGGGTTAAGGCAGATGGCATGGGTTCTACCTATTATCGAAGACTTCCGCTATTTGAGTTATTTGCTATTCAGCCCTTGAGGCTTTATCTATGTAAGACTTGGCCATAATGGCCATAATTTGTGTAAGACGATATGTATGGATGTAAGACTCTTGTTATTCAGCTTCTATGTGTTCAGTGAGCATTGATCTCTGGGATCACTGTACACGTGCATTCGGTCATCTCGACTTCTAAGTCGGGGTCCCCACATGTATCTCATGAATAATGTCTTCATGGAATATTTGGACAAGTTTGTTGTCGTCTTCATTGATGACATTCTTGTCTCCTCGAAGACGGAGTAAGAGCACGAGCAACATTTGAGGATGGTCCTAGACAAGCTTCGAGAGCACCAACTATACGCCAAATTCTGCAAATGTGAGTTTTGGTTGCATAAAGTTAGGTTCTTAGGTCATGTCTTGAACGAGGAAGGATTATCAGTTGATCCCGCGTAGATCGAAGCTATGACCCAATGGCAATCCCCAACGACCGTCAAGGAAGTCAGAAGCTTCCTCGGACTTGCGGGCTATTACCGCAAATTCGTGGAAGGATTCTCTAGCATTGCCCGGCCAATGACTCTGCTCCTGAAGAAGGACAAGAAGTTTGAATGGACGCAAAAATGCGAAGAACGCTTCCAAGAGCTCAAGAAGAGATTGACCACCGCCCCAGTTCTGACTACACCTGATATTCACAAAGAGTTCGTGATATATTGTGATGCCTCTCGAACCGGATTGGGAAGCGTTCTGATGCAAGAAGGTCGAGTCATAGCTTACCTCTCAAGGCAGCTACGACCTCATGAAGAGAACTACGCTACTCATGATCTTGAGTTAGCAGTAGTGGTTCATGCCTGGAGGACATGGCGACATTACCTCCTAGGGAAACGGTGGGAGATTTACACAGACCACAAAAGTCTAAAGTATATTTTCACCCAGAAGGAATTGAACATGAGGCAACGAAGATGGTTGGAACTAATCAAGGATTATGACCTCAGTGTTCAATATCACCCCGGGAAGGCTAATGTGGTAGCAATGCCTTAAGCAGAAAGGCTTGCTCCCTGAATGCCATAATTCAAAGAAGGCAACCAGCCCTGTTTGAAGAGCTGGAATGATTCAGTTTGGAATTGGTTCCCCATGGATTCCTAGACCATCTGGAAGTCAAACCAACCCTGATGGACGAAGTCAAGAAAGCACAAGGTGGGCACGCAAGCATTGAAGGCATCAAGAAGAAGATAAAGCTAGGCAAGGCCCCAGGATTCTCTGAGGACGAGCACGGGATTGTTTGGTACAAAGGCGGCATCTGCGTACCAAACAAGATAGAGCTGAAGAACTTGATCCTGCAAGAAGCCCACGACACTCCGTATTCCATCCACCCCGGAGGAACCAAGATGTATCAAGACTTGAAGGAAAGATTCTGGTGGCACGGGATGAAAAGAGAGATTGCAACCTATATTGCAAAATGTGATGTGTGCCAAAGGGTCAAGGCTGAATATCAGCGACCCGCTGGATTGCTCCGACCACTCAAGCTTCCTGAGTGCAAGTGGGATAAAGTTGGAGTGGACTTCATCACTGGATTACCAAGCTCTAATAAAGGGCATGACTCCATCTGGGTCATCATCGACCATTTGACCAAGGTAGCCCATTTCATTCCTGTCAAGATTACCTATGATGGCAACCAGCTAGCAACTCTATACATCGACAGAATCGTAAGCCTTCATGGTGTTCCTAAGGAGATTGTGTCAGATCGTGGAACCCAGTTTACCTCAAGGTTCTGGAAGAAGTTCCAAGAAGCCTTGGGAACCAAGTTGTCTTTCAGCACGGCTTTCCACCCGCAGACCGGAGGTCACACAGAGCGAGTAAATCAAATTCTAGAAGACATGCTCCGAGCCTATGTCTTGCAATAAGGAGCCAAGTGGGAAGATTGCCTCTCTTTTGCCGAGTTCTCCTATAACAACAGTTATCAGTTGAGCCTTCAGATGGCACCCTTTGAGGTGTTGTACGGACGCAAGTGTCGCACACCATTCAACTGGTCAGAGACTGGAGAAGGGCTAGTATTTGGACCAAATATTCTCCGCGAAGCAGAAGAGCAAGTCCAGCTAGTCTGAGAACGTTTGAAGGCCGCCAAATCAAGGCAGAATAGCTATGCTGACACTCGTCGCCGAGATATGAGTTTCCGTGTCGGAGACCATGTGTACCTGCGAGTAACTCCTCTGAAGGGAACCAAGCGTTTCCACGTTAAAGGGAAGCTCGCACCAAGGTTCATTGGTCCCTTTAAGATCACCGCACGACGAGGAGAAGTGGCTTACCAATTGGAACTACCAGCTGAGCTATCCGATGTGCACAACGTATTCCACGTGTCACAACTCCGGAAGTGTTTCCAAGTTCCGTACAAGCCTAATCTCTACAAGGGTGTCGATCACCAAGCCATTGATCTTCAGCCAGATTTAACCTACCGTGAGAGGCCCATTCGCATTCTAGATGAAGCGGAGTGACGTACGCGAAAGCCGCACCATCAAGTACTTCAAGGACCAGTGGAGCAACCACACGGAAGCAAAAGCAACCTGGGAACATGAAGACTATCTTAGATCCAAGTATCCCGATCTCTTATAAGACCTAGTTTAGGAATCTCGGGGACGAGATTCTTGTAAGGGGGTAGGTCTGTCACACCCTGCATTTTGTAACATGTCATTTGCATTAATAAAGGATGCAAATTTGGACCAACAATTTTTTTAGTCATCATTTGGCTTTTATTTGGAATTAAGTTTTTCTCTCTCTGATTTTCAAGTGCTCTTTAAAGTCAACTACTCCCTCTTATATATTTCATCTCCTTACCCCAAACTTCTGCCCAATGACCATACCAAGTGTATATAACAGTATAGTACTTTCTTACAAAAATAATTTGGCCAAAAAGTATTTAAAAAAATTAGTTTTCCAAAAACCCCTGAAATGAGGTTTGCACTACAAGTGCTTGATTTAGGGTGAGAAAAATATTTCAAAGAGTATATTTGAAACCTAGTAGATATAGGACTCCCATAAACCACAAAAATATAATTTTAAAAGTTATTTTCCCATTTTATTTAAAAGCTTTTTCTTAAGGCCAGAAATGGTCTTTAATAGGGAAAAATTATTTAACTAATTCAAAAATATTTGCCAAAATTCTGGGAGACTCTTAGGACATATATTGTCCATATATAAGAGTTTCAACACTTGGTCATGTTCAACATATTGGGCAAATCCCTGAGAAAAACTTTCTGGATATTTCAAGCTTTTGAAATATTTACAAAGGAAATATTCTCTAAAAGTTCCAGGGAAATTCTATCATGTCATATATGACATATTTGAGGATTCTGCCAAGCCCCATGCCTTGGGAAGCAAGAAAACCTCATCAAAACCCCTCAAAACCATTCTGCCCATTTTTTAAGTTTGAGCAACTTTACATTGCCAAACTTGTCCAAATGCTCTCAAACTTGGTACACATGCTAAAATGGTCAAATAATGCATCTAGACCAAATGGCACAAGTTTTGCAGAAGGGTAATGTGATCAGAGTACCCGAAAACCATTCATGTTCAGATTCAAATTTGAACAACTTTACATTACCAACTTTTTACTTGTGACCTCAAACTTTGTGAGCATGATCACAACCCCAAATGATGACACTACACCAAGTGGTGCATCAAGGAGCGATGATTTGCTTAACTTAAACTTGGTAAATCCATTTCTGTTGATTTCTAGGGTTCACCAAAGTTACATTGGCAAGTTTCTTCAAATGAGCCCAAACTTGGCGGAACACCCTATTTCAATATAGCATTTGATCTTGTTAAGTCTCATGTCAAGTGGAGTTAATTTGCTTACCCAAATTTGCATCAAACACCTTCTGACACTTTTTAAAAACCACCATTTTGACCACTTGCATTATTCTCCTTGAGCGGAACTTTTTACCACAGCTCCTCCTAGTCCTCTCCTACCTCCAGTAAATCTCCCCTGGCCATTTATCAATGATTGAGGGGTAAACTACCCCCATTTCCCTCCCTAGACAGCACCTCTCTCCCTCTTCTTCTGCCTCTCTCCTCTCCTACTGCCTCCCCAGGGCATCCAAGGGCACCACCCCCCTTGTTTACTCCTCATCTGACCCCCAGACAAAGTGGCCGCGCCCAGCAAGCCAAAGACATACCCTAGCATGCAATTGGCATGCTCCAGAGCGCGCTACAGTGCGCACCCGCACTGTAGCCACCCTCAATCCGTTGCGCCCGGCCACCTCGGGAATCCCCCTTGCGCCAGTCGAGGTGCCTCGGCGTCCGGGGCACGACACGCTGTCGGCCCCCTCCTCCTTCTCCCTCCTGCTGCTGCCCTCGCACGCGCGCCGGCCGCCCGCGAACTCCAATCTCTGGCTTCACACGTGCAAGCTCTCTGGATGCTTCCCCGCTCCTCCTCTTCCCTCCCATGGGCGTAGACCTCATCCACGGACAACCCCGACTCGCTCGCATGTGCCTGCACGGCCTCTGGCCTCGCCCGCGACCTCGCCAGGGCACGAGTCCGTGGTGGACTGGAGCCCGGCTACATAAGCATGCCCCGGGCCACTCCACTGGCATCCATCTCATCTCCACACCCCCAAGAAAATGCCAGCGCCACCCAATCCTCTCTAGACGGGCCTGAGCTCGAGATCGAGCTCGAGCTCCGCCGCCTCGGGTCGCCGTCGATCCGGAGGTATAAGCCCTCTCCGCCGCTCCTCTCACTCGATCTAGCACCGCAAGACCTCACTGATCATTTCCCCCTTGTTTCCCCTCTCTGTAGCTGCCGGAAACGGCCGGAACCACCACCACCCGAAGCATCTCGGCCGTGCCTCCTCGCCGCCGGCCAACCAGGCCACCCCGGCGAGCAACTCCACCTCCATCCGAACGACGGCTCCTCCCTGAGCACGACGGTACCACCCACGCCCCCTCCCGTGCCCTATATCGGCGCCGACGAGCTCGTCGGTAGCTCTGGAGGGTGGTAGACGACGACGGCCGTGGGCCCTGTCCGTCAGCCTCACGCCCTAACGGGTGGGACCCCCCCCCCCCCCCCC
>LR738713.1:204081919-204134288 GCA_902687465.1 Secale cereale | reverse complement strand
AGCAATGGAGCAGCAAGTTTTCAAGTGCCAAGGTATGGTGGAATGAGGACTCAACGCCAACCACATGATGATCTCGGAGCTCACCAACAACCTCAAGCTGGACTCAAGGATCTTCGGGGAAGCTATCTCCAATGTTCAAGAGAAAACCGAACACCTCCAAGCCCAGATCTATGACCTACAAAACCAAAACTGTGAGTATGAATTTAGATTCAAGAAGATGAGTTTGGTTGCAGATTTGAGTATCCCGTAGATTCGATCATCCTTCTATGATGGTTAGCCCATGCCTTGGAAGGTGGACAACAAGCCTACATCATCAACAACTCCATTATCACCACCTCCAAAGAAGGAGACATAATCATATGGCTATGGGCACTCCCCTTGGCAACTGCCAATCTTGGGGGAGTGACCCCGGTATCGTATCACCATCACTCCTATCTTTACCATTTTTCCTAGTTCGATCCTTTTGGTAGTATCTTGATCTAGTAGAATAAAGTTAGCATGATCTAGTTGTGAGCTTTTGCTTTATGATCTTTACCCTTTGTAATCGAGTCCGTGAGCTATATAATAAAGATTAGTGTTGAGTCAACGGCCTGATTTCCTCAATTTGTTCATGATAAAAAGAAATAAAATATAAAAAGTATCAAAGAGATCATATTGATCTTATGGAGGTAATGACTTCACATACAAAGGGTATGATGAATAGAAGTTGTTGGGAGTTGACAAACAAAGTTTTGGTCATCATTACAATTAATAGGAAGTAATAAAGAAAGAGAGGATTGGCATACAAATATACTATCTTGGACATCTTTTATGATTGTGAACACTCATTAAAATATGACATGCTAAAGAGTTGATGCTGGACAAGGAAGACAACATAATGGGTTATGTTTTCTTATATCTGAAATAAAGTATAATGTCATGGATCATTCAACATGTTTTGCTTGCCTTTCCACCTCATGCTAGCCAAAACTCCTTGCACCAAGTAGATATACTACTTGTGCTTCAATACATACTTAAACCCAGTTTTTCCATGAGAGTCCACCATACCTACCTATGGATTGAGTAAGATCCTTCCAAGTAAGTTGTCATGTTGCAAACTCGCTAAAATATGTATGATTTATCAGTGTGGAGGAAATAAGCTTTATACGATCTTGTGATATGGAAGTAATAAAAGCGACGGACTGCATAATAAAGGTCCTTATCACAAGTGGCAATATAAAGTGACGTTCTTCTGCGCTAAGACTTTCTGCATCCAACCATAAAAACACATGACAACCTCTGCTTCCCTCTGCGAAGGGCCTGTCTATTATTCTTGCCTTATAAGAGTCAAGGTGAACCTCACCTTTCCTTTTTACATTTCATCCTTTGGCAAGCACAGTGTGTTGGAAAGATCCTGACATATATACCCACTTGGATGTAAGTTTTCAAGGTCTATTGCTATTGACATTACCCTTGAGGTAAAAGGTTGGGAGGCAACACCATAAGCCCCTATCTTTCTCTGTGTCTGATTAAAACTCCATAACCATAAGTATTGTGTGAGTGTGAGCAATTGTGAAAGACTATATGATAGTTGAGTATGTAGGCTTGCTTAAAAGCTCTTATATTGACTCTTTCCGATGTTACGATAAATTACAATTGCTTCAATGGCCGAGCTCATGGTTTGTTGGTTTTCAATGAAGTTTATGATTCATGCTCGATATTGTGAATGAATTGTTACTTTAGCATAAGAATCATATGAGAAGCGAGGTCTAAGCCTGGGGGAGTTGATACGTCCATTTTGCATCATGCTTATGTGTTGATATTTAGTGCATTATGGGTTTTTATTACGCGTTATGTCACAATACTTATGCCTTTTCTCTCTTATTTTATAAGGTTTACATGAAGATGGAGAATACCGACAGCTGGAATTTTGGGTTGGAAAAGAAGAAAACTCTGGAAACCTGTTCTGCACAACTCAAAAAGCCCCGAAACTTCATAGGACACCGTTTCAGAAAATATAAAAAATATCTGGTGAAAGAAGATCACCAGGGGGGCCACCACCTGTCCACAAGGGTGGGGGCGCGCCCCCCCCTCAGGGCGCGCCCCCTGCCTCCTGGGCCCCCCGATGGCCCCTCGATGCCCATCTTCTCCTATATGAGGTATTTTGACCTGAAAAAAAATCATAAGGAGGCTTTCGGGACCAGACGCCACCGTCTCGAGGCAGAACCTTGGCGGAAACCAATCTAGGGCTCCGGCAGAGCTGCACTATTGTGGATACTTCCCTCCGGGAGGGGAAAATCGACACCGCCGTCATCACCAACAACTCTCCCATCTTGGGGAGGGCTATCTTCATCAACATCTTCACCAGCACCATCTCCTCTCAAACCCTTGTTCATCTCTTGTACCCAATCTTTGTACCCAAACCTCAGATTGGTACTTGTGGGTTGCTAGTAGTGTTGATTACTCCTTGTAGTTGATGCTAGTTGGTTTATTTGGTGGAAGATCATATGTTCAGATCCATTATGCATATTAACACCCCTCTGATCATGAACAATATTATGTCTTGTGAGTAGTTACTTTTGTTCCTGGGGACATAGGAGAAGTCTTGCTATTAGTAGTCATGTGAATTTGGTATTCGTTCGATATTTTGATGAGATGTATGTTGTCTCTCCTCTAGTGGTGTCATGTGAACGTCGACTACATGACACTTCACCATTATTTGGGCCTAGAGGAAGGCATTGGGAAGTAATAAGTAGATGATGGGTTGCTAGAGTGACATAAGCTTAAACCCTAGTTTATGCGTTGCTTCGTAAGGGGCAGATTTGGATCCACTTGTTTCATGCTATGTGTAAGTTTACCTTAATACTTCTTTTGTAGTTGCGGATGCTTGCATTAGAGGTTAATCATAAGTGGGAGGCTTGTCCAAGTAAGGACAGCACCCAAGCACCGGTCCACCCACATACCAAATTATCAAAGTAACAAACGTGAATCAGATGATCGTGATGGAAACAAGCTTGATGATAATTCCCATGTGTCCTCGGGAGCACTTTCCTTCATATAGGAGTTTGTGCATGCTTGTCCTTTGTTACAAAAAGGATTGGTCCACCTTGCTGCACCTTATTTACTTTTACCTTTTGTCACTTGCTACCAATTACCTTATCGCAAAACTATTTGTTACCTATAATTTCAGTGCTTGCAGAAAATACCTTACTGAAAACTTCCTATCATTTCCTTCTGCTCCTCGTTGGGTTCGACACTCTTACTTAACGAAAGGACTGTGATAGATCCCCTACACTTGTGGGTCATCATGGCGCACGCCCCCCCATGGGGAGTCCGAATTGGACTAGGGGAATGGGACTCTGTCCCCCTTTCCTTCTCCTACTCCCTCTCCTTCCCCCTTTCCCCTCCTATAGAAGGAATAGGGGGGCCGAATCCTACTAGGACTAGGAGTCAAAGTAGGATCCCCCTCGCCCCACTTGGGGCGCGCCTAGGGATGGCTCCCTCCCCCTCCCTCCTTTATATACGTGGAGAGGTAGCACCTAGAACACACAACAATAGTTCCTAGCCATGTGCCCCCCCCCCTCCGCAGTTTGCTCCTCCAGTCATATTGTCGTAGTGCTTAGGCGAAGCCCTGCGCGGATCACTTCACCATCCCCGTCACCACGCCGTCGTGCTGACGAAACTCTCCCTCGACACTTTGCTGGACTAAGAGTTTGAGGGACGTCATCGAGCTGAATGTGTGCTGAACTCGGAGTTGTTGTTCATTCGGTACTTGATCAGTTGGATCGCGAAGACGTTCGACTACATCAACCGCGTTGAACTAACGCTTCCGCTTTCGGTCTATGAGGGTACGTGGACACACTCTCCCCCTCTTGTTGTTATGCATCTCCTAGGTAGATCTTGCATGCATGTAGGAATTTTTTTGAAATTGCATGCTACATTTCCAACACTTATACTCCACCAATTAAGTTGATGTGAAGTAATGGATTTGCATACTACTTATTTGCGTTGAAATTGATTAAAAAGGGATATAGCGCAAAACTTGAGAAAGTTTTCATGCACCGACGATGGGATTGGAAAGAATGAATGAATTGAATTGATAACAAAGGAAATAAGGAATCTTGCACGAATCACAATAAGAATTGAAACCGTGAGATAAAAGAGAACAAGCCACCGGAAAGAATTAGAAAATGAATGAAAATACTTGAGGGGATTTAGATAGAAGAGAATGAAGAGATCACATATTTATTAAAGAATATTTGAATGAAGCACGAGAAGAATATGGAGACGAATGAAGAGGCATCAATTAAGAATAGTTGGAGGACGAAGTTGAAAACTGAGAACGAAGAAATCTTCTAAAATGATGGCCTTCGGAGGATCACGATGTAAAGAATTCATGAAATACTCTGGATGTATAAGGAAAAGAATTTATGACTAACGGAATAATTTGAGAGGATAACATGAAGCTAGAATCATGAATATTCAAGAGAACGATCAAGGATTGGAGAGGAACTCTTCTTCGGTCTTCAAATGACGATGAGAAATACCACCAATGAAAAGAGGAAAGGTTGAACTAAGCATGAAAGAATTTGAAAGCGATCTTGGAGAAGGCGTATGCCTGATGGAATACATACTTACGTCACACTTGAAAAGAATTTGGGAATCACTCTGGAGTCAGGTAAGATCATGGGAAAAAGACATGTGGGTTAGGGCCCACTGAAAAGAAACACCATCAGAAAGGATTGTTTGAATGAGCAATGATGCACCGGAACGACTGAAAGACTTGAATGAGGTGACAACCTCGAATTAATTTGAACGCAAACACGAATGTTCTGAGATATCTTCGGAACTCCAAAATAACTGAATAGCGAGAGGCCAACGAGCAAGGGAAAATATTTGACCCAAGGAAAATAATATGGTGAACACAGAATACTTGAATTGAATCCATCGAAGAAGAAAAAGAGATGAAGAATGACGAACTTAGACGAGAATTCACTAGTTGAAACATTCGAGAAAAGAATGATAAGGATTCGCACAGATAGGATGGATACTCGATTAAAGACTCTGGCTCCAAGAATAAAAAGGGTGGGCAGGTGGGGAAAAGAAAGACCACTTTGGACGACATTGTTTTTCTTCGGACGACATTCATTCCCCGTCCAAGAAAGAACTGAGGATTGATCTTGCAAAAATGTGAAGAGGGTCGAATCAACTCGAAGAGAAGTGTGCCAGGAAAAAAGAGCTCACATCGCAACGATCGGAAAACTAACTTTGTGATCCTAAAGAAAATTTGAAGGGGAAGACGAGTAATTCAAAACAACTACGTCAAGATTCCTCACTAGAGCAAAGAAGTGGCTAAAGAGTAAAAAGAATTCCTACTCTCCCATATAACTAGACTCCAAAATAGATTTTCTGCTAGACTTGACAACGGCTAAACTACGATCAAACAAGGGGGCTCCTATGGTCGGTCGACACTCTCATACCAACTTGTCATGCCCAAGATGCGATTCTATCCTGATCATGTGATAGCCTCGTGATTGGGGCACAACCCCATTTCGGGCACTTAGTAAGATGGATATCATTACATCGTACCATTACATAATAGGTGGGGATACATACAAAGGCATACAATTGCCACACGAATACAACAAACATCATACACAAGAGAGACATCCGACTATGGATGAAAACACATGAAAATCATAAATTACATCCACCCTGCTAGCCCAGGCTGCCGACCTGGAACCTATCCCCTGAATGAAGAAGAAGAACTCCAACACAAGCAAACATCACTCTCACGTCATGTCATTGTATTACCTGCACCTGCAACTATTTTTGTAGCAATATGTGAGCCACGAGGACTCAGCAATCCCATAATCATGGGTATCGAAACTAGTAAAGATCAATGGGTATGGAAAGGATAGGTGGTGAGGTTGCTGCAAGTGACTAAGCATTTGTATGGTGGCTAACTTACGATTTAAAGAGAAAGATGAGAAGCTAAGTAAATGGTCGCAAACTAGTAATGATCACTAAGTGATCATGAACTACTGTGTTCTCTTCTCGAATTGATATGTTGCTCCCCACGGGAACAGAAGCTGCGGTGGTGTAATTAGGGTTTTCTCTCTGTCCTCGGAGTTTCTTGGGTACATGGACTTATATAGGAAGAAGTAGGGCACCAGGGGACGCTCGGTGGCTCCATGAGTCAGGGGGCGCACCCTAGGAAGGGGGGCGCGCCCCCCACCCTCGTGGGCCACCAGTTGATCCCCTGACGTTGTTCTCAAGCTCCGCGTGCGTGATTTTCTCCAAAAATATCTCTCGCGAAGGTTTCATTCCGTTTGGACTCCGTTTGATATTATGTTTCTGCAAAAAAACAGCAATCTGGACTAGGCCTTTGGGTTAATAGGTTAGTCCCAAATATGATATAAAAGTGAATGATAAAGCCCATTAAGCATCCAAGACTTCATAAATAATAGCATGGAACAATCAATAGTTATAGACACGTTGGAGACGTATCAAGCATCCCCAAGCTTAATTCCTGCTCGTCCTCGAGGAGGTAAATGATAAAGAAAGAATTTTTTATGTGGAATGCTAACCAATATAGTTTTTCAATGTAATTCTCTTAATTGTGGCATGAATGTTCATATCTGAAAGATTCAAGATAAAAGTCTATATTGACATAAGAAACAATAATACTTCAAGCATACTAACAAAGCAATCATGTCTTCTCAAAATACTATGGCTAAAGAAAGTTATCCCTACAAAATCATATAGTGTTGGTTATGCTCCCTCGTTATCACACAAAGTATCCATATCATGCACAACCCCGATTTCAGCCAAGCATTTGTTTTCATACTCTATCTTTTCAAACCTTTCAACTTTCACGCAATACATGAGCGTGAGCCATGGATATAGCACTATGGGTGGAATAGAGGTGGTTGTGGAGAAGACAAAAAGAGAGGGAGATAGTCTCACATCAACTAGGCGTATCAATGGGCTATGGAGATGCTCGTCAATACATATCAATGTGAGTGAGTAGGGATTGCCATGCAACAGATGCACTAGAGCTAAATATGAATGAAAGCTCAACAAAAGAAACTAGTGGGTGTGCATCCAACTTGCTTGCTCATGAAGACCTAGGGCATTTGAGGAAGCCCATCGTTGGAATATACAAGCCAAGTTCTATAATGAAAATTCCCACTAGTATATGAAAGTGACTAAGCATGAGACTCTCTACAATGAAGAACGTGGTGCTACTTTGAAGCACAAGTGTGGAAAAAAGATAGTAGCAATTGTCCCTTTTTTTTCTTTCCTCTTTTTTTGAGCCTTTCTTTTTTCTTCGGCCATTCTATTTTTCTTTTTCTTTTTTTTTTGCGGAGGGGCTTGATAGATTTACCCTTTCCTCCCATGGGACAATGCTCTAATAATGATGATGATCACACTGTCATTACAACTCGATATTACAACAAGATACTACAACAAAGTATGACTCTGTATGAATGCATCCGGCGGTGTACCGGTATGTGTAATGAAACAAGAGTGACATGTATAAAAAATTATGCATGGTGGCCTTGCCACAAATACGATGTCAACTACATGATCATGCAATGGCAATATGACAATATGAAGCGTGTCATATAAACGGAACGGTGGAAACTTGCATGGCAATATATCTCGGAATGGCTATGGAAATACAATGATAGGTAGGTATGGTGGCCGTTTTGAGGAACAATATGGTGGTTGTTTTGAGGAAAAATATATAGTGGGTTTATGGTACCGGCGAAAGTTGCGCGGTACAAGAGAGGCTAGCAATGGTGGAAGGGTGAGAGTGTGTATAATCCATGGACTCAACATTAGTCATAAGAACTCATATACTTATTGCAAAAATCTACGAGTCATCAAAACAAAGCAATCAACGCATTCTCCTAGGGGGGAGGTTGGTAGGAGTTAACCATCGCGCGCCCCCGACCTCCACACAAAGGTTGACACTTTACAAATACCTCATGCTCTAACTTCGGCACATAGCGGTTCACCATACGTGCATGATACGGGAATCACTAACCTTAACACAAGCATTTTTCAATTTCGTAATAACTCCACTTGCATGACTCTAATATCACTATCCTCATATCTCAAAACATTTACCAAGCATCCAACATCTCATTCTATTCAATGCACTTGGTGTGAAATTTTTTACTACATTGACATTGGATGTCTATCATGTGAAGACTATTTTATTTAGCCTAAACACTTTACCATGATGTTTTAATAGACTATCAAAAGGATATAAGTGAAGCATCAGAGTTCAACAATTTCTACAGCATATTACCACCACCGTGCTCTGAAAGATATAAGTGAAGCACTAGAGCAAAAATTATTAAACTCAAAAGATATAAGTGAAGCACATAGATTGTTCTAACAATTTTTAGGCCATATTTAACTCTCTCAAATAGGTGTGTCCAGGAAGGATGATTGTGGCAAACTAACAAGCAAACACTCAAATTATACAAGACGCTCCAAGCAAAACACATAACTTGTGGCGAATAAAAATATAGCTCCAAGTATAGTTACTGATGGATGAAGACGAAAGAGGGGATGCCTTCCCGGGGCATCCCCAATCTTAGGATTTTGAATATATTGAATTTAGTTGGGGTGCCATGGGCACCCCAAGATTAGGACTTTGCTACTCCTTTTTCCATAGTCCATCAAAGCAATACTCAAAACTTGAAAACTTCACAACACAAAACTTAGACAAAAATTCTCGTGAGCTCCGTTAGTAAAAGAAAGCAAACCACTACTCAAAGGTAAAACAATGAATTCATTATTTGTTTATATTGGTGTTAAACCTACTGTATTACAACTTCTCTATGGTTCATATCCTCCAATACTACTCATAGATGCATCGGAATAAGCAAACAACACACGAAAAAAGAATCTGTCAAAAACAGAACAGTCTGTAGTAATCTGCAGGTTTCGCCTACTTTTGGAAGTTCAAAAAATTCAAACTAAATTGGTAAATTTGCGGAATTTGTATACCAATCATCTACAAAAAGAATCAACTAAAAATCATGCTCCAGTAAAATCGTAAGACTACTTTAGCTAGCGCTAATGATTCTATTTTTCACAGCAAGATCATATAAACTTCGCCCAAGTCATTCCAAAGGTTCTATTACGCACAAACACTAAACAAAACATGAAACCACATCTAATCAGAGGCTAGATGAAATATTTATTCCCTAACAGCAGCAAAAACAAAAACAAAAAATTGGTTTGCCTCCCAACAAGCGCTATCGTTTAACGCCCCTAGCTAGGCACGATACAAGATAGATCTAGGTATTGCCATCTTTGGAAGGCAATCCATAAGTGGCTCTTATGATAGATTCATATGGTAATTTGATTTTATTTTAATAAAAATGTTCCACGCTTTTCCTTAATGGAAATTGGAATCTAATATTTCCTTCCCTCATATCAATAATTGCACCAATCGTTCTAAGGAAAGGTCTACCAAGAATAATAGGACATGAAGGATTGCAATCTATATCAAGAACAATGAAATCTACGGGAAAATAATTCCTATTGGCAACAATAAGAACATCATTAATTCTTCCCATAGGTTTCTTAATAGTGGAATCCACAAGATGCAAATTTAAAGAACAATCATCAAGCTCATGGAACCCTAGCAAATCACACAAAGTTTTTGGGATAGTGGAGACACTAGCACCCAAATCACACAAAGCATAGCATTCATGATTTTTTTATTTTTATTTTGATAGTAGGTTCCCACTCATCATAAAGCTTTCTAGGGATAGAAACTTCCAACTCAAGTTTTTCTTCATAAGATTGCATAAAAGCATCAACTATTTGTGTTTAGTGAAAGCTTTATTTTGACTATAAGCATGCGGAGAATTTAGAATGGATTGCAACAAGGAAATACAATCAATCAAAGAGCAATTATCATAATTGAATCCCTTAAAATCCAAAGTATTCGGTTCATCACTATGCAAAGTTTTAATCTCTTCACTCCCACTTTTAGCAATTTTAGCATCAAGATCTAAAAACTCCGAATCATAGGGACACCTTAAAGCAGAATTATCTCCAATCCTATCTTCATCAAGGTTGATACTAGAAAACAAGGATCTAATAGGAGACACATCAATAACTTTCAGATCTTCATCTTTATTTTCATGATAACTAGAAGAACATGATTTAATATAATATTCTCTTTTAGCACGCATTCTAGCGGTTCTTTCTTTGCATTCATCAATGGAAATTCTCATGGCTTTGAGAGACTCATTGATATCATGCTTAGGTGGGATAGATCTAAGTTTGAAAGAATCAACATCAAGAGAATTCTATCAACACTTCTAGCCAATTCATCAACCTTAAGCAATTTCTCTTCAAGCAAAGCATTGAAATTATTTTGCGAGATCATAAACTCCTTAACACTAGTTTAAAATTCAGAAGGCATCTTTCCATAAGAGTTGTTGTAGGAATTACCATAATTATTAGAGGAATTACTAGGAAAAGGCCTAGGATTAAAATTACCTCTATAAGCATTGTTACCAAAATTATTCCTACCAACAAAATTCACATCCAAAGATTCATTGTTATTCTCAATCAAAGTGGACAAAGGCATATCATTAGGATCAGAAGAAGCATTCTTAGCAGCAAACAATTTCATAAGTTCATCCATCTTTCCACTCAAAACACTAATTTCTTCGATAGCATGCACTTTTTTACTAGTAGATCTTTCGGTGTGCCATTGAGAATAATTAACCATAAAATTATCTAAGAGTTTGGTAGCTTCTCCTAAGT
Organism: Secale cereale; assembly: GCA_902687465.1. Lineage (NCBI taxonomy): Eukaryota > Viridiplantae > Streptophyta > Magnoliopsida > Poales > Poaceae > Secale > Secale cereale. The sequence continues at coordinate 204,123,500 of LR738713.1, read as the reverse complement.
TAGTTTCCATCAAAGTGCCTCCGGCGACCGAATCTAAAAGATTTCTAGAAGCAAAATTCAAGCCAACATAAAAGTTCTGAATAATCATCCATAGATTCAAACCATGTGTAGGGCAATTATGTATCATCAATTTCATTCTCTCCCAAGCTTGTGCAACATGTTCATGATCTTGTTGCTCAAAATTCATAATTTCGTTTCTAAGAGAGATGATCTTAGCAGGAGGGAAATACTTAGAGATAAAAGCATCCTTGCCCTTATTCCACGAATTAATACTATTTCTAGGCAAAGAGGAAAACCAAGTTTTAGCATGATCTCTAAGTGAAAACGGAAATAACTTCAATTTAACAATATCGTTATCCGTATCCCTTTTCTTTTGTATATCACACAAATCAACAAACTTGTTTAGATGGGTAGCGGCATCTTCACTAGGAAGGCCGGAGAATTGATCTTTCATGACAAGATTCAACAAAGCAGCATTGATCTCAAAAGATTCAGCATTGGTAATAGGAGCAATTGGAGTGCTGATAAAGTCATTGTTGTTGGTATTGGAGAAGTCACACAATTTGGTATTGTTTTGAGCCATAGTGACAAGCAAGCAATCCAACACACACAAGCAAACAAGAAGCAAACGAACGATAAACACACGGTGGAAGAAGGGCAAATAAAATGGCAAGGGTGAAGTGGGGGAGAGGAAAACGAGAGGCAAATAAATGTAATGTGAAGGGTAAGGGTTTGTGATAGGTACTTGGTATATGACTTTTGCGTAAGCCTCCACGGCAACGGCGCTAGAAATTCATCTTGCTACCTCTTGGGCTTGCGTTGTATTCCCTCGAAGAGGAAAGGGAGATGCAGCACAGTAGCGTAAGTATTTCCCTCAGTTTTTGAGAACCAAGGTATCAATCCAGTAGGAGACCACGCGCGAGTCCCTCGCACCTGCACAAACAAATAAGTACTTTGCAGCCAACGCGATAAGGGGTTGTCAATCCCTTTAAGGTCACTTACGAAAGTGAGATCTGATAGAGATGATAGTTTATATTTTAGGTATTTTTGGTTTATAAGAACAGCAAATAAAAAGTGGAAAAAGTAAAGTAGATGTAGATTGATATGTTGAGAATAGACGCGGGGGCCATAGTTTTCTCTAGTGGCTTCTCTCATGATTGCGATATTCTACGGCGGGTAAACAAATTACTGTCGAGCAATTGATAGAAAAGCGAATAATTATGAGACTATCTAGGCATGATCATTGTATACAGGCATCACGTCTGAGACAAGTAGACCGACTCCTGCCTGCATCTACTACTATTACTCCACACATCGACCGCTATCCAGCATGCATCTAGTGTATTGAGTTCATAAGAACAGAGTAACGCCTTAAGCAAGATCACATGATGTAGAGGGATAAACTCAAGCAATATGACATAAACCCCATCTTTTTATCCTTGATGGCAACAATACAATACGTGCTTGCTGCCCCTACTATCACTGGGAAAGGACACCGCAAGATTGAACCCAAAGCGAAGCACTTCACCCATTGCAAGAACTATAGATCTAGTAGGCCAAACCAAACCATATAATTCGAAGAGACTTGCAAGGATATTATGAGCACACATAAAAAGTTCAAAGAAAAACGAAATATCTTTCATAGATAACCTTGATCATAAACTCACAATTCATCGGATCTCGACAAACACACCGCAAAAAGAGATTACATCGAATAGATCTCCAGGAGGTAAACTACTAGATACTAGCCATCTAGATACTAGCTATGGACCCGAAGGTCTGTGGTAAACTACTCACAACTCATGGTGAGGGCGATGATGATGATCATGAAGGCCTCCGTGATGGATCGCCCTCCGGTGGAGCTCCGGAACAGGCTCGAAGATGGGATCTCCACGGGAACAAAAGCTGCGGCGGTGTAACTAGGGTTTTCTCTCTGTCCTCGGAGTTTCTTGGGTACATGGACTTATATAGGAAGAAGTAGGGCACCAGGGGACGCTCGGTGGCTCCACGAGTCAGGGGGTGCACCCTAGGAAGGGGGGCGCGCCCCCCACCCTCATGGGCCACCACTTGATCCCCTGACGTTGTTCTCAAGCTCCGCGTGCGTGATTTTCTCCAAAAATATCTCTCGCGAAGGTTTCATTCCGTTTGGACTCCGTTTGATATTATGTTTCTGCAAAACCCTGAAAAAGGCAAAAAACAGCAATCTGGACTGGGCCTTTGGGTTAATAGGTTAGTCCCAAAAATGATATAAAAGTGAATGATAAAGCCCATTAAGCATCCAAGACTTCATAAATAATAGCATGGAACAATCAATAGTTATAGATACGTTCGAGACGTATCAAGCATCCCCAAGCTTAATTCCTACTCGTCCTCGAGGAGGTAAATGATAAAGAAAGAATTTTTTATGTGGAATGCTAACCAATATAGTTTTTCAATGTAATTCTCTTAATTGTGGCATGAATGTTCATATCTGAAAGATTCAAGATAAAAGTCTATATTGACATAAGAAACAATAATACTTCAAGCATACTAACAAAGCAATCATGTCTTCTCAAAATACTATGGCTAAAGAAAGTTATCCCTACAAAATCATATAGTGTTGGTTATGCTCCCTCGTTATCACATAAAGTATCCATATCATGCACAACCCCGATTTCAGCCAAGCATTTGTTTTCATACTCTATCTTTTCAAACCTTTCAACTTTCACGCAATACATGAGCGTGAGCCATGGATATAGCACTATGGGTGGAATAGAGGTGGTTGTGGAGAAGACAAAAAGAGAGGGAGATAGTCTCACATCAACTAGGCGTATCAATGGGCTATGGAGATGCTCATCAATACATATCAATGTGAGTGAGTAGGGATTGCCATGCAATAGATGCACTAGAGCTAAATATGAATGAAAGCTCAACAAAAGAAACTAGTGGCTGTGCATCCAACTTGCTTGCTCACGAAGACCTAGGGCATTTGAGGAAGCCCATCGTTGGAATATACAAGCCAAGTTCTATAATGAAAATTCCCACTAGTATATGAAAGTGACTAAGCATGAGACTCTCTACAATGAAGAATGTGGTGCTACTTTGAAGCACAAGTGTGGAAAAAAGATAGTAGCAATTGTCCCTTTTTTCTTTCCTCTTTTTTTGAGCCTTTCTTTTTTCTTCGGCCATTCCATTTTTCTTTTTCCTTTTTTTGCGGAGGGGCTTGATAGGTTTAGCCTTTCCTCCCATGGGACAATGCTCTAATAATGATGATGATCACACTTTCATTACAACTCGATATTACAACAAGATACTACAACAAAGTATGACTCTGTATGAATGCCTCCAGCGGTGTACCGGTATGTGTAATGAAACAAGAGTGACATGTATAAAAAATTATGCATGGTGGCCTTGCCACAAATACGATGTCAACTACATGATCATGCAATGGCAATATGACAATATGAAGCGTGTCATATAAACGGAACGGTGGAAACTTGCATGGCAATATATCTCGGAATGGCTATGGAAATACAATGATAGGTAGGTATGGTGGCCGTTTTGAGGAACAATATGGTGGTTGTTTTGAGGAAGGATATATAGTGGGTTTATGGTACCGGCGAAAGTTGCGCGGTACAAGAGAGGCTAGCAATGGTGGAAGGGTGAGAGTGTGTATAATCCATGGACTCAACATTAGTCATAAGAACTCATATACTTATTGCAAAAATCTACGAGTCATCAAAACAAAGCAATCAACGCATTCTCCTAGGGGGGAGGTTGGTAGGAGTTAACCATCGCGCGCCCCCGACCTCCACACAAAGGTTGACACTTTACAAATACCTCATGCTCTAACTTCGGCACATAGCGGTTCACCATACGTGCATGATACGGGAATCACTAACCTTAACACAAGCATTTCTCAATTTTGTAATAACTCCACTAGCATGACTCTAATATCACTATCCTCATATCTCAAAACATTTACCAAGCATCCAACATCTCATTCTATTCAATGCACTTGGTGTGAAATTTTTTACTACATTGACATTGGATGTCTATCATGTGAAGACTATTTTCTTTAGCCTAAACACTTTACCATGATGTTTTAATAGACTATCAAAAGGATATAAGTGAAGCATGAGAGTTCAACAATTTCTACAGCATATTACCACCACCGTGCTCTGAAAGATATAAGTGAAGCACTAGAGCAAAAATTATTAAACTCAAAAGATATAAGTGAAGCACATAGATTGTTCTAACAATTTCTAGGCCATATTTAACTCTCTCAAATAGGTGTGTCCAGGAAGGATGATTGCGGCAAACTAACAAGAAAACACTCAAATTATACAAGACGCTCCAAGCAAAACACATAACATGTGGCGAATAAAAATATAGCTCCAAGTATAGTTACCGATGGATGAAGACGAAAGAGGGGATGCCTTCCCGGGGCATCCCCAAGCTTAGGATTTTGAATATATTGAATTTACTTGGGGTGCCATGGGCACCCCAAGATTAGGCCTTTGCTACTCCTTGTTCCATAGTCCATCAAAGCAATACTCAAAACTTGAAAACTTCACAACACAAAACTTAGACAAAATTTCTCGTGAGCTCCGTTAGTAAAAGAAAGCAAACCACTACTCAAAGGTAAAACAATGAATTCATTATTTGTTTATATTGGTGTTAAACCTACTGTATTACAACTTATCTATGGTTCATATCCTCCAATACTACTCATAGATGCATCAGAATAAGCAAACAACACACGAAAAAAGAATCTGTCAAAAACAGAACAATCTGTAGTAATCTGCAGGTTTCACCTACTTTTGGAAGTTCAAAAAATTCAAACTAATTTGGTAAATTTGCGGAATTCGTATACCAATTATCTGCAAAATAAATCAACTAAAAATCATGCTCCAGTAAAATCGTAAGACTACTTTAGCTAGCGCTAATGATTCTATTTTTCACAGCAAGATCATATAAACTTCGCCCAAGTCATTCCAAAGGTTCTACTTCGCACAAACACTAAACAAAACATGAAACCACATCTAATCAGAGGATAGACGAAATATTTATTCCCTAACAGCAGCAAAAACAAAAACAAAAAATTGGGTTGCCTCCCAACAAGCGCTATCGTTTTACGCCCCTAGCTAGGCAAGATACAAGATAGATCTAGGTATTGCCATCTTTGGAAGGCAATCCATAAGTGGCTCTTATGATAGATTCATATGGTAATTTGATTTTATTTTAATAAAAATATTCCACGCTTTTCCTTAATGGAAATTGGAATCTAATATTTCCTTCCTTCATATCAATAATTGCACCAATCGTTCTAAGGAAAGGTATACCAAGAATAATAGGACATGAAGGATTGCGATCTATATCAAGAACAATGAAATCTACGAGCAAATAATTCCTATTGGCGACAATAAGAATATCAAGAACAATGAAATCTACGAGCAAATAATTTCTAGGGATAGAAACTTCCAACTCAAGTTTTTCTTCATAAGATTGCATAAAAGCATCAACTATGTGTGTTTAGTGAAAGCTTTATTTTGACTATAAGCATGCGGAGAATTTAGCATGGATTGCAACAAGGAAATACAATCTATCAAAGAGCAATTATCATAATTGAATCCCTTAAAATCCAAAGTATTCGGTTCATCACTATGCAAAGTTTTAATCTCTTCACTCCCACTTTTAGCAATTTTAGCATCAAGATCTAAAAGCTCCGAATCATTGGGACACCTTAAAGCAGAATTATCTCCAATCCTATCTTCATCAAGGTTAATACTAGAAAACAAGGATCTAATAGGAGACACATCAATAACTTTCAGATCTTCATCTTTATTTTCATGATAACTAGAAGAACATGATTTAATATAATATTCTCTTTTAGCACGCATTCTAGCGGTTCTTTCTTTGCATTCATCAATGGAAATTCTCATGGCTTTGAGAGACTCATTGATATCATGCTTAGGTGGGATAGATCTAAGTTTGAAAGAATCAACATCAAGAGAATTCTATCAACACTTCTAGCCAATTCATCAACCTTAAGCAATTTCTCTTCAAGCAAAGCATTGAAATTCTTTTGCGAGATCATAAACTCCTTAACACTAGTTTAAAATTCAGAAGGCATCTTTCCATAAGAGTTGTTGTAGGAATTACCATAATTATTAGAGGAATTACTAGGAAAAGGCCTAGGATTAAAATTACCTCTATAAGCATTGTTACCAAAATTATTCCTACCAACAAAATTCACATCCAAAGATTCATTGTTATTCTCAATCAAAGTGGACAAAGGCATATCATTAGGATCAGAAGAAGCATTCTTAGCAGCAAACAATTTCATAAGTTCATCCATCTTTCCACTCAAAACACTAATTTCTTCGATAGCATGCACTTTTTTACTAGTAGATCTTTCGGTGTGCCATTGAGAATAATTAACCATAAAATTATCTAAGAGTTTGGTAGCTTCTCCTAAGTTAGTTTCCATCAAAGTGCCTCCGGCGACCGAATCTAAAAGATTTCTAGAAGCAAAATTCAAGCCAACATAAAAGTTCTGAATAATCATCCATAGATTCAAACCATGTGTAGGGCAATTATGTATCATCAATTTCATTCTCTCCCAAGCTTGTGCAACATGTTCATGATCTTGTTGCTCAAAATTCATAATTTCGTTTCTAAGAGAGATGATCTTAGCAGGAGGGAAATACTTAGAGATAAAAGCATCCTTGCCCTTATTCCACGAATTAATACTATTTCTAGGCAAAGAGGAAAACCAAGTTTTAGCATGATCTCTAAGTGAAAACGGAAATAACTTCAATTTAACAATATCGTTATCCGTATCCCTTTTCTTTTGTATATCACACAAATCAACAAACTTGTTTAGATGGGTAGCGGCATCTTCACTAGGAAGGTCGGAGAATTGATCTTTCATGACAAGATTCAACAAAGCAGCATTGATCTCAAAAGATTCAGCATTGGTAATAGGAGCAATTGGAGTGCTGATAAAGTCATTGTTGTTGGTATTGGAGAAGTCACACAATTTGGTATTGTTTTGAGCCATAGTGACAAGCAAGAAATCCAACACACACAAGCAAACAAGAAGCAAACGAACGATAAACACACGGTGGAAGAAGGGCAAATAAAATGGCAAGGGTGAAGTGGGGGAGAGGAAAACGGGAGGCAAATAAATGTAATGTGAAGGGTAAGGGTTTGTGATAGGTACTTGGTATATGACTTTTCTGTAAGCCTCCCCGGCAACGGCGCTAGAAATTCATCTTGCTACCTCTTGAGCTTGTGTTGTATTCCCTCGAAGAGGAAAGGGAGATGCAGCACAGTAGCGTAAGTATTTCCCTCAGTTTTTGAGAACCAAGGTATCAATCCAGTAGGAGACCACGCGCGAGTCCCTCGCACCTGCACAAGCAAATAAGAACTTTGCAGCCAACGCGATAAGGGGTTGTCAATCCCTTTAGGTCACTTACGAAAGTGAGATCTGATAGAGATGATAGTTTATATTTTTGGTATTTTTGGTTTATAAGAACAGCAAATAAAAAGCGGAAAAAGTAAAGTAGATGTATATTGATATGTTGAGAATAGACCCGGGGGCCATAGTTTTCTCTAGTGGCTTCTCTCATGATAGCGATATTCTAAGGCGGGTAAACAAATTACTGTCGAGCAATTAATAGAAAAGCGAATAATTATCAGACTATCTAGGCATGATCATTGTATATAGGCATCACGTCCGAGACAAGTAGACCGACTCCTACCTGCATCTACTACTATTACTCCACACATCGACCGCTATCCAGCATGCATCTAGTGTATTAAGTTCATAAGAATAGAGTAACGCCTTAAGCAAGATGACATGATGTAGAGGGATAAACTCAAGCAATATGATATAAACCCCATCTTTTTATCCTCGATGGCAACAATACAATAAGTGCCTTGCTGCCCCTACTGTCACTGGGAAAGGACACCGCAAGATTGAACCCAAAGCCAAGCACTTCTCCCATTGCAAGAACTATAGATCTAGCAGGCCAAACCAAACCAATAATTCGAAGAGACTTGCAAGGATATTATGAGCACACATAAATAGTTCAGAGAAGAACCAAATATCTTTCATATATAACCTTGATCATAAACTCACAATTTATCGGATCTCGACAAACACACCGCAAAAAGAGATTACATTGAATAGATCTCCTCGAAGACCGACGAGAACTTTGTATTGAGATCCAGAGAGAGAGAAGAAGCCATCTAGATACTAGCTATGGACCCGAAGGTCTGTGGTAAACTACTCACAACTCATGGTGAGCGCGATGATGATGATGATGATGAAGGCCTCCGTGATGGATACCCCTCCGGTGGAGGTCTCGAACAGGCTCCAAGATGGGATCTCCGCGGGAACAGAAGGTACGTCGGTGGAATTAGGGTTTTCTCTCTGTCCTCGGAGTTTCTGGGGTATGTGGACATATCTAGGAAGAAGTAGGGCACCAGGGGACGCTCGGTGGCTCCACGAGGCAGGGGCGCGCCCTGGGAAGGGGGAGCGCCCCCACCCTCGTGGGCCACCACTTGATCCCCTAACATGGTTCTCAAGCTCCACGTGCGTGATTTTCTCCAAAAATATCTCTCGCAAAGGTTTCATTCTGTTTGGACTCCGTTTGATATTCTTTTTCTGCGAAACCCTGAAACAGGCAAAAAACAGCAATCTGGACTAGGCCTTTGGGTTAATAGGTTAGTCCCAAAAATGATATAACAGTGAATGATAAAGCCCATTAAGCATCCAAGACTTCATAAATAATAGCATGGAACAATCAAAAATTATAGATACGTTGGAGACGTATCAATATGTGCATTAATTAAACATAAGAGATATTGTGATATTCCAATGTATCCATGTTCCAACATGGAACAAACTGCAACCGCACCTGCAACTAGCAATGCTATAAGAGGGGCTGAGTAAAGCGATAACATAGCGAAACAAAGGTTTGCTGGGATGGTGAAAAAGGTTAGAGGTTGTTTCATGGCATATTGGGAGGCTTGACAAACAAGTGGTAGGAAGCGCAACATAGTGATAGATTCGAGACAACTAGCATAACAAAGATAGTAGTGAGATCCAAGGTGACGGTCATATTCCCTGAGATCCCGCTAGAAAGAAGATCAAGTCCATGAAGTAGACTACGCCACGTTGATGAACCAAGCGTAGTCAAACAAATCCACACGATCGCAACGAAACAGGAACTAACGAGAAGAAGCAAACAACATGGTAAACACGCAGCACATAAACATGACATGATGCTCAACCAAGTATGATGCATGACAAGGCTACATGATGCTGCTCATGGCAATAGATGATGCATACAAGAATATCACAACAATCAAGTTTAAATGAGGCCGGAAACAACATATAACAATTCCGAAAAGTCCTCATATGCAAATTTCGAAATTGGTCCAGAACTAAACAAACTTGAAGTTAGAGTTGTTAAATAGCAAGTTAAGATGCACCATGTTGATCTACACACCTTTCTAGTCAAGTTACATATAAAGTTCATTTAATTCGGAGGTACGGCCTAGAAGATATGAGCAAAAGAATTTAAGCATGGCATTGATGCAAAATGAATTCAAACGTCAACCACACATACACAACAAGATAATATGAATCTACACAAAAAACCAAGCAAGTTTCAAATAGAGCATGCTCCAAACGGAGCCACGGTTCAACACATACACATGAAACAAGTTTAAAACACAGTATGTCCAAAACAGCAACTAAGCATCTTACAAGCATCATAACAACATGCTACAAGAACAAGATAGGCACAAACATGATATGCACTTCAAGTATAGATAAAATGCTTCAATCATCATCAAGGTTAAGGTTCATGGGCATCAAGATTAATCCAACAATATCAAAGCAACAAGCAACTTTATAACACAAATTATGACAGTGAAAAACAGGGCATACATATGAGCAAAAATAACATGTTGACATGTTGGAGGCATGAAACAATGATGCTACAGTGCAACAACATAGCAAACAAAATCATGGCATTAAAGTAAAGGTTAAACATGGAAACACATGATTACTAAGCATCTCCATATAACCTATAGTTCAATAGCATTCATCAAGACAAGTAAGCAAGTCATAACAGATTCTCGGACTTATGGGAAAACAGAGTTTGACTGAAAAAGATTCATGATGCATACTTTGAGACAACAAAAGTATATGCTGCAGGAACATTCCATGGCATCAAAGAGCATGACTAGCATGTACTAAACACCCTTAACAAACCATGATTACTCAGCATGAACATTGGAACAACATATTTGATGATAGCTTCAAGTGAACATGGCAAGATGATATAACAGACTTAGTGAAGACTGGGTATGTTGATAGTTATATTTTCAAGTAACTTCAGGGAACCAAAGGAATAAGCTACATCAAGTTATAATTACAAACAAGGGCATGGATGGATAGAGAATACCATGAACTTCAAAACTTGCTCACTGGACATCTCCAAAATATGCATAGATTTGATGGTAGCATCATATAACAGATTCAGACTTAGCATAAATTACTAAGTCTCTGAAAACAGAAAACAGTAAGTAGGTCTCTTTGCAAGCTTGTTCCAAAAAAATAGGTCATATCATGATAAATGGATTAAACCAATGCAAATATGACATGATTAGGCTTCTAAACATGTAGGCATGTTCCTCAAAGGAAAATCACACAGAAAGCCATGAAAACGACAAAATGACAAGTTATGTCAGTTTTCAGTATTTAACAGTAACATGCACTTTTCAACAGAGATAAACATGTCAAGATGCATCCTAACATGAAGGCAAAGCACACCATCATGAAGAGCACTCTGAGCTGAACATTTTGACATATAATACATCCCAAACGAAGCAATAGGGAGAAAGAATTTGACAATAATGCATCATGAGATGAAAAAACTGAGACTTAGTAGATATTTATACCCAGAGGAAAACTGGACAGGGAGGTCCCGGGACAGAGCGGTGCGGGGATGGGGACGACATTTGGTTCGATGGAGGGCTCGGTCCAGGGACAGAGGCATCCGGGTCGGGGCCTTACTGGAAGACCGGGGCGGTTCTGGCGCGATTCGGGGCAGCGGGTCGAACTAGGCCGGTCTGCTCAGACCGGACGGTCCGCTCGGTTGACCGGGCAGGTGAGGCAGGGACGGAGGCGACAACCGGCGGCAGGGCGGCAGTGCGGGATTCTAGCGAGGCGAGCGGCCGACCGAAACGAGGTCGGGGATGGTTGGATCCGGAGGAGCTCGTCCGGATCCGGCGGTTCGCATCGTCAACGGAGCCGGTGGCGATTCGGCTTCCATGGTGGTGTGGGATCCTGCGAGAGAGAGCTGGCAAAGTGAGGGAGAGAGAGCGAAGAAGGAGGAAAGGTAAGGGCGAGGCGGTGCGGCCTGGGTGTTGGGGCGGACTCCGGCGAGGAGGGGTCGCTGGCGGTGGCAACTAGAGGTGGCGGGGCCGAGGCTCCGACGGAGGCGACGGGGCTCGGGCGCTCGGGGGGGATGGCGAGCGAGCATGGGAGCCGTGGCTCGGGGCGCGGGAGCGGCGGCCTAGATCTGGCTCGGGCCGTCCGTGTTCGGGCCCGGCGGGCTGCGGCGGCTGGAGGGGCAGGCAGGGGTGCGTGGTACGTGGTGATTGACTGTGAGCGGGAGCCGGTGCCAGCGCGGTGAGTGGGTCGGCGATCTTGGCGGTGGAGCAAAGGTTGGGCGCGGAATCTGAGGAGGAGGCGGTGGCTGTAGGTTAGGGAAGGCTAGGTTGCCCAAAATGGACAAGGGGGTGTCCGTATATAGCAAATTTCGCTAGGGTTTGGCTCTAGGGGAGTTTTCGGACCATACAATCACGATCGTGTGGCTCCGAACAGAGGGGAACTAGGTGAGTTGTGTAGAGGGGTTGGCTTGAGATGAGAGAAGAGAAGTGAGCCCGACAACAGTTTTTGGAGATCGATAACGTCCAACGAATAAACCGGCAATGGTGCCGCTATATGTTTAACGGTTGGCTATTAAACAAGCTCCGAATGTGACAAAATTTGACAGGTGGTCTACCTACACTATAATTAGACTGCATGCCAACTTTTACCTCATTCCGAGAACATTTATATGCCACTTATAAAAATAATATTTTGGAGGTGCCGCGGGCACGTGTGAGTGTGTCTGGGCTCAGAACGGACAACGGAGAGACACGGCAACTACGGACGGATGCAAGTTTTGAAAAACATGTGGATGAAGTGCACATGATGACATGGAAAAGTGCAACACGCAAGCGAATGACATGGCAACACAAGGGAATAAAAGTAAGACAACTGGCGCATCGGTCTCGGGGTGTAACCTGCAATAATCACTTTTTACAAGACACGTTTAACTTGAGAGTCTGATATAGTTTACATCTCGCATTATTTTCTAGCTTGTACTACTAATTTATTGAAATGGCACTAATGATGAGACAGTTTTAACTTGGTAGAGGGATATTCGTTACATCTTTCATACGGTGTCTAGCTTTCATTTCTTCTAATTTTTGGAAATGCCTTCTGCTTAGTTTACACATCATAGCTATGAATATGCAATGTTGTCCTTTTTCTTACACAATCAATCATCCTATCATGTGGTCGCCTTACATTAAAGTAGTGCTCGTCAGCATCCTGCATCAATGAATTCTGAAAAGAGAATTTGTTGAAATGGCTTCTGCTTAGTTTACACAAATAATTGTGAATATGCCATGGCGTCCTATTTTTCGTACATATTCCATCCTCATATCATGTGTTTGCCTTACAAAAAAGTAGTGATTATTAGTTCTGAAGAGTGAATTTTATTGCTTTTTCTTGTCGATTTTACTTGACAATGAAAAATCAATAAAGAGGAAGGAAATTACCAAGGCAGTGGATAAAGGTGCTCCTTCCAGACAATTGAAATGGAGGGCCTCTACAGATTCTACTCCGCCATCCCCCGAAGAAGATTTGCAAGACACTCAAGGTAGCTGTGTTGATGATGAGCATGTCTCCCGGCATTGTTATATGTGGTTGCATGTTATGTATGATGTCTAGCTTGTATTGCTTCTAATTTTGTTGAATTCCATCTGCTTACTTTACACATTATACGTGTGAATAAGACACGTGTTCCTGTTAATAGAACATACAATATCTGTCTATCACACCATGTTCTTACATCAAAGTGCTACTGTTGTGTAACCTGCAACAATCACTTATCATAAGACATGTTTAACTTGGGAGTGTTATATAGGTTACATCTCGCATTCTTTTCTAGCTTGTACTACTTCTAATTTGTTGAAATGGCACTTATGACAAGACAGTTTTAGCTTGGTAGAGTTATATCCGTTGCGTCTTACATATGGTGTCTCGCTTTCATTGCTTCTATTTTGTTTGAAATTCCTTCTACTTAGTTTACACATCGTAGTTGTGAATATGCAATGGCACTAATGACAAGAGACCTTTAACTTGGTAGTGTGATGTTGTTTGCATCTTGCATTTGATTTATTACTTGTATTCCTTCACATTTGTTTAAATGTCAGTTAGGACAAGACACTGTTAACTTGGCAGAGTGATGTTTGTAGCATCTTTCATGTGGTGTCTATCTTCCATTGCATTGCTTCTAAATTATTGAAATGCCTTCTGCTTAGGTTACACATCATAGTTCCGATTATCTCATGTCATCCTATTTTTCGTACATATTACATCCTCCTATCATGTGGTTGTCTAACATCAAAGTTCAATTTGTTTGTATCATGCATCAATTTGTTCTGAAGAGCTAAATTTTTATTCATTTTTCTTGTCGGCTTGACTTGACATGGCAGAGAGAAAGAGAAAGGAACACATAATGGCAGGGGATGGTGTTAATACTCAGGACGCACGGGAACGGAAGCGGAAGAATTATGCAGATTCTACTGGTACTGATCGTGCAATAGAAGGTCAATGTCCACCGAAAAATTGTAGAAAGACGGTATCCCCTGCTACAGTAGCTGCAAAACAATGCAAACATAAACTAATAGTTGCCACCAAACAAGCAACGACAGCCCTAGTTGTTGCAACACATTCCACAGTACCAACAGCTGCATGAGTTGCTCGTTTGTCAACTAAGCTAGCGGCAAGTTCCCAAGTACCCTTGCCACCTGACACTACTTCCGTAGCACTCTTGACACAAGACGAGTTGGCAAAATGAGATGAACCTTGTGAGCTTCAACAGCAAGAAGGTAGTTGCTGGAGTCAAGTTACACTTGCATGCTTCTTTATATGTAGTCTCACAGTTTGATGTACACTAACACTTCATATGTTCGTTGTTGGACTAGCACCTAGGCGCAAGAGGAAACAGACATCGGGGAAAATGCTCGATAGGTTAACTAAATCTAGAGGAGGCGTTTTGAGGCAAGTTTAAAAAGGTCACGTGATGCTACAGAGTAATCCAAGTTAGTACCAGAGGTAACAGTTGTTGTTAGGTGTCATGCACGTATTCTCCCAACATGGATTGAGTAAAGGAATGAAAAAGACGAAACCCAGTTCAACACCTTCCTCGACCATTTATCTGTAAGTATGGTTATGTATGGAAATTAGTAATGTCGTCTTGCTTTGTCCCATACTTTCTAGGTTTCTGGTAATGAAACTCCCATAATTTTCAACAGATGAGGTTCAAGTTGGATAGCCAAGATGATGCAACCAGACAGGCATGCACCCATGTTTTCAAGTCTCCTCTGCGGCAGTATCGGTATAACTTGAGGACAACTCACTTTGAAGGCAAGGCTAACAGTGATCTTGCCCAAACATCTCCAGTGGAAAATATATCGGATGAAGACTAGAGAGGCCTCATTAAACACTAGTCTGATCGAAAGTACGATATATGTTATATATATATATGTGATCAGATCACATGTTGAACTCCTATTTACGCATGTGCCTGACAAATATATCTTCTTGTAGGTGAAATGTTCAAAGAAGAAGGCCAACCATACGAAAGTGAAATTCCAACAGACGACAGGATCTCGTAGCTATATTGCACACTGTGAGGCTCTTGTAATTAGCTACCGTTTCACTCTTTTCATTGTGACGTATTATCATATCTATATTGACTTGTCCCAAATGCAGATCAAGGCCCGCTACGACCAAAAAGTACCTAAACCAAATGATGTGGAAATCTTCAAAGGCTGTCACACTAGCCAGACAAAGGGCATGACTACACGAGTCAAAGTCGATGTTGTAAGTCCTTAATCCTCATGCCTTTTCACTACTACTTACTCTAACTTGTGCATTGAACTGCACGGTTTGCAGCCAATGTCTATTACTCTTTTCAATTTTATACACAATTGTCTTAGCATGTCATTGCACCTTACAAGGTTTAAAAGAGAGGAGTGATGTTCCTTTGATCTTGATCTGTAATATAGTTCTGTGCTGGACTTGTCTACACAACGTTATAATTGCATGTTTGTCTATTTTCAGTTGTTTTGTGATATGAATGATGTCATACTATGCTTACCATACTATAAAATTTGTCTCTTTATCCTTAGCTGTCAATACAATGTGAAGAAATAGACAATACATTAGCCATGGTACATGGTCATATGTTTGGAACCTAGTTTTATTATGTACTTTCTAGTAAAATACAACTAATATTTCACCTATATAGAGCAAAGCTATTTTGTTTGGTTTTGATGCCTCCTTAATATCTTCTATTATGGTACTACTAATGTATAAACTCAACTTGTCAGCAAGCTATGGAGAAAATGGTGGAACTGCCAATTCCTGAAAGTGATGAGGCAACCATAACCGCAATGTCACCTCTTGCTGTAGTGGATCAGTACCTATCAACTAATAGTGTCAAAAGCACGTTCCTACATAATACTAGGTTGGTTGTTAATGCAATCTAGTCCAAACTTCCTCATGATCAAGATATGCAAGCTCAAAACAATGTTATAACTGCGCTTCAAACACAAGTTCAATTCCAAACATAGACCCTTTGTGAAACCAGGACAGCCATTGATATGCATGGTTTTGAATCCAGACTATCAGACATTTGCTCTATTGTTCAGGAGCCTAGGAGAAATGAAGGCGAAGGTTATGGTGCTCCATCGGACAGTACAGCATGAAAACGTAACAGTCAGGTCAAATGAACTGAGCTTCTGCACTTTTGGTGGTGCATTTTTCTACCGGACTGTTAACTTTTATGCCAACCTTCTTTTTCTTTTATGGATGTAAATTATTTTGTTGCGATACCAAATTTGTTCTTAACGTGCAGCGACCGGCTGAAGAAAATAGCAAGCCATTTTTGTATAGTGTAGGGTGTTCCCTATATTTGCACTGGTGGCGAACGTTGATGCCTAGTGGATGTAATCTATGCAATCGCCTTAATAGCTTAGAGTTAATTTCTAGCTTATTTATTTCCCTAGTATTATTTTTCCTTGGTTGGCTAGTTTCCACAACAACCATGGGCCATATACGGACGATGGTAACTTTAGGCCTGCAACGGGCCATAGGATCCATGGGCCTCCAACGGGTCGTCCGATAAATGGGCCTCCAACAGGCTGTAGAATTAGTGGGCCTCAGGTTGTCGGATAAATGGGCCGACATGGGCCGTAAACGGGCATAATAGGTATCAGGTCAGCAAGCCGAAAGACAACAAATGCTTAATTCTGTCACAGACATAACGGGTTTTTAATGGGCCAGAATACAGGGCGGCCTGGAAACAGCGCAACGGGTTAACAATTCATAAATTTGCCGATTCTAACCACGGGTTGGATTTGGTCCATTAGGGGAACAAGCCAGTAACCGTTCGGAACTAATCAAGGACCGGAAAGGAGCCCAAGAATGTATGGGCCATTAGTACGCCGAAAGCTAGCATAGGCTGGAAATGGCCCATGTGAATCATGAGCCATTACTAGGCACAATTAAATTTACTGTTTATTATGGGCCAGAGTCACCGCGGCCCACTAAAGGGCCCAAAGATACGAAAGGCCTCGTATGGGCCGAAAGACATCGTGGGCCATACATGGGCCCAAAATGAAATGGGCCTGTATTATACTGGACAGCCAACATGACCTTGTTGGGCCGATTTCGGGAACGCCATAATGGGTCATGAGTTACTGGGACGTAAAATGGGCTATATGTGAATAGATCGTTAACGGGCTTTAATGGGCCGGCTCGGGAGCTTTTGACCAAGTCAAACGGGCCGTCCTTTGTAAGCTAAATGGGCCAGTGTTGGGTCATCGCACGTGTCGACATACCATAAGCGCCTATCTAACCCAATGGCGATATAAAACATGTTTCCTCTGGCCAATGAGATTTTTACACGTAGGAAATCGGCACTAGTCGTTGCTGTTAACGGGTTATCGGACCCAAAACCAGATTGGATAGCTTAACGGCGACCCATTACAGTGGATGCTATGTGTCGGTTACCCTTGACGAAAGCACTCTCATGACGCGTCATTTATCGTCATGGAAGTGAACACTTTCATGATGATAATTTTGGTATTGTCATGGAACACTTCTATGACAGCACAGGTATGACTATCTTGATTCTGTCATAAAATCATCATGGTTGTACATGCATGACAAAAAACGTGACCTATAGTGACAAACACGTATCATCACGGAAGTGTATTTTTTTTGTAGTGTTGGGGGCTACATGCCACTTCTAATTTCAACTATATGAAAGTGTTGGCGAACATTGCATGGAAAACAAAAAATCTATGCTCACGCAAGATCTATCCATGGAGATTTATAGCTACGAGAGGGGGAGATCATCTACATAACCTTGTAGATCTCCAAGCGGAAGCATTTATCAACGTAGTTGATGTAGTCATACACCTAAACTATCCATCCCGATCTAGCACTGAATGTACGGCACCTTCGCGTTCAGCACGCGTTCAACTCGATGACGTCATCGCCTTCTTGATCTAGAAAGAGGGGTGAAGTAGTAGATGAGTTCTGGCAGCATGACGGTGTGATGACGGTGGTGGTGAAACTATTCCACAGGGCTTCGCCAAGCACAACAGTTTTTGGATGGAGGACGAACTAGAGGGAGAGGGGTCACCACACACGGCCTAGGGATTCGTAGTGTGTGGTGCCCCCTCCCCTCCTCTCATATATATAGGTGGAGGGGAGGGGAGGCAGCCCTCTGGTGCGCCCCATGGGGCCAGTGGAAGCCCTACGCACCTGCCCCCCCCCCCCTTTCCTTCCTTCGGGAGGGAGAAGAAGGCAGCAGGAGGGTTGATACGTCTGCAACGTATCTATAATTTTTTAGTGTTCCATGCTATTATATATTCTATTTTGGATGTTTAATGGGATTTATCATACACTTTTATATTATTTTTGGGACTAACCTACTAACCCAAGGCCCAGTGCAAAATGTTGTTTTTGCCTATTTCAGTGTTTCACAGAAAAGAGATATCAAACAGAGTCCAAACGGAATGAAACCTTCAGGAGAGTTATTTTTGGAACCATATCTTCACAGAAGACTTGGAGTACACGCGAGGGAATGAGAGAGGCGGCCATGAGGGTCCAGGGCGCGCGCCCCCACCCTCATGGACCCCCTCTGGTTCCCCTGATGCCCTTCTTCCTCCTATACATATCCATGTACCCTGAAAACATCGAGGCAACAAAGAAAACCCTAATTCCACCGCCACAACCTTCTATTCCCGTGAGATCCCATCTTGGGGCCTGTTTCGGACCTTCTCCGGAGGGGGGATCAATCATGGAGTGCTTCTACATCAACACCATGGCCTCACCAATGAGTTGTGAGTAGTTTACCACAGACCTTTGGGTCCATAGTTATTACCTAGATGTCTTCTTCTCTCTTTTTGGATCTCAATACAAAGTTCTCCTCAATCTTCGAGGAGACCTATTCGATGTAATCTTTTTGCGGTGTGTTTGTCGAGATCTGATGAATTGCGGGTTTATGATCAAGATTATCTATGAACAATATTTGATTCTTTTCAAAAATCTTTTATGTATGATTATAATATCCTTGCAAGTCTCTTCGAATTATTGGTTTGGTTTGGCCTACTAGATCTATAGTTCTTGCAATGGGAGAAGTGCTTGGCTTTGGGTTCAATCTTGCGGTGTCCTTTCCCAGTGACAGCAGGGGCAGCAAGGCACGTATTGTATTGTTGTCATCGAGGATAAAAAGATGGGGTCTATATCATATTGCTTGAGTTTATCCCTCTACATCATGTCATCTTGCTTAAAGCGTTACTCTGTTCTTATGAACTTAATACTCTAGATGCATGCTGGATAGCGGTCGATGTGTGGAGTAATAGTAGTAGATGCAGAATTGTTTTAGTCTACTTGTTACGGACGTGATGCCTATATATAATGATCATGCCTAGATATTATCATAACTATGCGCTTTTCTATCAATTGCTCGACAATAATTTGTTCACGCACCATAGAATTCTGCTATCATGAGAGAAGCCACTACTGAAACCTATGGCCCCGGGTCTATTCTCATCATATTAATCTTCCATCTACTTTACTTTGCTTTCTTTACTTTATGTTCTTATACCAAAAAATACCAAAAATATTATACTATCATATCTATCAGATCTCACTTTCGTAAGTGACCGTGAAGGGATTGACAACCCCTTATCGCGTTGGCTGCGAAGTTCTTATTTGTTTGTGCAGGTTCGAGGGACTCGCGCATGGTCTCTTACTGGATTGATACCTTGTATCTTAAAAACTGAGGGAAATACTTACACTACTGTGCTGCATCACCCTTTCCTCTTCGAGGGAATACAACGCAAGCTTGAGAAGTAGCAAGGGTCGGAGGTTGCCCTGCCTTGGGTGCCCCCCTTTCCTTCTCAAGGTTCGGCGGCCATGTGGTGGGTGCAATAGCCCCTTGTTGGCTTGTGGGCTCCCCTCTTTGGCCCATTTGGCCCATTAACTCACCGTAGGTCTTCTGGAACCCCTTTCGGTACTCTGATGGTGATCTGGTGCCTTCCAAAACCTTTTCAAAACCTGGATACCTTCATCCTATATATCAATCTTTACCTCAGGACCATTCCGGAGCTCCTCGTCATGTCCGTGATCACATCCGGGACTCCGAACAACATTCGATCACCAACTCACATAACTCATATAGTACTATATCGTCAATGAACGTTATTCGTGTGGATCCTATGGGTTCGAGAATGATGTAGACATGACAGAGACGCTCTGTGGTCAATAACCAATAGCGAGACCTAGATGCCCATATTGGTTCATACATATTCTAATAAGATCTTTCTCGGTCAAACCTTTATGACAACATATGTAGTTCTCTTTGTCCGCCGGTATGTTACTTGCCTGAGATTCGATCGTCGGTATCTCAATACCTAGTTCAATCTCATTACCTGCAAGTCTGTTTACTCGTTTCGTAATAAATCATCTCATAGCTAACTCCTTATTCACTTTTCTTGCAAGATTCTTGTAGTGCTATATTACTGAGAGGGCCTAGAGATACCTCTCCGTCATATGCAGTGGCAAATCCCTATCTACATTCACGCTAACTTAACAGACACCTTCGGAGATACCTGTAGAGCACCTTTATGATCACCCAGTTATGAAGTGACGTTTGATACACACAAGGCATTCCTCTGGAGTCCGAGAGTTGCATGATCCCATGGTCGAAGGAACATGTATTTGACATTAAGAAAGCAGTAGCAGTAAACTAAACGATAATATGCTATGCTAACAGATGGGTCTTGTCCATCACATCATTCCAATAATGATTTGATCCCGTTATCAAATGACAACTCATATCTATGGTTAGGAAACCTTAACCATCTTTGATCAATGAGCTAGTCTAGTAGGCTCACTAGGAACTTGGTATTTATTTATGTATTCACACATGTATTTAATTTTCCGATCAATACAATTATAGCATGAATAATAAATCTTAATCATGATTAAGAAAATATAATAATAACCACTTTATTATTGCCTCTAGGGCATATTTCTAACAGTCTCCCACTTCCACTAGAGTCAATAATCTAGACTACATAGTAATGAATCTAACACCCATAGAGTCTTAGTGTTGATTATGTTTTGCACGTGGAAGAGGTTTAGTCAATGTGTCTGCCACATTTAGATCCATATGTACTTTGTAAATTTCTATGTCTCCATCCTTGACAGATTCCCGAATGGAGTTGAAGCGTCGCTTGATGTGTTTGGTTCTCTTGTGAAACTTTGGCTCCTTTACTATGGCAATTCATCCAGTGTTG
Source organism: Secale cereale (assembly GCA_902687465.1). Classification (NCBI taxonomy): domain Eukaryota; kingdom Viridiplantae; phylum Streptophyta; class Magnoliopsida; order Poales; family Poaceae; genus Secale; species Secale cereale. The sequence continues at coordinate 204,102,278 of LR738713.1, read as the reverse complement.
TCACAAAAGATTGTCGTTTGACCTGATGCACTGGGTATTACACCCAGATCGGATATGAACTCCTTCATGTGATGCTTCCGAAGTAGCTATGTACTCCACTTCACATGTAGATCCCGCCATGTTGTTCTTCTTAGAACTGCACCAACTGACAGCTCCACCATTCAATATAAATATGTATCCAGTTTGCGACTTAGAGTCATCCAGATATGTGCCAAAGCTAGCATCAATGTAACCCTTTACGGCGAGCTCTTCGTCACCTCCATAAATGAGAAACATATCCTTGTCCTTTTCAGGTACTTTAGGATATTCTTGACCGTTTTCAAGTGATCCACTCCTGGATTACTTTGGTACCTCTTGACAAACTAATGGCAAGGCACACATCAGGTCTAGTACACAGAATGACATACATAATAGAACATATGGTTGAGGCATAGGGAATGATTTTCATCCACTCTCTATCTTTTGCCGTGGTCGGACTTTGAGTCTTACTCAATTTCACACCTTGCAAAACAGGCAAGAACCCTTTCTCTGACTGATCCATTTTGATTTTTTTTTCAGAACTTTTTCAAGGTATCTGCTTTGTGAAAGTCCTATTAAGCGTCTTGATCTATCCCTATAGATCTTTATGCCCAATATGTAAGCAGCTTCACCGAGGTCTTTCATTGAAAAATTCTTATTCAAATATCCTTTTGTTCTATCGAGAAATTCTATATCATTTCCAATCAGTAATATGTCATCCGCATATAATATCAGAAATGCTACAGAGCTCCCATTAACTTTCTTGTCAATACAGGCTTCAGCATAAGTCTGTATAAAACCAAATGCTTTGATCACCTCATCAAAGTGTATATTCCAACTCCAAGATGCTTGCACTAGTCCACAGATGGATCGCTGGAGCTTGCACACTTTGTTAGCTCCCTTAGGATCGAAAAAACCTCATGGTTGCATCATATACAACTCTTCTTTAAGAAACCCGTTAAGGAATGCAATTTTGACGTCCATTTGCCAGATTTCATAATCACAAAAAATGCGGCAATTGCTAACATGATTCTGATAGACTTAAGCATCACTACGGGTGAGAAAATCTCATCATAGTCAACCCTTTGAGCTTGTCAAAAAACATTTTGTGATAAGTTGCGCTTTGTAGATAGTGACATTACAATCAGCGTTTGTCTTCCTCTTGAAGATCTATTTATTCTCAATGGCTTTCCGGTCACCGGACAAATCCAGCAAAATTCATACTTTGTTCTCATACATGGATCTTATCTCAGATTTCATGGCCTCAAGCTACTTTTTGGAATCTGGGATCATCATAGCTTCTTCATAGTTCATAGGTTCACCATTATCTAACAACAAGGCTTCCAGGACAGGATTACTGTACCACTCTGGTGCGGATGTTTTGGCTGACCTACGAGGTTCAGTAGTAACTTAATCTAAAGTTTCATGATCATTATCATTTGCTTCCTCTCTATTTGGTGTACACATCACGAGAATGGTTTTCTCCTATGTGCTACCTTCCAATTCGAGAGAAGGTACAACTACCTCATCAAGTTCTACTTTCCTCCCACTCCTTTCGAGAGAAACTCCTTCTCTAGAAATGACCCATTCTTAGGAACAAAGATTTTGCCTTCGGATCTGTGGTAGAAGATATATCCAATAGTTTCTTTAGGGTATCCTATGAAGACGCACTTCTCCGCTTTGGGTTCGAGCTTATCAGGCTGAAGCCTTTTGACATAAGCGTCACGTCATGAAACTTTAAGAAACTACAACTAAGGCTTATTTCCAACCCATAATTCATACGGTGTCATCTCAATGGATTTAGACAGTGCCCTATTTAACGTGAATGTAGCTGTCTCTAATGCTAAACCCAAAATGATAGTGGAAAATTGGTAAGAGACATCATAGATCGCACTATATCTAACAAAGTACGGTTATGACGTTCGGACATACCATTGCGCTGTGGTGTTCTAGGTGGCGTGAGTTGTGAAACAATTCCACATTATTTTAAATGAAGGCCAAACTCGTAACTCAAATATTCACCTCCACGATCAGGTCGTAGAAACTTTATTTTCTTGTTACGATGATTCTCCACTTGTCTATGAAATTGTTTGAACTTTTCACATGTTTCAGATTTGTGTTTCGTCAAGTAGATGTACCCATACCTACACAAATCATCTGTGAAGGTTAGAAAATAATGAAACCCGCCGCGTGCTTCAACACTCATCAGACCGCATACATCGGTATGTATTATTTCCAATAATTCATTATCCTGCTCCATGTTCCAGCGAACGGAGTTTTAGTCATCTTACCCATGAGGCATGGTTCGCAAGTATCAAATGATTCACAATCAAGTGATTCCAAAAGTCCATCTGCATGGAGTTTCCTCATGCGCTTTACAACAATATGACATAAACGGCGGAGCCACAAGTATGTTGCACTATCATTATCAACTTTGCATCTTTTTGCATCAATATTATGAATATGTGTGTCACTATGATCGAAATTCAACAAGAATAGACCATTCACTAAGGGTCCATGACCATAAAAGATGTTACTCATATAAATAGAACAACTAGTATTATCTGACTTAAATGAATAACCGTCTCGCAATGAACAAGATCCAGATATAATGTTCATGCTCAACGATGGCGCTAAATAATAATTATTAAGGTCTAAAACTAATCCCGAAGGTAGCTGTAGATGTAGCGTGCCGATGGCGATCACATCAACCTTGGAACCATTCCCAATGTGCATCATCACCTCCTCCTTAGCCAATCTTCATTTATTCTGCAGCTCCTGTTTCGAGTTACAAATATGAGCAACCAAACCGGTATCAAATACACAGTCACTACTACGAGCACTAGTAAGGAACACATCAATAACATGTATATCGAATATACGTTTGTTCAATTTGTCATCCTTCTTATCTACCAAGTATTTGGGGCAATTCCGCTTGAAGTGACTATTTCCTTTGTAGTAGAACCACTCAGTTTCAGGCTTGGGTCCAGCTTTGGACTTCTTCATGGGAGAGGCAACTTTCTTGTTGTTATTCTTGAAGTTCCCTTTCTTTCCCTTGCCTTTTTTTGAAACTAGTGGTCTTGTTAACCATCAACACTTCATGCTCTTTCTTGATTTCTACCTCGACTGATTTCAGTGTCGCGAAGAGCTCATGAATCGTATTTGTCATCCCTTGTATATATAGTTCATCACGGAGACTTTGTAGCTTGGAGGCAGTGACTGGTGAACTCTATCAATAACACACTCAACTGGAAGATCAATTCCCAGCTGAGTCAAGTGGTTGTGGTACCCAGACATTCTGAGTATGTGTTCATGGACAGAACTGTTCTCCTCCATCTTACAGATAAAGAACTTGTTGGAGACTTCATATCTCTCAACTCGGGCATTAGCTTGAAATATCAATTTCATCTCTTGGAACATCTCATATGCTCTATGGTGTTTCAAATTCTTTTGAAGTCTCGGTTCCAAGATGAAAAGCATGGCACTATCGAGTAGTCGTCAGATCAAGCCTACCAGATGTTCATAACATCTGCATCAGCTCCTGCAGCAGGTCTTTCACCTAGCAGTGCATTAAGGACATAATTCTTCTGTGCATCAATGAGGACAATCATCAAGTTACGGACCCAGTCCATGTAGTTGCTACCATCATCTTTCAACTTAGCTTTCTCTAGGAATGCATTAAAATTCAAGGGAATGGTAGCACGGGCCATTGATCTACAACATAGATTAGCAAATACAATTAGGACTAAGTTCATGATAAATTTTAGTTCAAATAATCAAATTACTAATGAACTCCCACTTAAATCAACACCCCTCAAGTTGTCTAACTGATACATGATACAAATCAACTAACTCATGTTCGATCATCACGTGAGATGGGATAGTCTTCAATGGTGAACATCTCCATGTTGACCATATCTAATTTATGACTCATGTTCGACCTTTCAGTCTCGAGTGTTCCGAGACCATGTATGTACATGCTAGGCTCGTCAAGTTTAACCCAAGTATTATGCTTGTGTAAAATTGGCTTATACTAGTTGTATGTGAACGTCGAGTCTATCACACCCGACCATCACGAGGTGCTTTGAAACGACCAACATTAGCAATGGTGCATACATGGGGAGAACACTTCTATCTTGAAATTAAGTAAAGGGGTCATCTTATAATGCTATTCTCGTTCTAAGCAAAATAAGATGCATAAAGGATAAACATCACATGCAATCAGAATATGTGACATGATATGACCATCATCATTTTGTGCTTTTGATCTCCATCTCCAAAGCAATGGCATGATCTCCATCATCACCGGCATGACAGCTTGATCTCCATCATTGCGTCGGAGTCGTCTCGCAAACTATTGCGTCTACAACTATTTCTAACGCATAGCGATAAGGTAAAGCAATTACATGGTTCTTAGTAATTGACACGCAGGTCATACAATAATTAAAGACAACCCTAAGGCTCATGTCGGTTGTCAAACTCATCGACATGCAAGTCGTGAACTTATTACAAAACATGATCATCTGATACATGAACCCTTGTAGATCGCTAAGCAGAAGTGTTTATCAACGCGGTTGATGTAGTCGTACACCTTCACGATGCATCCTGATCTAGCACCAAACGCACATCACCTCCGCGTTCAGCACTACTTTAGCTCGATGACATACTCGCCTTATTGATACAACAAGAGGGGCGAATTAGTAGATGAATTATGGCGGCACGACGGCGTGGTGACGGTGGTGGTGAAACTATTCTGTAGGACTTCGCCAAGCACAACGGTTTTTGGACAGAGGACGAACTAGAGGGAGAGTGTCGGGGTACATAAACAGGGGTGTATGTTTTCCCCTAACTAGTGCCCAGACACCAAGCTAACATGCCCGAGGGCAATTTTACTACACCAACATCAGATCAAGGCTCAAGAGGATCAGATCTTTGAAGAATCAGAGAGCTGGTCAAGAAGATCAAGCCAACCAAGACCAGCCAAAGAGGCAAGATATCGCCAGAGGAAGATCCCACCTTGTCGGGCATGCGAGCCTGGCGGGGGTGGATCGTCCCGGAAGCAAGCCTCCAACATCGCCCCGGTAGGCCTGCCGGGGCTCACGGAGGCAAAACCACCACCTCACAACAATGCCCGTCGTCAATCAGTCCAGTGTCAAGATCCTAAGTGGCTCAGTGGCAGCCTCTTCCTACAAAACGAGACTACAAATGACACCGGTCCTGCAACGTGTCAAGCACGCAGGCGCGAAGCTGGAAAAATAGACCAGCAGGGCTTGCCGGGCTAGCCGTGATGTGACACTAAGTGGCGCATTTAATGCACATTATTGTAACACCCCAAAAATTTAACCATGTTTTATTAATTAAAAATTTTCCATGGTAAATTTAATTTTTATTCTCTGGATTTTCTTTTGATTCAGAACCACTCTTTTCTTCTAAATTGTGGAGTTTTCCCTCCAAAAGGAAAACTTCTCAAAAATGTTGTTGGACTTGTATAACCTCTTAAGAAACATTTCCTTTATGAGTGGAATTATTTCTAAAAATATTTTCCTGAGCTTTATTTCTTTTAAAATGATTTTTCATAAGTTTTGGAGCCTCTTTTGCACTATAACCCTTTGATAAGTTTATTTAAAAAATTCACCAAAATTTGGGGATGTCATGTGAAGTTCCTACGTCACTTTATGCGAAAACCCATTGGTGTTCGTTGAAAAATTTGAGCAAATCATCCTCTTTTGCTCTCTGGTCCAGTTTGGTATTTTCTACTGCAACCATATTTTATCTTGCCCTATTACCCATGATTTTTCTCCTGATTATAGACCACTCTACCAAACCCTTAAGTCCAGGAGATTGGACCCATTGGAGTATTTTTGGTCCATGCAATAATGCCCTTTATTTTCTGTCCTGATTTGATTTTCTCAAAAACTTGCACTAACAAGTTCCTGGTTTTGCCCAAATAACCTTGCCATCATCACTTGCACCTAAGGAGACCCCAAACTAGAGACTTTCGCCAGCAGAAGAGATGCCTAGATACCCCTGGCATTTAATCAAGCAGGTTAGGAGCATGGCCAGTTTTGGCATGCTTTTAGACTTGCATTAGGAAGTTGCTCTAATAACCTTTCCAGCATGTCTATTAGCTCTCTCGTGATTATTAGCCTAATTATGTTTACTTGCAGAGGCATCAGAGAGGCCTATGTCGCGTTGGCATAGCGTCGAGCACCTGGTGTGCGTGCCCTGGGCGCGCCCAGAGCGCACGTTTTGCACGCGCACGCACCAAGCCGCCGCATCTTGCCCCTGGCCTTCGCTCGCCCGCAGGGCCACGCCTCGTTCCCGTCCACTCGCCAGAACCCGCCAAGCCACCCTGGCGCCCTACAGCGCCGTCGTCAAAGCCCCCTTTGCGGCACGCCAGCGTCCAAAGTAGGCTCCTGCCATGGGCGGCGCCGCCCGAGCCACTCCAGCGTGCCAGCTGCCCCTCGAACAGCCCGAGCTCATCCTCTCGCCCTGCCAAACCCCGCCACCCATCGCCATGCGCCCCCTAGCTACAGAACGGCGGTTCGTCGATCTTATCCCCGGCCGTAGTGGAACTGACCTAGATACGCTATAAATGGTGACCCCGAGCTCATCTCGACCTCAGGCGGCCTCATACTATCCCCCTAGTGCTCCCACAGCCAGCAATCGGCGGAGGGAGGCCATATTCCCCATCTCCGGTCAGCTCAACCGCCGCCACGCTCCGGTCCCGTTCATCGCAAGCAGAGCCTCCCCCGTCCATCCAGTGCAACCATCATCCTCCCCTCTTCCTTGCGGAGCCACCCCACCTCTCAAACCCGATCGGGAGCCATCATAGCACGAGCCCCCAATCCTCCCGAAGCCGCCGTCCGCCGTGGAGCTCGCCGCCGGCGACTCCCCTCGTCCCTGCCAGCCTGTCGACCACCGGGAGGACCGCCCTGGACTGGCGGATCCATCCCTGCCCTCGGAATGCCGTGGGGAGCCGCCGTTCATCGGCGGCAATCGTCGGAGCTCCGCCTCTGCTCGGCCAGAGGAAGAAGAAGGCGCTGGCGACTGGTCAAACCTGACTAGTGGGCCCGATGGACCCACTGTTAGTGACCCAGAGACGGCCCGCGCTGGTTTAAATGAAGACGTAAAACCAGAAGTACGTCTTCTCTGCCTCGAAAATGTATTACTCCCCGAACCGTTTTTATTTTTTGATTCTTTATTAAAAACAGATTTTGACTAAACTTTGACTAGCTGTAACTTTTTAAATATAAGTCCAATTGATTTGATTGTTGTCTATTGTTTCTCAAATTTTGTCTAGTTTATTTTCATATTTATTAGAAAATTTTCCAAACAACTTTTTTCGTACTTCTTTGAAACTATGTGTTAATTCAAATTTTCGTAAAATAGGATTTTGAAGAAGAAGGCAACTTTCAAAAAGTGCACCCCCACTTGCATACTCTTGAAGGCAAGCATGCTGAACCCTGGCATAATATTTGCTGTGTGTTGTTTGATACGATTACAACACCACCTTGACACGGAATTGTTGTTATTTTAAGTGATGATGTGATCATGCTCATGAGTGCATGGCGAAGATTCCTTGCTGTTGAAAATTAATAGAGTTGTGATAGTAATCACCCTCGTCTAACTTTCATGCCTACTGCAAGGAATCCGGGAAAGTCTCTGTCTTGGGTAGACACGAGCTTGTTGCTGATATTTCGTTGAGACGAGTATAGTCAGTAAGGCATGGAAAGGTATGGTGAGTGGTGATTCGGTCTGTTGGTGTGGAATATATTTGTTATGCTAATCATGCAGGTGATGCTTTAACCTCCTGAATCGACCATAGACCGAGTCTTGTTCAAGTAACCCCCATACTTGTTTCATACTACCACTTGTCCCTGCCATAGGTAGGATACGGTTCAGTAAGTTCTCAACCCCTTTCTAGCACACACACCGTACACAGAGGCCATGGTGGAAGATACCGGCTGCACCCGGTAGGCATGCCACCTAGTCCAGGGGCATGGTTGTTTTTGGTTGGAGCCGAAGGGGTAGCTCCCCTAGTTTGCGTGCGTTATAAATTTTGTGATCCCATGCTAGTCGAGGTTGTAGCCTTCCCACTTAGAGTTTCGCTTAACGGGTGTTGTGGGTGATTCCAGACACCGGTAAGTAGGGCTGCTGTGTGCGGTCAGGTGTGTTTTCAATTAAAAGACCATAGACGGAATTAGTCCCGATGGACTAACGAAACCCGTTACTCGTGGGTAAAGAGTACACCCTCTGCACAGATTATATCTATTCGAATAGCGGTGTCCATGGTTAAGGATTTCAGTCTGGGATGGGTCAAGTGTCGGTCTTAGTGTCGTTCTTCGGAGGTAAAACTACTAAACCAGAACATTGATCATGACTTGTGACATCAGATGATTATTATTATTATTATTATTGTGAACTAACCATATATATTACTTGAATTATTGAATATCCCTAGGAAGGTTCTACCTCCTGGATATTCACTGTGATTATACTTTATAAGCCCTTTATGTGGTGTCGCACAGACGCCTGACTGTGGCATGCTTGTTATTTATTTACTTTATAAGCCCTTTATGTGGTGTCGCATAGATGCCCGACTGTGGCATGCTTGTTACTTACTTTCTTTATAAACCCTTTATGTGGCGTCGCTGAGACGCCCGACCGTGGCATGTTGTTATTTATTTATCCTTATAAGCCCTTTATGTGGTGTCGCTCATATGCCCGACTGTGGCATGTTTGTTATTATTTTCTTTATAAGCCCTTTATGTGACGTCACTCAGACGTCCGACTGAGGCATGCTTTATTTTATTATCCTTTCGAGGCGTCGCCTCAGACACCCGATCGGTGCATTTCATTTCTACCCCTTATTGCATATTCATATTCTATATGAACAACCTGCTTGCGTGCATCGTGGATTTTTATTTCATGACTGACGTTGTGATCATGAAATATTTCAGAGCATGATTATCTTTTGTTATATTGTACCTCTGTTCATAATGTTTGCGAGTACATTCAAAGTACTCACTGGCTTGTCCTTGGGTATTGTCTTGGCCAGATCTCTTGCATGGAGAGGAGCATTGCAATGACTGCCCCGGAACCTACGCAATGGTGATAGCAGCCTCACGAAGATAGGAGTTATCCTGGTCAGCTATTCTTGTGGGAAATGGAGTCCCATAGACACTGATGAACCACAAACCGCTTCCGCCATCAGCCACTAGAAACCTTGTGTTGTACTCATAGGCCAGAATGGTCTTGTACTACATGTTATGTACATTGCTTGGAATTTCTGTATCAAGTTGGTGCCTCATCAGCTAACACTAACCCTATGGCTGGTGAGCACGAGGGCCATTTTCTAGGAAATTGATAACCCGGAAATCCGGTCCTGACAACCTTGGTATCAGAGCCAGGCTGACCATTGACTAATCCTATCTTAGCCATGTCAAAAAACCTAGGTTAACCAACCCACCAGACCTTAACCTAACCTCGGCCAAGCTTCTCGTATAAGATAGCCACACAGTGACCCGACACCTTTTGGCAGTCGGTGCCCAACCTATCAGCCTAGCCTGCCAATTACGCGCCAGTGACCGACACCTGAATAGTCTCTTCCGCAAGCGTGCGAAGGAAGACTCCGCCCTTTTTTTATAAAAGGGGCACGCTAGCCTCAACCCAGCACAGCACAACCTCTACCCCAAACCGAACTATAATGCCCGGACCCATTGTTCACAATGAAACCACAGCAACCAACCTTGGAGGTTTTGTGACCGTGCTAGCAAACCTCACCCGCCGTGCCTTCGCATTAGAAGAGCCCCCAGAGTATGTTGTGTACCAAGGGCCCATGGGCTGTGAGAGCCGTCAATTCTGGGCCACTGTGCACGTCTATGGTAGGGGTCTATTGCCAGAACGCCCCTACAGGTTCACCGGAAGGACAACTTCCTTTGAGCCACAAGCCATCCAACCAGCTGCTCGAGAGGCTATAGTTCAACTTCGTCACTTGTCGCCCAGAGTTAACTGTCGCTCGTTCTACTACTACCCTAACCGTGACGGGTATGGTAGGCCACCCCAGGTTGCCAACGAAGATCACGAGACGGATCCTGCATTGTTGCATCTGGTGCGCTATGTAAGTGCGCTAGAGGAACTGTTCGATCAAATCACTCTTGATCTGATCGCAGCTCATGGAGAACTGGTTCGCCGAGCCCCGGCAAGAGGAGAAGATGAACCCGACGCCGACAACCCAGTCGTGCTGTTCGAACAACCGATCGAGTCCTTGAGGTCTACCCCAACCATCGACCAAAATGCTTTGGTGTCCCCAGAAGTGATTCGTCGCCTTTTGGGAACACGCTCCAACGGGATTGTGGCCAACAACCCCCGCGATGGTCATCATCGCTACCCCGACCCTGCAGTTCCTCAACCCCCTCCAGGTAACCCCGACGGTGAAGCCCTTGGAGAAGCCTCGGCATCCACAAGGCATGCCCGCTTAGATATAAACACGGTAGACTAAGTCACTCGAGTAGTACCGAGTCTTAGTATGTCCACACCATGTCATTGTGTGATCTTGTATCGCCATAATTAAATGTGGTATGCTTGTGCACCCCTATTTTTTATAAGTAGCCATGCATAAGTATGTTGGTGTATGATTGCATTTTTAATTCCAGGCGTAGCTTCCAAAAACCACCCCCGACGACTCCCACAGTAATACGTCACTTTTGCGAGATGTGTGTATCTGTAGCATTGACCCCGACCCCATAGAGCGGAACCGACAAACTAGTTGCCCCTCATCGTGATTTAATAACCCAGCCCAGTTGCTATATAAAAGGCCACCTCGTGACCTTGCCAAGTACCCCTCACCTTGTGCACAACTCTCACAGCCATTCAGTGCCATGCCAAGCCCTAGTATTTATCTGAGAACACCAGATGCCACCCCAGGTAGTTTTGTTAAAATATTGTGGGACTTTACCTACAGTACCATGAGTTCTATCCATCCACCCCAGTACGGGTTGCTCAAATCGAGGATCACCCCATGCACCTCGAAATATTGGGCAGTGGTGCACATCCCTCCAACCCAAACCAAGACCCAACGGAAGTCTCCTTCATGGGAAATCTATGTCGACTCCGCAGATGGCCGTAGAAGCTGCTGCGTATGAAGCGCTTGCTCGCCTTCGATTCGCGGTGCCGTATGACAGCGAACGAGGGTATTATTACTTCCCGAGCTGTGCAGCACCCGGAGAACTAGCATCTTTCCCCGGCGGACGAATTGAGAGAGACCCAGTACTGGCCAACCTTGCCTAGTATGTTATTGCTCAAGAGCGTTTGACCCAGCGGGTAATGGGTTAACTCCAGAGCCTCGCTGAATTAAATCCTCAGATCGCTATTGGCCGACCACTGAGGCACGGACAGGAGAGACGCATTCATCGACTAGTTAATCCGCTTCCCTCGATAGAAGAAGATTGTGCCCCAGTACCAGAGACGTTTTATCATGACCCTGTCTATTTATCGTTTTCATTATAGACGTCACTTCTATGTTTATTGCCCAGCATTTATTTATGAGTTGCAACTTATCCTAAATTTGTGCGATGAATTAAATATTTGGTTTCAATTAATGTGAGTGCTTTTTACTGCTGTTAATTTTTGATTAACTAAATTCGCTCTCGGTAAATCCTGAAGTGAGATTTTTTCCCTTAGTTGTTGCAGCATAAGTCTCTTCACGACATAGATTTTTATTCATGCAACACCACAACAGCAGACTCACAACTCCAACCACTCGACCACGTGCACTAATTGCAAAACCACGTACCCATGTTGCGCCTAACTGGTCACCTTCCTAACACACCACAGTCTCTGAAGGAGAGATTTGTGGGTAATTATTCGGGTACAAGTTGCCTACAGCAAGCTCACAGCCGTTAGCACCCGACACCAGCACCTAATCCTCATGATCAGCGCTGCCACGGAGAGCTAGCACTCAAGCAGCAGCATCACGACGATCATCGAGGATCATCGCGCACAAGAGCGCAGAGAACCCCAGCAATGCCGCCAACCCTCCGCACACCAGGATCATGCACCAGTCCGGCATCACCTCCGCCATTAGAGCCTCGTCCCGAGCTCCTGCAAACAGAAATGGAGGAGAATGAAGGAGAAGGAGAAGCGAGGCCAGTTGTGAGGAAGTAGAAATATGTACCTCAGTCATTTTATAGCTCAAGATCGGTGTACGGTGGGCGAAGTCCACCAGCGCCGCTCGTCGCTCGATCGCCGGTGTTCGAGGCGAATTCGCGAGCAGTGCCGACAGCGCACTGGCCCGCGAGGTGAGTGCATGCTGCACCAGCAGCTAGCACGCCGCGCACTACCGCAGTACGGCCTAGATGCTCTTCGCGCTAGACGTCGCCGGTGGAGAAAGCGCGGGAAAGCGCGCGGGAGAGAGGAAGAAGAGAGAGCCAGAGGTAGAAGAAGAGACTGACAGTGGACCCCGGGTCCACCTGTCAGCCAGAGAGAGCACTGTGCTCTCGGGTGCGACCATCGTATTTTAGGAATTTAGAATTTTATTCTAAATTCACTATAACCAAAAGTAGAAGTATCGTGTTTTCCCCCAACTGTAGATTTTTCCACGCAGCGCCAGTATTCCACACTGTAGTTTTACACCACTTATTGCCCACTCACTATAGCCACATTTTATTGCATAAGTAGGATGGTTATTTTCGTGATATTACTTTGTGATAGTAGGAGTAATTATTTTCATAACAGCCCTTAGGAAATCTCGAGGACGAGATTTTTCTTAAGGGGGGTAGTGTTGTAACACCCCAAAAATTTAACCATGTTTTATTAATTAAAATTTTGCCATGGTAAATTTAATTTTTATTCTCTCGATTTTCTTTTGATTCAGAATCAATCTTTTCTTCTAAATTGTGGAGTTTTCCCTCCAAAAGGAAAACTTCACAAAAATGTTGTTGGACTTGTATACCCTCTCAAGAAACATTTCTTTTATCAATGGGATTATTTCTATAAACATTTTCCTGAGCTTTATTTCTTTTAAAATGATTTCTCATAAGTTTTGGAGCATCTTTTGCACTATAACCCTTTGATAAGTTTATTCAAAAATTTCACCAAAATTTGGGGATGTCATGTGAAGTTCCTACATCACTTTTATGCAGTACCCCATTGGTGTTCTTTGAAAAATTTGAGCAAATCATCCTCTTTTGCTCTCTGGTCCAGTTTGGTATTTTCTACTGCAACCATATTTTATCTTGCCCTATTACCCATGATTTTTCTCCTGCTTATAGACCACTCTACCAAACCCTTAAGTCCAGGAGATTGGACCCATTGGAGTATTTTTGGTCCATGCAATAATGCCCTTTATTTTCTGTCCAGATTTGATTTTCTCAAAAACTTGCACTAACAAGTTCCTGGTTTTGCCCAAATAACCTTGCCATCATCACTTGCACCTAAGGAGACCCCAAACTGGAGACTTTGGCCAGCAGAAGAGATGCCTGGATACCCCTGGCATTTCATCAAGCAGGTTAGGTGCATGGCCAGTTTTGGCATGCTTTTAGACTTGCATTAGGAAGTTGCTCTAATAACCTTTCCAGCATGTCTATTAGCTCTCTCATGATTATTAGCCTAATTCTGTTTAGTTGCAGAGGCATCAGAGAGGCCTAGGACGCTTTGGCATAGCGTCGAGCACCTAGCGTGCGTGATCTGGGCGTGCCCCGAGCGCATGTTTTGCACGCGGACGCACCGAGCCGCCGCATCTTGCCACTGGTCATCGCTCGCCCGTAGGGCCATGCCTCGTTCCCGTCCACTCTCCAGAACCCGCCAAGCCACCCTCGCGCCCTACAGCACCGCCGTCAGCGCCCCCTTGGCGGCACGCCTATGTCCACAGTAGGCTCCTGCCATGGGCGGCGCCGCACGAGCCACTCCAGCGCGGCAGCTGCCCCTGGAATAGCCCGAGCTCATCCTCTCGCCCTGCCAGTCCCCGCCAGCCATCGCCATGGGCCCCCTTGGCTACAGAACGCCGGTTCGTCGACCTTATCCCCGGCCGCCGCGGAACCGACCTAGATGCGCTATAAATGGTGACCCCGAGCTCATCTCGACCCTCAAGCGACATCATACTATCCCCTAGTGCTCCCACAGCCAGCAATCGGCGGAGGGAGGCCGTCTTCCCCATCTCCGGTCAGCTCGGCTGCCGCCACGCTCTAGTCCCGTTCGTCGCAAGCAGAGCCTCCCAGTCCATCTAGTGCCACCATCCTCCTCCCCTCGACCTTGCGGAGCCACCCCACCTCTCAAACCCAATCGGGAGCCATCATAGCACGAGTCCCCAATCCTCCCAAAGCCGCCGTCCGCTGCGGAGCTCGCCGCCGGCGAATCCCCTCGTCCTCGCCAGCCTGTCGACCACCGGGAGGACCGCCCTGGACTGGCGGATCCATCCCTGCCCTCGGAATGCCATGGGGAGCCGCAGTTCATCGGCGACAATCGCCGAAGCTCCGCCTCTGCTCGGCCAGAGGAGGAAGAAGGCGTGGGCGACTGGTCAAACCTGACCAGTGGGCCCGATGGACCCACTGTCAGTGACCCAGCGACGGCCCGCGCTGGTTTAAGTGAAGGCGTAAAACCAGAAGTACGTCTTCTCTGCCTCGAAAACGTATTACTCCCCGAACAGCTTTCTTTTTCTGATTCTTTATTAAAAACAGATTTTGACTAAACTTCGACTAGATGTAACTTTTTAAATATAAGTCCAATTGATTTGATTCTTTTTCTGTGGTTTCTCAAATTTTGTCTAGTTTATTTTCATATTCATTGGAAAATTTTCCAAACAACTTTTTTGTACTGCATTGAAACTATGCGTTAATTCAAATATTCATAAAATAGGATTTTGAAGAAGAAGGCAACTTTCAAAAGGTGCACCCCCACTTGCATACTCTTGAAGGCAAGCATGATGAACCCTGGCATAATATTTGTTGTGTGTTGTTTGATATGATTACAACACCACCTTGACATGGAATTTTTGTTATTTTATGTGATGATGTGATCATGCTGATGAGTGCATGGTGAAGATTCCTTGCTGTTGGAAATTAATATACTTGTGATAGTAATCACCCTTGTCTACCTTTCATGCCTACTGGAAGGAATCCAGGAAAGTCTCTGTCTTGGGTAGACACGAGCTTGTTTCTGATATTTCGTTGCGACAAGTATAGTCAGTAAGCCATGGTAAGGTATGGTGAGGGGTGATTCGGTCTGTTGGTGTGGAATATATTTGTTATGCTAATCATGCAGGTGATGCTTTAACCTCATGAGTCGACCATAGATCGAGTCTTGTTCCAGTAACCCCCATACTTGTTTCATACTACCACTTGTCCCTGCCATAGGTAGGGTACGATTCAGTAAGTTGTCAACCCCTTTCTAGCACACACCGTACAGAGAGGCCATGGTGGGAGATACCGGCTGCATAAGGTAGGCATGCCACCTGGTCTGGGGGCATGGGTGTTTCGGTTGGACCCGAAGGGGTAGCTCCCCTAGTTTGCGCGCGTTATAAATTTTATGATCCCATGCTAGTCGAGGTTGTAGCCTCCCCACTTAGAGTTTCGCTTAACGGGTGTCATGTGTGCGGTCAGGTGTGTTTTCAATTAAAAGACCGTAGACCGAAGTAGTCCCGATGGACTAACGGAATCCGTTACTCGTGGGTAAAGAGTACACTCTCTGCAGAGATTATATCTATTCGAATAGCCGTGTCCATGGTTATGGATTTCTGTCTGGGATGGGTCAAGTGTCGGTCTTAGTGTCGGTCTTCGGAGGTAAAACTACTGAACCAGAACATTGATCATGACTTGTGACATAAGATGATTATGATTATTATTATTGTGAAGTAACCATGTATATTACTTGAATTATTGAATATCCCTGGCACGGTTCTACCTCCTGGATATTCAGTGTGATTATACTTTATAAGCCCTTTATTTGGTGTCGCACAGACGCCCGACTGTGGCATGCTTGTTATTTATTTACTTTATAAGCCCTTTATGTGGTGTCGCACACACGCCCGATTGTGGCATGCTTGTTACTTATTTTCTTTATAAACCCTTTATGTGGCGTCACTGAGACGCCCGACCGTGGCATGCTGTTATTTATTTTTCCTTATACGCCCTTTATGTGGTGTCGCTCAGACGCCCGACTGTGGCATGTTTGTTATTATTTTCTTTATAAACCCTTTATGTGACGTCGCTCAGACGTCCGACTGAGGCATGCTTTATTTTATTACCCTTTCGAAGCGTCGCTTCAGACACCCGATCGGTGCATTTCATTTCTACCCCTTATTGCATATTCATATTCTATATGAACAACCTGCTTGCGTGCATCATAGATTTTTATTTCATGACTGACGTTGTGATCATGAAATATTTCAGAGCAAGATTATCTTTTGTTATATTGTACCTGTGTTCATAATGTTTGCGAGTACATTCAAAGTACTCACTGGCTTGTCCCTGGCTATTGTCTTGGCCAGATCTCTCGCATGGAGAGGAGCGTTGTGATGACCGCCCCGGAACCTACGCAATGGTGATAGCAGCCTCGCGAAGATAGGAGTTATCCTGGTCAGCTGTTCCTGTGGTAAATGGAGTCCCATAGACACTCATGAACGACAAACCACTTCCGCCATCAGCCACTAGAAACCTTGTGTTGTACTCACGGGCCAGAATGGTCTTGTACTACATGTTATGTACTTTGCTTGGAATTTCTGTATCAAGTTGGTGTCTCATCAGCTAACAGTAATCCTGGGGCTGGTGAGCACAAGGGACATTTTCTGGGAAATTAATAACCCGGAAATCCGGTCCTGACATCTGTCAGCCTGTAGAGTTAGGTATGATACCACTGTTTGCTATATAATCAGCCTAGAAAGATTAATTTTCTACTGTGGTGACCCCTTAATCTATAAAAGGAGGCCCATGGCAACTGTAGAGAGGATTCGGCCACTCAAACAAACACACTCGTACGTGCGCGATCGCTCTCGCCTGAGGCAAACTTGCCGGGCAATAGCACTGTGTTCTTTTTCCATCATTCCACCATCAATCCACCAAAGCAAGAGTAGAGTTTTACACCTCGCGGCGGACCAACCCTGGGTAAAACCTGCCCGTGTGATCTTTGTCGTGCTGCACCTCGCTTTTCTGCTCTTTGTGCAACGTTCCCATCCCCCCGCCGAACCAAAAAGTGACTCATGTCCCATAGGTGGACGTGGTTTTCCCACGACATCTTTGGCGTGCTAGGTAGGGGGCTCACTTGCATGAACCCAAAGGCGTGAGCAGCGCGTCGCATTCCGAAGAGGCGCCGCTCTTTGCGACGCTCGAGGGGGTGGTGGAGGCGGGGCGGAGAGACAACATATCTTCCGCACTGTCTTCACCCTCTCTCTTCCATATCCGTATGCCATGGTCATGATGACAACAGAGATCAGCAGCAAGGGCTACAATTTCACCCCGAGCTGACCAGGCAATGGCAGTGCCCCGCGAATTCCACTCGAGCGGAGGGACCGATGTGCAAAGGTACCAAGTTTTCTCCCCTCACCGCCCTCACTCCTTGACAATCCTGCTACTTTGGTTTTAAGTGTCCTAGACGTTGGCGGAGCCCGTGCGACACTCGGTTTATTATTTACCATGTTTAGGGAAATCCTGAGTGAATCGCGTGGGCGAGTCTATTGATCGACGCCCCGGCAAGTATGTGCCGGCAAGGCCGCCCGCATTTGTGTGGCTTTCTGTGCCCTCTACCGTTGGATTGGTCAAGATGTGTGGAGAAAGGGGTGGGGGAAACGAACCATACTAGGCATCGCGCCTTGCCACCCCAAGATGTATACGGTCCTAGCTGACCCGTGCCGGGGGCTAGGGGCTGAAGCACAAGCAACACAATCCTTCCCGAAACGCAGGAACCGCGCGAGCGGTCACTGCTGGAGAAAGAATATATGAAGACACAGATAAGAGCTAAGTACATACTACTTTTTGCATTATTATGAATTTTTAGGATATGTACGCTTGTTTATCCCTCGAGTATCTAAGTGTTCGTATGAAAGAATCGTGTACGTAACGGTAACTCTAATAGGTTCTTGTCTGCACCCTCGTTTCGGTCAGAGCCCTACTCACAGAATGGGAGGCCGCATCAGAAACTACAGAGAAAAAACCTGTCTGGAAGCATCCACGCCAAAATAGCTGTTAAGGGCCAGCCCCTTACGACCTTTGCGGCAATATGATACTGGTAGGCAACCTAAAAGTACACCGAGACCATTCATACGGACACAAGATAGATAAAACTCATAAAGGATAAACACGCCTTTTAGATCTAGCAGAAGTTTCAAATTCAACATAAGGCATAAAAGAGTGACAATTAAACGTTTGACGTACGCCATTGTTTTGGTTACTGGTCAACACGGTGGCGAGAATGGTTCAGCATCGGGCCTAGCGGTCTCGGGAAGTGACGGGAACATCAAGAACCTTGTCAGCAAGAGGGTTGGCCTTGTCCTCGGCGGCGGAGACGTCCGCGTCCGGTGGTGGTTTCTTGAAGCCATCGCGAAGGTCGAGATCTGGGTGACGGCAGGCCAGATCGCTCAGGACCATGAAGAGGGCGTTGCAGGCAAGCTTCCGAGACTCAATTGCGTAGTGGCCAGCCATCGGCTCCTCATGCGCCTTCAGCTTGCCAACTAGCTCGTCGAAGAACATCCTCAGTTTGACATTGGGAGCCTCCTGCTTGCTAGACGAGAAGACTGGCCCCTCCATGCCCATGTCTACGACATGGGTGCCGAGGCGTTCAGCAACATCAATCAAGCTCTTGGTCCAGAGGTCAACCTACTCAGAATGATTTGCTAGCATATCCTCAACATCCTTTCGCGGGCGTTGGGCAGTATCCAGATCTTTTGCCAACTGCTACACACGAGCCCCGTTGGATTCAGCCGAGCTTTCCAAAGTTCCAACTCTGGTCTTCGTACCTTCAATGGTGCTGATGGCGACCTCGAGTTCTTGACCCTTGGAGGAGAGTTGCGAGCGCGCATCTTCCAGAAGGCACTCTGCTTTCCGTGCCTCCTCTTTGAGGGTCTCAACCTCTTTGGCACCCTGGGCGAGCTCTTCAGTCAGCTTGGCTACCTGTTCGTCGGCAGACTGGGCGGTGGATGCAGTAGCGAGATCATCAGCAAACTTCCTCAGATGGGCAGCAGAGTCAGCGGTAAGGGCATCCAGAGCAGCTTTGTGTTCGTCCCTTGGCTCCTTTGTGCACTGCTGCACAAGGGCCTCCAGATCATCACCCTTGGCACGAAGAGTGGCCTCGAGCCTCTCCTCCCGGGGGGAAATTTCCTGCTCTCTGGTGTCCGGGAGCGGTTTGCGGTCCTCTAGGCGCACTTCCCGAGCGGTTTGCGGTCCTCTAGGCGCATTTCCCGAGTGATAACATCCTCATTCGCCATCAAGATCGTCTCCTGCTGCCTCAAGAGAGCCTGGAACTACTTGGTGTGCTAGTCACGCAGCTCTGCTCCTTTATCCTTCAGCTTTCGATCTACCTTGATGGCAGACTGGCTCTGCTCCTTGAGCTCGTGCCACTTCCGGCTGTGCCGCTCCTGCATCTCTTTGAGACCCGTCGCCATGGATTCCATGAAAGATAGGTCCATGGCTACGATGGCAGAGTCGTTGACCTCTCGGATTCCCTAATGTAGCAATGTCAATATGTGTTGAAGCCCTTCATCAAACTCCATGCTCATCATCATTGACGAGCCGGGGGATCCAAGCTCGGTATACGCCTACACCAACTCCAAGTTATTTGAGGATGATGGCGGGGCTCCCGCTGGGGTGCCAAACAAGGTGATGGACCCATGGTTTCGAGAGGTATCTTCTCCTCGACCACAACTCCTGACCCAGCCACACTACCAGGGATTTCCTCGGGCTCCTTCCAAGGAACCAAGGCGCTCCCGGCATCTTGTTGCTGCTCCTCGACGGCGGAGATCTTGGCGGCCTCTTCGGCAGCGTCCTTCCCTATGTCAGCCACCACCTCCAACAGATCTGGCTCTTCGCTTGAAGGGGCTACAAAAAAAATCAGCAGTCAGTGGCAAGGACACAGAGTCAAAGACATGAAGCAAACCAGTCAGAAAAAGCCTGAGAAGAAAAACACCAAGGAATTGCCCAGAGAGAGCTGCCGGGCAAAGAGTCCGGTTTCCCCGGCAACATCAGTTGTCGGGCCATGTCGGATTTAGGGCTCCGCAAAACCCTTGTAAGTTCGAACACCAGGGTGCATGCGAAGGACTCAACTCCCCCTATCAGTCTACTCGTCGTTCCTATGAACTAGTTCAAAGAACCAGAAAGAACACGACATAGGGCAGTTCACCCAGGTTCAGGCCACC
>LR738713.1:204070129-204081909 GCA_902687465.1 Secale cereale | reverse complement strand
CTTCGGCAGCGTCCTTCCCTATGTCAGCCACCACCTCCAACAGATCTGGCTCTTCGCTTGAAGGGGCTACAAAAAAAATCAGCAGTCAGTGGCAAGGACACAGAGTCAAAGACATGAAGCAAACCAGTCAGAAAAAGCCTGAGAAGAAAAACACCAAGGAATTGCCCAGAGAGAGCTGCCGGGCAAAGAGTTCGGTTTCCCCGGCAACATCAGTTGTCGGGCCATGTCGGATTTAGGGCTCCGCAAAACCCTTGTAAGTTCGAACACCAGGGTGCATGCGAAGGACTCAACTCCCCCTATCAGTCTACTCGTCGTTCCTATGAACTAGTTCAAAGAACCAGAAAGAACACGACATAGGGCAGTTCACCCAGGTTCAGGCCACCTAGCGGCGAGTGGCCCTACTCCTGCAATGTGGTGGATTGCCTCAAGGTGGGCCAAGGAAGAACTAGTACAGTGCGCAAACCACCCCGCGAGGTGTGTTCTTGCTTGTGTGGCGATGAGGATGATTCGAATGTTCCGTTTAATATGGGATCCAATCCCCTCCTATGGTTGTGGCTAAGATATATATATAGTTGCCTTGGTCCACTCCCCCAAAATATAGGTGGGAAGGGATCCCACAACGGCCAAATTTGAAGGAAGGCAACTAGTACATCTTATCCTGACTAAAGGTGGTCTTCGTCTGCAACGCTTCTGATCCTGACGCCATGGTGAGCTCGATGATGACCTCCATCATGCCGTCCTGGCGATCCTGGTCTTGTTGCATAGAAATGGAAACATTTGGTTGATTCCTCGGGACTCTATGCCTGCGCTTGCCTCTTTAGCACCAAAGAGGAAATTGGTCGTCCTGCGCCCGCTGGCACCCGCCTGGCCTTGGTCGTCATGGCTTGCGTCATTTGAACCTCACGAGGTGAGGTTTGCATAGAGTCTTCCACCCCTCGGTTGCCAGCCTAGCAAGACTATCCCCTCCGAAGGTCTTGATGCCGCCCGCCTCGCCAGGCTTGGCCCCCCGCGAGGGTTTTGAGTGTCGATGCTGAAGATGGGCCATACCAGGCTAGTGAAGGAGCCATGTCATGGGCCGCACGCATGCAAGTCTGGGTACCCTGGTTCCCAGAACGCCGACAGTAATCCCCGGGCCCAAGGCGCGCTCGGACTTGGCTTCGAGGCGAAGCCAAAGGAAAAGGGCGAAGCGTCGTGGCCCCAATCGCCTGTGGCCCGGTCGACGCATGGCGCCCTGATGGGACGTGGGCGTCTCCACTTCCCCATGCTGCCTCGGCAACTGCTTCGACTTGACCGGATCCTACTTCATGCAAGGAAAATCATCATTACCTACGATCATGGAGGTCGGCAGTTCGCATGCTTCTTGCGGTAAGTGAGGAGGAGTGGAGCCCTCTGCTCATTTCCATCCCTTGCTTCTCGTACCTCCTTCCTTGTCCTTGCTCTGCCATCTCGTCAGAGAGTTCATGGTGCCGATAAGGAGGTTCTCCGCGGCGGAGAAGGGCAAAGCTCCTCGAGAGGAGCCTAGGCCGCTCCCACCGAAGAAGAGGTTGAGTCGCTCCTGTGACACCGGCGAGGGTCTTGAAGTGACGCGGCCTTGGTTGGAGCAAGCCGCAGGTCAGGAGGGTGTCGCCCAGCCCCCTGCTGGTGTGGATCGCAGGGGGCTGGCTGGGTCCGAGCTTCACGTCGATGTGTGGATGCACGCTGGGAGCTCGCCTCGCGAGTTCATCCTATGGGCAGCAACGCCGCCACTGTCGTGGATTCAGCTCCCGAGGTTCTTCACCGAGCTGATGCTGCTAAGGGGGACTGCCGAGTTGTGACCGCGCCACGCTGGGTGCTACAGCCAAGCTACAAAGGCGGAGGTCGAGGTCGTCCCCCCAGGCGATGTCTACTCGACTCGTGGATGGGGCGATATCGCTCGGGCTTGCCGTTATGGAGGGGCCTCCGCCATCCATTTCAAGTACGACGGAGGATCCACACTTTCCTTAATGGTCTTTGGCATGGACGGCCAGCGCCTGGATTGCTGCCCCGGGAGGGGCGGTCTGCGTAGCACGGCCACGGGCGTTGAAATTGCCTTGACCTTGTCAGCAGCTCCTCCAACAGTGATAGTGAGTCCTTGGAGTCCAGCGACTCTCCGGAGTCCAGCGATGATGATAGCTACAAGCCACCAAGCTCTCTCCGCGCCCGGTGCAGGGTGTCGGCGTATGCCCGGCGTCGAAAGTGATGTTCCCGACCCAGTTCTCCTAGCTTCCTCCTTTGTTTCCCTGCACGGAATGATGTCAAGCCCCGTGGGGGTATCTAAGAAGTCGTAATACTTTTTGTGTTAATGTCACTACTCTTCATTTAGCACCGAGGTTGCATGTCTCAACAGGGCATTGTATTCTTTTTCATTCTCGCGGTAGCCTTGTGCTCTACGCCGACGGGACCCAATCCCCATGCAGGCTTCAGTCGTCGCTCGTATGACAGGTCGCGATGCCGTGGTCAAGGCTAGGAGGTGAGCGGCCCGAGGTCCAGTAAGAGCCCTTGAGGTGCGATGCTTAGGGGGTCCCTTTAGCGTGCAAGAAGTTTACTAGATGACGAAAAGGAAAATGACATTGCTCGAGTGAGATCACAGAGATCGAAACATCGGGTTACGCAGTTTAAGTTATCATGCGAGGGTGACTTATCTTGCGATGAATTGCTTGCAGGGTGCCTCGATGTGCCCTTGCGACAATGCCTCTAGGTGAGGCTCGCGCCGGTCTCTCCCCCCTTAGCTCGGGAAAAAGCTCTATGTCCTCATGTCCCGGTCCTCGAGCGAAGCTCAGCCACTGCTGGTATGTCAGGTCGAGATGCTATGGTCAAGGCCAGGCGATGAGGGCTCGTGAACCAGTATGTGCCCCTAAGGTGTGATGCTCAGGAGCCCCTCCTTTAACGTGCATGCGGGGCGCGTCGAGGAGAGTGGCCGGTGAGGCCACCTTAGCCTGATTCCAAAGGTCCCTGCGTATCAATCTGAGAAAGTGGTCATAGTACATGGCACTATTTACCTCGATGTCATCGATATTTCCACTTGCACGTGTAGGAACCAAGGACCTGGTGAGGTGATGTACGCAGGACTGGCTGCGAATCAGAGCTCGGTCTCTCGGATTTTTCGGCGCTGCAGAGATGGACCCGAGAACAGGCACCGTGCCAGCGATTCTTTAGAACGAGCAACCGGCAGGTTGGTGTTGCACGGGAGCCGCGGTGGGTGTCAGAACACCAGGTGAGCAGGCAATAATCTCTGGATACTCATGACAACAATAAGGCAAGTTCTAATAGATGCAAAAATGATACATGACATAGGGACAGACCCACATGGCTTGGGGATGATGCTTCCCGAGGGGCGCCCCCAACTGAAATGAGAAGAAAAGACGATAAGCCTCATAGGGACGGACCCACACGGCTTGGGGATGATGCAACCCTTGGGGAGCCCCCAATTGAACGAAACAAAGAATGTCATTTGGCACCGTTGCACGAGAAGTGTTGAAGTAGCTGAAGATGCCTGCCGCTGAAGTCACTTCTCATGGGTCGTCTAGCCCGTGGACGCCGGGAAGATCCAGTGGTCTAGGAGGCTCACGAAGGACCAGAGCTTCCTCCGCTAGAATCTCCTAGTACTTGGCCTCGCGAGCTGCCAGGATATCCCACATGCGACGCTAGTGCAAGGCAGCGCTGTTTGGCAGGCCGAAAGGCATGCGAACATAGCGGTGAGGGGGGCCCTCGCACCGACCTAATTGGGACGTCCAGAAGAGCTCCTGAGACGCGGCTCTGTTGAGCCTTGGGATGTTGACGGTAGAGGGAGCGGTGCTTGGTGACGTAGGACGACGCTCGCCTCGCATCGCCCTTGCTTCCTGAAGATCCTTGATCGCCTTGGTGACAAACTCCTGAGCACTTGGCGCCTCACACCCTCTGCCCTTTTCACGGAAATGTGCGCTCAAGCACGCCTCCACATGGTGTCCGAGCGCCTCCCTCGTGATGTTGGCCAGGTCGGAGGCCCTCCAGAGGAGAGCCCCCGAGTCCAGCCTGAGATGGGCACCGGGCACGCCTTCCTATGCAAGAGAGGAAGGTGCTCCGTCCATGGGCGCGGGTCCTGAAGCATGGCCATTAGGTGCTCTGCCCTCTTGAGCCCCAGGGTGAGCATCAGCTTCTTCTTCTTCTTCGGGGCAGCTTCAGGTGGGTAGGAAAAACCCTCGGCATCTGAGTTCTCAACCACTGCAGCTTGGTAGGTGCGCTCGAGGGAGCACACCATGTCTTTCTCGTTGCAGGCGACTATGATGATGTTGCCGCTCCCTGGCATCCTGAGGACGTTGTAGCCATGGTGGATTGCCGCCATGAACTTGGCTAGTGATGGGTAGCCGAGGATGGCATTGTACGGGAAACAGATGTGGGCAGCGTCGAAGTCGATGAGCTCAGTGTGGTAGTTCTTGCGGTCGCAGAAGGTGACAGGAAGGCGGACCTGGCCTGTCGGGGGGTGGTGCCGTTGGTCACACATGAGAAGGGCTTGGTCGACTGGAGCTGATCATACAACACTTGGAGTGTGTCAAAGGTCTCAATGGAGAGGACATTGAGTCGAGCT
The DNA here is from genome assembly GCA_902687465.1 of Secale cereale. Classification (NCBI taxonomy): domain Eukaryota; kingdom Viridiplantae; phylum Streptophyta; class Magnoliopsida; order Poales; family Poaceae; genus Secale; species Secale cereale. Next base: position 204,077,327 of record LR738713.1, on the reverse strand, counting down.
CCGCCATTGATAAGGGTCTTGGTGACGAGCACTTTGCTGATGGTGGGCGAGCAGAGTAGCGGGAGGGTGTCGGCCGTGGCCGCGCACTTGAGGTGGTCAGCTGAGTCAAAGGTGACATTGTACTTGGACCACTTGAGCGGTCGTGTTATCTCGAGCTTGGGGAGGACTGCATTGACATCACGAGCAAATTGCATGAAGACGCAGTGAGATGCTGGGGCCTAAGTGCCACCTAGGATGCAAGCGATTGCACGAGGCTCCTCGAAGACCCAGCCCTATCGTCTTGGTTGCGGTCTTCATTCCTTCTTGTTGGTGGAGGCAGTGGAGGAAGACCAGCGTTGCCTTGCGGGCAGTCCTCATGAGGTTGGTCCCTCCATGGACCATCACAAGGCTAATCCCTCCACGGGCCCTCACAAGGCTGGACCTACCAGTGGTCCTCGCGAGGCTGGTCGCGCCAGCCTTGTCGAGAGTCTCGGTTCTCCCAACGTCCTACGCCTCGTCCACCTTCGCGGCCGTAGCCCCGGTTGCTGCACTCGAGGCTACGACCAAGGTGTTTGTAACAGATGGCTCTGAGCTCCTGGCAGTCGTTGGTGTTGTGGCTATGCACGTGGTGGAAGGCGCAGAACAGGCGGCTTCCCTTGGAGGAATCGGGGTAGTCGCACCCACGCTTCATCTCTGGCTCAGCTACGAGCACATCAGGCCCCTTGCATTTGGTTTCCTTGGTCTTGGCCCTCTTGTCTTCTAGGTCAGCCTGAAGGAGTTCGACGAGCGAGAGGCGACCCTCTTCCGCCCTAGCACACTTGACTGCCATGTTGAACATCTCCAGGGATGAGCATAGGTCTTCATGAATAGCGAGCTCTTCCTTCATCCTGACGTGTCGAACACCATCAGTGAACATGGAGATGATGGCCTCGTCTGACACCTTGGAATCTTGATGCAGACATTGGTAAAATGTTCGATGTACTTGTGCAAGGTTTCCCCCAGCTGCTGCTTGATACGCCGCAGGTCGCCTATCGCATGGGCGTGGTTATGAGTCCCTTCGAAGTTTGAGATGAACCGCTCGTGCAGCTCCTCCCAGAAAGAGATCGACCCCTCTAGGAGGTTCGGGAGCCACGAGCGTGCACCGTCCTTGAGGGCCATGGGGAACCAATTGGCAATTACCTTCTCGTCTCCACTGGACGCCTTGATGCTCAGCTCATAGAGCTGCAAGAACTCAGCAGGGTCGGGTGTTCCATCATAGCGTGGAGGCAGATCTGGTTTGAACTTGCCGGGCCAAATGACGCGCCATAGCTCCGGAATTTCGCCCAGTAGCCTGTTGTGCCCTTGGGTGCCCTCCGTTGAGGTGGAGCTTGATCAGGAAGCTCACGCGCAGCTGCGAGAGGCGGCGCGCGACCTTGACGAGGCAGCGCTGGGAGCGTGCGCCCCTCACCTTGGGGCCGCTGCACCACCTGGCAGCTTTCTTCATCACACACAAGCACCCTGCTTGGCTGGTCACGCTGGGGAACCTCATGCCTTGGCTTGGGGACAACGTCATGCCGGAGAGGAGGAGGAGGTGCGCCGTGGGCCAGGTCATCTTCCTAAGGTGGTGGAGGAGGCGGCGAGCAGGACGATGCTAGTGCTTCTCCAGTGGCGCTCACGAGCTCCGTGATGCGGTCTAGCCATTCCTTATAGAGGTCATCGTCAGGGCAGTAGCGCAGGAGCTCACGCACCATGAGGAGAGCGGCCTACGAGTTTGCCGGCCTGCGGCGAGCATGGGAGGACGAAGCGGCCGTGGGTGGCAGTGACGGGGTTGCGGTGCAGCCGTCGTGCTGCGCGGAGAGCATGAGCGACGATTCTTGCTGCTCGCGGACGGCGGGACTGGTGGCTGCGTCCACCACCGACGATGGAGAGTGATAGGTGATAATGAAGCCTGGAGGTGCAGTTTGAGCCACGCGGGTGGCAAGAGCGGCCCGGCGCTCAGCGTGAACTTGACGAGCATCCACCATGGAGATGGGGAAGTGATCGGAAGAGGAAAGACTCCGACGCACCCCAACCTGGCGCGCCAAATGTTGGATTCAGGGCTCTGCAAAACCCTTGTAAGTTTGAACACTGGGTGCGTGCGAAGGACTCAACTCCCCCTATCAGTCTACTTGCCGTTCCTATGAACTAGTTCAACGAACCAGAAAGAACACGACACAAGGCGGTTTACCCAGGTTCAGGCCACCAAGCAGTGAGTGGCCCTACTCCTGCAATGTGGTGGATTGCCTCAAGGTGGGCTGAGGAAGAACTAGTACAGTTGGTGAACCACCTCGCGAGGTGTGTTCTTACTTGTGTGGCGGTGAGGATGATCCAGATGTTCCGTTTGATCTAGGATCCCATCCCCTCCTATGGTGGTGACTAAGCTATATTTAAAGTGGCCTTGGTCCTCTTCACCCAAAATAAAGGCTGGAAGGGATCCCACAATGGTCAAATTTGAAGGGAGACAACTAGTACATCTTATCCTCACTAATGGTGGTCTTCACCTACAAAGCTTCTGATCCTGACGCCACGGTGGGCTCGACGATGACCTCCGTCCTACCATCCTGGCAATCCTGGTCTTGTTGCATAGAAATGGAAACCTTTGGTTGATTCCTCGGGACTACGCGCCTACACTTGCCTCTTTAGCACCAAATAGGAAACCGGTCGTCCTGCGCCCAGTGTCACCCGCCTGGCCTTGGTCGTCATGGCTTCCATCATCTGAACCTCATGAGGTGAGGCTTGCATAGTGTTCTCCGCCCCTTGGGCGCCACCCTAGCGAGATTGTCCCCTTCAGAGTCTTGATGTCGCCCGCCACATGAGGCTTGGCCCCACGCGAGGGCCTTGAGTGTCGATGCTGAAAATGTGTCATACCAGGCTGCTGAAGGAGCAACGTCATGGGCCGCAGGTAGGCAAGTCTGGGTACCCTGGTTCCCAGAATGCCGATAGGCCAGAATTGCGGTCTCCTCCCTCGGAAACCATGGTATCACCCCGAGGGGGCTCTTCCATGGGGGCCCTTGGCGGAAATCCATCGGCTTCGGTGGCCGGCAGGATGGGCCCCTCTTGGAGGGACTCCTCTTGAGTGTCCCCCTGTCCCCCTACGGAAGGGAGCTCTTCACCACCATCGCCAGCAGGTGGGATCTCTTCCGCGCTTGCGGGTTGGGGGCTGAGCTTGGGGCTTGGCTTGCGGGCCGGGGGCTGAGCTTGCGGGCCAGGGGCTGAGCTCTTCACCACCATCGCCAGCAGGTGGTATATCTTCGTCTAGAGTGGGTAAATTCTAGTTGCGCGAGATGCCATCAGCATTACTCTGCGGCATCCACTGCATAATCTGGCTCCTAGCGGAATTGATGTTGAGCGGGATGATGTTTGCCGACAACGGAAACAGCCCAAAGCAGCCAAACAATTGATCGCATAACCAGGCATTGCCATAAACCGTTAGATTGTTGGCCAGACCCGGGAGCAATCTCATTCTGTCTCAGGCATCCCCTACTCCCAGGCGAATTTGTCCCTCTTTTGCAGAGCAGCGACCCGACGAAGGAGGTAATCTGCCCCTACGTGCCCAATAGTCAGCCCGGCAGCCTTCAGACCGGTGATCCTGTTTATTGTCGGGCGCGGTCTTTCCTTGGTGAGGCCGAATGCCCACCAGACGTTGTCACGTTCAAGGCATTATGTCCTTGCCTGGCAGAATTCACGGCTTCCTCATCCTGAATCCAGCACGAATATCCCCTCCATTCCTCCAATTTGTTGTGCTAATTACCATATATATAATCCCAATTCCCCCTTGGTATCACCCGCGGCATCCAACTTATATTGCCCGAGCGGTGGTTTTTGTTCTCCACCCACGGGACAAAATAGTGCCAGAACAGATCAACGTTGGGGGCTACAGCAATAAAATTCTCGCACAAATGGGTGAAGATCACCATGCATGCCATTGCATTGGGCTCGAAATCAAAGAGATGGAATCCATAGACCACCAGCATCGCTTGGAAGAAATCCGAGAAGGGGGGCAAAGACCGCAGATGAAATACGCGCAGAAGAATCTGTATGAATCTGGCGGGTCTTCTTTCCCCTCCGCCAGACGCTTGGGAGCGTCGTGCCGCTGCGGGACATCCCTCCCCTACAAGTACCCATACCTCGCCTGCAGGATGTTACTGTCGAGATTTGACAAGAAGAAGATGACGTCGCCTCTCCGCTTCTTGTCCAGCTCCGTCCCCCTCTTGCTCCCCTCAGCAGCCGCCTCCTTTGCGGCGACCGCCGGCTTCCCCTTGGGCGTAGTCTTCTTCCCCATATCCCCAAGTCACAGGAAGGGGTGCAGGGAGGGGATCGAAAACAGGACCGGCGGTGAGTAGGGGGAGGAAAGAAGTGGGCGGTTTCTTGCCTTGCGGAAGAAGATGGAGCAGAGGAAAAGCAGGGGCGAATATGCAATGATGTTCCCTGTTTTCCTCACTTATGGGATACAACGAAGGAACGGTATGGCTCTTTATAAAATTTTACCATTTTTTACATTAACTGATACAGTCCCACGCCCCCACGACTCGCGATAATTACACGAAGTGGACGTTGGATGGGCTGGTCATCATGACAAACCACCGTGCACGCAGCCTCCCTTGCTGCCACATGTCTGTGGACTGTTGGGGCCTAACCCAACGTGCCCAGCGGCACGTATGGCTCAGGCCTGGGGGCTTATGTCGGGCTACACAAACATGGGTGTACGTTTTCCCCTGACTAGTGCCCGGACGACAAGCTAACAGACCCAAGGGCAAATTTACTACACCAACATCAGATCAAGGCCCGAGAGGTTCAGCTCTTTGAAGAATCAGAGAGTTGGTCAAAGAGATCAAGCCAACCAAGACCTTCCAAAGAGGCAACATATCGCCAGAGGAAGAGCCCTCCTTGCCGGCCATTCGAGCCTGGTGGTGGTGGATCGTACCGTAAGCAAGCCTCCATCATCGACCCGACAGGCCTGCCGGGGCTTGCGGAGACAAAACCACCACCTCACAACAACACCCGTCGTCAATCAGTGTGGTGCCAAGCTCCTAAGTGTCTCAGTGGCGGCCTCCTACAACATGGCTGCCACTTCCTACAAAAAGAGCCTACAAATGACACCCATCCTACGACATGTCAAGCAAGTAGGCGCGAAGCTGGCAAAACAGCCCGGCGGGGCTTGCCGGGCTAGACGTGATGTGACACTGAGCGGTGCATTTAATGCGCTTTGTTAGCCTGCAGATTTAGGTATGATAGCACTGTTTGCTAGATAATCAACCTAGAACTGCTGATTTGCCACTGTGGTGACCCCTTAATCTATAAAAGGAGGGCCATGGCAACCGTAGAGAGGATTCGTCCATTCGAACATACACACTCATACACGCATGACCGCTCTCGCCCCGAGGCAACCTTGCTGGGAAAGAGCGGTGTGCTCTTTTTCCATCATTCCACCATCAATCCACCAAAGAAGAAGTAGGGTTTTACGCCTCGTAGCGGCCCTGTCAGATTTCGGGTTCCGCAAACCCTTGAGAGGTTCGAGCTCTTGGGTGCGCATGAAGAACACTCTCTCCCTAGCGTGCTCGCCCTACGATTCCATAGCCTAGATCGACTAACTAAGAGAACAAGGGACATAGAGGATTATACTGGTTCGGGCCACCTTGTGGTGTAATACCCTACTCCAGTTTGTGTGGTGGATTGCCTTGTATGGATGAGGATGAACTAGTACAAGGGATGAACAGCCTCCGGAGGAGAGGTGTTCTTGGGCTCGGGTGAGCTTATGGTACGGTCAGGGTGAAATGGATCAGATGAGTCTCCTCTGCCTCTATGGTGGTGGCAAGATCCTATTTATAGTGGCCTTGGTCTTCTTTCCAAATATCTGCGGGAAGGGATCCCACAATGGCCGAATTTGAAGGGGAACAACTAGTACATGTTATCCTGACAAAAGTGGTCTTCGCCTGCCAAAGGATCTGGTGGAGACGCCGCACCGGGCTCCACGATGACCTCCGTTCTACCGCCCTGACGGTTATTGGTCTTGTTGCACCGATATGGAAACCTTTGCCTGATCCCTTGGGACTCTGCACCTACGCTTGCCCTCTTATCACCAAATAGCAAACTGGTACACTGCGCCCACTGGCGCCCGCCTGGCCTTGGTCGTCATGGCTCACGTCACGTGAACCTCGCGAGGTGCACCTTGCATAGATATCTCCGCTCCACGGGAGCCAGCCTAGAGAGACTGCCCCCAAGGAGGTCTTGCTCTCGTCCGCCTCGCGAGGGTCTTGAGTTGTGGTTGCTGAAGTTGGGCCATACTAGGCCGATGATGGAGCCACGTCACGTTCCGCAGGCAGGCAAGTCTGGGTACCCCCGCTCCAAGGTCGCCGATAGTAGACCCGGGCCCAAGGCGTGCACGGACTTGGCTTCGAGGCGAAGCCAAACTGGCAAGGGCGAAGCGCCACAAGCCCCAAAGGCCTACGGCCTTAGTAGACACGTGGCGACTTGATTGGACGTGGGCGTCTCTGCTTCCCCACACTGCCTCGAAAATTTCCCGACTTGACGAGACCCTGCTGCACGCATAGAAAAAACCATCATTAGTGAGATCGAGGAGGCCGACGGTTGGCCTCCTCCAGGCTATAAATGGGGATGGGGTGAAGCTCCCGTTTCCCATCTCCTTCTTCTTGTTGCCCTCCTCTTCTTCTTCCTCCTTGCCACTCTATTTCGCCGTGACACACATGGCGCCGATAAGGAGATTCCCGGCTGCTAAAAAAGGAAAGACTCCCTGCATGGAGCGAGAACCGCTTCCGCCGAAAGCCGCCCCCGTGGCGCTGACAAGAGGTGGGAGGTGATGAGGCCTTCGTGCGAGCGGCCTCCTTCTGGATACCCGCTGCCCTTGTACGCCCAGGGGCAAGGGGGTGGCGCCCCGTGCCGCTTGCATCGTGGTCGAGGTCGTCCTGTTGGGGCCACTAGAGCTGCCGGCCCCAAAACTCACACTGAGGGCTCCTCACGTGAGTTTGTGGTGTGGGCAGTGATGCCACCGTCTTCTTGGATCTGGCTCCCGAGGTTCTTCGCCGAGCTGATGCCGGCGAGGGGGCTGCCAAGCTATGGTTGCAGAACACTGGGTGCTGCAGCCAAGCTTCGAAGGCGGAGGTTGAGGTCGTCCCCCCGGACGATGTATTCATGACTCGAGGATGGGGCAAAGTCGCCCGTGTGTGCCATATTGATGGTGCCT
>LR738713.1:204020612-204069347 GCA_902687465.1 Secale cereale | reverse complement strand
GAGGAATCAAAGTGAACCCCATGGGGGCGTGTCAAGAACCTGCAATGCTTTTGCTCCGATGCCTATAACTCTTGGTATGAAACCGTGTTTGCAAGTTTTGCTTCGGCAGTGTCCCTTCTTTTTATCATTTTAGTAGCTTTGTGCTCTACGCCGGTAGGTCCCAGTCCCAAGGCAAGCTTCAGCCGTCGCTGGTACGCCAGGTCGCGTTGCCGTGGTCAAGGCTAGGAGGTGGGTGGCCTAGGGTCCGGTAAGAGCTCCTGAGGCACGATGCTCAAGAGGTCCCCCTTGGCGTGCAAGCAGCTTCCGGAGGCTAAAAAGCGAGGCGGCATTGTCGGAGCAGGACTACGGAAACCAAACTTGTCGGGTAGTGGTGTCGTGTTGATTTGGATGCGTGACTTATCTTGATGGTCCTGAGGCGATTCTCCATGTGGTGCGTCCGATACGTTCCTGCGGCAGTGTGGCTGAGCTTTCATGATTCCCTTCCCGCTTGATTTAACATTCTGCATCAGCAGAGCCCGGCCCCGCGCATACGTCAACCGCCGCTGGCTTGTCCGGATCGCCAGGACGAGACCAGGGGTGAGGAGCTTCAAGACCAGTTAGGATCCTGAGTCACGATGCTCAAGAGTCCCCCTTGACGTGCGAACAGCCCATGGGAAGGAAATGCTGGACTAGGCTTTGGTGTTCTACGTCGGCAGGGCCCGACCCCGAGCATACCTTAGCCACCGCTAACTCGTCCAGATCACCAGGATGAGACCAAGGAGTGAGGGGCTATGTGGCCACTTAGGCCCCTGAGACACGATGCTTAGGGCCCCCCCCCCCTTGTTGTACGAATAGACCTTAGCGCTTCCAGCCGGCCTCCCCTTCTCCCGATCTTCCAGGTGCTCTGCGTCCTCGGGTCCCGACCCTCGAGTGGAGCTCAGCCGCCGCTGGTATGCCAGGTTGCGATGCCGTGGTCAAGGCCATGGGATGAGGACTGGAGAGTCAGTAGGATCCCCTGAGACGCGATGCTCAGAAGCCCCCCTTTAACGCACAAGCGAATTACGTGGGAAGGAGAAACCAGCAAGGCCGCTTGTCGCCAGGCTCCTGAGATTCCTGCGGGTTAGTCCGACGAAGCAGCACAACTTAAAATCGCGCCTACATGTGGGCTACTGGTCTTTTCGTAGGAAGACAAAGGCACCAAGGACCTGGTGAGGTGAGGTGACGTGCGCGAGGTGGGCCGTGAGTCAGAGCTCGATCTCTCGGATTTTGTCAGCGTTGCAGGGACGGACCCGAGCACAAGCGTCGTGCCAACGTGTGTAGCCCCCGTTGCAGGATGAGCAAAAGTCCGTTGGGCAGCGATGGAGGCCAGAAGAGGTGGTGAGTGAGCAGGTGATGATCATAAGGTAATCCATAAGAGGAAACGAGCTAATCCAGGTGATGTAAAAAGTGATACATGCCACAGGGACAGACCCGTGCGGCCTGGGGATGATGCAGCCCGAGGGGCGCCCCAACAGAGTAAGTTAGGATGCAAAAAAGATACACATCGCAGGGGCAAGCCCATGCGACTTGGGGATGATGCAGCCCGAGGGGCGCCCCCAACTAAACAAACTGAAACAAAGTCACCTGGCACCAATGCTGGAGTGATGTTGATGTAGCTAAAGATGCTCGCTGCAGATGTCGCTCCTCATGAGCCGCCTGACTCCGGGGCCTCGCGAGGCTCTGGAGGTTTTGAAAGCTCGCAAAGAACCGATGCCACTTCCACCAAGATCTCATGATGCCTGGCCTCGCGAGCCGCCAGGACTTCCCGCATGTGGCGCTGGTGCAGGGCTAACTTGTTCGACAAGCCAAAGGGTATGCAAACGTAGCTGTGAGGAGGGCCTTCACACCGGCCCACCTGAGATTGTCGGGTTTAGGGCTCCGCAAAACCCAAGAAGTTCGAACACAGGGGCATGAACGAAGAGCTCTCCCGCTCTCGTCTACCTAGCGCCTCGCCCTCGTTGATGAAGAGATTCAAGCAAACAACAGATAGATCACGCAAGAGTTTACCCCAGGTTCGGGCCACCGTGTGGTGTAAGACCCTACTTCCTGCTTTGGTGGATTAGCCTCGGGAGGGCTGGAATATGAGCTAGTACAATGGTTCCTGAGCTCGGGAGGCAAGCTCAAGAGGGTCAGGAGGCAAGTGTTCTTGCTCCTTGCGTGGTGGCAGAGTGTATGGATCGATTCCCCTTCACAGTGGGAATCCTAGCTATTGTATAGACGGCCACGGTCCTCTTCCCCCGAAATGTTTAGGCGGGAAGGGATCCCACAATGGCCATTTTTGAGCGGGAACACAAGGACGTTCCTACCCTGACAAAAGCAGTCTTTGCCTGCAAAAGGACCAGGCGGTGACGCAGTGGTGGGCTCGACGGTGACATCCTCCTTGTCATCCTTGCGGTCTTCGGTCTTGTTGCACCAATGGGGAAACCTTTGCCCCACTCCTCGGGAACCTGCGGCTGTGCTGTCCCCCTTGCACCGAAATGGTAAATGCGCCGCTGGCGAGCCCTGGCACCCGCTGGCGCGGCGTGTCACTGCTGACATCACTGCCTCCTCCTGAGGCAGGCTTGGCCTGGAATTCTCCGCCCCTCCGGAGCTCCTTGCTGAGGCCGCTCCTGAGGAGGTCTTGACGTCGTTCTCCTCATGAGGCTTAGCCCCCTCGCATGGGTCTTGGATAGCTGGTCAATCAGCTGGGCCGTACCAGGCCGTAGTAGGAGCGTGTCGTGGCCCGCAGACAGGCAAGTCCGGGTACCCCGGTTCCCAGGACGCCGACAGTAGCCCCCGGGCTCAAGGCGCGCACGGAGTTGGCTTCGGGGCGGCCCCAAAGGCTATGGGCTAGGCTAGCGTGCGACGGTTGGATGGGACTTGGGCGGCCCCGCCTCCCACGCAGTCCTGGTAGTCTTGTGGCTTGCCAATCGCACGACCGGTAGGGCTTCTTGCTGCCACCTCTGCTTTCTGCCTTCCAATCGCTCCCTTTCTTCACTTGCCTTCTCTGCCCCTTCCTCCTTGTCGTCATGCTGCGCAGGGCGAAGAAGAGGGGGGACGGCGAGCCTGCCGCATTGCCGCCAGTGCTCAAGCCAGCGCGGGGCCGCTCCCTCATAGTGAACCAGGAGGGTCTAGACAAGGTGCATCGTGCCTTGGCCGACGCATCTAACGAATGGGGGACGACCCGAGTCTGGCTTGCTTCTCGGCCGGTGGCAGAGCTCGGTGCCAACGACATCCAGCTTCATCTCCTCGCCATCTTCGGGGGTCTCCTTCCCCATTTCTCCACCTTCTTCTATGCAGTGCTCACGCATTACCAGATTCGAGCGTTACACCTGGACCCCGGGTCCATCATCCTTCTTTCTGGCTTGGCGTTCCTGTACGAAGCTTGCGTTGGCGTTTCCCCATCTGTGGCCTTGCTTCACCACTTCTTCGCCCTCTCCTTGGTTGATAGGGGGCAGCGCTTGGGGTGCATGTCATTGCACGCGGTAGAAGCGACTGCTGTCTCCGGAATCGTCTTCTCGCTTCACCCAACCACAGAAGGGTTTCGCCGGCAATGGGTGTTCGTTGATGCTGCCCCAATTCCATCTTCCCGATGCACCGGCGGTGCTGAAATTGGGCTGGTGGCACGAGGTACTTTCAGATCCACGGGCAGAGCCAGTGATGCGCCGACTGGCCAACCTGAGGAGAAGCGGATTGACCCTGGCGATGGTGGTGAGAGACTTTCTTGTCCTCCGTGTCGCCCCACTCCAACGCCATTCTAGCCCAATGTGGGTTCTTGATGATCGCGCGCGTCTCCAGCGGAAGCAGCTCCCTCCTGATACGCTCCAGGGGCTGCTGCGGGTGCTCGTCGGTGGAATGCCTGAAGCTCGCCCTGGCTCCGCGACTCCCTTGTACTTGGCTCCTATAGCCAGAAGGGCTCTCGCTGAAAGGGTGCCCCGCTTTGATGCATGGGTACTATTGCCCGGGGGCACCCCTGTTCCTCATGACGATCCCTTGGTGGTGGTATCAGGGCTTGTGAGCCCGTCCTTCCCTTCCGGGGCAGACGCACCTGGCGGAGCCCCTAGCCTAGGATCGACTACGCCCTTGGAGCAAGAGGACGAATCACAGGCGTCGGTGTTGACGGAGGTGGCGGAAGGTGCCGAGGAGCCGCTGGCTCCTGAAGCAACTGAAGGGGAGGCACAGCAGCCTCCAGTCGAGACGAGTCCCGGGAGCACCGCATCAGGGAGCGGGGCGCCGGCCGCGAGCGCCTGCCGCGACCTTGCCCTGGGTCTAGGCACATCTGCCTCAAGCAGCCTCCAGCCATCCTTCGCGGCGCTAGGCAAGAGGCAGAGGTTGAGGAGCATCTACGGCCCTGCCCCGAGGGCTCTGAAGAGGATGAAGCTGGCTGTACCAAGCAGGTGCGCGTTCCTCGGCTCTTCCTGTCTTTCCCAATATCGTTCTACAGACCCCTTGCTCCGCAGGGTCTCTTCCGATTTGTCCTTGAGCCGCTCGATGAGGCCCACAGGAGCCTCTGCCTGCATCCCTCCTCCGGACCATGCCGGGCTTTCGGGAGGCCTCGCGCGGGCTCTTGAAGCCGCGCCCGGGTCTTATTGCACAGGTCGTGCTCCCAGCCCCCGAGCGCTTCGGGGGCAAGGCAGCTCTTGGTACGTCGGGAGCCCGCCCCGTGCCCCGGGTCTTGCCTTCACTGTGGGTCAGCAAGCTCTTGAGGCGGCCCGAGCGGCTGACCGCCCGTCAGGACCACGCCCGCTCCTCGTGCCGGAAGCACCGCGCGCCCCTGGGGCTGGCCCCGAGGCGCAATCTGAACGTGAGGGAGAGGGGGAGCCCCCTTTGGGCGGCGCGGATGTTGGGGTCGAGCCCGGTCGCCTTCTGGAACTTGCACTGCGCGGGAGTGTGGTCCGTCATGATCTTGTGCGGGAGACGTCGGATTCCCTAAAGCGTCTCGAAGTCGAGGTTGCTGAAGTGGATGGGCGTGGTGAGGCCGAGGGTCTGCTTCTGGCAAAGGGTTGTTGCCAGCTGAGGACCGTCGTCAACCTGAGCCAGTTGCAGCACGAAACCGCCCTAAGGAAGGCGGAAGCGTTGGCTGCCATGGCTCAGGAGGCTTGCGACCGTGCCCTGGAGGAGGCTCGAGACGCCGCGCGCCGCCGTGTGGCCACCGAGGAGCGTGAGCGCGAGCCTAAAGCCTCAAACGCCATATTCGAGCGCCAGGTTCGGGCACGAAGGGCTGCCCTTGTCGCACCTATGGTTGATGATGATAGCCCGGTGGGCCTCTCGGCGCGGGAGGAGGCGCTGGCACTCGAGGCGATGGAGCTGAACATGGAGAGCGAACGCCTGGAGATGATGGAGCGCCAGATAGCCGAAGCCGAGGTGTCGGGGGAAACTGTCCACCACGAACACCTATGGGACCGGAGCCCTTGCTTGTGCGGTAAGAGGGCGGAGGGAGCACGAAGAGCAGATCGTAGTGAACACGCGGGCAGTTTACCCAGGTTCGGGCCGCGATGGACGCGTAAAACCCTACTCCTGCTTAGTTTGTATTGAGTTGGAGAGCTCGGGAGCTTGAAGATCTAGCTACACCGAGCGTGTGAATGATCTAGGTTCCGAACCCCCTCCACGTTGTGCATGGGCCTCCTTTTATAGTGCAAGGGGTCACCGACAGGTGTCAACGTAGGAGAAAGGGTAAAAATGTAAAAGAGGTGGTAGTTGTAACAGTGCGGGAATAGTGGTGCTACAGTGCGTGAACAGTGGTCGCTACCTACTTTGACAGTGGGGGACAAGAGCATTTAATGCCCGTCGCCGTCGACCCCAAAAGCGCCCGCCCTTGCGTCTCCGTTTGCCACGGCGATGGCTCCACCACCGTGGAGTGCCACCGTGTCCCCCAGGCTGCACAGCCATCCGCCACGCGTCCCTGGAAAGGCCCCAGGGCGACGCGTGGGCCGATGAGCTGGAGCGTGGGCACACAGCGCAACTCTCCTGGCAAGCACCTTGCCGGGGTCTTGACCTTGCCGGGCCCGGGAGCTTGTCGGGCTCTGAAGCTTGTCGCTCCCCGGGCCTTGCCGGCGCGCGTATAGCGCCGAGGTATGTCTTCGGTAGTATAATCTTCTAGTCCTCCTGGCAAACTCCTCTTGCCAGGACCTCGCGTGAGTGAGGTAATCTTGAGCCTGGAACGGCCTTCCCGGCAAGCTCCACTTGTCGGGGTCTCGATCTTCTGTCCTGTATACTTTGTTTTTGAATGGTTTTACATGGAGCAGGAAGGTCTCCGGCGAGCACGTGGTCGACCCTGCCGCGGGAAGCTGCTACTGCCCGTGCACAAGTTGGGGTACTGAGGTACCCCTACCTTAGTACACCGACAGGAGCCCCCGGGCCTGGGCCACACACGGTGCCGAGCGTTGTTGGGCCAGGCCCAAAGCAGTGCACGGGCACGCGCGGCCCACGGCACGCCAAACCCACTTCCGCATCCGCCGCGTCCCCCCGTAACGGCACGCGTCGATTGCGGCGTCGTGGGATGGGACGTGGCCACGTTCTTTTAATGGAAAGAGCGAAACGCCCCCCACTTCCCCATAAAAGCAGAGGAAGCAGGAGCGGTTCCCCTCCTACGTCTTCATTGCCTCTTCTTCCATCTTCAGAGATCCCCTTTGCGCTCCGCCTCCACAGCTCCTCCGCCGTCTTTCGCATCTCCGGCGCCGCCGGGCTCTTCGTCCCCCTTCCCTCGCCGCCTCCGCCATGGCCCCAAAGACCGAGAAGGCGAAGGCGGAGAAGACCAAGAAGGAGAAATCGGAGCAAGCGGCGAGGCTCACCATGCTGTGGAAGCGGAATCTCGTCTTCTCGCCGAGGCTCAGCGCGCGGGAGCTCTGGAACAAGTATTACTTGTTCTGATCCAAGAAGACCAAGGCGCACCCCCGCACCCGAGCCTATCCGGCCGCCGCCAAGGACAACTACCCCGGCGGGTACTATTTCTTCGCAGCTTTCTTCCACTGCGGTGTTTGCCCTCCTTTTTCCGAATTCTTTTGCGACATAATGCACACCTACGGCCTCCATCTTCTTGACTTCACCCCCAACGCCATCCTTACGATGGCGGTTTTCGCACACATGTGCGAAAACTATGTTGGGATATACCCAAACGTAGCGCTGTTTAGGCATTTCTTCACCCCTAGAGCAGAGGCCGGCGCCCCCCTCTCCGGAGGAATATCTTGGGTTTTTCGTCTGAACAAGAAGGAGTCCTACTTGCCGGGGGAGCTCCGCGGCAAGTGGGAGGAGTGGCGTGCTGACTGGTGTTGGATTGTCGAGGACCAGCCGCAATCTTTCACCGCGCCGCGCACAACACCTATCGTGCGCGGCAGGGACTGGAGCGAGCTGGATTCGGATGACAGCAAGCTCGACATCGCCCTCATCAGGATTATTCGTCTCCGGGTAGCAAGGTTGTCTGTCGCAGAAGTAGGCACAGATTTCCTCCGCCGCCGCATCGCCCCTCTCCAAGATAGGAAGAGGCCAGCCTGGGAGTACGGCAACTCGGCGGACGTAATGAGGCTGCGCCCCGGGCTCAACTTCAATTTCACGTCGCTGGAGCTGAAGGGGATGGTCCGGGAACTATTTAAGCATGACCCGGCCCACCCAGAGTGGTTCAGGGGTCCCCGGGGAGTGGTGCCCCTCTGCAACAGCACGGCCCGGGACAACCTTCGCGCCATGATGCCCGCGTGCGACTCGCACGGCGTCGATCGCACGTGGATTCCGCCCAAGCCATACGTCGTCTTGAACTTCTTCGACAACTTGGTGGAGGTGGCGAAGAACAAGAACGAGGTCCGGGAGCTGACACGGGACACCACCGACCAGGAGATAGCGTACATAGCTTCTCGGGTTGAAGAGGCCGCTGCAGCCGCAGCGGCGGGAGAATTCGGCTTCACGCCCGAGGAGGCAGAGGCTGCGGAAGCGACTGTCAGGCAGAGGAGGCGGAGATCCGCAGGCTACTGAAGCTGCCTCCCGACGAGCTCGCCAGGGTCCCATCCTTGAGGCACTCCGGGATCCTCGGAATCCAGGCCGAGGCCGCGGCAAGAGGCAACGCCGCCAGAGGGAACAGGGGCGTCGTAGGGAGCGGAGGCGCCGGAGGGAGCGGAGGCGCCGGAGGGAAAGAGGCCGCAGCGCAGGGCGCTGGGCCCAGCAAGCCTGCCGGGGAGGAGGAGGAGGAGGACGACGCCGAGGCCGCCGAGGACTCCGACGGGTCTCTGGGGCTCTACGCCGACGACATCTCCTCATCGTTGGAGACCTCCCCGCCCCGGGCAAGCCCTAGGCGGTCTCCGATGAAATGTCTCCGCAAGGCGGCGACGGGGACAAGGGCACAGGCGCCCCGGCAACAGCCAACTCGTCGGGCAGCGCGAGCTCCCCGGGGGAGTCAAGCTACGACGGGGGCGCCCGGCGCACCAGCCACGGCGGAGGCGGCCCGCATGCAGGCCACGGCAGAGGCGCCCCGCAAGCAGGCCACAGCAGAGGCGCCCCGCAAGTCAGCGCCGAGCGGGAGGGAGTCTTCACAGAGCGGAGCGGCGGCTCCGCCCGCTCCCCGGGCCCCGGCTACCACAGGGGCTGGGTCTTCGCAGCCCCCAGCCCCGGGGACCGCCAAGCGCCCGCGGGAGTCTTCGCCTCCTGCTCCCCGCGCGGACGCGCCTCAGGTGGAGTTTGACTTCTCCGCCCTGAGCGACGACGACGACGAGGAGGAACAGGAGTAAGTATTCGAGGCTTTGCATCTTCTTTAACATTGCCTTGATTTTTGTTGATGCTGATCTTGCTTTCGCTTTGATTTTAGGACCTTGGCCCAGCGAGCGGCGAAGAAGGCCAAGGTGCCCGTGGTCGAAGTCGCGGACGACTCGCCCGTCGCGGCGACCGGGGACGCGCCGGAGCCAAGCCTGCCGGACCCGAGCGCTGCTCCGAGGAGCAGCCCCCAGCGCAGCCCCCAGCGTAAGTCTGGGTTCTGTACTTCCGCTCGTCGGGCGCGCCTGGAGACTTTGTCTTGTTCTAATATCTTGATGCTTTTGTCTTTTCTTGTGCAGAGGTGGAGCCACAGCAGCAGGAGCGTCCGGAGGTCGCCCCCGAGGAGCCGCAGGCCCCGCCGTCCCCGCCAAGGCCGAACTCCCCGGCGAGGGAGAGCGCCCCGCCAAGGGCGGGTACTCCGCCAAGGGAGAGTACCCCGCCAAGGGCGAGCAGCCCGGCGAGGGCGGCCACTCCGCCAAGGCAGAGCTCCCCGGCGAGGGAGCCCGCCGCTGATGACGTCCGTCAAGGTAAGTTCTGTCACCTGTCTTCTTGGATTCGTCTCTTTTTGGATATTTGCTTGAACTCGTTTGCTTTTTTTTTCTTCTTCTAGATCCTCCTCCCCCCGAGCAGATGGAGACGGAGGTCATCGACGCCGAGGAGGAGGGCACGCACGGCGGCGGCGGCGACGCCCCTGTCGCTGAGGACACGGCGGGAGCCGCCGAGCCGGCTGCGCAAGAGACCGCTCCGGCTGCGGACGCAGCGGCCGGGGAGGGGGACGGCGACCGCACTGCCGGCCCGGAGGCGGCAGGAGCATCGAGTGCTGCATCGGCCGCTGACCCCTCCGCCGAAAAGGAGCAGGCGGGCTACTATCTTGAAGCCCCCAACGGTGTATTTATCCAAGTGCCATGGGGTTCTTCCTCGCGAGCCCCCGCGGAGGGCGAGGCCTTTGATGGAGAGGTCCTCGCCTCCGCGGGCTTGAAGATCGTCGAGGCGCCCGGCGGAAGCGACGGGCCCGAGGAGGAGAAGCTGCTTCACCAGCTCCTGGCCCTTTACCGGGCCAGGCAGGCGAAGCTTGCTTCTCGGGAGGCCCTTGCCGCCAAGGCCGCCGCTGAGATGGAGAAGCGCGCGGCGGAGCTCCGCGCCGCCAACCAAGCTGCCCTCCGCGAGGTGGCGGAGGAGCGCGAGAGGCTCGCCGGGGAATATCAAGAATGGCTGCTGGAGAAGGCCGAGGCCGAAGAGCAGCAGCGGCTCGCCGGGGAGGAGCTGTCCCGGCGAGAAGGAGAGCTCGCCCAGCGGAAGGTCAACCTCGACTCCCACGAGGAAGACCTTGCCGCTCGGGAGCAGGCCCTTGGCGGGGAGCTGAAGGAGGCGAAAGCCGCCGCGGCTACCGCGGAGACCGCCAAGGAGGAGCTGGCCGCCAAGGTCGCGCAGCTGGAGGAGTCGTTGAAGGCGAGCGTGAGAGGGTCGCCGCGCTCAACACAGAGCGCGAGAAGGACGCCCACAACAACTCCGAACTCCAGGTGCGTCTCTCTGAGAAGGGCGACGAGCTGAAGGCCGCCAAGGACTCCATCGAGGATCTGGAGCTGAAGGTTTCCACGCTGAAGGACTCGCTCGACGCCGTCCGGGACCGGGAAACCAAGCTGAAGGAGGAGCTCCGCAAGGAGCGAGGCTTGGTGGACAGCGCCAACAAAGCGGCCGAGAACTTCCGCCGTAC
The DNA here is from genome assembly GCA_902687465.1 of Secale cereale. NCBI lineage: Eukaryota > Viridiplantae > Streptophyta > Magnoliopsida > Poales > Poaceae > Secale > Secale cereale. Next base: position 204,058,903 of record LR738713.1, on the reverse strand, counting down.
CATCGAGGTATGGACCGAGGACTTGGTATCTTCTGCGTCCAACATCGACCAGGAGCTGCTGGCGCTGAAGTTGGAGCATCTCATCTACTCCCCGGACCCAAACCTCCCTCACAGCGCCAAGCTCAGCCTCTTCTTCAGGGGGATCGCGCCGGCCCTTGCAGATCTTCGGAAGAAGATTCCCGCGCAGCTGGCCGAGGAGTTGCGCCGGCTCTGCACGGGAACCTTGGAGCGTGTGCTGACGAAGATTGTATACCGCAATCCCGGCATAAATCTCACCAACGTTCTCCGCAGCTTGCCGGCCGACGCGAACATGGAGGCGCTGAAGGAGCAGGTCGCCCACATCATCGCCAAAGTGAACAAGATCTCCAGGATCGAGGGCGGCCGCGTAGATTAGGCCTCTTTTATCTTTATCTCTTTTTGTTGCTGCATAGGGTGTTATGAACTCATTAACTATTGCGACAAGTTATCCTTTGTAAGATATTTATCTTATTTTGATCAATCAGTGCAATGTTATCTTCCTTGTCTTGGTCCTTTACTTTGTATGCTTTTCACCCTACGCTCCCGGGGAGCTTGCCGGCAAGGGGCCTTTGCCGCGAGCGCTGAGTGCTGGACTCTGAGCAGCCTGCTGGCCAAGGTCTCACCGGCAAGCAACCTTGCCGCGGCTAGTCGCGACGCACTCAGCTTGTTGAGTGAACTCGAAAACGAACCTTCTTCTGTACATCTGCTGGCCGCTGCGGGAACCTCAGCTTCTACGGCAAGAACCTCTGGCTCTGCCGGAGCTGATGGTCCCCCGGCAAGCTCGCCGGGGCGAGGCTTGTCGGGAACGCTTGCTTCAACTGTACAGACCCGAGGATCTGCAGGAGCAAACTGTTCCTCAGCGTTCCGGTTGTTGATCTTGGGGACCTTGGCGGCGGTTTCAGGAAGATCCGCCGGCAAGTAGTCGCCGGAGACCAACTTTCTCTTCTTGGACTGCCCAACTGATGGTGTAACGGATGGTTGAGTCAGCTTGAGCAAGAAGGTCCCTGGTTCCACAGGTAACTTCATCGAAGCACACTTTGAAAGGCCATTTGCAATGTCATTCTGAGCTCTCGGGACGTGCTCCATCTGCAGACCTTCAAAGTGCTCCTCAAGCTTCCTCACTTCATCTACATAAGCTTCCATCAAAGGGCTCTGATAACTCTTGTTAACTTGCCGGACCACCAACTGAGAATCTCCCCGCACAATCAGCTTTCTGATCCCAAGTTCGGCCGCAATCCTGAGGCCGGCGAGCAAACCTTCATATTCAGCAGTGTTGTTCGTTGCTTGCTCCCCGGGAAAGTGCATCTGGATAACATATTTGAGGTGCTCTCCGGTGGGCGCGATGAGTACCACGCCAGCACCGGCGCCTTGCAGCGAGAAGGCACCGTCAAAATACATTACCCATTCACTTGTCGCTTCTTGTACGGGTGTGCTTGTTTCTTGGACTTCTTCATCGGGCGTTGGGGTCCACTCAGCTATGAATTCTGCCAAAGCTCGGCTCTGTATGGTTGAGGTACTTTCAAACTTGAGTCCAAAGCTCAACAGTTCCAGTGCCCACTCAACGATCCTGCCTGTCGCTTCTGGGTTGTGCAATATCCTTTTCAGCGGAAAGCGAGTGACCACTGTTATCTCATGTGCCTGGAAGTAATGGCGCAGCTTTCTCGAGGCCATGAGGAGGCCAAAAAGCAGCTTTTGCACACCAGAGTATCTCGATCTAGCCCCTTGGAGAAGGGAACTTACAAAATACACTGGGCGCTGCACCATCTTCTTCCGCACTTCTTCCTGTTCCTGCGCAGAGTTGTCCTTGTCGGGGCCAGAGCTTGTCGGAGCAGCCCCCTGCTTGTCGCTGGATTCACTTGCCGGTGGTGCAGACTCCTCGTCGGCCTCCCTCTCCGCTACTAACGCAGCACTAACCACCTGGTTGGTTGCTGCTAGGTATAGCAACAACTTTTCCTGTGGTCTAGGTGCGACAAGTATTGGAGTGGAGGATAGGTACCGTTTCAAATCCTGCAGCGCTGCCTCCGCTTCCGGAGTCCACTTCATGGGACCTGCCTTCTTCAAGATTTTGAAGAAAGGTAGGGCGCGTTCTGCAGACTTCGAAATGAACCTACTGAGGGCAGCCACACAACCTGCAAGCCTTCTGACATCCTTGACGCGCTTCGGGGCCTCGATCTGCTCAATGGCTTTAATCTTGTCGGGGTTAGCTTCAATCCCCCTCTGTGACACAAAGAACCCGAGAAGCTTGCCGGAGGGGACTCCAAAGACGCACTTCTCGGGGTTCAACTTGAGCTGTATCCTGCGCAGGTTCTGAAATGTCTCTTCCAAATCTTGGACCAGGGTTTCTTTGCTCTTGCTCTTCACCACGATGTCATCCATGTAAGCCTCTACATTTCTGTGGATCTGTGGCTCGAAAGCAGTGCGCACTACCCTTGCAAATGTTGATCCTGCATTCTTCAGTCCAAATGGCATGCGTATGAAGCAATAAGTGCCACATGGAGTGATAAATGCAGTCTTCTCTTCGTCTTCCTTGGCCATAAAAACCTGATGGTAGCCTGAATATGCATCAAGAAAAGAGAGTAGCTCACATCCGGCAGTGGAGTCAACGATCTGGTCAATGGGCGGCAAAGGGAATGGATCCTTGGGACATGCTTTATTCACATCGGTGAAGTCTATACACAGTCTCCACTTCCCGTTGGCCTTGCGCACGACGACCGGGTTTGCTAACCACGTCGGATGGATCACACCTCTAACTAGGCCTGCTGCCTCAAGCTTCTTGATTTCCTCGTTGATGAATTCTTGGCGCTCCACGGCATCTTGAGTACGTTGTAGGCATAGTGGGAAGCTGCCATGAACTTGGCGAGGGCGGGACGGTCGAGTATTCCATTGTATGGCAATGGAATATCAGCGACGTCGAAAGTGATGTGCTCAGTTCTGAAGTTGAGCTCCCCGCCAAAGGTCACCGGCAGAGTTATCTTCCCCTTGGGCTTGCTCCTCCCCGGGTTGATTCCTTGGAAAGAACCGGTCTCTTCGAGCTCGCCATCTGGGATTTGGAGTTTCTTGATCACAGCAGAGGAGATCAAGTTCAGCCCGGCCCTGCCGTCAACCAACATTTTGGTGACCTTGAGGTTGCGGATGGTTGGTGAGACCAGCATCGGCAAGCACCCGACCGCAGTGGTGCGGTCAGGGTGATCCTCAAGATCAAAAATGATGGGCGTGCTGGACCATTTGAGGAGCCTGCGCGACTCCACGGGCGGCTCTGCTGCATTCACCTCGCGCACCCACTGCTTGAGCTGGCGGTGGGAGGAGTGCAGAGAGGCGCCACCGTCGACGCACAGGACCTCCGTGGCCTTCTGGAACTCCTGCTCGCTGTTATCCTCATCCTCCATGTCTTCGTCGTCGTCCTCTTCATCCTTGTCGCGGCCCCGGGGAGGTCGATCACCTTGCCGCTGCTTGGCCTTGCCGCGGCGTCCTCCCCGGCCATTGAACGGCCGCTTCTTGCTTGGCTCTCCCCCGCCACCTTGGGCCTTCTCCTTGTCGCGCCTCTCGTACTCAGCTTTCTGCTGCTCGACGAGGTACTCGACGCGCTTGCAGTTGGAGAGGTCGTGACCCTTGGTGCGGTGGATCTTGCAGTATTGCTTGTCGGAGCCGTCCTGCTTGTCGGCTGCCGCTACAGGGGCGGGCTCCTTGCCGGAGCCGCCAGCCTGTGTTTGCTTGGCGGGAGCCTCCTTGCCGGACTTCTCGATGGCAAGCACTTCCTTCTTGTTTTTCCTTCTGTTGTTCCGCCGCCGGCTCTTCTTTGTCGGGGCGGCGTCGTCGCTGTCGCGTCCTCCTGCGCCAGCATCCTCCCCGGGGAGTCTCCTCCCCTCTTCTGCACGTGCGCACTTATCAGCCAGAGCGTAGAGCTCGCTGACATCCCGAATCTTGGTCATGGCCATCTCTTCACGCATGCGGCGGTTACGCACGTTCTGGTGGAACGCGCTGATAACCGCGGCAGGGTGGACGTCGGGGATGTTGTGCTGTACACGGCTGAAGCGTTGAATGTACTTGCGCAGGGATTCTCCTTCTTTCTGGGCCAGAATGTGGAGATCGCTCTCCTGGCCGTGGGGTTTGTGGCCGTCGGTGAAGGCGCCAACAAACTGGTGGCAAAGGTCTGCCCAAGAAGAGATGGAGCCTTCCGGCAAGTGCATAAGCCAGGAACGAACGTTCGGCTTAAGCACGAGCGGGAAGTAGTTCGCCAAAATCTTCTCGTCGCGCCCCCCGGCAGCCTGCACCGCGATGGTGTAGATGCTGAGGAATTCCGAGGGATGCGTCTTGCCGTCGTACTTCTCCGGTACGTCGGGCTTAAAATTCTTCATGCTGGGCCACTGGACGCGCCGCAGCTCGCGGGTGAACGCAGGGCAGCCTGCCGCGTACGGCAAGTCGCCTGGTTCACCGGGCGGGCGCGCGTCGACAGCGTTCCCAGCTCTCTGGTCTGATTGTCGCCGAGCTTCTCGGCGGCGCTCGATTGTTGTTCGAGCGTCTTCTTGTCGCCGGTCGTCAAGGACCTGGCGCTGGTCCCGACGAGCCCGCGGATCCGACGACGCCGTGGAGCCGTCGTCGGCGTTGTTCCGGCGGGGCGGCGTCTTCTGCTTCCGCGGCGGGGAGTGCACGGTGGTTGCACCCCCGGCGGTCTTGTCGCCGTCGGCCTTCGTCTTCTCGGCTTGCAGCGGCCGCGAAGTCGCCGGCTGCTGTGGAGAGTCGTTGTTGGCGAAGGCGATCAGGCTCTGAATGGTGGCCCTCCAGTCTTCGGCTTTGTCTGCCGCTGGAGGGAAGTCGAGGAGCAGTTGCGCCCTTGCGAGCGCTTCTGCTGGAGTGGAGGGGAGCGGGGGCGAGCGGTGCGAGGAGCGGGATATGCTCGGACTTCTAACAGCGTTAGAAGGAGCAGGGTCCCGCCCCGGCGTCCGCGCTTTGCTCGTGCCCGGACGGTGGTCCGGAGCATCCCGCGAGCCTCCGGTTTGGCCTTGGCCCAGCAAACGGATGCCACCTCCTGTGGCATGGCGCTGTTGGGTTGTTGTTTGCTGAGACGGACGCGGCGCGTCCACGGAGACCGAGGCTCGGTCGTCCGTTCTGTCTTTGGATTTGGTGGCGCCGCGAGTGTCCTCGCCGGCGACCACCCTTCCGACGGCGTCTCCCCCGCCCACCGTTGGCTCCGGTGGCGGCGGATGAGACGCAGACGGGCCTCCGACCTCCGAAGCCTTCTTCTTCGGGGCCATGGTGCTGTTGTTGATGAAGCTGACGAATTCGGAGAGGTTGATGAAGAATGCGCCCGCGTGAACGCCGGATCAGGTTCGCACAACCTCGACGCCCCCTACCTGGCGCGCCAAAGATGTCAGGGGAAACTGTCCACCACGAACACCTATGGGACCGGAGCCCCTTGCTTGTGCGGTAAGAGGGCGGAGGGAGCACGAAGAGCAGATCGTAGTGAACACGCGGGCAGTTTACCCAGGTTCGGGCCGCGATGGACGCGTAAAACCCTACTCCTGCTTAGTTTGTATTGAGTTGGAGAGCTCGGGAGCTTGAAGAACTAGCTACACCGAGCGTGTGAATGATCTAGGTTCCGAACCCCCTCCACGTTGTGCATGGGCCTCCTTTTATAGTGCAAGGGGTCACCGACATGTGTCAACGTAGGAGAAAGGGTAAAAATGTAAAAGAGGTGGTAGTTGTAACAGTGCGGGAATAGTGGTGCTACAGTGCGTGAACAGTGGTCGCTACCTACTTTGACAGTGGGGGACAAGAGCATTTAATGCCCGTCGCCGTCGACCCCAAAAGCGCCCGCCCTTGCGTCTCCGTTTGCCACGGCGATGGCTCCACCACCGTGGAGTGCCACCGTGTCCCCCAGGCTGCACAGCAATCCGCCACGCGTCCCTGGAAAGGCCCCAGGGCGACGCGTGGGCCGATGAGCTGGAGCGTGGGCACACAACGCAACTCTCCCGGCAAGCACCTTGCCGGGGTCTTGACCTTGCCGGGCCCGGGAGCTTGTCGGGCTCTGAAGCTTGTCGCTCCCCGGGCCTTGCCGGGGCACGTATAGCGCCGAGGTATGTCTTCGGTAGTATAATCTTCTAGTCCTCCTGGCAAACTCCTCTTGCCAGGGCCTCGCGTGAGTGAGGTAATCTTGAGCCTGGAACGGCCTTCCCGGCAAGCTCCACTTGCCGGGGTCTCGATCTTCTGTCTTGTATACTTTGTTTTTGAATGGTTTTACATGGAGCAGGAAGGTCTCCGGCGAGCACGTGGTCGACCCTGCCGCGGGAAGCTGCTACTGCCCGTGCACAAGTTGGGGTACTGAGGTAGCCCTACCTTAGTACACCGACACGAGGGCAACCTTGATGATCACGAGGTTGTCGCGAAGAAGGTTGCCAAGGAGGCGGAGCGTCTTCGGAAGGATTACCGCGAGAAGCTGGGGCTTCACGAGACTCGCTTCGCTGACAAGCGCAAGGAGCTTCAGAAGGAGGTCACGGCTCTTAAGAGCAAACTGGTGGATGTCGAGCGTCGTCTGCAGGTGTTGGAGAAGGCTCGCGCTGTAGCCGAGTGTCGCAAACGGGTGTCGAAGAAGGCCTGTGCCGCGGCGGAACGCCGTGAGCGGGCGTCGGAGGAGGCTCGCGCCACTGCCAGGGTGGAACTGTCCTGCTTTCGCAAGCAAGTGGAAGACATTTCCGCCCTTGCGGCTCAAAATTCTGAGGAGGCCGCACGAGTCCGTGGGATGCAGCACACCCGCTCGGAGATGTTTGAGGCCATGTGGCACCGGACCGGCCGGGCCCTAGGAGAACTTCTTGGCTCGGGGGTCGCCGGCCCTCTGGTTAATGATGATACCGGGTATCTCGGGTTCTTTACCAGGGTGGTGGAGTGTCTTGAAGGCGGGGTCAGGAAGGCTCGGCAGCTCGTCGAGGAGCAGAGCCGCGGCGCCTTGAGGAGCGTGGTCTCCCGCATCTTCGGCAACGTGCACTGTCTTGACCCTCGTACGGACATCGAGGCCCTGCTGGAGCCTGCTCCTGAGGCAGTCGCCGGCCCCTCAGAGGATTGGGTGAGCGACCACGTGGACGCGTTGGTGACGGAGCTCATTCCAGCCATCGATGACGCGCCGGTGCTTGAGGGGGCGACACTGACAGTTCTGGCGAAGGCGTCAATGCTTAGTTCAGTTCCTGCTGTAAATTTGTTTTTGGTTGTGGCTCCTGAGCCGGGTGAGATGGGTGTCACAAGGCTTAAACTCTTGATGATGTAATTGAACACCGTAAGAGTAGGTTTTTAGGCACTCCCTTGCTTGTCCCTGATGTTGTGGCCTCGAGCCCTTGTTGCGTGTCAGGAAGGAGAGTCTGCCGACCTCATCCGGGCGCGCCTCGCGAGTACCTATTGTGAGCGCAAGAGTGGTTGGTGGTCCGGTCGCGGATCAGACAGAACGTGCGCCCACGCCTTGACCCCTGCTCACGAGGAGTGATAGGGCGGTGTCACACCCTGCATTTTGTAACATGTTATTTGTAACTTTGAAGCATGAAAATTTGGACCAGCAAATTTTTTTAGCATCATTTGGCTTTTATTTGGAATTAAGTTTTCTTCATTTGCTTTTTCATGTGCTCATTAAAGTCAACTATGATCTCTTGTAGATTTCATCTCCATAGCCAAAACTTCTGCCCAATGATCATGCCAAGTGTTATATGACAGTATAGTATTTTCTTACAAGATTAATTTGGCCAAAAAGTATTTTATAAATTTAGTTTTCCAAAAACCCCTGAATTGAGGTTTGCACTGCAAGTACTTGATTTAGGGTGAGAAAATTATTTCAAAAGGTTTATTTGAGACCTAGTAGTCATAGGACTCCCAGAAACCACAGAGGTATAATTTTAAAATTTATTTTTCTATTTTATTTAAAAGCTTTTTCTTAAGGCCAGAAATGGTCTTTAATAGGGGAAAATTATTTAACTGTTTCAAAACTATTTGGCAAAATTCAGAGGGACTCATAGGACATATATTGTCCATATATAAGAGTTTCAACACTTGGTCATGTTCAAAATAATGGGCTAAACCCTCTAAAACCCTTTCTGGATATTCCAAGGTTTTGAAATATTTACAAAGGAATTTTTCTCCAAAAATTCCAGGGAAATTCTATCATGTCATATATGACATATTTGATGATCTTGCCAAGTCCCATGCCTAGGGAAGCAAGAAAACATCTTCAAACCCCTTCATAACCATTCTGTCCATATTTGAAGTTTAAGCAACTCTACATTGCCAAACTTGTCCAAATGCTCTCAAACTTGGTGCACATGCTAGAATGACCTAATAAGGCATCTAGACCAAATGGCACAAGATTTGGAACAGAGCAACTTGATCAGATCGCCTCAAAACCCTTTCTGTTCAAATGCAAATTTCAACAACTTTACATTACCAACTTTTTATCTGGAGCTTCAAACTTTGTGGGCATGATCAATACCCCAAATGATGATGCTACACCAAGTGGTGCATCAAGGGGAGATGATTAGCTTGACTCAATCAAGATGAAACTGTTTCTGTTGATTTCTAGGGTTCACCAAAGTTACATTGGCTAGTTTCTCCAAATGAGCCCAAATTTGGTGAAGCACCCTATTTTCTCATGTCTTTCAACCCTGTCAAGTGCCATGTCAAGTGGAATTCATTTACTTGACCAAACACAGATCAAACACCTTCTGCAGAATTTCTAAAACCTCCAACTTGACCACATTCACTTTTCTCCATGGCCTCAACTTCTTACCACATGCTCATTGAGTTACCAGCTACCTCCAGTAACTCCCCCAGCACCTCAGCTCCATGATTGAGGGGTGAAACCTCTGTTTTACCTTGCCGTACAGCAGGTTTCTACCATTTCACCAACACTCTCACTCTCTCTCAGCATCTCCAGGGCATCCAAGGCCTCAGGCCATTTCTTTACTTCCCCCCTGACCTTCTAGACACTGCTGGACACGCTAGTTTTGACCAGAGCGGCGAGGGCACGATGATGCCAGCCATAAGCACGCTCTTGGTCACGCTACAGTGCGCCCCCGCACGGTGGCTCCAGCCAATCGCCGATCCCCGACAGCCTCGGGCCTCCCCCTCGCGCCAGTCGAGGCGCCTTGATGTCCGCGACCTCCCCGGCGCTGCCCCCCCTCCTCCTGCGCCCTCCAGTGAACATCGTCGCACGCGCACCGGCCGCCCGCTTCGGCCATTCTTCTGCTTCACACGCGTGCGCGCCTCTGACGCTCCCCCGCTCCTCCTCTCACCTCTATTGGACGTGGAGCTCGTCCAGGAACTCCACGGACTCACTCCCCTGGCCTCCCGTGCGCTGTAGCCTCGAGCCGGAGCTCGCCGGCGCACTGGACTATGGGTCTCCGTCGAGCCCCTATAAATAGGCCCTCCCGAGCTTCTCCAACCCCACCACAAGCCTCACACCACTCCACTGATCCCCCCAGCACCTCCAGTTCAACCCCAGGACGTCCCGGTGCTCGGGATCGACCGGAGCGCCGCCGGGTCGGGCCGCCGGCGATCTCGTGGTACGGGCCTCCCCTGCTTCTCCTTCCACCCGTTTCGGAACCGCCGCACCTCACTGATCATTTCCCCCTTGTTTCCCCTCTCTGTGGCAGCCGGAAACAGCCGCAGCCACCACCCTCCGACGAGCTTCCGCCGCCCCACCTCGTCGCCGGCGAACCAGACCTCCCCGCCGTGCCGCACCACCACCACAGCAACCGCAACACGACACTGAGCTCATCCCTGCCCTCCGTTGCTGTCGCCGTGGCCGGAATCCTCGCCGGTGAGCTCGCCGCCGCCGTGGCCGTGGGGTTAGAGATGACAGGCGGGCCCCGCCTGTCATCCCCCACCTCTCTCCCCCTCCTTTGTGCCGCTGACCCACGGGCCCCGCCCGTCAGGTTTGAAAACCTGACGTGCGCGCGCAGGCTCCAGTGCGGCCGGGCCGATCCATCTGGGCCGTGCACTGTGGCCTTCTCTGGCCCAGTGCACAGGACCCTTTTTCCTTTTTCTTTTCTGTAAATGCTTTAAACATTTCTACAGAAAAGAATATTGATCCAAATTAAATATTTCCAACTCCTAAAATCTTGTAATATTCCAACCTATTTAATGGTACTACTTTCATTCAAATCCATGAAACTTTGTTGTACTGTTCAAATTTAAATTCAAATTTGGGCAGTAATACTCCTGTTCAAAAATCAATCTATTCCATTCTGTAACTCCAAAACTCCAACTAAGATTTTTCCCCATCTTAGAATTCCCTCTAGTATTTTACAAAAATGAGTTGACATTTTTCTGAGCACTTTGATTTTTCTGTTTTGTTTGTATTCTTATTTTCCGTGGTTATTATGCGACGTATAGATCCCGTATTTGATGAAGTTGCTGTGGAAGAGGAAGGAGAAGGACTTGAAGACTTTGAAGACCAAGCCAATCCAGGCAAGCAGCCCTTTGACCATGATACACTTGTTCTTCGGAACCCATTTGTTTCCGATGCATGTTATTAGGGTTACGATGGTAACCTAGTTGATTCCACCATATGATGCATGCCATGATCTCGATCTTGCTATGTGCTAGATGACTTGCATATGGTTAGTGGTTATGGATAGTGATGCATGTGTGACATGAACCTTCATGGTTGAAGTCTTTGCATAAAACCCCGTCGGGTGCCATTTATGCCCGAGGGAGATGATGATGATGAGTTGGGTGACCACTTGATGACGAAGTGGTGTGCCAAGGCAAGTGTGTGTGTTTTTCAAACGGATTGGTTTAAGTTGCGACCGTTATTCCAACCATACATGTGCAACCACACTACCCCTTATGGGACGGGGCTTTATCGATTACTTAGATCGATACTAGCATGGTGCCCGCATTACTAGTGACGGGAAGACTTGAGGTCTTTCCCGGGACGGGGTCGTGCTTGGATAGACGGCCATGACTGTTTTTACAGGGCACCGGACACACCGTTGGTCCCTTCAGGTAGGCGTGACATTGAAATTAGGGCAACTCCCGTGATCTATTGTTTGTACCCGAGGGCCGTGTGCCAACGAGTGGACTCTATGTTAGTGTCGTCCAAGGAAAGATAATGACCGGGTGCTTACCCCGGGTACTTGAGGTACCGCGGGTCGTGGATGACACGGAAGTTCCCCGGATCTTGTGGGTAAAGTGTACAACCTCTGCAGAGTGTCAAACTATTCGAATAGCCGTGTCCACGGTCATGGACAGTTGGGTAACCGCTCTTGGGCTACGTCCAATGTTTGTGAAACCATGCGTGTGTATGTGAGTCAAGGTGGTGACTTGACTCGATGAGATGAATCATATTCATGTTGATATCGGTAACCTGTCTTCGAGGGTACGCGGGTTTATTGATGCATAAACTTGAATATTTGTTCTAGCCTTGCTAGATTGATCATTATTATTCCATTGCACTGTTACTTGAACCACATCATGGGTTGCTTGCGAGTACATTCAAAGTACTCATTGGCTTGCCACTTGTTATTTAATTGGCCAGGCATGGAAGAACAGGATTATGAGGAAGTGTTCTTTGGAGACGAACATGCGAACTAGGACGCTATCCCAGTCAGAATGCCTGTAGGGTTAAGGCAGATGGCATGGGTTCTACCCGTTTATCGAAGACTTCCGCTACTTGAGTTATTTGCTATTCAGCCCGTGTGGCTCTATCTATGTAAGACTTGGCCATAATGGCCTTAATTCGTGTAAGACTATTTATATGGATGTAAGACTCTTGTTATTTCAGCTTCTGTGTGTTTAGTGAGCATTGATCTCTGGGATCACTGTACACGTGCATTCGGTGATCTCGACTTCTAAGTCGGGGTCCCCACAGACGGAGTCACAAACGTAGCCCAGCTCGGCCGAGCAAGAAAAAAAACGGACTAGCGAAGGAAACACGGCGGAAATCGCAAAGCACAGACGGAAATCTCCCCTTTATTCAAGAAACAAGTCACGCGGTTGCGGGATCGGCTTGAAAAAGCAGATACAGAGGGGGCAAATGAGAATAGCAAAAAGGAGGGGCCGTGTCCGGCCCCTGAGCAGGTCTTCGGTCTTCTCCCCAGTGCGGAGCATAGGGCTACCACCGACGGGTGTGGGCATAGCCATTGGAGGGCAGTGTCAACGGCCAGCACGGAGCATGGTGCATCCACTCGGCGTGGGAGGGAGCCCCCGAGGACCTAGGGCGACGCTCTGGAGACTCCGGGGCGTGTACAGCCCCACTCATTATTACCTGAGAGTGTCACAAGCGGAGATCTTCTGATGTGCCCACCCCTTTGCGTTGAGGGCCCCGCCCTGCACTAGTTCGCTCCCTCATGAACTCACCCGAAGGAGGCATTCATGAGGTGGGACACTGCGCATGATGGGGGGATGGGACCTTGGCCATAGGCCCCCCTGCCGAGCACCAGGCGCACCGCTCACGCGATCTCCGAGCGCGCTTCGCCCCTGGGGGCTAACGACGTCCAGAGACGCGGCGTCCTGAAGTGCGAGGGGGACCCCGCCCTACCCACGCTCCTAATGGCCCCTGAGCCCTTCCTGATCAGGGTCGGGCCCAGCGGGTATGGGATTTCGTGAGCAGGGGGACGGAGCCACGGTCTTGGGCCCTCCTAGTGCGCATAGGACGGGCTGCCGTACCGCCTCGAGACGCACCCTCCGCAGCCCGAGGGATGGTATGCCGAGAGGCGCGGTGTCTTGAGGCTTAACGGAGGGGGGGAAGGCCCCTCCCTGCGCGCATCATACCCGCCGCCAGCGAGCCCCTAGTGAAATCCAGGGCGGGCTCATGCACGACGGGTCACGCGCGGCGGGACGACGGCCTGACCCGGGCCTTCCCTTCCCTTTCTGTCTTGACGCGGTAGCCAGAGTACATCCCTGGCCTGCCGAGGCTCGGGGCCAGAGACACCGTTGGCCCGAGGCCTATGGCTAGTGCCGCGAGTGCCAGCCTCCGCAGGCAGCAGCGCGCGTTTCATTCGTGCTCTAGGGCCGTCGGCGATGATGACGAAGGGTTGAGGGCTAAGAGCGGGGGACCTGCCTCCCGACCTTCCTCTCCTGAGCCCCCCGGTGCCAGCGCCTGATTACACCTAGCATTCGACGTAGTCCTGGGGTCACCTCCTGATGGCGCCTTGACGGGAGCGGTACCTGAGTACAAAGGGCTTCGAGGCAGAGGGGCAGCGTCATACGCAGGGTTCAGTGGATCATACCCCATGTCGCCCTCATAGGTCGTCGCGGGTCTTGACCATACGGGCGACCGGGTATGGCTGGGGCGGCACCCGGTTCTCGACGTCGTCGTGTGGAAGCAGAATGGCTCGGCTCCGGTGCTGGCGGCGTCGAGGAGCTCAGCCACCCTGAGGAGTAGCGCGTCGTGGCCGCTATCGAGCAACCGGCACATTAGCAGTTCCCTTGCCACCAGCAATGTGGCCCTCATGTTCGCCATTTCGCGCCGGTCCTGTGAGCTCGCTGCTGCGTGCCCGACGGCCCGCGCCGTCGCGCGGCCTTGTCGTCGAGTGGGCGGTGGGTGCTGCCGGTCCCCCGGTGGCGGGTCGGTGATGCTCATCGTGCCGTCGGCCCCAATCAAGGCCTGGTGGCGGCGAGTCCCACGGCCGAAGGGCGATGCCTGAGTGGCGCGAACGCCACGGGCTTCCGCACGCGTCTGATGCGCCTCTGCCATCATGGTCGCGATTTGTTGAAGCTGGGCGACGCGGGGTCGATGGAAGAGAGCGGGATGAGGTCGTCGGAGAGGCGAGATCTTGACACGCCCCCTACCTGGCGCGCCAAATGTCGGATTTAGGGCTCCGCAAAACCAAAGAAGTTTGAACACAGGGGCGTGAACGAAGATCTCTCCCGCTCGCGTCTACCTAGCGCCTCGCCCTCGTCGGTGAAGAGATTCAAGAAAACAACAGATAGACCACGCAAGATTTTACCCAGGTTCAGGCTACCGTGTGGTGTAAGACCCTACTTCCTGCTTTGGTGGATTAGCCTCGGGAGGGCTGGAATATGAGCTAGTACAGTGCTTCTTGAGCTCGGGAGGCGAGCTCGGGAGGGTCAGGAGGCAAGTGTTCTTGCTCCTTTCGTGGTGGCAGAGTGTGTGGATCGATCCCCCTTCACAGTGGGAGTCCTAGCTACTTATATAGGCGGCCACGATCGTCTTCCCCCGAAATGTTTAGGCGGGAAGGGATCCCACAACGGCCATTTTTGAGCGGGAACACAAGGACGTTCCTACCATGACAAAAGTAGTCTTCGCCTGCAAAAGGACCAGGCGGTGACGCGGTGGTGGGCTCGACGGTGACATCCTCCTTGTCGTCCTTGGGGTCTTCGGTCTTGTTGCACCAATGGGGAAACCTTTGCCCCGCTCCTCGCAAACCGGCGGCTGCGCTGTCCCCCTTGCACCGAAATGGTAACTGCGTCGCTAGCGAGCGCTGGCACCCGCTGGCGCGGTGCGTCACTGCTGACATCACTGCCTCCTCCTGAGGCAGGCTTGGCCTTGAATTCTCCGCCCCTCCGGAGCTCATTGTTGAGGCCGCTCCTCAGGAGGTCTTGATGTCGTTCTCCTCGCGAGGCTTAGCCCCCTCGCGAGGGTCTTGGATAGCTGGTCGACCAGCTGGGCCGTACCAGGCCATAGTAGGAGCGTGTCGCGGCCCGCAGACAGACAAGTCTGGTACCCTGGTTCCCAGGACACCGACAGAGATGGCCAGTGGAGTTCCTGAGATGCGATCCTGTTGAGTCCCGGGACATTGACGCAGATGCGCAGCCCCTCGCCCGAGCCTGGGATGACTGCTACATTCCATGGTGTAGGGCGGTGCTCACCCCGCATCGCCCTTGGTACTTGCAAGTCTTCGATGGTTTGGTCGATGAACTCTTAAGTGCTTGGCGCCTCGCGCCTTGAGCTCTCTTGAGGGAAACGTGCGGCAAAGCATGCCTCCACATGGTGCCCGAGCGCCACCCTCAAGACATTGGCTAGGTCGGAGGCCCTCAAGATGAGAGCCCCCGAGCCCAGCCTGAGGGGGGCGCCGGACGCGCCTTCATATGCGAGGGAGGGAGGCACCCTGTCCGTGGGCGCGGATCCTGAGGAACGGCTGCCGGGTGCTGCATCTTCATTAGGCTCCAGGGCGAGCACCTGCTTCTTCTTCTTTAGGATTGTTTCAAGGGGTAGATGGTGTCTTTGTTGTCCGGGTCTTCCACTACCGCAACCTGGTAGGCATGCTCGAGGGAGCACACTGCGTCCTTTTCTTCGCAAGCGATGGTGATGATGTCCCCGCTCCCTGGCATCTTGAGGACGTTTAGCCATGATAAGTCACGGCCATGAACTTGGCCAGGGCTAGATACCCAAGGATGGCATTGTACGGGAGGCGGATGTGAGCGACGTCAAAGTCGATGAGCTCCCAAATAGTCTCTTTCTGCATGGGAGCTCGTTTGCAGGCCAAAGGACAAAGGGGGCTTAGGAGTTTTAAATCTGAACATCCAAAACAAAGGGCTACTTATCAAACATCTTCATAAATTCTATAACAAGGTTGACATTCCCTAGGTGACCTTACTTTGAAGCAGTTACTATGATCATGGTGTTCCACATGCAATAGCTGCAGTTGGATCTTTCTGGTGGAGGGATATTTTGAACCTCCACGAGGCTTACATTCCTCTTACTTCGGTGCACATCAACATGGGTGACTCTGCTTTGTTCTGGATCGACTCTTGGCACATTGGGGGCTCTGCGCGGCCACTATGCTGGAGATTGCCAAGGTTATATTCATTTGTTAATAATGATAGGATATCCGTTCAGGAATTCCTTCAATCCCAGGATCTATTCTCCATGTTTCATTTGCCAATTTCTCATGAAGCTGCTGATGAGCTGCACATTTTGGAAGGCTGGATAATGCAGCTACAAAGAGACCCTCTTATACCTGATGTTTGGATATGGCCGGGAAAATCGAAGGAGTACACTGCCAAGAGCTTTTATATGATCATGCATTCACATCTACCGACAATACATCCTTGCAAATGGTTGTGGCAGAGTAAGTGCACCATGAAAATCAAGGTTTTTGGGTGGCTGCTTTTCTTTGACAGATTATAAACACCAAAGACATGTTGGTTAGAAGGCACTGGCGCTCTAACCAAGATGACAATCTTTGCCTCATCTACAGCGACGTCTTCAGCTGTAGAGTATGGAATTATCTGGGCATTGATTGGTCAAGAGGCTCTGATATTCGGCAATGTATCATGCATGCAAGGTCCAGCTTCAGACACCCTTTCTTCTTTGAGGTCATGCTAACCGCTACTTGGAATATTTGGATCTTGAGAAATGGCAGAACCTTCAGAACTGAGAGAGCCACCTTCAGTGCTTGGAAGTGAAAATTCATCCATGATATATTTCTACTTACTCATAGGGTGAAGGACTGTATAAAGCCAAAACTACTGGCATGGGTTAATTCTTTGTTCTAAAGGAGGTAGGGATAATTAGCCTTAGGTAGTTTTTACACCTTTTTCCTGTATAGTTTGTGTACTTGTTTGTATAGTTCTCTTTTCTTTTAATAAAGGGTTGTGGGGCTTTGCCTCACAGTAAATATTCAAAAAAAAAAGTCGATGAGCTCGGTGTGGTAGTTATCGCGGGTGCCGAAGGTAACGGGGAGCCATATCTGTCCAATTGGGGTGGTGGAGCCGTCGGTCACTCCTGAGAAAGGCCTGGTGGGTTGCAGCTAGTCATAAGACACTTGGAGACGGTCAAACATGTCGACGGAAAGAACGTCGAGCCCTGCACCGCCATCGATGAGGGTCTTGGCGACTTGGATGTTGCTGATGACGGGTGAGCAGAGCATTGGGAGAGCGCCAGCGATCGCCGCACACTTGAGCTGATCAGCGGAGCGGAAGGTGATGGCGCCCTTGGACCACTTGTGCGGCCATGTGGCCACTAACCTGGGAAGAGCTACGTTTACTTCTCGGGCGAACTGCTTGAAGATACGCTGAGAGGCTGGAGCCTGTGCACCGCCCAACATGAAAGCGATGGCGCGAGGCTCCTGGAAACCCCCAGCCCCTTCGTCTTTGTCGTTGTTTCCCCTTGGTGGTGGCAGCGGAGGGAGGCTGGCCTTGCCTTGAGGACGGTCCTCACGAGGTTGGTCCCTCCAGGCACCCTCGCGAGGCTGATCGTGCTAGCGATCCTGACGAGGCTGATCATGCCATTCCTGTCGAGGGTCGCGGTCGTCCCAGCGCCCCACAGTCTGGCTTGCTCCACGACCATAGCCCCGATCGCTGTGCTCGGGGCGTCGGCCGATGCCCCGTCTCGGATTTCCCTGAGCTCCTGGCAGTCATTGGTGTTGTGGATGTGCACATTGTGGAAGGCGTAGAATGGATGGGTACTCTTGGATGACTCTAGGTGGCCGCGGTCACGCTTCATCTCTTGTTTGGCCGCGAACACGGCCACCCCCTTGTGCTTCACATCTTTAGCCTTGGCCTTCTTGTCTTCGGGGTCAGTAGTGGGGAGCTCGACGAGGGAAAGGCCCTCCTCCTCAGCTCTGGCGCACTTGGTTGCGAGGTTGAATAGCTCCAGGGCCGTGCATAGATCTTCTTGGATGGCAAGCTCCTCCTTCATCTTGACATCGCTGACGCCATCGGAGAATGTTGAGATGATGGCCTTGTCCGTGACCTTGGGGATCTTGAGGCAGACGCTGTATTTTTTTTACTATAAACAGTACGGTAAACACCCCACTGTAATTTTTATAAAAATGAAAAGAGAAGGGTCTCAAGTAGTCCTGATACAAAAAAATAGATGGGCTTGAGCAGAGCCCTCAACAATCTAACTAAACTAACTAAACTAGAGAAAAACTAGGAGATAACAACAAAAGCACGAGAGTTGCCTAAAATACTGTCTTTGGTGTTGAAGCCAAGCCAAGAATTGATCAGCATACTTTTGTTTGATCATGTGTGTGAGTAACTTCATCTCCAGCATATAGATTTGTTTCCATCCTTGGAAGCTAGGCTAAATATGTTGAAAGATCTTGTTATTTCTAGAAATCCAAATTGCCAAGGAGCTTAGGATTATTATTTCCATGAAGAAAGGTAGACTCAACTTGTCCTTGATGTCTTGAAAAGCTTCCATCGCAGACAAATTTTGTTTTCTGGTAGGACAGATGTAGTCCCAGCATCTCATGGCAAAAAGGCATCCCCGAAATAGGTGATGCAGAGTTTCCTCCTGCTGACATCCTCTGGTTGCGCAGTTATATTCCTCTAGTATAAAGTTCTTCCTTCTCAGAAGATTTCTTGTGTTAAGTCTGTCATGCAAAAGCATCCAAAAGAACATGTTGTGTTTTGGTTGACATGAAGAATTCCAAATCCAGTTGAAGTGCTGGATGTACTTCTGCAGGGTTTCCCCCGGTTGTAGCTTGACGCGCCGCAGGTCACCTGCGGCCGGCGGGCGGTCACGGGTGCCCTGGAAATTGGTGATGAAACGCTCACGCATCTCACCCCAGGAGGAGATCGATCCCGCGGGCAGGTTTAGGAGCAACGAGCGCGCGCCGTCCTTGAGAGCCATGGGGAACCAGTTTGCCATGATCTTCTCGTCGCTGTTGGATGCGTCGATGCTCAGCTCGTAGAGCTTTAGGAACTCAGCAGGGTCGGGGGTGCCGTTGTAGCGCGGAGGCAGGTCGGGCTTGAACTTCCCGGGCCAGTTGACGTTGCGCAGCTCAGGAGTGAGGGCTCGGCAGCCTGCTGTTTACACTGGAGCCTCTCGTGGAGGTGGAGCTTGGTCTTGGTTTCTGTGCACCGCCACTGCGGGGGGCCACGGTCTCGATGCGGCAGCGGAGGGAGCGCGGGAGCCCCTCCTTGAGGCTGCTGGATCTCTTGGCAGCTTCCTTCCTCGTGCACAGGCGCCCCACGGTGGGTCGCGCCGCAGGGCCGAGTGCGTTGGAGCATGGACGACGTCTTGATGTGGAGGCGGTGGAGGCGCTTCATGGGCCACATCACCCACAAGGGGAGGCGAGTGTGGTAGAGAAAGAGACGGGGCGAGAGAGCCCCCGGCGGCGCTGACAAGCTCAGCGATGCGGTCGAGCCAGTCCTCGTAGAGGTCATCGACGGGGCGGTAGTGCAGGAGCTCACGCGCTATGAACAGCGCAGCCTGCGCGTCCGCGGGTCCGCGACAACCGTGGGAGGACGAGCCGGCGGGGGTCAGCGACGGGGTTGCAGTGCGTCCTTCCCGCCGCATCGAGGGATGCAGCGACGAGGCCTGCTGCTCGTGCCGCGTCGGGCCGGTGGCTGCACTGGAGGCGGGCGATGGAGAACGGCGAGGAGGTTCACCAGCGGGAGCTGTCTGAGCGACGCGGGTGGTGAGGGCAGCCCGTCGCTCAGCACGATCACGGCGAGCATCGATGGAAGAGATGGAGCGGTGACGCGTCGATCGACGGAAGAGAGGTTTCGGCACACCCCTACCTGGCGCGCCAAATGTCGGATTTAGGGTTCCGCAAACCCTTGAGAGGTTCGAACTCTGGGGTGCGCACGAAGAACACTCTCTCCCCAATGCACTCGCCCTACAATTCCACAACCCAGCTCGACAAACTCAAAGAACAAGGAACACAGAGGATTATGCTGGTTCAGGTCACCTTGTGGTGTAATACCCTACTCCAGTGTGTGTGGTGGATTGCCTTGTATGGCTGAGGATGAACTTGTACAAGGGATGAATAGCCTCCGGAGGAGAGGTGTTCTTGGGGTCGGGTGAGCTTGCGGTATGGTCAAGGTGGAATGGATCAGATGAGTCACCTCCCCCTCTATGGTGGTGGCTAGGTCCTATTTATAGTGGCCTTCGTCCTCTTCCCAAATATCGGCGGGAAGGGATCCCACAACGGCCAAATTTGAAGGGGAATAGCTAGTACATGTTATCCTCACAAAAGTGGTCTTCGCCTGCCAAAGGCTCTGGTGGTGACGCCGCGTCGGGCACCACGATGACCTCCGTTCTGCCGCCCTGATGGTGATTGGTCTTGTTACCTCGATATAGAATCCTTTGCCTGATCCCTCGGGACTCCGCGCCTGCGCTTTCCTCTTAGCACCAAAGAGGAAACTGGTACACTACGCCCGCTGTCGCCCGCCAGGCCTTGGTCATCGTGACTCACATCACGTGAACCTCGCAAGGTGCACCTTGCATAGATATCTCCGCTCCTCGGGAGCCAGCCTAGAGAGACTGCCCCCAGGGAGGTATTGTTGTCGTCCGCCTCGCAAGGCTTGTCCCCTCGCGAGGGTCTTGAGTTGTGGTTGCTCAAGTTGGGTCGTACCAAGCCGCTGATGGAGCCACGTCATGGGCCGCAGGTAGGCAAGTCTGGGTACCCCCTTTCCCAGGACGCCGACAGGCCCCAACATGGGTAAAACTGCCTGTGTGATCTCTGTAGCGCTGCGCCACGCTTTCCGCTCTTTGTGCAACATGCCCATCCCCCCTCCAAGCCGAAAAGGGA
The DNA here is from genome assembly GCA_902687465.1 of Secale cereale. Taxonomy (NCBI): domain Eukaryota; kingdom Viridiplantae; phylum Streptophyta; class Magnoliopsida; order Poales; family Poaceae; genus Secale; species Secale cereale. The sequence goes on along the minus strand of LR738713.1, from coordinate 204,038,459 downwards.
CTCTTGTCCCATAGGTGGTCGTGGTTTCCCGCGACATAGAGGGCCGGGCCGCCGCACGCGGCTTCGGGATTCATGGTGTGTGGCACCCCCTCCCATCTTCTCATATATATAGGTGGAGGGGGAGGGGAGGCATCCCTAGGGCACCACCCCATGGGGCCGATGGCTGCCCTAGGCACCTGCCTTGCGCCATCCCCCCCTTGAGGGGGTCCTCACACATCTAGGTCAATGAAGCTGGGCCGCACTGGTGGGCCGCACAAAGAAGAAGCAGAAGACCTTCCCCCGTATTCGATAACAACTCCTATGTACGTAGAAAGGCAGGTTTTGAGTCCGGATGTGTCTATTACTTCCTCCCCAAGCCACCCTTGTAACCCTAGGTCTCCTTAGGCGTGTATATAAGCAAGGGGTTTAGTCTATAGAGCGATCATTGTCATTACAATATCCCCATTGTCTAGATTTAGGGTTTAACCATTACGATCTCGTGATAGATCAACTCCTGTACACATATTCATCCATATTAATATAGCAAGAAGTAGGGTTTTACCTCGATCGAGAGGGCCTGAACTTGGGTAAACATTGTGTCCCCTGCCTCCTGTTACCATCGATCTTCAGACGCACAGCTTGGGCCCCCCTACCCGAGATCTGCCAGTTTTGACACTGACAGTGGTGCTTTTATTGAGAGCTCCGCTGTGCGCTCGCAATGAGCGATTGATGGCACGCCTCGTCATCAACGACGAGATCACCCTCGGAAACAACTTGGCTATCGGTCAGGTTCTCCAGCTCGGTGGGTTCACCACATGCGCCCGCATGGCCTTGGGGCCGGCCGCACCCCATGCGGCCGTCGAGCATCACCTTTACGTTGATTCCGGCTATTCCGATGACGCGACTTTGGTAGAACTCTCGCCCTTAAACAAGCTGCTGGATCGCATCGCCGCCCTGGGGCTCTCATCGCCAAGAGATCGGATCGTACTTAAATCCGGCCATGATGAGTTCGACCCTTCTTCGGTTACTCATCTAGTAGCAGCTGACGAGGACGAAACCATAGAGACTTCTCCTCTCCAGACGGAGACCGCCACAGTCCGGATCTCCGAAACCATCGAGCCGAACACCTCCTTTTCAGGAGACGCACTATGTTCCTTGAACTCTGGGACCAACGCCGGACCCAAAGGGCAATTAGACCCCATCAAGTCCGGATTGTCACCAACGGAGGTTGTTAAAACCCCGAATATCACTCTGGGTCAGGATTTAAAATTACTAACACCCACCCACCCTGGAAAAAAAACTCTTCAAGTAAATCCGGAATCCCAGACATAAATGATCTCACGAACATACAGCAGCAGCCCGAGGAAACGGTCAACCACTTCTGGGCCAGATTCTTACTTGTCAAAAACAAGATCAGGGACTGCTGCGATGAGAAAGCGGTCTCTTTATTTCACCACAATTGAACGGACGAGAGAGTCTTGAACGCCCTCAACCAACGTCGTGTTTTGAGTTTCATAGAACTATCGCAGTTAGTACGGAAGTATTGCGCAATGGAAAATACTTGGAAAGCCCAGAATACACCTCTGGAATGGTCCATCTCCGGACAGTACGTTACCAAAGCTAAACGGACTTACCCTAGTTGGTGAGCCAATAGCATTCCTATTGGCAAGAAGAACAAGCCTAATTCAAGGCACAGGTCCGTACTGGACAAACTACTCGATACACCTTGCCAAATGCACGCAACCCGGATAATGTCCCAAACCATCGCCTTAGAGCATGATGGGTACTCCGGCATGTAGCAAAAACCGGTATGGCACTTCTTGCCACCACCGCAACAAGGGAGAATGAAAGAAATGTATGCACTGTCTTTGAGACGTTCTCCTCAAATAACCCTCGCAAGAGAGCAAATCACGAACTTGCCGAGGTTTACCAAATTAGCTCTGCAAGCTCATGGAGCGACACGGCAATCAGTTTTTCTGACGAAGTCGCACCCCGAGTCCGACCGGTCCGAGCATTAGAAGCTCTTGTACTGGACCCAATAGTAGATGGCTTTTGCCTCACTAAAGTACTTATGGACGGAGGAAGCGGACTAAACCACATATATGAGGAAACGCTTGCAAAAATGCAGGTCGAAAAATCCCACATTGAGCACACCAACACAACCTTTAGGGGAATTATACCAAGCCGCGAGGCCAAGTGTTCGGGAAGCATTAAGCTTGACGTAGTGTTCAGCTCACCTGACAACTACAGATTGGAGGAACTAATCTTTCACATTGTGCCCTTTCATAGCAGATACCACGCCCTTCTAGGACGGGACGCTTTCTCACACTTTCAAGCTATACCCCATTACGGGTACATGAAGCTTAAAATTCCAGGGCCCAATGGGGTGATCACAATAATAAGTGATCCGGATAGAGCACTCCGCACCTAAAACAAAATGGCATCCTTAGCCTTAGAGGCATTATTCGAAGCTCTCGCGGCAGAAGAATTAACTACCCTATGATCAAAGGTGGATGCCGACGATGTCATCCTCGCCTAAAGATCGAAGTCTACCTCCTTCAAACCCGCTGAAGAAATCATCAAATTTCAAGTGCACCCAACGGACCCTAATAAAATAGCATCCATCGAGGCACAGCTGGATCCGGAGCTAGATAGCGCGTTACGTGCCTTCCTTTAGGAAAATTGGGATATATTTGCCTGGCACCGTTCAGATATGCCAGGAATCCCATGTAGGCTGGCCGAACACAGCCTCAATATTATAAAAATGTTCAAACCGGTCAAGCAGTCATTGCGCCGATTTTCTAAACCCAAAAGAAAATAATGGGAGAAGAGTTAGCCAAACTATTGGAAGCCGGATTCATCAGAGAAATCAAATATCCGGACTGGCTAGCCAACCTAGTCATTGTACCAAAGAAGGATAAATCTTGGAGCCTCTGTGTGGATTTCACAGACTTGAATAAGGCTTGCCCAATGGATCCCTTCCCCTTGCCCTGCATTGACCAAATTATCGATGCAACGGCCGGACATGACTCATTGTGCTTCCTTGATGCTTACTCAGGATACCATCAGATAAAGATGAAAGAATTCGATCAGGCCGCAACGGCATTCATTACACCATACGGCCCTTTTGTTTAGAAAAAAACGCTGGCGCCACATATCAACGCATGATTCAAACATGCTTAGAAAAACAAAATGGCAAAATAGTAGAGGCATACGTCGACGACGCAGTCGTAAAGACCAAACACGTCGAAACCTTGGTGGATGATCTCCGCCTTACGTTCGCCAACCTCTGAGAATATGACAAAAGGCTCAATCCGTAAATATGTGTCTTCGGCGTTCCAGCCGGATAGCTATTAGGGTTCATCGTATCCCATAGAGGAATCGAAGCTAACCCAGCTAAAATCCGGGCCCTGTCAGAACTCAAAAAACCAACCGATCTCAAGCAAATTCAAAAACTAGCAGGCTGCGTAGCGGCTTTAAGCCGCTTCATCTCCAGGTTAGGAGAAAAAGCATTGCCACTTTACAGATTGCTATGGCGCACTAACAATTTCGAATGGACAAATGCGGCCACGGTCGGATTGGAAGAAATAAAAGCTTTACTAGCAAGCAACCCAATCATAGCCGCCCCTGGTGTTGGCGAACCAATGTTGTTGTACACATCAGCCACTCACCAGGTGGTGAGTGCCGTGCTCGTCACCGAATGAGCCGAAGAGGGTCATAAATTCCCCGTTCAAAACCCCGTATACTATGTATCCAAGGTTCCCACACCGTGTAAATCACGGTACCCCCACTATCAAAAAATTGCTTATGCAGTCTTCATGTCATCTAAGAAACTCCAGCACTACTTTCCAGAGTGTTCGATCACAGTGGCCTCCGAGGTTCCACTCAATGATATTATCAATTATAAAGACGCCATCGGATGCATAGCAAAATGGTCCAATGAGCTCCTACCATTCGAAATATCTTACAAGCCGCGCTGGACTATTAAATCCCAGGTGTTGGCCGACTTCGTCGCAAAATGGACCGAAGCCGAACTCCCTAAAGAGTACGGCTCATACTCCCACTGGACAATGTACTTCGATGGTTCCAAAATGCTATCCGGATTGGGGGCCGGTGTGATATTGATATCTCCAATAGGGGATACAGTTCTATACAGTTTACAGATTATGTATACGGACTCGAACAATGCGGCCGAATATGAGGCCCTTTTGCATGGTCTCCGACTAGCCATATCCATGGGCATTCAATGCCTCGAGGTACGAGGAGACTCAAACCTCGCCATCTCCCAAATCAATGGGAATTTTTATCCGAAGGATCCAAAAATGGCAGCTTATCGCAATGTCATATTAAAAATGTCGGCTCGATTTGAGGGGTTAGAATTCCATCACGTAGCCTGGGATAATAACCAGGCAGCCGACGTACTCGCACGCATGGGAGCTAAACGCGACCCCGTCGCACCGAACACATTTGTGGAACGGTTGTTTAAGCCATCAGTAACCTGGCAGGATGCGAGCGGCGATACGAATACAGATCCGAACACACCCCCAGCCGAACCCAATCATGAAGTCATCGGAGATCCAGGCCGGGATATAACTCCATCGGCTCATGTTCTCATGGATATTATAGCCCCCTGGACAGAGCCTTTCCTAGCTTACCTTAATACGCAGGAACTCCCCGATGACCAGAATGAGGCCCACCGCATAGTCCGGCGCTCAAAAGCATACAAAGTTCACGAAGGTGAACTATACAAGAAAAGCACATTTGGTATTCTCCAAAGGTGCATCTCAGAAGAAGAGGGAAGGCAAATTCTCACTGAAATACATGCTTGAATGGGCGGTCACCATGCCGCAGCTAGGGCGCTCGTAGGCAAAGCTTTTCGTGCTGGCTTTTACTGGCCTACTGCCCGAGCAGATGCCCAAACCTTAGTCCAACATTGCGTTGGCTGCCAGCTCTTTGCAAATGAAAGTCATATGCCTCTCACCGCACTGAGAACAATCCCATTACTTGGCCTTTTGCGGTCTGGGGACTTGATATGGTTGGACCCCTTAAAGGGGGAAGTCATAAAAGAAAATACTTACTGGTAATGGTGGACAAAATCACTAAATGGATAGAACCCAAGCCAGTAAAAATAGCTGAAGCAGGACCCGTCATAGATTTCATATCCAGCATAGTACACCGTTATGGTGTCCCGCATAGTATTATCACAGATAATGGCTCCAATTTCACAGCTGATGAGGTAAAAAATTGGTGTGCAAAGTTGGGTATAAAACTCGACTACGCTTCCGTATACCACCCTCAAACAAATGGTCAAGTCGAAAGGGCCAATGGTCTGATAATGAGCGGCATTAAGCCCCGACTAGTGTGCTCCCTACGGGAGTCTGGTAAACACTGGGTCGAAGAGCTCAACTCCATACACTGGGGGCTGCAAACCACGCCCAATCGTACGACCGGATGTAGACCTTTTTTTCATGGTGTACGGCGCAGAGGCTCTCCTAACATGTGATATTATTAATGACTCACCTAGAGTGTGCATGTACGAGGAAAGAGAAACCGAGCTAGATCAGCAGGACGACCTAGATGGACTTGAAGAGGAGCGCGATACAGCGCTAGCACGTTCCGCATTTTACCAACAACAGGCTAGGCGATACCAGAGCAGATAATTGCGGGCCAAGACAAACAATGTCGGCAAACTCGTGTTACGCCTACTGGAGAAGAAAAAGGACAAGCTCAAACCAAAATGGGAGGGCCCCTTCATTATTGACGAAGTACTCAATGGTGGAGCCTATCGCCTTCGCAATACACAGGACAACCGCCTTGAGCCGAACCCTTGGAACGCTGCGAGGCTCCGACGATTCTATGGATAGTTCGGTAGCAATTTCTTCCTCTTTATAAGTTAGGTCTTGTCTTTTATCCTCTTGTTTCTCTACCCTTTTTTTCTTCTTCTCTCTTTTCATTTACTTGGCAAGTATTCGGCTCGCCCGAACTGCCACAGGACGATTACGTCCGCATATATACCTGGGGGCTTCTTTAACGAAGCACATCACCAATAAAGCTTCTTGCTTAAAAATGTTGCCTGTTTTTACAGTTCATCCTTGACATTATATGCACCAATATGACTTAAGTTCTGGCCAAGCTGGGTTGATGGCTCCTATGATTACCCCTACGTTTCCGATTGTTCGGCTAGGGTGTAAAGGGAGAACCTCTGCGATTATTACAGCCGGGTAATCCGGATATGTACCTCAGACTGGGTGAAGCCGAAAGCTAGCGCTCTTAAGGGAATAATTGGTCGGTGGATACACGACATAACGCATTGTACAGCGTATTTTAAATAACATGAAATGGCTTCCTAGTATCCCCATCATGGGATTGAAAGCCTAGGCCTACATCTTTATGAATGCCGACCCAGGGAAAGGATCCCCTAACGAAACTATTCTCTCTGGAAGATGTTTCTTATGTTAAATAGTAATATAACATAACTCCCCAAACTCAGTTCATCTGTTCAAGGAATTATGACCGGATTGCCTGGTTTCGGAACATATCACGTGCTCGTCACAGATATAGTATTCAGACACACTCCAGCCTTCGGGTTTATGGAGGTTGAAGCAGATGGTCAGCAATGACAAACTTTATACAAATTCGGTCGAAGATAAGTTTGATGGTAAAAGTACATTGATACATAGAATCAAACGACTATTCATTTTCTATTCCCTCTATCAGGTGGTCTAGTACACAGTCCTGTTGGGACCGCTTAGCAGCTAAACCTACATGGCCATATACCAAAGGCGGAGGAATTTCTTGTCCATCAGGCCCTCGAGGTCCCACACTGGCCATGTGATTTGGATCAAGGCGAGTAAAACGCGTCTTCACCATAGCCCACACTTCTCGAGCACCCATGCGGCATGCTGAGGCTTTCCATAATTCAAAGCGGCGCCGAGCCCCTTTGAACAGGTCCGCCAAATCCTCCATAGATTCTAGAGGGGAGTCGCCAGGCCATAGAGCTCTGGCCATACTCTTCATGGCCTTTCGAGCCTGTTCATGGACCCTGGAAAGCTCCTGCAGCACATCGCCCTCAAATCCGGACACCCCGTCTTCAGGCTGGCTAGTTATTAAACCTGCAGGAAAAGTTTTTATAAGAAACTTTTAAAACTACGAGACTATAAGGAGAGCTAGGTATAAGAGACATACTAAACATGCCACTTTTTAGACTCCGGTTCTCCTCCAAGGATCTTGAGAGTTGGGCTTTTACGCCCTTCAGCTCTTGTTCGAGCCTAATATTTATATCCTGCACTTGGTTCCTTTTATCCATCGCTTGCGTTAGTGCACACTCGCCAGCGGCTTTTTCCACTTCGGCAAACTTCTTGTCCGCTAAGGCAGCTCTTAGCTCCCTCTCCAGTTGGTCGGTCGATCTTGTTGTTGTATTACACATTAGTATATACATCATAGTAATCAACAGAACTGTCATAGTTTTCGGACACAATTATTCTTACCAACAGCATCCTTTTCGAATTCCTTTGAATTTTTCAATTCGGCAAGTTGGGTCCAGCACTGCTCAAGTTCCTTGGACAAATAGTTATTCTTTTCTCGAATGGCCTATAAAAATGCAACGATCCTCAAATCAGTTGTACCAACTGCTTTAAGTCTGGGGGCCTACTGGCAGGATAATACTCAAATAACGAAAATTTACCCTCATATCATTTCAAAGATGATGAGTGGCTCCGGCGAGTCCATCTTGAGCGGCTCGAATATATGCATCGGCAGAAGTAAGGGCGTTGAACACCTCCGTAAAGAAGCCAGGGTCACGCATGGCTAATTTCCGCTATCGATGAATCATCGCGACCTCCACTTCAGAATTAGTAGCGGATACTTCACCCGAATCCTCCAAGAGAGGACATTCCGGCACCGAATCAGCATTCACCCTTGATGGGCCTGGTGCAGGATTGGCTGGAACATGGCCTGCGTCGCCTCCGGAGACAGTCCGGCTTACATTCCTCCTTAAAGGAATAGACAATGCAGAAAGTTATAATAATGATTTCACCACCCAGCACATGATAAAGGAAACATACCTCTTTGAAGGTATGCTGGAGATTGTGGTCCTTTTCTACTTCAGAACCTCGCCCGACGCGGGCGCCGCCCTCCGGGTTGGCGGCCTACGCACAGTTCTGCGTTAGGAGCGTCGTCCCTGTTTAAACACAATAGAATACAGTGGGTAAAATGCGCATTGCGAATCCTCTCGTTGACGAGATGTACCCTAACTTTCTTACACTGGAAGAAGCAATAAGGCCCGGGTAATCAGCTACTATAGCAACCAAGGTGCCCCCATGGCAGGCTTGATAGAAGACTCTCTCTTCTAACTATATGCCTACATCTGGATCTTCTTCATATCTAGGGCCCGCTTTTTGGAATGGGTCCTCTGGTTGCAGGGCAGGATTGTTAATCCCCCTTACCACCTTCCTCCACTCCTGTCAGGAGCAACTCAATACAGTTCAGTTAAAACCTCATACTTAAAAACATCTAAACAACCAAGGAGAAGGACTTACCAAGTCTGGAAGAATGTACATGGAAAGGGCTTCCGGGCATGTTAAACGGATAAAATTCTGCTTCTCTCCCTTATAGAGGCCTTCCAGGATTGCGCCTAGAATGGCAGGGTCGTCTAGATCCAGGCACAGCCGGCGCGAGGCATCATCCTGACCTTTATAGTGGTACATTGGAAGACCTCTAGCTTGGAGCGGCTGCACATGTCGCTTCATCGAAATTGCCATCACTTCGATTATAGTTAATCCCGAACTGGCAAGCAATTTGATCTTGCCGGCCAGTTGGCTTACCTCTTCACTCTCTTCCTCTAGGGGACCCCGGGGACGCCAGTTGAAAAGCTTCTTTGGAGGAGCACTGGAATACGGGGGAAGTCCTTGCCGAACTGGATCCGGCAAAACAACATCCTCAATGTAAAACCACTCCGAGGGCCACTCATCGGATGCCTTCTTCGAAGTACCGGGCAGGTAACCTGTCCCAGCTATACACCATACTTCGGTGCTCCCAACTTCAAATATGGATCCTTCCTCCGATCGAGGAACGAGGCAAAAGTACCTCCTCCATAGCTCGAAGTGGGGCTCGCAACCCAAAAATAGTTCGCATAAAGCAATAAAACCCGCAATATGCAGGATTGACGCTGGAGTAAGATTGTGCAGTTGGAGGCGTAAAACTCCAGAAGTCCCCTAAGAAAGGGATGGACCTGGAACCCCACACCTCTTAGAAGGTAGGGGGCTAAACATACCCTCTCTCCATTGGAGGGGTTGGGAAAGCTCTCCGCCAGGGCTTGGTTGTCAACGGACGTTAGTCGTGCCCGGACGGGGACTAGATCCTCCGGAAGGAGATACCCCTGCGATTGCAGTGTCTGCAGATGCGCGTGGGACACGAAGCAACTCTTCCAATCTCCTGCACTAGGGCCATGAGGGAGAGAGGAGGAGCTCGGAACACTGGCCGTATCTAAAGATTTTTTGCAGGCACTAGGGATTTCTTCCGCGTGGAATGAGATAGAGAAGCGATTGGATCTATTCTCTTATATATGTGTTTTCTCTGAACATTCAGGGGGGTATCTGCAAAAAGATGCCCAGACGGTTCACATTCATTGGACACGTGGAAGCCAAGGCGACGGCAGCGAGGAACCGGCAAGTTATAATATTTAAAGAAGCCAAACTATCATCCAGAAGGACTCACCTTGCAAGACCGAAGACATGAAGCCGGATACAATCTCGTCCTTGAAGGCAAGTGCGGGGGCTACTGAGGGAGTCCTGTATTCAGGTGTCCTCACCGCATCTAGGTCAATGAAGCTGGGATGCACTAGTGGGCCGCACAAAGAAGAAGCAGAAGACCTTCCCCTGTATTTTGGTCACAACTCTTATGTACGTAGAAAGGTAGATTTTGAGTCTGGATGTGTCTATTACTTCCTCCCCAAGCCACCCTTGTAAACCTAGGTCTCCTCAGGTGTGTATATAAGCCGAGGGGTTTAGTCTATAGAGGGATCATGCCACACCCTGCATTTTGTAACATGTTATTTGCATCAATGAAGCATGAAAATTTGGACCAGCAAAAATTTTTAGCATCATTTGGCTTTTATTTGAATTGAGTTTTTTCTCCATGTGCTTTTTCATGTGCTCAATAAAGTCAACTATTACCTCTTGTAGAATCCATCTCCATACCCAAAACTTCTGCCCAATGATCATGCCAAGTGATATATAACAGTATAGTATTTTCTTACAAAATTAATTTGGCCAAAATGTATTTTATAAATTTAGTTTTCCAAAAACCCCTGAATTAAGGTTTGCACTGCAAGTGCTTGATTTAGGGTGAGAAAATTATTTCAAAAGGTATATTTGAGACCTAGTAGTCATAGGACTCCCAGAAACCACAACAGTATAATTTCAAAAGTTATTTTCCTATTTTATTTAAAAGCTTTTTCTTAAGGCCAGAAATGGTCTTTAATAGGGAAAAATTATTTAAGTATTTCAAAAATATTTGCAAAAATTCAGGGAGACTCATAGGACATATATTGTCCATATATAAGAGTTTCAACACTTGGTCATGTTCAAAATAATGGGCTAATCCCTCTAAAACCCTTTCTGGATATTTCAAGCTTTTGAAATATTTACAAAGGAAATATTCTCCAAAATTACAGGGAAATTATATCATGTCATGTATGACATATTCGATGATCTTGCCAAGTCCCATGCCTTGGGAAGTAAGAAAACATTCTCAAAACCCTTCATAACCATTCCGTCCATATTTGAAGTTTGAGCAACTTTACATTGCCAAACTTGTCCAAATGCTCTCAAACTTGGTGCACATGCTAGAAATGCCTAATTAGGCATATAGACCAAATGGCACAAGATTTGGAGTAGAGCAACTTGATCAGAACACCCCAAAACCCTTTCTGTTCAAATGCAAATTTGAACAACTTTACATTACCAACTTTTTATCTGGAGCTTCAAACTTTGTGGGCATGATCAATACCCCAAATGATGAAACCACACCAAGTGGTGCATCAAGGGGAGATGATTAGCTTGACTCAAACAAGATGAAGCCATTTCTGTTGTTTTCTAGGGTTCACCAAAGTTACATTGGCTAGTTTCTTCAAATGAGCCCAAATTTGGTGAAACGCCCTATTTTCTTATATCATTCAATCCTGTTAAGTGTCATGGCAAGTGGAGACAATTTGCTTGACCAAACAGTGATCAAACACCTTCTGGGTTTATACTAAAACCCTCTTCTTAATCACTTTTACTATTTACCTTGGCCTCAACTTTCTACCACACGTTCATCTAGTTAATATCTACCTCCAGTAACTTCCCCAGGACCCCAGCTCCATGATTGAGGGGTAAAAACCCTAGTTCACCCTGCTGGACAGCCATTTTCTACCAAGTCACCAGCTCCTCTTCTCTCTCGCAGCATCTCGAGAGCATCCAAAGCCTCAACCGTAGTGCTTGCATCACCCTGGATCCCCCAGACACGGTGGACGCGTCCAGAGGGCCAATGGCATGCCATGGCATGCGATAAGGGCGCTCCAGAGCGCGCTACAGTGCGCCCACGCACTGTAGCTTCGCCCAATCGCCTGCCCCCGACAGCCTCGAGCTCTTCCCTCGCGCCTCCCAACGTGCCTCGACGTCCGTAGCCTCCACCGGTGCTGTCCCCCTCCTCCTGCGCCCTCCAGTGGCCGTCTCCACATGCGCACCGGCCGCCCGCGACGTCCACCCCTCGGCCTCACACGCGCGCACGGTCTGGAGCGTTCCCCGCTCCTCCTCTCCGCTCAACTGGACGTGGAACATGTCCACGATCCTCCCCGGCTTGATTACAGGCACCAGAACCCCTTCTAGCCTCGCCTGCAACCTCGCCGGCACACGAGTCCACGGTGGATCGTGGGCGCGGCTATATAAGCCCCCCCCCCCGAGATCCCCACTCAGCACCAGCAGCCTCACCACATCCCCTTTAGTCCTCCAGCACCGCTAGTTCCACCCCGAAGAGCTTCAGTGCTCGGGATCGACCGGAGCTCCGCCGCGTCGGGCAGCCGGCGATCTCGCAGTACGGGCCTCCTCCGCCCCTCCTTTTGCTCGATTTAGAACCGCCATGCATCACTGATGCGTTCCCCTCCGTTTTCCCCTTCTACAGCTGCCGGAAATGAGCTGGCCATCAGCTTCCCGACGACCCTCCGCCATCCCACCTCGCCGCCGACAAACCCGACCTCCCCGGCGAGCCGCACCACCACCACTACCTCCGCGACTCGTCGCTGAACCCATCCCTGCCCTCCGTTGCCGTCGCCGTGGCCGGAATCGTCGCTGGTGAGCTCGCCGTGGCCGTGGCCGTGAGGTTGAAGATGACAGGCGGGCTCCGCCTGTCATCCTCACCCCTCTCTCCCTCCCCTCACAGCCGCTGATCGCCGGGCCCCGCCCGTCAGGTTTGAAAACCTGACGTGCGCGCGCTGGCGCCCGAGCGGCTGGGCTGGATGCCCTGGGCCATGCACTGTGGCCACTCTGGCCCAGTAGCACAGGGCCATTTCTTTTTATTCTTTCTGTAATTATTTCAAATAATTTTACAGAAATGAATATTAGTCCAAATGAAATAATTCCAACTCCTAAAATCTTGTAATATTCCAACCTATTTAATGGTGTCACTTTCACACATATCCATGAAACTTTTCTGTTCTGTCCAAATTTAAATTCAAATTTGAGCAATAAAACTCGTGTTCTAAAATCCCTAGATTCCATTCTGTTACTCCAAAACTCCAACTAAGAATTTTCTCCATCCTAGAATTCCCTCTAGTATTTAACAAAAATAAGTTGACATTTTTCTGAGCACTTTGATTTTTCTGTTTTCATTGTGGTCTTATTTTTCCGTTGTTATTATGCGGCGTATAGATACCGTATTTGACGAAGTTGCTGAAGAAGGAGAAGGAGAAGGATTTGAAGACTTTGAAGACCAAGCCAATCCAGGCAAGCAGCCATTTGACCATGATACACTTGTTCTTCGGAACCCGTTTGTTTCCGATGCATGATGGTAGGGTTACGGTGGTAACCTAGTTGGAACACCACATGATGCATGCCTTGCTCTTAATCTTGCTATGTGCTAGATGACGTGTAAATAGTAAGTAGTGATACTTAGTGATGCATGTGTGATTTGAACCTTCGTGGTTGAAATCTTTGCATGAACCCATCGGGTGCCCCTAATGCCCGAGGGTGATGTTGAGTTAGGTCATCACTTGAGGAAGAAGTGATGTGCGAGTAAATCTTGTGCCTGGGTGAAATAATGGATTTGATTTATGTGTGACTACCGTCCCAACCAAACATGTGCAACCACACTACCCCTTATGGGACGGGGCTTTATTGATTACTTAGGTCGATACTAGCATGGTGCCCGTATTACTAGTGACGGGAAGACTTGAGGTCTTTCCCGGGACGGGGTCATGCTTGGATAGACGACCATGACTGTTTTTACAGGGCACCAGACACACCGTTGGTCCCCTCGGGTACGCGTGACATTGAAATTAGGGCAAGTCCCGTAATCTATCGTTTGTACCCGAGGGCCGTGTACCAACGAGTGGACTCTATGTTAGTGTAGTCTAAGGAAAGATAATGACCGGGTGCTTCCCCCGAGTACTTGAGGTACTGCGGGATCGTGGATAACACGAAAGCTTCCCGGATCTTGTGGGTAAAGTGCGCAACCTCTACAGAGTGTAAAACTATTCGAATAGCCGTGTCCACGGTCATGGACAGTTGGGTGGTGCTACTTAAGCTATGTCCAGAATTTTACTTCATCAGTGAAAGTGTGTGAATGATGAGTCAAGGTGGTGACTTGACTCGATGAGTTGAATCATATTCATGTTGATATCGGTAACCTGATTTCAAGGTTACGTGAACTCGTTGATGCATACATTTGATGATACAATATTTATTCTAGCCCATTGCTAGATTGCTCATTATTGTTTAGTTTGCATTGTTATTTTGAACCACATCATGGGTTGCTTGCGAGTACATTCAAAGTACTCATTGGCTTGCCACTGGTTATTTAATTGGCCAGGCATGGAGGAATAGGAATTTGAGGAAGAGTTCTTTGGAGACGAACATGCGAACTAGGATGCTATCCCAGTCAGAATGCCTGTAGGGTTAAGGCAGATGGCATGGGTTCTACCTATCATCGAAGACTTCCGCTATTTGAGTTATTTGCTATTCAGCACGTGAGGCTTTATCTATGTAAGACTTGGCCATAATGGCATTAATTTGTGTAAGACGATATGTATGGATGTAAGACTCTTGTAATTCAGCTTCTGTGTGTTCAGTGAGCATTGATCTCTGGGATCACTGTACACGTGCACTCGGTGATCTCGGCTTCTAAGTCGGGGTCCCGGCAGAGCTGGTATCAGAGCCATCCTGACTGTAGGAAGCCTTAGTTAGCATGGGCGTTAGTTAGATGAGACCCTTTTTCAAAAACCTTCTGAACCTTTCTTCTTTTCTAAACCTGAGATTTCATCAGCTTATTAACACCTCCTATTCCATCTTTGTAGATGGCCGCTGTACCCGAAGAGCACCTGACCACTCGGTTTCCCTTGCTTCTCGAGGATAGCCTCCAGGAGTGTCAGTTCCACCGAGCGCCCATCCTCACCTACCTTGAGCATTGGGTTAGCGACACTGAGGTGGAGTACCATGTGGAAGTGATCGTGAAGGAAAACTATCCTCCCACAAGTTGGTTCTTCGAGGGACCCCAGATGGCAACCCTACCTCTCGCTGTCGAGGCTGCTGCACTCAAGGCACTAACCCGTCTCCGCGAGCTTCTTTCGGAGATGGCAGCCAAGATGACAACTTGGTTCTAGCCTTACCGGAAGGAAGGTGAAGATGAAAGCAGCGCACTAGCCCCTCCACTAAAGGAAGGACTCTCGCTTCGGTTCCAGACCTACTTCAGTCTATGTGCCGACAGCTTGGCACAAGACTTGGCCTCGGAATCAATGAAGCTTCGAGAAGAACTTCACAAGACCAAGGCACTTCTTCGTCGAGCTCAAGAGAAGACAAATAGGATCAAGAAAGAAGGAGCACCTTCTGGACAGTCCGCTATCGCATACCGAGGCGGAAGGCCCTCCGAGGATGTATCTTCCAAGAATGAAGAACCACCTCGGCGACGCCGGATGACGGCAAGGGAATATCGCAAGCTTTTCCCTGCACCACCGACGAAGCACCGTCGTATCCAACTCCTCCACTCCCCCACACCCTCAAGTGACAAGGGGGCCCAGACGGATGAAGACAAGGAGGAAGACCCAGAAGAGCCGGAATACGCGACCGAGCATTCCGCCGCTTAGGCATTATTCGCTACTCGGCTAGGCCAGTTGTGACCTCTACGGTAGGATAGGTCGTGTAACCCCTATGCGCAGTGGAGTCCTTGTATGGTTCATATGAAACCATCTAGTGTTTGCTTTTGTTGTGTTTGGATGTATGTCGTATTCTTCCTTCGGGAATGTGTAAACGACTACATCACCCATTTGGATTTTAATGAATGTGTTTTGGCCTTTCGGCCTTTGCATGATTTGATTAGTGTCACACCCACCCCCTTACTAGGCACCCATCTATCTTGCTTTCCCTCTTCCAAGTCATGAGACCTTTTACCGCTCCAACAGGATGCCTGTTGTAACTCGTACTGGTACCTCTACCCAGCAGCCTGAAGCCGGAGCATCCGCTCAGTCAGAGGCAGGCCACGACCAAACCAACGACCAAGCTCCACCAGCACCTCCTCCTCCAAACATGGACATGGCTCAGCTTCTCCAAGCTTTCCGAGAGGAACGCCAAGCCAACACCGCAGCCCTTCAGTTGATCGCTCAACCTGTCACCAACAACCGCCAGCCGGCGGGGAATGGCAATGGACGTTCCACGTTGGCAGAGTTCAAGAAGCATGCACCGCCAACTTTCATCGAGACTGCTGAACCCCTGGATGCAGATGACTGGGTCCGATCCATTGAGGAAATACTGGATCTAGTCGGATGCACCGAAGACCGCGAGAAGGTGGCTTATGCAGCCCACTGCCTCGGGGGGACTGCTAGAGGTTGGTGGGATGGATTCAAGGTCATGTATGCTGAACAAGACATCACTTGAGTTAACTTCAAGGCAGAATTCCGCAAGGCCCACATTCCTTCCGGAATCATGGCTATTAAAAAGTGTGAGTTCCGAGCCCTGAAGCTAGGAGGTGGCACTGTCAAGGAGTACATGCAGAAGTTCAGTGTTCTGTCAAGGTATGCCCCTGAAGATGTCAGCACTGATGCTGCAAAAAGGGAGCGCTTCATGGAAGGCCTCAATCAGACTCTGCAATACACGCTTGTCATGTGCGACTGCCCAACCTTCCCTGACCTGGTGAACAAAGCACTTATGCTTGAAGACAAGCGGCGTGCTTTGGAAGACACTCGCAAGCGCAAGTTGGTCAGCAAGGGAAGTTCCAGCAATCAGAAGCCTCGTCCGTGGCAGTCAGCCCCGGCCAAGCCAACCTATCAGCAACCAAGAGCTCCTGCACCTCGCACCAACTATCAGCCTCAGCAGTATGCCAACCCAAGGCCAGCTTTCAACCCCAATACCAGTGGTGGCAACAAGATCAACATTCCAAACCAAGTCATTTGCTTTGGATGTGGTCAGTCCGGACACATCTCAAGGGTGTGCCCCAACAAGAAGCCAGATGCCCCGCGCCCCAATGCACAGAACCAAGGACAAGGCCGCGGGATGCCACCAAGGAACCCAGCTCCTCGCAATCCACCTAACCATGGGAAGGCGCGTGTGAATCACGTCACTGCTGAAGAAGCCCAGGAAGACCCGAACGTCGTGTTGGGTACGTTCCTTGTCAACTCAGCACCTGCAACTGTCTTGTTTGATTCTGGAGCAACGCATTCATATGTCACTCAAAGATTTGCATTAAAAAGTGGCATGGCCCCTACACCCCTGAATAACCCTATGGTGGTACAAACCCCCGGAGCAGAGATGAGAGCCAAGATAGGCTGTAAAGGAGTCAGTATTACCATTAACGGTGTAGATTTCCTAGCAGAGCTCATCATCCTAAGATCGCAAGGCTTGGATGTGATCTTAGGGATGGATTGGCTCAGTAAGCACCAAGGCTTGTTAGACTGTGCCAATCGGACAGTCACTGTGACCAATGACCAAGGAGTCGAAGTCAAGTTCACTCCCAACTCCTCTTCCGCTCAAGCCATGCAAGTCAACTGTCTGTCTGATGTTGGGTGTCACAGCCCTAGACCAGCCCTTGCCTGCCTTGCTTGGTCCTCAGGTGCATCATGTTTACTTTCACAGAAAATTGAAATGGGGATGCTCAAACCCTAGCACTAAATGATTTTAACTAGGGTCAAATTAAAATCTTTTTCAATGAACCCAAAATGCCCTTGGAAAAGTTCATCATTTTTGGATTGATTAAAAACCTCTGCCAAAAATGTTGCACATATTTCTAGGTCCATTTTGGATTTTTGAATTAAATTATATCTTATTTGCATTTGGGCATTTAAATTTTATATATTATTTAAAATGCTCAAATAATCATAAACTAAAATGTTTACTGTTGGATTTATTCTAAACAGTAGCCATGCCTGGTTTCATGATTTATGAATATGTTCTGGTATTTTTATTAAATCAAAACAAAGTCAAAACAATAGAAAACAGAAACTAAAAGAGAAAAGAGAGAGAGTGTGGAAGTACCTGGGCTTACCTCACCTGGCCTTTACCTGTGTGGCCCATCTGGCCGGCCCAGCCCATGAGGGGCAGGCGGGTCTTCTTCCTCCCGCCAGTCGGATGCACGGCGTGTGCCCGCGGCACGCCGGCACGCCCCGGCCACCTCCTGCTTGCCGCTCTC
>LR738713.1:203958361-204003969 GCA_902687465.1 Secale cereale | reverse complement strand
CCCCCGAGCTCCCCACTCAGCACCAGCAGCCTCACCACATCCCCTTTAGTCCTCCAGCACCGCTAGTTCCTCCCCGAAGAGCTTCAGTGCTCAGGATCGACCGGAGCTCCGCCGCGTCGGGCAGCCGGCGATCTCGCAGTACGGGCCTCCTCCGCCCCTCCTTTTGCTTGATTTAGAACCGCCATGCATCACTAATGCGTTCCCCTCCATTTTCCCCTTCTGCAGCTGCCGGAAACGAGCTGGCCAGCAGCTTCCCGACGACCCTCCGCCGTCCCACCTCGCCGCCGACGAACCCGACCTCCCCGGCGAGCCGCACCACCACCACTACCTCCGCGACTCGTCGCTGAACCCATCCCTGCCCTCCGTTGCCGTCGCCATGGCCGGAATCGTCGCCGGTGAGCTCGCCATGGCCAGGGCCGTGAGGTTGAAGATGACAGGCGAGCCCCGCCTGTCATCCTCACCCCTCTCTCCCTCCCCTCACAGCCGCTAACCGCCGGGCCCCGCCCGTCAGGTTTGAAAACCTGACGTGCGCGCGCTGGCGCCCGAGCGGCTGGGCTGGATGCCCTGGGTCGTGCACTGTGGCCACTCTGGCCCAGTAGCACAGGGCCATTTCTTTTTATTCTTTCTGTAATTATTTCAAATAATTTTATAGAAATGAATATTAGTCCAAATGAAATAATTCCAACTCCTAAAATCTTGTAATATTCCAACCTATTTAATGGTGTCACTTTCACACATATCCATGAAACTTTTCTGTTCTGTTCAAATTTAAATTCAAATTTGAGCAATAAAACTCTTGTTCTAAAATCCCTAGATTCCATTCTGTTACTCCAAAACTCCAACTAAGAATTTTCTCCATCCTAGAATTCCCTCTAGTATTTAAAAAAAATAAGTTGACATTTTTCTGAGCACTTTGATTTTTCTGTTTTCATTGTGGTCTTATTTTTCCGTTGTTATTATGCGGCGTATAGATACCGTATTTGACGAAGTTGCTGAAGAAGGAGAAGGAGAAGGATTTGAAGACTTTGAAGACCAAGCCAATCCAGGCAAGCAGCCCTTTGACCATGATACACTTGTTCTTCGGAACCCGTTTGTTTCCGATGCATGATGGTAGGGTTACGGTGGTAACCTAGTTGGAACACCACATGATGCATGCCTTGCTCTTAATCTTGCTATGTGCTAGATGACATGCAAATAGTAAGTAGTGATACTTAGTGATGCATGTGTGATTTGAACCTTCGTGGTTGAAATCTTTGCATGAACCCATCGGGTGCCCCTAATGCCCGAGGGTGATGTTGAGTTAGGTCATCAATTGAGGAAGAAGTGATGTGCCAGTAAATCTTGTGCATGGGTGAAATAATGGATTAGATTTATGTGTGACTACCGTCCCAACCAAACATGTGCAACCACACTACCCCTTATGGGACGGGGCTTTATTGACTACTTAGGTCGATACTAGCATGGTGCCCGCATTACTAGTGACGGGAAGACTTGAGGTCTTTCCCGGGACGGGGTCGTGCTTGGATAGACGACCATGACTGTTTTTATAGGGCACCGGACACACCGTTGGTCCCTTCGGGTACGCGTGACATTGAAATTAGGGCAAGTCCCGTAATCTATTGTTTGTACCCGAGGGCCGTGTACCAACGAGTGGACTCTATGTTAGTGTCGTCTAAGGAAAGATGATGACCGGGTGCTTCCCCCGAGTACTTGAGGTACTGCGGGATCGTGGATGACACGAAAGCTTCCCGGATCTTGTGGGTAAAGTGCGCAACCTCTGCAGAGTGTAAAACTATTGAATAGCCGTGTCCACGGTCATGGACAGTTGGGTGGTGCTACTTAAGCTATGTCCAGAATTTTACTTCATCAGTGAAAGTGTGTGAATGATGAGTCAAGGTGGTGACTTGACTCGATGAGTTGAATCATATTCATGGTGATATCGGTAACCTGATTTCAAGGTTACGTGAACTCGTTGATGCATACATTTGATGATACAATATTTATTCTAGCCCATTGCTAGATTGCTCATTATTGTTCAGTTTGCATTGTTATTTTGAACCACATCATGGGTTGCTTGCGAGTAAATTCAAAGTACTCATTGGCTTGCCACTGGTTATTTAATTGGCCAGGCATGGAGGAACAAGAATTTGAGGAAGAGTTCTTTGGAGACGAACATGCGAACTAGGACGCTATCCCAGTCAGAATACCTGTAGGGTTAAGGCAGATGGCATGGGTTCTACCTATCATAGAAGACTTCCGCTATTTGAGTTATTTGCTATTCAGCCCGTGAGGCTTTATCTATGTAAGACTTGGCCATAATGGCCTTAATTTGTGTAAGACGATATGTATGGATGTAAGACTCTTGTTATTCAGCTTTTGTGTGTTCAGTGAGCATTGATCTCTGGGATCACTGTACACGTGCACTCGGTGATCTCGGCTTCTAAGTCGGGGTCCCGGTGGATCATCACCATTACAATATCCCCGTTGGCTAGACTTAGGGTTTAGCCATTACGATCTCGTGGTAGATCAACTCTTGTACACATATTCATCCATATTAATATAGCAGGAAGTAGGGTTTTACCTCGATTGAGAGGGCCTGAACCTGGGTACACACTGTGTCCCCTGCCTCCTGTTACCAACGATCTTCAGACACACAGCTTGGGCACCCCTACCAGAGATCTGCCGGTTTTGACACCGACATCCCTTCCTTCCTTTGGAATGGAGAAGAAGGGAGGAGGGGGCCGGCGGCTGCCCTGCCTTGGGCGCCCCCCCCCCTTCCATCACAAGGGCCGGTGGCCATGAGGTGGGGCGTGCTATCCCCTTGTTGGCTAGTGTGTTCCCCTCGTTGGCCCGTTTGGCCCATTAAATAACTCTAGGTCTTCCAGAACCCCTTCCGGTACTCTGATGGTGATCTGGTGCATTCCGAAACCTTTCCGAAACCTGAATACATTCATCCTAACCATTCAGGAGCTCCTCATCAAGTCTGTGATCACATCTGGGACTCCGAACAACGTTCATTCACCAACTAACATAACTTATATAGTACTATATCGTCAACGAACGTTAAGCGAGAGGACCTTACGGGTTCGATAATGATGTAGACACGATCGAGACACTCTCCGGTCAATAACCAATAGTGGGAGCAGGATGCCCATATTGGTTCCTACATATTCTACGAAGATCCTTATTGGTCAAACCTTTATGACAACATACGTAGTTCTCTTTGTCCGTCGGTATGTTACTTGCCCGAGATTCGATCGTTGGTATCTCAATACCTAGTTCAATCTCATTACTGGCAAGTCTCTTTACTCATTTCGTAATACATCATCTCGTAACTAACTCCTTAGTCACTTTGCTTGCAAGCTTCTTGTGATGCTATATTACCGAGAGGGCCCAGAGATACCTCTCCATCATACAAAGTGAAAAATCCCAATCTCAATTCACGTTAACTCAACAGGCACCTTTGGAGATACCTATAGAGCACCATTATGATCACCCAGTTACAAAGTGATGTTTGATACACATAAGGCATTCCTTCGGAGTCTGGGAGTTGCATGATCTCATGATCGAAGGAACATGTATTTAACAGTAAGAAAGTAGTAGCAATAAACTGAACAATCACATGCTATGCTAACAGATGGATCATGTCCATCACATCATTCTCCTAATGATGTGATCCTGTTATCAAATGACAACTCATGTCTATGGTTAGGAAACCTTAATCGGATTTGATCAACGAGCTAGTCTAGTGGAGGTTCACTAGGGACTTGGTATTTGTTTATGTATTCACACATGTACTTAAGTTTTTGATCAATACAATTATAACATGAATAATAAACCTTTATAATGATTAAGGAAATATAATAATAACCACTTTATGATTGCCTCTAGGCCATATTTCCAACAAAAAGATGATACGTCTCCAACGTATCAATAATTTTTTATTGTTCCATGCTATTATATATTCTGTTTTGGATGTTTAATGGGCTTTATTATACACTTTTATATTATTATTGGGACTAACCTACTAACCCGAGGCCCAGTGCAAATTGTTGTTGTTTTGCCTATTTCATTGTTTCGCAGAAAAGGAATATCAAAAGAATTCCAAACGGAATGAAACCTTCAGGAGAGTTATTTTTGGAACAATATCTTCATGGGAGACTTGGAGTACAAGCCAGAGAAAAAACGTGGTGCCCATGAGGGGACAGGGCGCCCAGGGGGGCAGGCGCGCCCCCCACCCTCGTGGGCCCCACGTTGGTCCACGAACGTACTTTTTCCTCCTATATATACCCTCATACCCTCAAAACATCGAGGGGCACCACGAAACCCTAATTCCACCGCTGTAACCTTCTGTTCTCGTGAGATCCCATCTTGTGGCATGGTCCGGAGCTCCGCCGGAGGGCGCATCGATCACAGAGGGCTTCTACATCAACACCATAGCCCCTTCGATGAGTTGTGAGTAGTTTACCATAGACCTTCAGGTCCATAGTTATTAGCTAGATGGCTTCTTCTCTCTCTTTGGATCTCAATACAAAGTTCTTCTCGATCTTCGAAGAGATCTATTCGATGTAATCTTTTGTGTGGTGTGTTTGTCGAGATCCGATGTATTGTGGATTTATGATCAAGATTATCTATGAACAATATTGGATTCTTTTGTGAAATATTTTATGTATGATTATAATATTATTGCAAGTCTCTTTGAATTATTGGTTTGGTTTGGCCTACTAGATCTATAGTTCTTGCAATGGGAGAAGTGCTTGGCTTTGGGTTCAATCTTGCGGTGTCCTTTCCCAATGACAGCAGGGGCAGCAAGGCACGTATAGTATTGTTGACATCGAGGATAAAAAGATGGGGTTTATATCATATTGCTTGAGTTTATCCCTCTACATCATGTCATCTTGCTTAAGGCGTTACTCTGTTCTTATGAACTTAGTACTCTAGATGCATGCTAGATAGTGGTCGATGTGTGGAGTAATAGTAATAGATGCAGAATCGTTTCGGTCTACTTGTTACGGATGTGATACCTATATATAATGATCATGCCTAGATATTCTCATAACTATGCGCTTTTCTATCAATTGCTCGACAGTAATTTCTTCACCCACCGTAGAATTTTGCTTTCATGGGAGAAGCCACTAGTGAAACCTATGGCCCCCGGGTCTATCTTTATCATATTACTTTCCCGTCAACTAGCCAATTTCTGTCGCCATTGTTTATTTGCTTTATTTACTTTCTATTTCTATACCAAAAATGCCTAAAATATTATCTTATCATATCTATCAGATCTCACTCTCGTAAGTGACCGTGAAGGGATTTTCAGTCCCTTATCGTGTTGGATGTGAGGTTCTTATTTGTTTATGCAGGTGTGAGGGACTCGCGCGTGGTCCCCTACTTGATTGATACCTTGGTTCTCAAAAACCGAGGGAAATACTTACGCTACTGTGTTGCATCACCCTTTCCTCTTCGAGGGAATACAATGCAATCTCGAGAAGTACCAAGAAGAATTTCTGGCGTCGTTGTCGGGGAGATCTACGCAAAAGTCATATACCAAGTACCTATCACAAACCATTATCCCTCGCATTACATTATTTGCCTTTTTCCTCTCGTTTACCTCTCCCCCACTTCACCCTTGCCGTTTTATTCGCCCTTCTTTTTCCGTGTGTTTTATCGCTTTGCTTGCTGTCATGGCTAGCACGCCTATCATTATCAATACTCCCGAGAGTGAGGTTCTTAATTTTAAACAAAGGGAGGACGAAAATCTAAAAGATTCTTGGTACAAAATTTGTAATGCTCAAAATAGATCTACTAGGAAGCTTTCCACTTCCGTGCTTCTTCGCAATTTTTATGTTGGCGTCACTCTGTGGAATAGATATATTCTTGATACCATTTCCGGAGGGAATTTCTTGGGTCTCTATACTTTTGATTCTTATAATGCTATGACAGAATTGTTTGGCCCACCGCCTCTTCTGGTTAATGGAACTACTTTGACTTTAGAACATGTTATGCAAAGGCTTGAAATTATTGAAAACAAAGTTGCCACTGTAGAGTTGGTTGAGAGTTTGGATAAGAAGATCCATAACCAAATTACCCAATATGGATCTAAATTAGGAGTTATTTTGAATTTTTTTTAAGAAAAAGAACCTATAGTTAAAGAGAGAATAGATCAAGATTCCACTAGAATTAATAAACTTGAGGATATTATCACTAATGTAGGGTCTGCTTTTTCCACTGTGAAAGATACTTCAAACCCCTCTATCACTAAAATGGCCAAGTTTATGTATGTTCCTAAAAATAAGGGTGAATCATCTAGTAAGGAAACTGCGGATCTCAAATCCATAAGTGTTCATTCCAACTTTCTCACTTTCGTAAGGTAACCTTTTGCTACAAACGAATTTCTTGATTTCTTGCCTAGAAGTTTGATTATTAATAGGAATGAAGAAGTTCCTATGAATTATAAGAGTTTAATCGAAGAATTTTCTACCAAAGATGGCAATACCTAGATCTATTTTTATATCGTGCCTAGCTAGGGGCGTTAAACGATAGCGCTTGTTGGGAGGCAACCCAATTTTCTTTTCTTTGTTTTTTATTATTTTTAGGAATAAATATTGCTTATAGCTTCTGTTTAGATGTGGTTTTGTGTTTTAATTAGTGTTTGTGCCAAGTAGAACATTTGGGAAGACTTGTGTGAAGTGTATGTGATCATGCTGTAAAAAACAAAAACTTTAGCGCTCACGAGATTAGCTGTCATTTTTTACTCAAGAGTGATTTTTAGTTGATTCTTTTTGCAGATCATTAATAGAAAAATTCCTCACGTCGACCAATTTATTTCAATTTTTTTAGAGTTACAGAAGTATTCGAAAGTTACAAATTACGACAGAGTGCTCTGTTTTTGACAGATTCTGTTTTTCGTGTGTTGTTTACTTATTTTGATGAATCTATTAGTAGTATCGGGGGGTATGAATCATAGAGAAGTTGGAATACAGTAGTTTTAACACAAATATAAACAAATAATGAGTTCATTACAGAACCTCTGAGTGGTGGTTTGTTTTCTTACACTAACGGAGCTCACGAGATTTTTGGCTAAGTTTTGTGTTGTGAAGTTTTCAAGTTTTGAGTATGGATTTGATGGACAATGGAACAAAGAGTGGCAAGAGCCTAAGCTTGGGTATGCTCAAGCCACCCCAAGGTAAAATTCATGGATAACCAAAAGCCTAAGCTTGGGGATGCCTCGGGAAGGCATCCCCTCTTTCGTCTTCGTCTATCGGTAACTTTACTTGAGACTATATTTTTATTCACCACATTATATGTGTTTTGCATGGAGCATCATGTATGATTTGAGTCTTTGATTTTTAGTTTGTCACAATCATCCTTGCTGGACACACCTTTTGAGATAGATACAAATTAATTGGAATTTATTAGAATAATCTATGTGCTTCACTTATGTCTTTTGAGCTAGATAGTTTTGCTCTAGTGCTTCACTTATATCTTTTAGAGCATGGTGGTGGTTTTATTTTGTAGAAATTGTTGATCTCTCATGCTTCACTTATATCTTTTTGATAGTCTTTTAGAAAAGCATGGTAATGTGCTTTGGTTATAAAACTAGTCCTAATATGATAGGCATCCAAGATGAGTATAGTAAAAACTTTCGTACAAGTGCATTGAATATTATGAGGAAGTTTGATACTTGATGATTGTTTTGAGATATAAGGATGGTAATATTAAAGTCATGCTAGTGGAGTAATTGTGAATTTGAGAAACACTTGTGTTAAAGTTTGTGATTCCCATAGCATGCACGTATGGTGAACCGTTGTGTGATGAAGTTGGAGCATGATTTATTTATTGAGTGTCATCCTTTGTGTGGAGGTCGGGATCGCGCGATGGTTAACTCCTACCAACCCTTCCCATAGGAGCATGCGTTGAATACTTTGTTTCGATAAATCGTAGATTTTTGCAATAAGTATATGAGTTCTTTATGACTAACGTTGAGTCCATGGATTATACGCACTCTCACCCTTCCACCATTGCTAGCCTCTCTTTTACCGTGCAACTTTTGCCGCAACCATACACCCACCATATACCTTCCTCAAAACAGCCACCATACCTACCTATCATGGCATTTCCATAGCCATCCCAAGGTATATTGCCATGCAACTTTCCACCGTTCCGTTCATATGACACGCTTCATCATTATCATTCACATAGAGTCATATTTTGTTCTAGCTTTGATTTGTAAGTAAATAAAAGTGTGATGATCATCATTATTAGAGCATTATCCTAGTGAGGAAAGGACGATGGAGACTATGATTCCCTCACAAATCGGGATGAGACTCCGGACGAAAAAAAAGAGAAAAAAGAGAGAGGACATAAAAAGGAAAAAAAGAGAAAAGGCCCAAAAGAAAAAAAAGGAAAAGGAAAGAAAAAATGAGAGAAAAAGAGAGAAGGGGCAGTGTTACTATCCTTTTTCCACAGTTGTGCTTCAAAGTAGCACCATGATCTTCATGATAGAGAGTCTCTTGTTTTGTCACTTTCATATACTAGTGGGAATTTTCATTATAGAACTTGGCTTGTATATTCCAATGATGGGCTTCCTCAAATGCCTTAAATCTTTGTGAGCAAGCAAGTTGGATGCACACCCACTTAGTTTCTTTTGTTGAGCTTTAATACACTTATAGCTCTAGTGCATCCGTTGCATTGCAATCCCTACTCACTCACATTGATATCTACTGATGGGCATCTCCATAGCTCATCGATACGCCTAGTTGACGGGAGACCATATTCCTATTTTTTATTCTCCACAACCACCACTCTATTCCACATAGTGCTATATCCATGGCTCACGCTCATGTATTGCGCGAAAGTTGAAAGGTTTGAAAGAATTGAAGTGTGAAACAATTGCTTGGCTGAAACCGGTGTTGTGCATGATTTAAATATTTTGTGTGATGAAGATAGAGCATAGCCAGACTATATGACTTTGTAGGGATAACTTTCTTTGGCCATGTTATTTTGAGAAGACACGATTGCTTTGTTAGTATGCTTAAAGTATTATTATTCTTATGTCAATATAGACTTTTGTCTTGAATCTTTCGGATCTGAACATTCATGCCAGAATAAAGAAAATTACATTGAGAATTATGTTGGTTACCATTCCACATCAAAAAAATGTTTTTATCATTTACCTACTCGAGGACGAGCATGAATTAAGCTTGGGGATGCTTGATACGTCTCCAATGTATCTATAATTTTTTATTGTTCCATGCTATTATATATTCTGTTTTGGATGTTTAATTGGCTTTATTATACACTTTTATATTATTTTTGGGACTAACCTACTAACCCGAGGCCCAGTGCAAATTGTTGTTTTTTGCCTATTTCAGTGTTTCATAGAAAAGGAATATCAAACGGAGTCCGAACGGAATGAAACTTTCGGGAGAATTATTTTTGGAACGATATCTTCACGGGAGACTTGGAGTACAAGCCAGAGAAGAAACTTGGTGCCCACGAGGGGGCATTGCGCGCCCAGGGGGGCAGGCGCGCGCCCCACCCTCGTGGGCCCCACGTTGCTCCATCGACGTACTTTTTCCTCCTATATATACCCTCATACCCTGAAAACATCGAGAGGCACAATGAAACCCTAATTCCACTGTCGTAACCTTCTGTTCCCATGAGATCCCATCTTGGGGCCTGTTCCGGAGCTCCGTCGGAGGGGGCATCGATCACGGAGGGCCTCTACATCAACACCATAGCCCCTTCGATGAGTTGTGAGTAGTTTACCACAGACCTTTGGGTCCATAGTTATTATCAAGATGGCTTCTTCTCTCTCTTTGGATCTCAATACAAAGTTCTTCTCGATCTTCGAGGATATCTATTCGATGTAATCTTTTTTTGGTGTGTTTGTCGAGATTCGATGAACTGTGGGTTTATGATCAAGATTATCTATGAACAATATTGGATTCTTTTCTGAAATCTTATATGTATGATTATAATATCCTTGCAAGTCTCTTCGAATTATTGGTTTGGTTTGGCCTACTAGATCTATAGTTCTTGCAATGGGAGAAATGCTTGGCTTTGGGTTCAATCTTGTGGTGTCCTTTCCCAGTGACAGCAGGGGCAGCAAGGCATGTATATGATTGTTGCCATCGAGGATAAAAAGCTGGGGTTTATATCATATGGCTTGATTTTATCCCTCTACATCATGTCATCTTGCTTAAGGCGTTACTCTGTTCGTATGAACTTAATACTCTAGATGCATGCTGGATAGCGGTCGATGTGTGGACTAATAGTAGTAGATGCAGAATCGTTTCAGTCTACTTGTTACGGACGTGATGCCTATATATAATGATCATGCCTAGATATTCTCATAACTATGCGCTTTTCTATCAATTGCTCGACAGTAATTTGTTCACCCTCCGTAGAATTCTGCTTTCTTGAGAGAAGCCACTAGTGAAACCTATGGCCCCCGGGTCTATCTTTATCATATTACTTTCCCGTCGACTAGCCAATTTCTGTCGCCGTTGTTTATTTTCTTTATTTACTTTCTTTTTCTATACCAAAAATATTATCTTATCATATCTATCATATCTCACTCTTGTAAGTGACCGTGAAGGGATTGACAACCCCTTATCGCGTTGGCTGCGAGGTTCTTATTTGTTTGTGCAGGTGCGAGGGACTCGCGCGTGGTATCCTTCTGGATTGATACATTGGTTCTCAAAAACTGAGGGAAATAGTTACGCTACTGTGCTGCATCACCCTTTCCTCTTCAAGGGAATACAACGCAAGCTTGAGAAGTGGCAAAAGACCCGACTCAGTCATAGAAATGATTCGTGCCTTGGGGGCTACACCGTGTTCAATTTTTTTTACTTGACATTACTGGAAGACCCGGCCCTCTCAAAGAGATATGGAGGCCCTTGGGAGCTACAGCTCAACTTACTAAACAATACGAATTCAAGTCTTACACATACTTATGCTTTCTTATGTCTAAGATTTGGGGGCTACATAAGTATATACAACACTTAAAGGAGGATAATTGTCATACCTCATACTTCCTTTTCAGCATGTTCAACATGCTTCCTTCCATATCCCGGCTTGTGGAGAGCCGAGTCAAGTAGCTTTCATGAAGCGCGGTCGCGCTAAGGTTCTCAAAGTTAGGCAGCTCAAGTTTTTCTTTCCCCTTTCCAGACACGACCGACTCATCTTTCGCCATAAACTTGGCTAGCACATTCAACGCCTCCGTATTTTTGTGTGTCTCCCCAGTAATGGTAACCTCATCAATTTTCATCTCTTGTGATGGAACATCTCCGGTTATTTTTATTGGGCTGGAGGCACGAGTCAGGCTTGGTGGGTCAACATTGTCAGCCGCACCATCCAGGCAGACTTGACTATCAATCTGGTGTGTCTCCTTGGTTGCTTCTGTTGGTAAAAGTTGCATGGAAAACAAAAAAAATCTACGCACACACAAAGATGTATGTACGGAGATGCATAGCAACGAGGGGGAGAATGTGTCTACGTACCCTCATAGACCGTAAGCGGAAGCGTGTCACAACGCGGTTGATGTAGTCGAACTTCTTCGCGCCTCAACCGATCAAGTACCGAGTGCACGGCACCTCCGCGTTCTACAGACGTTCAGCTCGATGACATCCCTCACCTTCTTGATCCAGCAAGATAACGAGGTAGTAGATGAGTTTCGTCGGCACGATGGCATGGCGACGGTGATGGTGAAGTAATGTCCGCTGGGTTTCGCCTAAGCACTACGAAAATATGACCAGGGGTGTAAACTATGGAGGGGGGTGCCGCACACGGCTAAGCAATTGTTTGTCTTGTGCTAGAGTGCCCCACCCGCTTCATATATATAGGTGGTAGGGAGAGGGGAGGATGCCATGGGGCATCCCAAGTAGGCCAAACCTACTTGGGGTCCTCCTTGCAGCACCACATCCCTACTATGTTTGTTTGGAGGGAGAGCGAAAGAGGGGGAGGGGGAAATGAAGGGGGATCCTATTCCCTTTCTTTCCTTTCCGTCTTCCACTTTCCTTCTCTACCTTGGAAGTCCCATATGGGGGCGCACCAGCCCCATGTGGCTAGTGTTTTCCCCTCTTGGCCCATGAGGCCCATATCTTTTGCCGGGGGTGCTCGGAACTCCTTTCGGTGATCCCATATGCACCTGGTACCCTTCGGAACACTTTTGGTGTCCGAATACCATTGTCCTACATATCAATATTTACCTCTCGATCATTTTGTGACTCCTCGTTATGTCCGTGATCTCATCCGGGACTCCGGACAACATTCGGTCACAACATCACATAAGTCATATAATATTATATAGTCAACGAACGTTAAGCGTGTGGACCCTACGGGTTCAAGAACTATGTAGATATGACCGAGACACCTCTCTGGTCCATAACCAATAGCAGAATCTGGATGCCCATATTGGCTCCTACATATTCTATGAAGATCTTTATCGGTCGAACCGTTATGATAACAGACACAATTCCCTTTGTCCATCGGTATGTTACTTGCCCGAGATTCGATCATCGGTATCTTCATACCTCGCTCAATCTCGTTACCGGCAGGTCGCTTTACTCATTCCGTAATGCATCACCTTCTGACTAACTCCTTAGTCGTTTGCTTGCAAGCTTATGATGTGTATTACCGAGAGGGCCCAGAGATACATCTCCGATACTCGGAGTGACAAATCATAATCTCGATATATGCCAACTCAACAAACACCTTCGGAAATACCTGTAGAGCATCTTTATAATCACCCAGTTATGTTGTGATGTGTGATAGAACACAAGGCATTCCTCTAGTATCCGGGAGTTGCATAATCTCATAGTAAAAGGAATATGTATTTGACATGAAGAAAGCAATATCAATAAAACTGAATGGTCATATGCTAAGCTAACGGATGGGTCTTGTCCATCACATCATTGATGTGATCCCGTTATCAAATGACAACTCATGCCTATTATTAGGAAACCTTAAGCATCTTTGATTAATGAGCTATTCTAGTAGAGGCTTACTAGGGACATGGTATTTGTGTATGTATTCACACATGTCTTTAGGTTTCCAGTCAATACAATTCTAGCATGAATAATAAACCTTTTATCATGAATAAGGAAATATACAATAAGAAAAACTTTATTATTGCCTCTAGGGCGTATTTCCATGAGTCTCCCACTTGCACTAGAGTCAATAATCCAGTTCACGTCGCCATGTGATTAACACCCATCACATCACCATGTGATTAACACCCAGAGTTTACTAGAGTCAATAATCTAGTTCACATCATTATGTGATTAACACTCCAAGAGTTCTAAGGTATGATTATGTTTTGCTGGTGAGAGAGGTTTTAGTCAACGGGTCTACAACATTTAGATCCGTTTGTACTTTGCAAATTTCTATGTCTACAATGTTCTCATAGAGCTACTCTAGCTAATTGCTCCTACGTTTAATACACGTCCAGATTGATACTCAGAATCATCTGGATTAGTGTAAAAGCTGGCATCGGCGTAACTCTTCACGATGAACTCTTTATCACCTCCATAATCGAGAAACATTTCCTTATTCATCTAAGGATAATTTTGACCCACTGTTCAGTGATCCACTCCTGGATCACTCTTGTACCCCCCTTGCTAGACACGTCGCAAGGCACACATCAGGTCTCGTACACAGCATAGCATGATAGAACCTATGGCTGAGGCATAGAGAATGCTTTTCATTTTCTCTCTATCTTCTGTAGTGGTCGGGCATTGAGTCTGACTCAATTTCACACCTTGTAATACAGGCAAGATCCCTTTCTTTGACTGATCCATTTTGAAATTCTTCAAAAGTTTTTCAAGGTATGTGCTTTGTGAAAGTCCAATTAAGCGTCTTGATCTATCTCTATAGATCTTGATGCCTAATATGTAAGCAGATTCACTGAGGTATTTCTTTCAAAAATACTTATTCAAATATCCTTTGATGATATCCAGAAATTCTACATCATTTCTAGTCAACAATATGTCATCCACATATACTTATAAGAAATGTTGTAGTGCTCCCACTCACTTTTTCATAAATACAGACTTCACCGTAAGTCTGTATAAAACCATATGCTTTGATCGCCTCATCAAAGTGTATATTCCAACTCTGAGATGCTTGTACTAGTCCATAGATGGATCGCTAGAGCTTGCACACTTTGTTAGCACCACTAGGATCGAGAAAACCTTCCGGTTGCATCATATACAACTATTCTTTTAGAAATACATTAAGGAATGCAGTTTTGGCATCCATTTGCCAAATTTAATAATCATAAAATGTGGCAATTACTAACATAATTCGGACAGACTTAAGCATCGCTACGGGTGAGAAAGTCTCACCGTAGTCAACTACTTGAACTTGTCAAAACCTTTTGCGACAATCGAGCTTTGTAGACATTAACATTACCATCAGCGTGAGTCTTCTTCTTGAAGATCCATTTATTCTCTATGGCTTGCCGATCATCGGGCAAGTCCACCAAAGTCATACTTTGTTCTCATTCATGGATCATATCTCAGATTTCATGGCCTCAAGCCATTTTCAGAATCTGGGCTCATCATAGCTTCTTCACAGTGCGAAGGTTCAATGTTGTCTAACAACATGACTTCCAAGACAGGGTTACCGTACCACTCTGGTGCGGTATGTGTTCTGGTTAACTTTCGAGGTTCAATAGTAACTTGATCCAAAGTTTCATGGTCATTATCATTAGCTTCTTCTCTAGTTGGTGTATGCATCACGGGAATGGTTTTCTATGATGATCTACTTTCCAATTCGAGCGAAGGTACAATGATACCCGTCGAGTGCTTCAACACTCATCGGACCGCATACATCGGTACGTATTATTTCCAATAAGTCATTAGCCCGCTGCATTGTTCCGGAGAACGGAGTTTTAGTCATGTTTCCCATGAGGCATTGTTCGCAAGTATCAAATGATTCATAATCAAGCGATTCGAAAAATTCCATCAGCATGGAGTTTCTTCATGCGATTTACACCAATATGACCTAAACGGCAGTGCCACGAGTATGTTGCACTATCATTATCAACTCTGCAATTTTGGCTTAAATATTATGAATATGTGCATTACTACGATCAAGAATCAATAAACCATTCGCGTTGGGGGTGTGACCATAGAAGGTTTTATTCATGTAAACTGAATAACAATATCTGACTTAAATGAATCACCGTATTGCAATAAACACGATCCAATCTTGTTCATGCTCAACTCAAACACCAAATAACATTTATTTAGGTTTAACATTAATCCCGAAAGTATAGGGAGTGTGCGGTGATGGTCATATCAATCTTGGAACTACTTCCAACACACATCGTTACTTCACCCTCAACTAGTCTCCGTTTATTCTGCAACTCCTTAATCGAGTTACTAAACTTAGCAATCCAACAAGTATCAAATACCCAGGGGCTACTACGAGCACTAGTAAGGTACACATCAATAACATGTATATAAAATGTACATGTGTTCACTTTGCCATCCTTCTTATCTGCCAAATATTTGGGGTAGTTCCGCTTCCAGTGACCATTTCCTTTGTAGTAGATCAGTTTCAGGCATGGGTCTAGCTTTGGGCCTCTTCCTAGGACTGACAACTTACTTGCCATTCTTCTTGAAGTTCTCTTTATTTCAATTGCCCATTTTCTTGAACTAGTGGTCTTGTTAACCATCAAAACTTGATGCTCTTTCTTGACTTCTACCTTCACCGATTTTAGCATCGCGAAGAGCTCGGGAATCATTTTCGTCATCCCTTGCATATTATAGTTTATCACGAAGTTCTAGTAGCTTGGTGATATTGAGTAGAGAACTCTTTGAATCACTATCTTATCTAGAAGATTAACTCCCACTTGATTAAATTGATTGTAGCACCTAGACATTCTAAGCACATGCTCACTAGCTGAGCTATTCTCCTCCATCTTGTAGGCAAAGTATTTGTCAGAGGTCTCATACCTCTCGACATGGGCATGAGTCTGAAATACCAATTTTAGTTATTCGAACATCTCATATGCTCCATGGCATTCGAAACATTTTTCAAGTCCCGGTTCTAAGACATAAAGCATGGTGCACTAAACTGCCAAGTAATCATCGTATCAAGCTTTGCCAAATGTTCATAACATCTGCATCTGCTCCGGCAATAGGTCTGTCACCTAGCGGTGCATCAAGGACATAATTCGTGTGTGCAGCAACGAGGATAATCCTCAAATCACGAACCCGGTCCGCATCATTGCTACTAACATCTTTCAACTCAATTTTTTCTAGGAACATATCAAAAACAGGGGAGCTAAATTGCGAGCTATTGATCTACAACATAGATATGCAAATACTATCAGGACTAAGTTCATGATAAATTAAGTTCAATTAATCAAATTACTAATGAAGTCCCACTTAAATTAACATCCCTTAGGTTATCTAATTGATACATGATCCAAATCGACTAAACCATGTCCGATCACCACGTGAGATGGAGTAGTCATCAATGGTGAACATATCTTTGTTGATCATATCTACTATATGACTCATGTTTGACCTTTCGGTCTCCAGTGTTTCGAGGCCATGTCCGTATATGCTAGGCTCGTCAAACTTAACCCAAGTATTCCGCGTGGGTAAAACTGTCTTACACCCATTGTATGTGAATGTAGTGTCTATCACACCCGATCAACACGTGGTGTCTCTAAACGATGAACTGTACAACAGTGCATACTGACGGAGAACACTATTATCTTGAAACTTAGTGAAGGGATCATCTTATAATGCTACTGTCGATCTAAGAAAAATAAGATGCATAAAGAATAAACATCACATGCAATCAAAATATGTGACATGATATGGCCATCATCATCTTGTGCTTTTGATTTCCATCTCCAAAGCATCGTCATGATCTCCATCGTCACCGGCTCAACACCTTGATCACTATCGTTGCGTCATGGTCGTCTCGCCAACTATTGCCTCTATGACTATTGCTAACTCATAGCGATAAAGTAAAGCAATTACATGGCGTTTCCAATTCATACAATAAAGAGACAACCATAAGGCTCATGTCGGTTGCCGATAATTTACAAAACATGATCATCTCATACAATAACATATAATCATCATGTCTTGACCATATCAAATCACAACATGCCCTCATGCCCAACAAATACAAGTTAGACGTGCTCTACTTTGTTGTTGTAAGTTTTACGTGGATGCTACGGGCTTCTAGCAAGTACCATTCTTACCTACGACACAAAACCACAACGGTGATTTATCAAGTTTGTTGTTTTAACCTTCAACAAGGACCAGACGCAGTCGAATTCAATTCAACTAAAGTTGGAGAAACACACACCCGCCAGCCACCTTTATGGAAACTAAGTTGCATGTCTGTCGGTGGAACCGGTCTCATCACTACTGCAGTATGGTCCAAACGTGACACTATGATTAGAGACCCTTCAACGAAATTGTGTGAGATGCCATAATCGCAAACGGTGGTGTAAAAGAACCGTCAGAAAAGGTGCAAAACATTTGCGATGACGGATGCATAAAAAAAGGTCAGATTTTAATAAAAAAATATCTACAACATCACACATAGTTGTTTTCTAGGAACCGTTTGCGATGAAACTATCTGGGTCTATTTAAGTCTCCCTCCTTAAGCTTCGCCGGCTCGTCTTCTCCAGTGCCTGCAACCCCCGAATCCATGAATCCCGATCCCCTTTCCCGCACCCCATTCTTGCAAAGATGACGCCATGGCAACGCTTCGTGAAGGCCCGTACGATGGCCGCGTCCCCCCGTCCCCCCGAGCGCCATCACCTGCGCCGAGAGCGCGGTCACCTATGCCGAGAGTGGCGCCGCATCCACATTGAGTGCGGCCGCTTCCGCCGAGAGGGCGTCTGCAGTAGCCGACAGGGCAGCTGCAGCAGCCGAGACGGCTCCAAACGCCGAGAGTGCTCGAGCTGCTGTTTGTGCCGCCGATGTCGCCCTGGCCCGGGTCGAGGCCATCCATGCCAAGATCGAGGATGCACATGCCAAGATATTCCCAGCCACCTCGGACTCCAGCATGCAGCCCACGTCCAAAAAGGCAATGGTAGCCATGGAGCACCTGCTTCCTCATGAGGTCGCCTAGCAGGAGCTGGAGATGCAGGAGGCGGCGGAGATCGAGGAGCGCCGGGAGGAGGAGTTGCGCGTGGCCGAGGTCGAGGTAGAGAAGAGTCTTGTGTAATCGGCGGTGGAGTACCAACGCGAGCTCTGGTGCTGCCCTACTAAGAGTACTACAACCTTGAGGGTGGCGCCGAGGACGAGGACGAGGACGTGGTCGACTTCAGCAGGGGAGACGCGGAGTCCACCAACAGCGGCATTTCTCCAGAACAAGTCATCGACGTCTCATCTCACACCGGTGATTCATAGGCCGGCGCGGCAACGGATTTGTTAAAAATATGCATACTTAGGCTTTGTTTTTAATGCTGGTCTTTTGTTAGAGCAATGTTGAGGTCAACTAGCTTTGTCTAATTACTAAAATTGCTCGATTCAGTAAGTGTGGTATGTCTGTTGTACGCTCTTTTGTGTGCCCAAATTAGCAAGCGATGCTAAATTATGCAATGACGTACCCAGGGAAATTTCCACCAAAATTTGAATTATCAAACTCATCCCATGCGCGTATCACAGAAGAATCATTTGCGATGCACACAATCGTTCAAAGTGAATGGTCCAGCGGCACCGCACGCAAAGTTTCCCTCCACATTTCCAAAATTTTGGCCTACCGCCAAAATATCTACCCCCGTCGTACCCCCTTCCCCACCCCCTTTTATCCCTGACCACAAGTCACATTCCCCATGTTTCCTCCTTCATTCCTTCCTTCCTAAGCTATAGCCGCTTCCTCGCTCTCGCCGCCTCGCATCCTACCGCCGGGGTCGCCATGGTCTTCTTCAAAGACCTCTCCAGCGGTTCCTCCTCCGGCGATGACTCCTTCACCACCCGGGTATGCCTCTCTTCTCTCTCTTGGGCTATGACTTGGAATGAAGGTTTTCTATCCGGTGGTCGATTTGAGTCATTTATTCCTCTTGTAGCTCTCTAGGACCATTAGTGGTAACGAATGGAGCGGGGTGGCTGAAGATCTATCTACTCGTTGTCACCATCAATCTCCATGCGTGAAGCTAGTTGCGTTTGAATCTGTGGACGGTGGGAGGAAGTTTCTGGCATGTGTAGAGAAGGTTAGACCCTCTTTCGTTGTTACAAATCATTTGTTAGACGTGATTCAGACACTATCACGGTGCCAACCCATTCATATCGCACTGTCAACCAAACGCATCCTAAGACAGTGTCACAGTTTGTACCTAGTATCTTAAATTGTTGCCATCTCATCAGCGATGCCATTAGAAAATTATTTGGCACCGCTTCACCAGTTTTTACAGCCAACTTTGGTCCACACATCCGAGCATCCAAGCAATAAAATAATAAATCGTTATGGCATGAAAGAACTGGGCATTGGCGCAACTACGTGCTCCGGAGTCCGGGTCCTTGATTATTTTTTCCGCTGCATCGGCTCGCCAGTGTAGGGCACTAGTGCGAGATGTAGTAGCAGTTGTCTTTACACCAGTTTTGACATACATAGTGGACGGCCTTAGTGTTATTAGTTCTATGTTACTAAATTTGTGCATGTACACACCTGTTAGTATCGATTTGTTGTCATCCAAACACTGTCGCTATGTTGTTGCAGTTATATTTACCTTCCTCATAAAATGTTCAATTTGTTATTTATTGTACATGAGTAAGAACTTGTAGCGTTGTTGTAGTTAATTATAGATTCTGATGTTCTAGAATTTGGTTGTTGTCACAGTAGCAAGTAATTCATTTGCACATTGTTCTTTTTGAGAAGATATGTCATAATTAACATGTTTCTTCAGTTTTTGAAAATAAGCATTGGAGATTTTCTATGTTTCTATAAACCCATTTCCCCTACAATTGTTGCTGATCTAGTTTAAATATTATAGGATGAACGGAAGTGTTCTTACTTAGAGTGGGTTGATCAAGAGTGGCCGCAATCTTTGAAGATGTGCCTAGCGAAGCTCTGGAGCGTGTATGAGGAAGAGAACAGACATAGGCTTAGAGAAACTGTTCTCAGCACTGAAGAATATTTGAAGAAGCGGGATAAAAAGTGGAAGGTGCAGAATGAGCTCAGATTTTTTAAATCAGACTTTGCTAAGATGGTGTTGGCGAAGGAGGAGGCACTTTCCTAGTTAGCCCGTGCAAAACAGGTTCTTACTGAACTGAAAGTAGAGGTGGATAAGACGATCCTGGATAATCTTGATTAGGGAAATGAATATATTGTTCTAATATTGTTCTTATGAAGTTGAACTAGCTATATGTTGTATTGTGATGTTTTCATGTAGCTATCGTACTGTGGTGTTATAATATATTTATGTGCCTGATATGAAATTGTCAAACATCTGTTCGATATGAAATGTGAATTTGCATAATATTTGAATTATTAATTGTAAACTAATAAACCTACTAAATGTGACATGGAACTTTGCAAACGGTTCTAGCAGTAAAAGTGCTTGTGATGGATAGCCCAATGCCACACAGTTTTCTTCATCAAATCGTGTGTGATGTAGTTGATAAAAGCAAATAGTTATCCAAGACAGAGCGTGTGTGATAGTTACACCTTTTACATATGAGCCTACACATAAAATTGTGTGGGATGTACATACGAACGGAAACGTTTTCCCTGGATTGACTGTGTGGGTTGTACATAAGAACGGAAACGTATTGCTTGGATTGACTGTGTGTTATATACATATGAACGGAAATGTTTTCCCTGGATTGACTGTGTGGGATGTACATAAGAACGGAAACATATTCCTTGGATTGACTATGTGTGATATACATACCTACGGAAATGTTTTTCTGGGATTCACCGTGTGGGATGTACATACCTACGGGAATGTTTTTATGGGATTCACCGTGTGGGATGTACATACCTACGGAAATGATTGGGTTTCGATGCCTCACCTGATCGCACACGAGGTCATTTGGCGTCCCAGGAGGGCCTATCCCCAACGATTTCTGGGTTGTGTGGGAAGGACCCCCTATTGCCCACACTCACTTGGCGACGGTTCCAAATGTCGTCGCGGAAAGGGGTTAAAAACCGTTTGTATAACA
This sequence comes from Secale cereale, assembly GCA_902687465.1. NCBI lineage: Eukaryota > Viridiplantae > Streptophyta > Magnoliopsida > Poales > Poaceae > Secale > Secale cereale. The sequence continues at coordinate 203,982,817 of LR738713.1, read as the reverse complement.
CCGACGCATACTAGTGCATGTACATGGACATGTAAGGTTGGTCCGGGCCGCTTCATCTTACAATACCACCGAACCAAAATAATACGTTGGTGGTAAGCATTATGACGATCACCGCCCACAACTCTTTATGTTCTACTCGTGCACAATATCTATGCATAGATCTGGCTCATGATGCCACTGTTGGGAAACATTGCATGGAAAACAAAAAAAATTATATGCACATGCAATGATCTATCTAAATAGATGCATAGCAACGAGGGGGAGAGTGTGTCTACGTACCCTCGTAGACCGTAAGCGGAAGCGTTTCGCAACGCGGTTGATGTAGTCGAACTTCTTCGCGCCTCAACCGATCAAGTACCAAACGCACGGCACCTCCGTGTTCTGCACACGTTCAGCTCGCTGACGTCCCTCGCCTTCTTGATCCAGCAAGATGACGAGGTAGTATATGAGTTCCATCAGCATGACGGCATGGCGACGGTGATGGTGAAGTAATATCCATAGGGCTTCGCGTAAGCACTAAGAAAATATGACCGGGGGTATAAACTGTGGAGGGGGCGCGCCGCACATGACCAAGCAATTGTCTGTCTTGTGCTAGGGCGCCCCTTCTGTCGGCGTACTGGGAACCAGGGTACCCAGACTTGCCTGTCTGCGGGCCGCAACACGCTCCTTCAAGCGGCCTGGTACGGCCCAGCTGATCGACCAGCTGCTCAAGACCCTCGCGAGGGGCCAGGCCTCGTGAGGAGAACAATGTCAAGACCTCCTCGGGAGCGTCCTCGGCAAGGCGTTCCGGAGAGGCGGAGAATCCAAGGCCAAGCCTGCCTCAGGAGGAGGCAGTGATGTCAGCAGTGACGCACCGCGCCAGCGGGTGCCAGCGTCCGCCAGTGGCGTGGTTACCATTTCGGTGCAAGGGGGCCAGCGCAGCCGCATATTCCAGAGGAGCGGGCAAAGGTTTCCTCATTGGTGCAACAAGACCGAAGACCGTAAGGACGACAAGTAGGATGTAATCGTCGAGCCCACCACCGCGTCATCGCCTGATCCTTTTGCAGGCGAAGACTGCTTTTGTCAGGGTAGGAACGTCCTTGTGTTCCCGCTAAAAAATGGCCGTTGTGGAATCCCTTCCCGCCTAAACATTTCGGGGGAAGAGGACCTTGGCCGCCTATATAAGTAGCTAGGATTCCAACTGAGAAAGGGATCGAGACACACACTTGACCACTGCACAAGGAGCAAGAACATTAGCCTCCTGACCCTCCTGAGCTCGCCTCCTGAGCCCAGGAACCCTTGTACCAATTCATATTCTAGCTTGCCCGGAGCCAATCCACAAAAGCAGGAAGTAGGGTCTTACACCACACGGTGGCCCGAACCTGGATAAACTCTTGTGTGTTTGTTCGTTCTTTGCTTAAATCTTTCCACCGAGATGAGAGCAAGGCGCTAGGTAGACGTGAGTGGGAGAGATCTTCGTTCACGCCCCTGTGTTCGAACTTAATGGGTTTTGCGGAGCCCTGAATCCGACATTTGGCGCGCCAGGTAGGGGGTGTGTCGTAATCTCGCATCTCCGACGACCTCGCTTCCCCTCTCCGGTGCGGCGCCTCTACGATGGCTGCGGCCAGCCACAGCCGTGCGGGGGCTGGCTCCTCCCCCGCCGACCCAGCAGCATCAGCGGACCGCGCCACCAATGTGCGCCCCTCCTCCTTCTTCTACGACACTTCTACCGGCCTGGCCACTGTAGGACGGCTTGCCCGTAGCGCTCTTCGTGGGGCGGCGGCGGGCCCAGTACCGGCCGCCCGCCGAGAACCGCACCATGCGGACGGCCCGCAGCTACGAGCTGTGGGGCTTCAGCTGCAGGGAGCGGCCTTGCTGCGGGGTCGCCTGCATCCTTGGTGGGTCCCAAGCACCGGCGTCTGCTCGGCACGCCAAGTCGCACTTTCGGTAGGTCGGAGCTGCTGCCCAGCTGCGAGAGGCCTTCCGGGCGCAGGATGGGCTGGGGCCCGCCATCACCTTTGGCCCCGGCGACCTCGCCCTTGAAGCGGCCGGCACCGACGCTCTCCCCACGGTATGCATGCCTACCATCTGCGGGGTGGCCGTGACAAGAACCCTCATCGACGGCGGCGCCGGCCTCAACATCATCTCTCTCGAAGCCTTCGGTCACCTGCCTCTGTCCTACAGGCAGCTCCTTCCCACCAAGACCTTCTCGGGGGCCGCGGGCTCGGCCGTCCCGCTCGGCCAGATCTGCATCCCGGTCACCTTCGGTACACCGGCTAACTACCAGACTGAGCTCATCGATTTTGACATTGCGCCCATCCGCCTACCGTACAACGTCGTCCTCGGCTTCCGTGCCCTAGCAAAGTTCATGGCGGCAACTCACCCGAGCTACAACGCCGTCAGGATGCCCGGGAGCAGCGGCGTCATCACCGTCAAAGGGGAACCTAAGGCCGCTCTTCAGGTCCTTGGGAGCGCGTACAAGGCCGCCACTGCCGCAGCTCACCCAATGTCGAAGGGGGCTCCGGAGCCTCCGGAGGCCGCGCCTGCCAAGAAAAAGCAGCTCTTTTCTCAGGACCCCGCCGAGACGAAGCAAGTGCCTGCCGACGAAGAAGGCTCAAGAGCCACCTTCACCATCGGCACGGGCATGGATCCAGAACAAGAGGCGGCGCTGGTCGGCTTCCTCAGAGCCAACAAGGACGTGTTTGCCTAGAAGGCCGCAGATTTGGTCGGGGTGCCAAGGCATGTCAATGAGCATCACCTCACGGTGTGCCCCAATGCACGCCCCATCAAGCAGAAGGCGCGTAGACACGCCCCGGAGAAGCAGGCCTTCATTGTCCAGGAGGTTAGGAAGCTAGAGGAGGCTGGTGTCGTACGGGAGGTACGGCACCCGGAGTGGCTGGCCAACCCTGTCATTGTCCCAAAGAAAGGAGGCAAAGAACGCATGTGCATCGACTTCACGAGCCTCAACAAGTTCTGCCCTCAGGACCCCTTCCCTCTTCCGCGCATCGACCAAATCGTGGATTCGACGGCTGAGTGCGACCTGCTCTGCCTCCTTGGCGCATTCTCGGGCTACCACCAAATCAATATGGTGGTGGAAGACGTGGAGAAGACGGCGTTCCTGACCCCATGCGGGGTCTACTGCTACACCTGCATGCCTTTCGGGCTGAGGAATGCGGGCGCTACCTTCCAGCGCCCGATGCACATCACCCTCGGCCCTCAGCTCGGGAGGAATGCAGAGGCCTACGTCGATGACATAGAGGTAAATACCAAAGAGGCCACGACCCTCATCCTGGACTTAGAAGAAATATTCGCCAACCTGCGCATGGTGAAGCTGTGCCTCAACCCGGAGACGTGCGTGTTCGGCGTACCCTCCGGCAAGTTACTAGGGTTCCTGGTTTCGCACTGAGGCATCGAGGCCAACCCGGAGAAGATCAAGGCCATCGAGAGGATGAGGCCACCCACAAACTTGATGGAAATGCAGAAGCTTGCCGGGTGTGTGACATCCCTGGGGCGCTTCATCTCTAAGCTCGGGGACGTGCCCTCCCGTTCTTCAAGCTCATGAAGAAGAAGGGGCCCTTTGAGTGGACTCCGGAAGCTGACGCCGCTTTCCAGGACCTCAAGAAGTAGCTCACCAGCTCACCGGTCATGGTAGCACCACGACCCCTGGAGCCCATGACGCTCTACCTCGCCGCAACGCCTCATTCCGCTAGCGCAGCACTGGTCGTGGAGCACGAGGATGAGTTTCAGATCCCAAGGCCACCAGGCGGCTCAGCACCCTTAGGGCCCGCGCCGCCTCCTGACACGGCCTCAGAGGCGGACTCGACCATGGGCACCGACGGCCCCGCCGCTCAGCAAGAGGCTCCTGAGGCTCCAGAGGCGCCAGCGGACCCTGCTGCGCCGACCCTCGTGGAGCACCCGGTATACTTCATCAGCACAGTACTGCGCGACGCGCGTTCGCGCTACCGATGCCCCAAAAGCTGCTTCTGGCGCTCCTCATCGCCTCCAGGAAGCTGCGCCACTACTTCCAAGGTCACCCCATCAAGGTCGTCTCATCGTACAACCCTCGAGAAGGTGTTGCGGGGTCTGAATGTCGTCGGGAGGGTCGCCGAGTGGAACATCGAGCTTCAAGCATTCTAGCTAGAATTCAGCACCACGCGGGTGATCAAAGGAGTAGCTCTGGCAGACTTTGTGGCGGAATGGACTGATGCGCCCAAGCGGGGGGGGCAACGAAGACCGTTCGCTGGCCCCCGGCAATGAAGCCCCTGATGGATGGGTGGTGTACTTTGACGGTGCCTACTCGTGCCTCAGCGCGGGGGCTGGCGCCGTGCTGGTATCCCCCACTCAGGAAAGTTGTACTACGCTGTGCAGCTCTGCTTCCAGCAAGGCGAGATGGTCTCCAATAACATTGCCGAGTACGAGGGCCTGATTGCCGGGCTTAAGGCCGCCGCTGCGCTAGGGGTCAAGCATCTCACCATCAGGGGCGATTCGCAACTCCCCGTTGATTTCTCCAACAAGAAGTACAAGCCCAAGGATGAGCACATGGGGGCATACCTGGAGGAAGTGCACAGGATGGAGAAGCGATTCCAAGGGCTGGAAGTGCAGCACGTGCCGCGAGGCACCAAAAAAGAAGTGGACGACATCGCCAAGCGAGCCTCCAGGCGGGAGCCCCAAAGGCCAGGCGTCTTCGAGGAGCGGCTACTCAAGCCATCAGTAGCACCATCAGTACACGAGCCGGCCTCCCCTCGGCAGGGGCTACCAACAATGCCCCTGGACGGTGCCCCGCCCTGCGGACCACCGTCCGGAGCCCACCTGTTGCTCGCTGCGGAGCCCGAGGAGGGGTGGTGGACCCAAGAACTCAAGATGTACCTACAACACGATGCCCTACCAGACAAGGAAGAAGATGCAGAACACGTGGTCCGACAGGCCTCAGCCTACTATATCCATGACGGTGAACTCTACAGGAGGCGCCCCAACAACGTCTCGCTAAGGTGCATCTCGAGAAAGCAAGGGCGCGAGCTGCTAGCTGATATCCATGGTGGGGAGTGTGGTCATCACTCATCGTCCCGCACCCTCGTGGGCAAGGCCTTTCGTAGCGGCTTCTATTGGCCCACGGCGCTCAATGATGCCACGGAGCTCGTGCGAGCCTGCGAGGCGTGCCAGTTTCACGCTAAGCAGGACCACCAGCCGGCGCAAGGCCTACAGACGATTCCGCTCTCCTGGCCCTTCGCAGTCTGGGGATTGGACATCCTAGGTCCTTTCCCTTGGGCCACAGGGGGCTACCGCTTCCTGTACGTCGCCATTGACAAATTCACCAAGTGGGTGGAAGTGGAGCCTGTTCGCACAATCCCAGCCTGGTTAGCTGTCAAGTTCATCCAAGGCCTCGTGAGGTGACTCGGGATCCCCAACTGCATCATCACGGATAACGGTTCGCAGTTCACAAGTAATCTCTTCAGGTCATATTGTGCTAACCTTGGAACACAGATCTGCTACGCTTCGGTGGCCCACCCCAGGAGTAACGGCCAAGCTGAGCATGCCAACGCGGAAGTCTTGCGTGGCCTCAAGACGCGCAGCTTCAAGAAGAAGCTCGAGGCATGCGGCAGGGGCTGGATCGACGAACTCCAGTCCGTGTTGTGGTCAATCCGAACCACTGCCACCAAACCTATGGGGGAGACTCCCTTCTTTCTCGTCTATGGGGCGGGGGTGGTCCTCCCTCACGAGGTCAAGCATCGCTCCCCACGGGTCTTGGCCTTCGATGAGGAATGCCAAGACGCCGCCTGGCAGATGGACCTCGTGCTTGGCGAGGAGGGCCGTCGCCGAGCTCCCCTCAGGGCGGCGCGTTACCAGCAGGCGCTGCGGCGGTACCACTGTCGCAGTGTCCGCACAAGAACACTTGAAGTTGGTCACTTGGTCCTGAGGCGGGTCCTCTCCCGTGAAAGGCTGCACAAGCTCGCGCCCATGTGGGAGGGCCCGTTCAGAATCGTCTGTGTCTCTAGGCCAGGTGTTGTGCGCCTGGAGACGCAGGATGGGATACCTATCCAGAATTCCTGGAACATCGAACACCTCAGGAGGTTCTATCCACAATCAAGGCTCCGTGCCCGTGAAGGTCTCCACCCGTGACACTCTCACGTAATTACGAGTTGGGGCTGTACACGCCTCGGAGTCTCCTGTGCATTGCCTACGGGCCCTCAGACGGGGCTCCCACCCACGCCCCAGTGGCAGTCCTTAGCTCCGCGCTGGGAAGAAGATGTAGTGTAGGGGTCGGACGCGACCTTTTTCCTTTTTTCTTGGTGTTTGGTTGTCAGCCTTTTCTACTTCCTTGGCTATCATCCCTTCCTCTACCCCATGCTATGAAGTTCTCATGTTTCTCACGCTTCTTGCGTTTTCCTAAGAGTTTTGTGTTTGGATCTTTTTCACCGGCTTTAAGTTCAGCTATGCCACTCGCTCTCCTTCATGCGCCTCGCACGTGGGGGCTGGGGCACGGTCGGTCACCAGACCTTGTTCGTCGTGGCCCCGTGACCTCGCCTACCCAAGCCTGCTCAGGCTCTGGCACCGGGCTGCTCAGTCCGGCAACCTACCGAGCCGCTCAGGCTTTGGTGCTCTAACCCACGCTCGGCACTCTCAGCAGATTTCAGCGATTGACCCCCGCTCGGGGGTTGTACGAGTCGGACCCGGCCACCTCCTCATGACCCGAAGGGGCTCGTGACGCCAGAGTCGGGAGGACTCCGCCTCAGGACGGCAGGACGCATAAAAGCTAAGTGACTTCATTCAAGCAACAAAAGCATGACGACGAGTTCTCGCTTCTTACTTACATCACAACCCATTACACGCCTTCTCAAGGCAACTTGAAACTTTGATGCAGAAACGACGTGAAGGAAAAGAAGGGAGAAGAAGCAGAAGCCACTCCCGCTCAGTCGGAATCCACCGGCTCCTCCGGCTTCACCGAGCCGCAGCGGCGCGGCGATCCCCTCCCCACGCCGTATCGAGCTCGGCGGCGTGGTGGTCGTCGCGGCCGCCGCTACTGGAGGAGCTGTTGCTGCCACAGAGGGGGGCCTCACGACGCCCCCTAGGACTGAGGCCGTCTCCGGAGGAGGAACTGCTCCTCTGGACGTCTTCGCCCTCCTCGTCGTCAGCCTCGGGACAGCACCCAAGGCGCCTCCCTTCCTCTGAGAAGACTCTGACGAATAGCGTGGAGACGCCATCGTACCTGAAGTGGAGCGCACACCTCCCGTGCAGCCGGCGCGCGTGGGCAAACGACTTACAGCCACGCTCCAAGAACACATCGCCCGAGGGAGCCACCTCGACCTCCACCCAGGCTGCGCCGCTGCAACAACCGTCAGCCGGCAACCATATGCCCCCAAATGAGCGGGGAAGCCTGAGCCACGGGCCACCGGGCTTCTCCGCCCACACCATGAACTCCGACGAGACATCGAAGGAATGGAACTGCGGGCGCGGAGGGCGCGCGACCAACAGGCACCTTTGCACGCCCCCTCTTCCTCCATGGCCGCGACCAGCTTCGCCACGGGAGGACGCCCGGTGCTGCCACCGGCGCCCACGGCAGAGCTCAAAGGGCCGCGCCTGCCTCCCCGAGAAGATGCTGTGGGCGCGGCGGCATGCTTGCGGGGACAACTGCGACCCCTCTTCCACGGTAGTGGGACTGGATTCTTCGGGGTCTTCCCCTTCTCCGTGGTGGATGGCTTCCTCGGCGGCGCCATGAAGGTCTAGCGACGGGGAGGGAGAGCGAAGGACAAGCAAGGAGAAGACAGTGTTGGCTTGAAAATGGCTTGGGGGCTTCCCCCCCCCCTAGCCCCATTTATAGGGCGGAGGAGCCCAACCGCCAGCCAATGGTGTCGCAGCCATTACTCCCTCGTCACCTGCGCCAAGGAGTTATCAAGTCCCACGATCACCAAGGTTGCGTGGGAAGCGGAGCCGCCACGTCCCATCCAACAAATCACGCACCGGCCTGGACCGCGGCCTTTTAGGGCCCGCGGCGCTTCGTCCTCGCCTAAGGCTTCGCCCCGAAGCCAACTCCGTGCGCGCCTTGGGTCCGGGGGCTACTATCAGCATACTGGGAACCAGGGTACCCAGACTTGCCTGTCTGCGGGCCGCAACGCGCTCCTTCAAGCAGCCTGGTACGGCCCAGCTGATCGACCAGCTGCTCAAGACCCTCGCGAGGGGCCAGGCCTCACGAGGAGAACAATGTCAAGACCTCCTCGGGAGCGTCCTCGGCAAGGCGTTCCGGAGGGGCGGAGAATCCAAGGCCAAGCCTGCTTCAGGAGGAGGCAGTGATGTCAGCAGTGACGCACCGCGCCAGTGGGTGTGAGCGTCTGCAAGCGGCGCAGTTACCATTTCGGTGCAAGGGGAATAGCGCAGCCGCAAGTTCCCGAGGAGCGGGGCAAAGGTTTCCTCATTGGTGCAACGAGACCGAAGACCGCAAGGACGACAAGAAGTATGTCATCGTCGAGCCCACCACCGCGTCATCGCCTGATCCTTTTGCACGCGAAGACTACTTTTGTCAGGGTAGGGATGTCCTTGTGTTCCCGCTCAAAAATGGCCATTGTGGAATCCCTTCCCACCTAAACATTTCGGGGGAAGAGGGCCGTGGCCGCCTATATAAGTAGCTAGGATTCCCACTGAGAAAGGGATCGAGACACACACTTGACCACCGCACAAGGAGCAAGAACATTAGCCTCCTGACCCTCCTGAGCTCGCCTCCTGAGCCCAGGAACCCTTGTACCAATTCATATTCTAGCTCGCCCGGAGCCAATCCACCAAAGCAGGAAGTAGGGTCTTACACCACACGGTGGCCCGAACCTGGATTAACTCTTGTGTGTTTGTTCGTTATTTGCTTAAATATTTCCACCGACACGAGAGCGAGGCGCTAGGTAGACATGAGTGGGAGAGATCTTCGTTCTCGCCCCTGTGTTCGAACTTAACGGGTTTTGCGGAGCCCTGAATCCGACACCTCCCCCCCCCCCCCGCCTTATATATATAGGTGGAAGGGAGAGGGGAGGCTGCTATGGGGCGCCCCAAGTAGGCCGAATCCTACTTGGGGTCCTCCTTGGTCGTGCCCCCTCCCTGCCATGTTTGTTTGTCGGGGGAAGGAAAGAGGGGGGAGGAAGGGGGAATCATATTCCCTTTCTTTCCTTTCCTTCTTCCCCTTTCCTTCTCTACAGTGCCGGCCCATATGGGGGACGCGCCAGCCCCTTGTGTCTGGTGCGTTTCCCCTGTTGGCTCATAAGGCCCATATCTTTTGTCGGGGGTGCCCGGAACTCCTTCATGTGATCTGATATGTACCCGGTACCCTCCGGAACATTTCAAGTGTCCGAATACCATCGACCTATATATCAATATTTACCTCTCGACCATTTCGAGACTCCCCGTCATGTCTGTGATCTCATATGGGACTCCGAACAACATTTAGTCACCAAATCACATAACTCATATAGTATTATATCGTCAACGAACGTTAAGCGTGCGGACCCTACGGGTTCGAGAACTATGTATACATGACCGAGACACCTCTCTGGTCAATAGCCAATAGCGGAACCTCGATGCCCATATTGTCACCTACATATTCTATGAAGATCTTTATCGGTCGAACCATTATGACAACATACACAATTCCCATTGTCCGCTTGTATGTTTCTTGCCAGATTCGATCGTTGGTATCTTCATACCTAGTTCAATCCCATTACCAACAAGTCTCTTTACTTGTTCCGTAATACATAACCTTGTGACTAACTCCTTAGTCGTTTGCTTGCAAGCTTATGATGTGTATTACCGAGAGGGCCTAGAGATACCTCTCCGATACTCGAAGTGAAAAATCCTAATATCAATCTATGACAACTCAATAAATACCTTCAGAGATACCTGTAGAGCATCTTTTTAATCACCCAGTTACGTTGTGACGTTTTATAGCACACAAGGCATTCCTCCGGTATCCGGGAGTTGCATAATTTCTTAGTGAACGATCATATGCTAAGCTAAGGGATGGATCGTGTCCATCACATCATTCTCATAATGATGTGATCCCATTATCAAATGAAAACTCATGTCCATGGTTAGGAAACCTTAACCATCTTTGATTAACGAGCTAGTCTAGTAGAGGCTTACTTGGGACACCGTATTTGTTTATGTATTCACACATGTATTTAGGTTTCCAGTCAATACAATTCTAGCATGAATAATAAACATTTTATCATGAATAAGGAAATATAAAATAATAATAATTTTATTATTGCCTCTAGGGCATATTTCCATCAGTTTCTTCAATAATTGGCGGCTCAACCCTTTGTTCAGCATGGCCTTTTGGCGTCTCAGTTCGGACCTCAGGGGTCGTCAAAAGTGGTTCCTCTGACTCGGGAATTTCTGGAGCTGAAGATGACTCGCCAATCTTCCTCTTCTTGGCTTTAGCCCTGCAGTCACATGGATATGTTCAAGTAAAAAAATTAATGACCATAAAGATATGTGAATTTTCGACATACTTACCCTTGTTTGATGACCAAGGGTGGGAGCTTTGAAGTAGTTGAGTACCCAGATGATGGTGGCGACTCTTGATAATTTGAATTAGACGGGTTGAGAGGTTCCCTAATAAGGCCGGCTCATGGAAGATATGAGGTTGGACTATGAGGCACCTCGATACAACACTTGCGGGCGACTGGTGCATCAGATAAGCCGGCCACGAGTTCTCCATGACCACTTTGAGTTGCCGTTTTGACATACCAGCGTGTTGCAACTTCTTCAAAATAATTTGTGGGTCTAAGTAAGCATGCGGATGAGAAAATGGCACTTTTTGACGGTTTTTCTTCATCTTTGGGGAACAAAGGTTTCCGAGCCAGAGGAGATGGAAATTACATCGATGTTGTCAGCCCGACTTGTTTGAGCATTGTCCTCGGAAGAATGAGCAGCGTCAAGTTGCATAAAAAGAAGGCCAAGTGAATCAAGGTCTACCTTCGACTCATTCTCTGCGGCTAGCTCATCTTCATCAATTGGCTCATTTACCAAAGGGGCTGGAGCATGAGCAAACTTGTGCACTGTAGTTTTCTTCCTTTCCCAAAATGCAGAATCATCCTGCATGATTGACAAGATTAATAAGTCTGACTCAAGTAAAATCAATAAGCCGGATAAGTGAACATGAGCATACTTACTAGAGGTGTTGGATTCTGAATATAGAAGGGATTAAGCCATGACTAATTGCATGCTTCTTGGGGCTCCCCTAGCAATCTTTTCACGGTTTTGTTTATCTCATCAGCTGGTAAGTCAACATGTTGAAGCTTTGTACGTCGTTTAAGGCACCAGTGTACTTGCACATTAAGTCGCCCCTCCGACTTAATGGCTGAATTCTCCAACTGACCCAACACCGGGTCATCAATTCCAGTAAGGCCATTTGCTAATAAGGCTCTCAAACTAGGATATATGTGGGTGACTTGTTAATGATCTTCCTTAGAAGGCCAGTTAGGATAAGCATCAGTGGGGTTTAGTCGATCAAGCCAGTAACCTGGCAATGGCTTTTCGTCGACAGGAGCAGTGTTTTTGCAATAAAACCAAGTTGTATTCCATCCTTTCGAATGACTCGGCGGAGTGGCTGGTGGAAAGGTACAACTCTTCATCCTCTGAATAGAAACCCCACCAAGCTATATGTTGGGACCATCTACAAATTCCGTCTAGTGGTTGATGTAGAAAAATTCCCTGAAGATAGGGATAGTTGCTTCTGTCTGAAGATAAACTTCACAAAAAACTTGGAACTGGCACAGATTGGTCATAGAATTGGGAGCAATATCTTGAGGATGAAGGTTGTCGAAATTAAGGAAATCCTGGGATAACTTTGACATGAGCAGAGAGAAGACCCTATGAAGATGATCAGCAAACACAACGACTTCTTCTAAGTCGGGTTGAGGGTTGTTTTCTGCCCCAAGTACTTGCCAGCCAATCACTTCTTGAGCCGGCAATAGACCTTGCTCCACAAGATCATCAAGCACAAGTTTTGATACTTGGGATCTAACTCAATTGCAGGCTTTATTGTTTTTGGCCATAATGAGCCGCCTAAGGGCTCAGAACTGCAAGGAAATTATGAATGGCGGGTCATTTCATGAGCGATATGTCGCCAGTTGGTTTGATATGTAGGCAGTATAATAAGGTGGCTATAGTTAAGGGGCAAGTCGACATGGTTATTTTATTATTAACAAGTTGGCAGCTTTATGAGCCGGGCGAAGGAAAACAATTATGGTTTCCAAGCAGGGCGAGTAATGATATGTAAATGATTAGCTAGCAATCGTAAGGCGCCTCATATTACTTAAAGACTTTGGTTTTCGACTAAGTGTTGTGCATAAACAGTTTTTGATTGAAGTGATTACTGATGTGGGTCCACAAAATGGTTCGAAAAGGAAAAAAATTACTAAACCTAAAGGGGACAGTAGAAGCATTAGCTAGTCGACTTGCGGGGTCTGACAAAGATTTGAAGATTCTAGATGCAAAAATGGTATTGCGACTAGCACCGGAGTATTTTTACATAGAGTTCACTTGAATCTAGATCCGAACAACAAGCAATGGTGGTATAAAAATACGAACGATGACGAACACCGATGAACTAGGTAAGAAGATGGAGATTTTGTAGATCTAATGGAGGATTGGGGCGTACCTAGATGCGAGGAGGCTTCCAAGATGATCTTAGCAGCTTCGACGGCAGCGCACATAGTGTGGAAGACGCGGTTGATGTTGCCGGAGGGCCACGGTCGCGTGGTAGCGGAGCTCTGGTCGCGGGTGGCCGAAGTGCGAGGCAGAAGAAGAAGCAAGGGGATGAAGTGGTAAAAGGGAAAAAGCAGCCCCCTTGGGTATATGTATAAGGAAAATGAGAAGAAGAAGAAGAGGCAGGCGCGAAAATAGAGGAGACGTGGTAACTTTTTGAGTAAAGGTCGCCTTGATTTTTGGGCTTGAAAGATATACGCAAAGATCCGTTATGATATCATACTGGAGTTCCTGGATTTCCGGAAGATGACATCTTGATTCACGAAACATGGAAAATGACAAAGTGTGGAAGTGTCATAAGCCAGATTTATGACCCAATCACGATGCAACATTCAAGAGAAATATGACCCGAAATTATTTTGAGATTGACATGAATAAATTAAAATCAATTTGGAGGCTAATATTGGGGATATAACCCCATGATATGACCCGCCCATTCAAGGCTGGGTTATCCAGTGGCAGGCCTGAAGATCAAGACTTGAGTTTGGCTGTGGCGATAATTTCAAGGCCTTCAGGGCGACTTGTAAAGTGGGTTGGCTTATGGCCCAACACCTGAGGCGGCGGCTCATCATCAGAGGGGCGTCGTAGTTCTTTACTTAGGAAACAAGACATAAGGACACTAATTAGTTCATGGGTTGTACTATGACCAGGACTCTGTTGTAAGCCCAGGGCCTCTACTTGTATATAAAGGGGAGCCCCTGTGGTAGAAAAGACTAAGTTACAATTTCTAGGGTACTAGGTTAGCCACGCTGCACCCTTGTAATCGAGATCATCATCATCAATACCAATCAAGTAGGAAGTAGGATATTACCTCCATTGAGAGGGGCCGAACCTGGGTAAACCCTTGTCTTTTGATTCTGACCAACCCCGTTCAAGCTACTACCTCATAGTGATGGCCTCACCACTAAGTCCTTTCACAAGGACATCTACCGTGACAAAACCACGACACCTTCCCTCCGAGCGCCGACGAGGTTTACGCTGTCCGAACCAATTGGGATAGAGGATGATGCGACCGCCAGTTGGGCCATTCTGGAGCTTTCCACCCATGTAGATGCTGACGGTGGATGTATGTGCCTCGCCGTAGCTCGTCCAGGCACGGATACGCACGGGCACCGGCAGTGCCTGGGCCGTCCTTGACATGTTCGACGCAATGATTGAACAAGACTCGGTGCGTTTTCCATGCACCTATCCGATCATATTTTAGCATAGAGCACTAGTTCATTTCACACATGATGAATGCTTGCATACAACAATCATGTAGGAGGTGATCTTGTCCAAGATGACCAATGACAATGAAGATCCGACCGAAATGGAGTGTGAATTGGAGGCCACCACCGCATTTGAAGTTGGGACAACATCCGATCCCAATCCGGGCAATAAGAAGAGGAAGACGAAGACGCCGAAGGCAAGAGGTCCGGCACTCTCAAGATTTGAGGATATTTTGTTGGTGAAAGTGTAGGATCGAAAGTATGTGTAGAGGGGGGTGATTAGACTACTTGACCAAATAAAAATCTAGACTTTTCCCAATTTTAATTCTTGGCAGACTTTAGGAACTTAGCACAAGTCAAGCAATCAACCTACACATGCAATTCAAAGAGTATAGCAGCGGAATGTAAAACAATTGCATCTGAAGGTAAAGGGAGGACTTTGGAGGGAGCAAGCGCATGTATAGACACGGATGTTTTTGTCGTGGTTCCGATAGGTGGTGCTATCGGACATCCATGTTGATGGTGTCAGGACCCCGATCCTAAGTCACACAGGTCTAGCCTGTAATACATCATATCACTTTGCGACCTCACGCACGGTATCCCCACGGGTGCCACCTTACCTGGCCCGGGACCGTTTGCGCATTTTGGGACACGTATATGATAGTGTCGCTAGCATCCATATGACAGAGAACCCGGGCCGACATGACTAGTTATAAACCAAAAGTGGCACTAAATTACAGAGACAGGTATACATGACCCAGCAACGAACGTGTCGGTCATCAACGTATCATCCCAAGTCGTAGCAAGCTACAAGGACTTAAAGGAACAACGCGTGACATTTCCCCTAAGGGATAGACATAGGAACGAAGAAGGACAGATGCCGGCCAGCCTAAGTGTTCCGGAGCAGTAGCAAGCTACCAAGGCTCGGTGGAAGCACTAGGAGACATTTCCTTGTAAGATAAGCTACCAAAGGTAAACAACTAGGTGTCGGATCCCACACATAGCAATACACATTACACGTACGCATAACATGCAAGTATGTGTTGTACAACATGGCATCACAACATAACTCAACAACTCATATAGATAAAGGCCCAGAAGAGCCATCATAGCATTTATTACAAACAGAGGTCACATGACCCAACATACAGAGCATACAGGCAACGAAAGCATAACATGTCTGAGTACAGACCACTACAAACGAAGAAGGCTGAAAAAGCCTGACTATCTACAAGACCCTCCCAAGGGTACAAGATCGTAGCTGAGGTAACAAGCTAAACGTCAAAGTCCACGCGGAACCACTAGCGAGACTGAAGTCTCTCTGCAAAAACATAAATTAAGCAAACGTGAGTACAAAGGTACACAGCAAGACTTACATCAGAACTAGCTACATATGCATCAGTATCAACAAAGGGGTTGTGGAGTTTGACTGCAGCAAGCCAGCTTGACTTGGTGGCTATCCTAAACTACGACTGCAAGTAACTCTTTTGAGGTGGCGCACACGAGTCCACATATTCACCAATCAATACACCACTATGGATCCGCTCCCGTCTCCCTACGAGAAAGCCATCCATAGCACTCACGCTTATCTTGCGTGTTTTAGAGTATCCACTTTCACTTGTCTATGAACTATAAAGGCAACCCAGAAGTCCATTTCCGCGGACACGGCTATTCGAATAGATCATATATAACCCTGCAGGGGTGTACTTCTTCACACACGCTCTCGCCACTTACCGCCATGTACACGTCATGTATCTCGGCAACCTTCAAGCGGAAGCCTGGCGAGGGTGTCGGCCACGACCTGACTAACCACACAAGTCTCTCGTCCAGGTTCATCGCCTATTTGGGATCCATCCATGGGGAGATCCGGCCGGGGTGTCGCTCACGGCCCCAAACGATGTGTATAGGGTTTTCGCATCACCAAATGGGCGACCGGTACACCGTGCCACGTACCTGCCGCATCACAACCCACCCCGAGGGTCAGCGCTGCGCACAAACTCCAGTAAACTACAAACACCAAAAACTAATTGCAACTCCTGGACAGAGATCATGTTGATTAATAAGTCGAGAGAGTCAATTAAAAATCCCAATTTGTGGTAGTAGTTGTTTCATGGACCAACCAACACAGAACTCAGTTCCTGAGGACAGCTACAATGAGACAACCCACCATGTACTCCTACATGGCCTCTCATCGCTACCTTTACCAAATCGTGTTCACACACTTAGCTCTCACACAGTCGGACATGTTCATAACCCTTACAATTCATCCCCGATGAATCAGACCTGACACAACTCTAAGAAATAGCAGGCATAACCAGAAAGCATGAATGAGTAGGCACAACATGGCTCAAACAACTCCTACTCATACTAGTGGGTTTCAAATATTTACTGTGGCAATGACGGGTCATGCAGTGGAAAGGGGTTCAACTACCGCAGCAGGTAAAAGTTGAAGCGTTGTTGTCCTAATGCAGTAAATGAGAGCAAGAGCGAGAGAGTGGGATTGTATCGGAATGCTCAAAGGGGTTTTGCTTGCGTGGCACTTCTGAAGATAACATTGGGTCTTCATCGGTGTCATCGATCACGTCGTCGGAACACGTCTACTGAAAGGAAACAACACCGGCAACAGAGAAAGAAACACAATCAATGCAATGCACAATATGATGCATGATCATGACATGGCATTATGTTGTGATTTGAGCTAATGCAACTAGCAACAGGTTAAATGAAGTTGGTTTGAATCCAAGATTCAAATTCAAACTCCATATGTGATTGTTTAAATGCCATTTAATTTATTTGACCTGATCAGCAGGTTTAACTTGTTCAAACATGTATGAAAATGCAATAAACAGATTCCTTGAATTTTTCTGATCATTTTCATATATAAATTATTTTCATCTGAGTTATAGATTAATTTCTGTGATTTTTAGAAGTTTTGCCTATTTTTTGAAATAAATAAATCATTTCTGATTTATTTAAAATTCCAGAAAACACTTATTGCGTCAACATGATGTCACTGTGATGTCAGCAGTCAACAGGGGCGGGTCCAGGTCAAACCTGACGTGTGCGGTCCACACGTCAGTGACACAGCAGTTAAACAGGCTTAACTAAACTTAACAGAAGATTAAACTAAACTAAATAGGCACAGGGGCCCACATGTCAGTGTCTCGGTGGTTAACTAAAATTGGTTTACTAACTAAACTAATTTAGTAGGGCCCTGGGTCCACCTGTCATCGACCCAGGGGGGGTCATTAGCACTAATTAAAGTGTACCCGCCGGAGTGACTCGCCGGCGACCACAATTCGCGGCGGTGTCTCGCCGGAGTGGCTCGGGTTTCGCGTACAAGGGGTGGTTTCTGGCGCGGTTAGTCCCGTTCGAGAGCTGGCACTCGGCCGCATCCAACGGTGCAAGCTGTACGACCTGAGGTGGTCGGGAACAGCGCCGGCGACGAGCGAGGCAGCGGCCGGAGTACGGGCTCGGTCGTGCGCGAGGCTACAGTGCGCGGAGATGCTAGCTGAGGTGATCTACAGGCTCCTGGGAGCTCCAGGAGTTCAACTATGTGCTCGGACGCGGATGAAACAAGCCATGTCCGCGGCGGCGACATGGCCGGCGGGCGGGAGCTCTCGGCTCTGGCGGCAAGGCAGGCTAGAGGGAGGTTTGACCGTGGGAAGGAGGGGGAGAACACTCGGAAGCTCAAAGCGCGCTGATTGGAGTGCTCGGCGGGCTCCGGGAAGCGCTGACGACGGCGAACCTACAGCGGTGATCTCGGACGACCGAGGAGGAAGACGACGGCGTTGCGGAGGAGGATGAGCTCCTAGAGCCACGTGACTTGGTAGAGGGGAAGAGGAAGGCACGGCGGAGCTCGGGAGCTCGTCGGAGAGGCGAGGGGGGGGCTGTGGCCGCGACAACGGCGAACGGCGGCGACGGGCGTGTTCGGTGGTGTGGGGAAGAGAGCCAGGAGAGGGGAGAGAGATCGAGGGAGAGTGAGAGGGGGACCAGGGAGTCCCTGGACGTCTCCAGGCGCGAGGAGAAGCAGGAGCTGGCCAGGGGCGAGCGCGCGCGCGACAGCGAGCTGCTCCTACTGGCAGGAGGAAGACGACGCGGTGAGGAGGTGGGCTGGGCCGCTACAGTGCTGGGCCGCACAGGTAAGTTAGCCCAGGTGAGTCTCTCTCTCTCTCTTTTCTAAAACTGTTTCTGTTTTCTAATTTTTTTTCCATTTGTTTTGGCTTTATCTAAAATACTTAAACAAGCTCAAAATTCATGAAACTGCTTGAGGCTACTGTTTGGATTATTTCCAACAGTAAACATTTTAGTTCATGAATATTTGGACATTTAAAAATAGTATATAGCATTTAAATGCCCAAATGCAAATAATTTAAGATTTAATTCAAAAATCCAAAATGGTCCTAGAAATATGTGCAACATTTTTGGCAGAGGTTTTTAATCAATCCAAAAATGATGAACTTTTCCAAAGGGCATTTTGGGTTCATTGAAAAAGATTTTAATGTGACCCTAGTTGAATTCATTTGGTGCTAGGGTTTGAACATCCCCATTTCCAGTTTCTGAGAATTTAAACATGATGCACATGAGGACCAAGCAAGGCAGGCAAGGGCTGGTCTAGGGCTGTGACAACTCACCCCCACTAAACAAGAATCTCGTTCCGAGATTCAAGCATAGGGTAAGAAATCAGAGGGGACACTAACTAACACAATCTTCATGATCCAAGTGCCCTTTATATGAATGTGGATTGCTAGCATCATGTTGATCCTGGCATCCTTGCTTTCGAGATCTTTGTCCAAAACGGTGACGATGAGAGAAACTCTACAAAATTGATCTTCTGAAAGATCGAGAAACTCAAGATCAACTCATGGAGTGAGACGTTGAAACATCTCTTGAGCTGAGACACGGAGTACACCTCCAGAGGGATGTAGTGAAATAAATGATGAAGGTTCACCTAGTGGCAATAATTCCACACCTAAGAAGATGGTGATCGATACCACCTGATACGTCCAAAACGTATCTATAATTTCTGCTTGCTCCATGCTTCTTTTGTGTGATATTGCTATGATATTTATGCACCTCCATACACTTTTGATCATATTTGGACTAACCTATTAACTCAGTGCACCACAGTGCCAGTTCCTCTTTTCTGCTATTTTTCTATTTCAGGTTTCCCCCATATTAAAAGTGCTACAAAAATTTCGGGAAAAATACAGGAAAAATCAGCATACAGGAAGCTTCGAGAAAAACCAAAGTGGGGCCAGAGGGGAGCCAGGGGTGGCCCAGGCGGCCACCCGGCGGGGCCCCACCCCTGGCTGCGCCAGGGGGCGCCTGGGGCCCCGGCTCCGCCTCTGGTGACCCCCCTTCGCATATATATTCCTCGCGTCCTGAAACCATCGAGGACGGAACCCTTTTTCGCGATCTCGCCTCTGTTCCGCCGCCGCCGCGCTTCCAAGATCGCGAGCATCAGGAGAACTCTTCCCGACACCCTGCCGGAGGGGAGAACCAACACCGGGAGCTTCTCCACCACCATGGACGCTTCCCGGATGAGTCGTGAGTAGTCCACCTTGGACCATGGGTCCATGATCAGTAGCTATGTGATGTTCTTCTCCCCTCTTTGTTCTTCATGGTTTAGACCTCGTGAGCTGCCCTACATGATCGAGGCACATATGTAATCTTTATGCTGTTGCTCTGCTGAGTTTGCTGGGATCCGATGGATTATGAGATTATGTTCAGATTGTGTGTGAGTAATATATTTGATTCACCTCTTTTATATTTATGTTCTTGAGTAATTCTTGCATGTTCTCCGTTGCTGTTTATTGCTTTGGCCAAGTAGTAGGTAGTAACTCCAAGAGGGAGCGTTATGCTTGATTGTGGGTTCATGCCCCCTGATGACTAGCTTGAGTGACAGAAACATGAGTCTAGGGGATGTGCTGTTGCCACAAGGGGGAAAACAACGGTGCTTGTACTTGCGGGTGCAAGGATTGTTTACTTTACGCAAAGTTCTTTTAATGCAGTTGTCTGCTGCTTTGAGTTTACACTTTGGGTGGGATTCGCAACTTAATACCAGCGAGATGTTCTGGATAGATATCTCAAGGTGGATGATTAGTAGTAGATGCAGATGGATTTCGGTCTACTTGCCTTGGCGTACCGCCCATGCTTTTGAGCCTCTACTTTTCCTTGCAGCATAGTTAGCATTGGTTTGCACACATAATCCTGTCAATTGCCCAGCTGTAATTTGTTTACCTCGCTTTGCTGATTTATCGTCTTTTGGGAGAGAGACATCACTCGTGAACATCATGGGACCCCAGTCCATATTACCACCACTGATCACACCCGCTATTTACTTCATGTCTTTATTTCCTAGTTGCAGTCATAGCTATCATTATTATCTCTTGTGTTTGATCATTTGTAAACGACAAGGCCAGAGGGATTGACAACCTCTCTGTACTCGTTGGGAGTAAAGTTATTTGTATCTGTGTGTAGGTCCTGTCAACCACTAAGTTTCTTGCGCCGTTGACACCTTTTTGTCGACCCTCGGGGTCTCACGGGATTCGATCCTTGGTACCTTTGCCAAGGGAAACTTGCTGCTATGCTACATCTCAAACCTTCCACTTGGGGTAACCAACGAGGGGTGAGAAGCCATCAAGCAAAGTTTCTGGCGCCGTTGCCGGGGACTCCACTCTTCAAGATAGGGGAGTTGCACGCTATCTTTTATCTTTGCTTTTTAGTCTTGTTAGTTTACCTTTCAGTTTTTGCTTTAGTGTCCCTTACCAAAAATCACAAAAATAGTTATCTTGCTTTTATTTGGCATTATGTCTGGTCCTTTTGCCTTTGGTGAGGCAGAAGTGCTCACCTTTAAACAAAGAGGTGGTGAAAGTCTAAAAGATGCTTGGTATAGAATTAATGATTCTCAAAAAAGGGCCACCAAGAAGCAATCTACTACTATCCTGCTTAAAAAATTTTATGTTGGAATTACTTCTTGGAATAGGTTTATTCTAGATTCTGCTATCAATGGAAATTTCCTAGAAGCCCCAGTTTGGGAATCTCTTAGTATTATGGAAAATCTTGTTGGAAATCCCCCTGTTGTTAGCATTCAAGAGGACATTACCCTAGCTCACATTATGAAAAAACTTGAAAAGATAGAGCTAGAGATGCCAAGCATTAATAAGATAAATGAGTTGGATCGTAAGATCCAAGGGAATTTGAATAGGCTTGATAGCTCCATGCATAAAATTCTCAAAACTTTGGAGACCATCAAATCCCATGACTTGGATTCTTCTAGGATAGACAAGATTGAGGAAATCTTTGACACTTTAGGAAATACTTTCTCCTCAATCAAAGCCAAAAATGTAGAAACTCCGGCAAAGAAGGAACCCAAGTTCATTTACGTTCCAAAGGCTCCTCGTTCCAAAAGTAATCCATCTATTGCCAAAGGGGTTGAAACTGTGAAAACTTTGGAAGAAATACCTCTCTTTGATAAATTTATAAATGAATCTCCCATTGACTTTCCACCTTTTGGTTTTCTCCCTAGAAGTATCTTTACTAGGCCTTTATTAGAAAGTCCTCTTAAGACTAGCTGTACTATTGAAGAGCTTTTTGATGATCTTGATGATGGTTCAATTGATACAACTTGATCTTTTTGCATCATGCCTAGCTTAAAGGCATAAAAGAAAGCGCTTTTGGGAGGCAGCCCACAACGAATTTGGTTTTATTTTGCTTTTGTTGTGTCTTGATGTTTGTTACTACAGTAGCATCATCATTGTATCTTTTCTTTTCAGCTTTGTGCCAAGTTTAGCCTCCGATTGCAAGAAAGTTCAAAAGTTGTGACGTGCTGTCCAGAAAACAGATTCTGTCCTTGGACAGAAAAATTCGAATAAAATCACCAGATCGTCTTTTTTATCTGAATTTTTTGGACAGCGTGCTCTATGCAATTGGCTTTCGGGCGTCTGTTCTGAGTTTTTTTATTTGAGTTGCAGAAGTGCCCCGAAAAATTTATTTACTACCTGCTGGTCTGTTTTTTACAGATTCTGTCATGTTTTGCCTTTTCTTCGTTTTGCAAACCTTGAGCTTGCTTTTTCTTTGCAAAAACCTTTTGGCAATCTTGAGAAACAGTAGCTCTTCGAGATTATCTTTATTTCCAGTAGGGAAAAATTATTTTATTGTGGGTACTAACCTCGCTAATCAGATTATGATGAGTTATGTATGAAGGGAGTTTTCAAGTGTGCAAGGGAAGATGATAAAAGAAGATTCAGGAGGGTCAGACGCCCAAGCTTGGGGATGCCCCCGTGCACCCCCAAGAAATATTCAAGAAGACTCAAGCATCTAAGCTTGGGGATGCCCCCATGCATCCCCTTCTCCATCAACAATATCAGTTCGTCTTTTGTTCCACTATAATTATCACTTCATGTATTATGTGCTATGCTTGGAGCATCTTGCTCTTAGTTTCCTTTTCAGTTTTCTTTAGCTTTGCTTGCTGTTCATAACAAGTTAGAACCCAGCTTTCTTTGTGTGGGAGAGAAACACGCTCCACTTCAACCTAGAACACAACATAGGATTTTCATGCTTATCTTTGCTGTGTGTGTTCTTTGTCTTTCCATAGCTGCTGTCATGTTTAGCTCTTAGTTTTCATGCTTTTCTTTTTAAAGAGCTTTTGTTTAGTTGGTTGCTGAACTCTCTTGAGTTTTCATGTTTATCTTGTTAAGAGAGTTTGCCTGTTGCACTGAGTTGTGTGTCTTAACTTAAAGTAGGTAACTGAGGCTGCTATTTAATTTTAGTAGTAACTTGCAATAGTTTTGAGGTATTGCCATGAGTAATGTCTGAACTTTTGGTGCCAAGAGCTTTAGCCTATTAGTGATAGATGTCGTATTTTGGGCAATCCATGTTTATTTTCGAAAACCTACAAATAGTTGAGAACTTTAGCTACTAGATGGATCACTAATCTTTGGAGGGATCGAATATTAGAGTACACTCACGTACCATGAGCCGAGGATGCGCAAGGATAACCAAACCCCCATACACTCCTCCTCGGGGTACTTGTCTCTTTGTGAACCTCCTAATTAGATTGAGAGTTAATGATAATAAGTGCATGAGTTCTTCGCACTAATGTGAGTATTCGAAAGTTGACACTTCCACCTAGCCATATTTTTCTAGCCTCTTCGGTACCGTGCATTGCCCTTTCTCACCTCGAGAGTTGGCGCATACTTCGCCGGTGCATCCAAATCCTTGGCACGATACGCTCTATCATCATAAGCCTCATTATATCCTTCCTCAAAACAGCCACCATACCTACCTATAAAGGCATTTCCATAGCCTTTCCGAGATACATTGCCATGCAACATCCATCTTCTCATGACTTGATCTTCATGTCATACATGCTTTTTGCTTGATCGATGAGCCGCATGCTAGTTGGGCCTTGCCCTAATCATTGCTACATGACGCGCTAGTATCATTGCATATCCTGCTACACTGGTAGAGGCATACATTTGCATACATCATGATAGTTTCATTTTCTTTATGTTGAGTACTTTTGTAAAGTGTGAAAGATCTTCTATACTTCTTGTAATATATAGAGTGTTGCCCCTAAAGTGAGGAAAAGATCCCAAAGAGGGCAAAATCAAAAGACCCCAAAGAGGACAAATGAGAGTTAAATAGAAAGAGCCATTGAGGCCACAAAAAAATAAAAAAAATAGAAAAAAGAGAAAAAGAAATAAAAAGAGAGAAGGGGGCACACTACTATTCCTTTTGAGAGATCCACACTCGTACTCCATCTTATACCTTGTACTCCATAGAGATTATCATTCATGCATATAGGTATGTGGGGACCTTCACACTATAGAACTTGGCTTGTATATTCCAATGATGAGCCTCCTCAAAAGAGCTCTAGGTCTTCTTGAGCAAGCAAGTTGGATGCACCCCCACTAGTTCCATTGGAGAGCTTACCTTAGCTCATATGTGCATCCGTTGCATGGCAATCCCTACTCCTCACATCATATCTATCATTTGGCTTTCTCTCGCCTATGATTGTCCTCATTGATGTGAGCCTTTCACACCTTTTTTGTCTTCCCCTTCATCATTTTTCTCTCTTTGCCATCCTAAGTGTCAACTTTCTTGCTTACGCTCATCCATTGCATGAGTGCTCAAAATATCGAAAGGGAGTGGATCATTTTGACTTGTACCTGGCTGACAGTCTGGGGATGAGTCAAGATAAGATTCCAAAGAAGACCAAGTGTGAAACTTTAGTAGATTAAGTTCTCAACAATACAAAAACTATGTTTTACTCTCTCGTATATCCCTATCCCCTTTCTTGCACGCAAACACCATTTGGAGACATTCGAGTCACGGACAGCGAGAGCTCTTGCACCTTTATGTTCTTATGTTGCTTGTTACAATGCTAATATAGACTCTTGCCTGTTATTACTTGAATTGAATTACATGCCTTGATTGCTTTACTTAAAAGTTCTTATATGGTTGATAGCATGTCACCATAGAAATTATGCTTGTTATCATTTACCTACTCGAGGACGAG
>LR738713.1:203913288-203958351 GCA_902687465.1 Secale cereale | reverse complement strand
TATCATTCATGCATATAGGTATGTGGGGACCTTCACACTATAGAACTTGGCTTGTATATTCCAATGATGAGCCTCCTCAAAAGAGCTCTAGGTCTTCTTGAGCAAGCAAGTTGGATGCACCCCCACTAGTTCCATTGGAGAGCTTACCTTAGCTCATATGTGCATCCGTTGCATGGCAATCCCTACTCCTCACATCATATCTATCATTTGGCTTTCTCTCGCCTATGATTGTCCTCATTGATGTGAGCCTTTCACACCTTTTTTGTCTTCCCCTTCATCATTTTTCTCTCTTTGCCATCCTAAGTGTCAACTTTCTTGCTTACGCTCATCCATTGCATGAGTGCTCAAAATATCGAAAGGGAGTGGATCATTTTGACTTATACCTGGCTGACAGTCTGGGGATGAGTCAAGATAAGATTCCAAAGAAGACCAAGTGTGAAACTTTAGTAGATTAAGTTCTCAACAATACAAAAACTATGTTTTACTCTCTCGTATATCCCTATCCCCTTTCTTGCACGCAAACACCATTTGGAGACATTCGAGTCACGGACAGCGAGAGCTCTTGCACCTTTATGTTCTTATGTTGCTTGTTACAATGCTAATATAGACTCTTGCCTGTTATTACTTGAATTGAATTACATGCCTTGATTGCTTTACTTAAAAGTTCTTATATGGTTGATAGCATGTCACCATAGAAATTATGCTTGTTATCATTTACCTACTCGAGGACGAGCAGGAATTAAGCTTGGGGATGTTGATACGTCCAAAACGTATCTATAATTTCTGCTTGCTCCATGCTTCTTTTGTGTGATATTGCTATGATATTTATGCACTTCCATACACTTTTGATCATATTTGGACTAACCTATTAACTCAGTGCACCACAGTGCCAGTTCATGTTTTCTGCTATTTTTCTATTTCAGGTTTCCCCCATATTAAAAGTGCTCCAAAAATTCCGTGAAAAATACAGGAAAAATCAGCGTACAGGAAGCTTCGAGAAAAACCAAAGCGGGGCCAGAGGGGAGCCAGGGGTGGCCCAGGCAGCCACCCGGCGCGGCCCCACCCCTGGCCGCGCCAGGGGGGCGCCTGGGGCCCCGGCTCCGCCTCTGGTGACCCCCCTTCACATATATATTCCTCGCGTCCCGAAACCCTCAAGGACGGAACCCTTTTTCGCGATCTCGCCTCTGTTCCGCCGCCGCCGCGCTTCCAAGATCGGGAGCATCAGGAGAACTCTTCCCGGCACCCTGCCGGAGGGTAGAACCACCACCGGGAGCTTCTCCACCACCATGGACGCTTCCCGGATGAGTCGTGGGTAGTCCACCTTGGACCATGGGTCCATGACCAGTAGCTATGTGATGTTCTCCTCCCCTCTTTGCTCTTCATGGTTTAGACCTCATGAGCTGCCCTACATGATCGAGGCACATATGTAATCTTTATGCTGTTGCTCTGCTGAGTTTGCTGGGATCCGATGGATTATGAGATTATGTTCAGATTGTGTGTGAGTAATATATTTGATTCACCTCTTTTATATTTATATTCTTGAGTAATTCTTGCATGTTCTCCGTTGCTGTTTATTGCTTTGGCCAAGTAGTAGGTAGTAACTCCAAGAGGGAGCGTTATGCTTGATTGTGGGTTCATGCCCCCTGATGACTAGCTTGAGTGACAGAAACATGAGTCTAGGGGATGTGCTATTGCCACAAGGGGGAAAACAACGGTGCTTGTACTTGCGGGTGCAAGGATTGTTTACTTTACGCAAAGTTCTTTTAATGCAGTTGTCTGCTGCTTTGAGTTTACACTTTGGTTTGGATTCGCAACTTAATACCAGCGAGATGTTCTGGATAGATATCTCAAGGTGGATGATTAGTAGTAGATGCAGATGGATTTCGGTCTACTTGCCTTGGCGTACCGCCCATGCTTTTCAGCCTCTACCTTTCCTTGCAGCATAGTTAGCATTGGTTTGCGCACATAATCCTGTCAATTGCCCAGCTGTAAATTTTTTACCTCGCTTTGCTGTTTTATCGTCTTTTGGGAGAGAGACATCACTAGTGAACATCATGGGACCCCGGTCCATATTACCACCACTGATCACACCCGCTATTTACTTCCTGTCTTTATTTCCTAGTTGCAGTCATAACTATCATTATTATCTCTTGTGTTTGATCCTTTGTAAACGACAAGGCCGGAAGGATTGACAACCTCTCTGTACTCGTTGGGAGCCAAGTTATTTGTATCTGTGTGCAGGTCCTGTCAACCGCTAAGTTTCTGGCGCCGTTGACACCTTCTTGTCGACCCTCGGAGTCTCACGGGATTCGAACCTTGGTACCTTTGACAAGGGAAACTTGCTGCTACGCTACATCTCAAACCTTCCACTTGGGGTAATCAACGAGGGGCGAGAAGCCATCACCACCAGACGAGGCACCTTGGAGAAGGTGACTCGTAGAACTTTCCCCTTAAGTGGC
Organism: Secale cereale; assembly: GCA_902687465.1. Classification (NCBI taxonomy): domain Eukaryota; kingdom Viridiplantae; phylum Streptophyta; class Magnoliopsida; order Poales; family Poaceae; genus Secale; species Secale cereale. Next base: position 203,955,892 of record LR738713.1, on the reverse strand, counting down.
AAAAAGAATTACTTTTGATATAGAGATCATTGAAACTCTCTATACCAGCAGGAGGCAAATCACATCCGATCATTTGACGGAGTTCGAAAGAATGACATTCTCGGCCAGAATGGATGATGTGGACTACCTTGTTGAAGACAACACAAGGGATGATTTTGGTTATCATCGAAAATGGATGGGACTCATGGCAAGTCCACTTCTGAAAATTAACCCAGAACAGCAGTTGCTGAGATGGGCAACCCATGGAAAATTAGCACATTGGCGGTGCAAGCTGGGAACAAAATGCAAATGCTGAGAATGATTCTGGTAACTGGGAAGAAACCCAACAGTAGAGAGTAAATCTACTCTTGAGGGGTTATAGCATAACCAAGAACACTGGGAGCAATCCCGGTTAGTGCCAGTGATAACACCTAGTGCTTGTGTGTGCTCTCAAGAACTTAAGCATTTCCATAATCATCAAGGTTTTACCAATATCCGTGCCAAGGATCCTAGCTACACAACATACTACCATGATGAATAATGATGGATGGTGCAGATGCAAAGGAAGATAACACTTTCTCAGATTTCACCTTAGCGGTGTCAAGGGCAAAATCTGGATGATCGACCGAGAGACATTTAGCGCTCCGCTTCTAATGTTCTCCTTGATGTGCTAGCGCAACCCCTTTATTAAAATGGTTTGGTATCTAGAACGTCAAGTAAAAGGTCGGACTTCAGGAGCACAAAAGTCCATAAGGAACAACTAGGGAGTAAATCCTACGAAGTCCTTATGGGGAGGTGGACAACTTCTTCAATCAAGATACTACAACAATAGGTCTTCCGGATGGGTGTGTTGCCCACGACATCCACTTTACCGGTTATCAAGAGACCAATATTATAGCTCTTGGAAAATACTTCAAACATCATATCTGCCTGAGATTCAGTTCTGGTTGGTGTCAGGATATTCCAGACTCATCGAGTCTAGAAAGAAAAATGAAAGTTTGCTACACAATTCGATGAGACGGCGTTGCGAGATTCTCGGGAATGAACTACGATAGCAGCTCCAAAACATGAGCTAGTTCTGCTACGTACCGGTGGACACGTTGTCCCAGACAAACGTGACCACATGGTTGTCTTATAATAAAATACTACCGAGTTCAGATTGAGAAACATCATTGAAGATAGCGAAGTCATGTGCATGACCTAGGATTAGCACAACAGACTTCATTTTCTTGAACAAATCAATCAGTGGCTTGGTGTGCTAGGGATACGTATAGAGTGAAGGTTGCAAGTCTCCAAACCACAGAATACCTCGCACGTATGCATGACTGACTTGGGATGATTCCACAGGAAGCAAAACAACTTTCTCAAACTCACGGTGGCAACTTACATCAATTACACATGAATTAGGGAAAGTCTCTTCTCTCATCCAACATATACCTCATGAACGGGACACAAAGGCAATGCTTACAAAGTTACCAACACTAGCTTAATGTCCAACAAAATCATGGAGGAGATAAGGATGTTTGTTGATGGGCTCAACAATAATCCATCCAGATTTCCATGGAGATGGAATTCCATAATTATGTGAACAAGTGATAGTATTGGTCAGACCCAGGGGATATAATGGTGTATGCTCGAGGGATCAACCACGAGAAAGACAACATTATGAACATCGTTGGTTCTGATTTGATTTGATGATAGCCCATACTCAAATTAAAGTTCTGATATGACAATAGGTCCAACAACTGATCATAGGGACCAATTGATGAAGATATCATCTATCTTCAACACACGCAAATATACCCCTTGAAATGAACTAAGCTGGCAAGCTTTTATCTTCCAACTCTCCAAGTTATTGTTTAGCTTAACCAATTAGCTCAGGGGGTAACCGACACAGATTCTTGGGGAATGGCTGGTTTACAAGAACCAACTCAATCACAAACTCAACATAGCGGTCAGGTGACAACCTGGTAATACTTTCGAGAAGATATTCGGAAAATCACGAACCACCGATATGCTGCTAAGTCCGAGAACAATCTTGCTTTTCAGGGCAAGACGATATGATCAAATAAGCAAGGGATTGAATAATCCTAACTCATTGGTCAAGGAGTGCACCAGAAAAGATGGACTAGTAGCACGATCAATCTTAGAATGGTGATTTGGTAACCAACACACTAAGAATGAGATTATCGTCCATTTGCTACCAAGCAACGAAGTTGCTAGGAGTATTGATTTCACACATCACGATTCACTTGTCAGTATTCCGGTTACAACAACACGGAGACCGAGGAATGAACAATGATGGTGAGAAGTATCACTGTATCAAGAGTTCATAGGAGGTTGTGCAATTCCCACGACATTCTTGACATAAAAGAGGGCAACACTCCAAGGTAGAGCAGAGCAAAAGCTGGATTGGCATTTTGATCTGAGGAATACAACTACTTTGACCCAATCCTGGATAAGGATAAGGTACTGGAGTTGGTTTCTCCTAGTCATTCCGAGATAGAATGAATTGACGGATCACAAGAGTAAAAGGCATCAATGAACACGAATGCACAACTACTCCTGACTACCAACTGATGGACGAGGGTCATAATACAACTAGAAAGGAACAACTCAAAGGAACATATAACTTTCTTAGTTGTGAATGCATAGATCATTATGTCGAACTAGTTCAGCATGTTTCTTCTGGATAACCCATGCAGAAAGGTAGGACTGGCAGAGTCAAAATATGAATGGAGTACTACTCAGGAGCACTCTGGTTGTGATCTTTTGGTTCGGGAGAACTTCTGCCAAGGATGGTTCATGATATTTGGAAGAATGATATACCACGGACCTCGAGGACTATCACAAGGTTACTAATATCCTAAAGGGACGAGCAAATACTACCAACATGAAGTAGGTAGAATGAATCTTGGGTTCAAGAACCCAGAAATAGAAGGCCTACTAACTAAATGGCATCACGGGATGCTTTCGAGAATGATGGCCAGAATCATCACACTGTGAATATAAAGCATTGCTGCATTACTGGGTGATCCTTGAAGACACCTAGGGTCATAATAATAACTCCAACACATGAGTCGAGGTAACGAAGTACCTCCACACACCGACTAATGTGATTAATCTGGCCTAAAAGGACATCGGAAACAGGGAGGAATGGTTTGCAAATGCATCAGACTATTTAGAAACCTGGGATGACTCGGACAGCATAATGGCTGTAAATGCTCGAAAATACTTTTAAGATCCAAGCAAAAGGGTAGCATAACCACTTAGCATCATAAAGTCAAGGTTCTGAGTCCAATAATTGAACAAACAGAAGTGGTAGAAACTAAACTGAGGGTTGAAACCACATTAACATGATCCTAATAAATAGAATGAGAGTCCTAGTTCTTAATCACCGTAGAAAGAAGAAGGTGGCTCAGATCAGAAGGTCATAGGGCAAAGGAGTAAAAAGAGCATTATGTTCCCTTCCACAATCAATTCCCTTACATAATTAAAGAATTTCTAGACACGACTTCTACCAGTTTGGCTTACTAATCCTACAGGCAGTCAGGCTCTGATACCAAATCTGTCAGGACCCCGATCCTAAGTCACACAGGTCTAGCCTGTAACACATCATATCACTTTGCGGCCTCACGCACGGTATCCCCACGGGTGCCACCTTACCTTGCCCGGGACCGTTTGCGCATTTTGGCACACATATATGATAGTGTCGCTAGCATCCATATGACAGAGAACCCGGGCCGGCATGACTAGTTTTAAACCAAAAGTGGCACTAAATTACAGAGACAGGCATACATGACCCAGCAACGAACGTGTCGGTCATCAACGTATGAACCCAAGTCGTATCAAGCTACAAGGACTTAAAGGAACAACGCGTGACATTTCCCCTAAGGGACAGACACAGGAACGAAGAAGGACACATGCCGGCCAGCCTAAGTGTTCCGGAGCAGTAGCAAGCTACCAAGGCTCGGTGGAAGCACTAGGAGACATTTCCCTGTAAGATAGGCTACCAAAGGTAAACAACTAGGTGTCGGATCCCACACATAGCAATACACATTACACGTAGCATAACATACAAGTATGTGATGTACAACATGGCATCACAACATAACTCAACAACTCATATAGATAAAGGCCCAGAAGAGCCATCATAGCATTTATTACAATCAGAGGTCACATGACCCAACATACAGAGCATACAGGCAACGGAAGCATAACATGTCTGAGTACAGACAACTACAAATGAAGAAGGCTGAAAAAGCCTGACTATCTACAAGACCCTCCCAAGGGTACAAGATCGTAGCTGAGGTAACAAGCTAAACATCGAAGTCCACGCGGAACCACTAGCGAGACTGAAGTCTCTCTGCAAAAACATAAATTAAGCAAACGTGAGTACAAAGGTACTCAGCAAGACTTACATCAGAACTAGCTACATATGCATCAGTATCAACAAAGGGGTGGTGGAGTTTGACAGCAGCATGCCAGCTTGACTCGGTGGCTATCCTAAACTACGACTGCAAGTAACTCTTTTGAGGTGGCGCACACGAGTCCACATATTCACCAATCAATACACCACTATGGATCCGCTCCCGTCTCCCTACGAGAAGGCCATCCATAGCACTCATGCTTATCTTGCGTGTTTTAGAGTATCCACTTTCACTTGTCTATGAACTATAAAGGCAACCCAGAAGTCCATTTCGGCGGACACGGCTATTCGAATAGATCATATATAACCCTGCAGGGGTGTACTTCTTCACACACGCTCTCGCCACTTACCGCCATGTACACGTCATGTATCTCGGCAACCTTCAAGCGGAAGCCTGTTGAGGGTGTCGGCCACGACCTGACTAACCACACAAGTCTCTCGTCCAGGTTTATCGCCTATTTGGGATCCATCCGTGGGGAGATCCGGCCGGGGTGTCGCTCACGGCCCCAAACGATGTGTACAGGGTTTCCGCATCACCAAACGGGCGACCGGTACACCGTGCCACGTACCTGCCGCGTCACAGCCCACCCCGAGGGTCAGCGCTGCGCACGACCTCCATTAAACTACAAACACCAAAAACTAATTGCAACTCCTGGACAGAGATCATGTTGATTAATAAGTCGAGAGAGTCAATTAAGGATCCCAATGTGTGGTAGTAGCTGTTTCATGGACCAACCAACACAGAACTCAGTTCCTGAGGACAGCTGCAATGAGACAACCCACCATGTACTCCTACATGGCCTCTCATCGCTACCTTTACCAAATCGTGTTCACACACTTAGCTCTCACACAGTCGGACATGTTCATCACCCTTACAATTCATCCCCGATGAATCAGACCTGACACAACTCTAAGCAATAGCAGGCATAACCAGAAAGCATGAATGAGTAGGCACAACATGGCTCAAACAACTCCTACTCATACTAGTGGGTTTCAACTATTTATTGTGGCAATGACGGGTCATGCAGTGGAAAGGGGTTCAACTACCGCAGCAGGTAACAGTTGAAGCGTTGTTGTCCTAATGCAGTAAATGAGAGCAAGAGTGAGTGAGTGGGATTGTATCGGAATGCTCAAAGGGGTTTTGCTTGCCTGGCACTTCTGAAGATAACATTGGGTCTTCATCGGTGTCATCGATCACGTCGTCGGAACACGTCTACTGAAAAGGAACAACACCGGCAACAGAGAAAGAAACACAATCAATGCAATGCACAATATGATGCATGATCATGACATGGCATTATGTTGTGATTTGAGCTAATGCAACTAGCAACAGGTTAAATGAAGTTGGTTTGAATCCAAGATTCAAATTCAAACTCCATATGTGATTGTTTAAATGCCATTTAATTGATTTGACCTGATCAGCAGGTTTAACTTGTTCAAACATGCATGAAAATGCAATAAACAGATTCCTTGAATTTTTTTGATCATTTTTCATATATAAATTATTTTCATCTGAGTAATAGGTTAATTTCTATGATTTTTAGAAGTTTTGGCTATTTTCTGAAATAAATAAATCATTTCTGATTTATTTAAAATTTCAGAAAACACTTATTGCGTCAGCATGACGTCACTGTGATGTCGGCAGTCAACAGGGGCGGGTCTAGGTCAAACCTGATGTGTGGGGTCCACACGTCAGTGACACAGCAGTTAAACAGGCTTAACTAAACTTAACAGAAGATTAAACTAAACTAAATAGGCACAGGGGCCCACATGTCAGTGTCTCGGTGGTTAACTAAAATTGGTTTACTAACTAAACTAATTTAGTAGGGCCCTTGGTCCACCTGTCATCGACCCAGGGGGGGTCATTAGCACTAATTAAAGTGTACCCGCCGGAGTGACTCGCCGGCGACCACAATCCGCGGCGGTGTCTCGCCGGAGTGGCTCGGGTTTCACGTACAAGGGGTGGTTTCGGGCGCGGTTAGTCCCGTTGGAAAGCTGGCACTCGGCTGCATCCAACGGTGCAAGCTGTACGACCTGAGGTGGCCAAGAACAGCGCCGGCGACGAGCGAGGCGGCGGCCGGAGTACGGGCTCGGTCGTGCGCGAGGCTGCAGTGCACGGAGAGGCTAGCTGAGGTGATCTACAGGCTCCTGGGAGCTCCAGGAGTTCAACTACGTGCTCGGACGCGGATGAAACAAGCCATGTCCGCGGTGGCGACATGGCCGGCGGGCGGAAGCTCTCGGCTCCGACGGCAAGGCAGGCTAGAGGGAGGTTTGACCGCGGGAAGGAGGGGGAGAACACTCGGAAGCTCACAGCGCGCTGATTGGAGTGCTCGACGGGCTCAGGGAAGCGCTAACGACGGCGAATCGACGGCGGTGATCTCGGACGATCGAGGAGGAAGACGAAGGCGTTGCGGAGGAGGATGAGCTCCTGGAGCCACGTGACTTGGTAGAGGGGAAGAGGAAGGCACGGCGGAGCTCGGGGGCTCGTCGGAGAGGCGAGGGGGAGGCTGTGGCCGCGACAACGGCGAACGGCGGCGACGGGCGTGTTCGGTGGTGCGGGGAAGAGAGCCAGGAGAGGGAAGAGAGATCGAGGGAGAGTGAGAGGGTGACCAGGGAGTCCCTGGACGTCTCCAGGCGCGAGGAGAAGTAGGAGGTGGCAAGCAAGAGCTAGCCAGGGGCGAGCGCGCGCGCGACAGCGAGCTGCTCCTACTGGGAGGAGGAAGACGACGCGGTGAGGAGGTGGGCTGGGCCGCTACAGTGTTGGGCCGCACAGGTAAGTTAGCCCAGGTGAGTCTCTCTCTCTCTCTCTCTCTCTCTCTCTCTCTCTCTCTCTCTGTCTCTCTCTCTCTCTCTCTCTTTTCTAAAACTGTTTATGTTTTCTATTTTTTGCATTTGTTTTGGCTTTATCTAAAATACTTAAACAAGCTCAAAATTCATGAAACTGCTTGAGGCTACTGTTTGGATTATTTCCAACAGTAAACATTTTAGTTCATGAATATTTGGACATTTAAAAATAGTATATAGCATTTAAATGCCCAAATGCAAATACTTTAAGATTTAATTCAAAAATCCGAAATGGTCCTAGAAATATGTGCAACATTTTTGGCAGAGGTTTTTAATCAATCCAAAAATGATGAACTTTTCCAAAGGGCATTTTGGATTCATTGAAAAAGATTTTAATGTGACCCTAGTTGAATTCATTTGGTTCTAGGGTTTGAACATCCCCATTTCCAGTTTCTGAGAATTTAAACATGATGCACATGAGGACCAAGCAAGGCAGGCAAGGGCTGGTCTAGGGCTGTGACAGATGGAGACTTCAACCCATTAAGGGTAACAGCTGCGTGAGTCCACGGAGGGCTCCACCCACGAAGGGTCCACGAAGAAGCGACCTTGTCTATCCCACCATGGCCATCGCCCACGAAGGAATTACCTCACTAGGGTAGATCTTCACGAAGTAGGCGATCTCCTTGCCCGTACAAACTTCTTGGTTCAACTCCACAATCTTGTCGGGGGCTCCCAAGTGACACCTAACCAATCTAGGAAACACCACTCTCCAAAAGGTAATAAACTGTGTGTTGATGATGAAATCCTTGCTCCAATGCTTCAAATGATAGTCTTCCCAACACTCAAACAGCTCCTCACAGATTTGGATATGGTGGAAGATTGATTTGAGTGGAAAGCAACTTGGGGAAGGCTAGAGAACAAGATTCATATTGTAGGAATGGAATATCTTGATCTCAACACTTGAGTAGGTGGTTCTCTCTCAGAACATGTATGTTCAAAGTGTAGGTATTTTCTGATGGCTCTCTCCACGAATGAAGAGTAGGTGGAGGGATACATATAGCCTCCACACAAAACCTAACCGTTACACACAATTTACCTAACTCGGTGGGACCGATTCAGAGAACTCGGTCAGACCGATTTAGTTCATAATGTGACTGTTAGGCATTTCGGTGGGACCGATATGATCAACTCGGTGGCACCGATTTCATTAGGGTTAGGGCATAACGTAATCTCGGTGAGACCGATTACACAAACTCAGTGTGACCAATTTTGGTAATAAGCACACCAGAGAGTTGGTCAGGCAAACTCGGTGGGACCGATTCGCTCGTTTCGGTTAGACCGAAACGTTATGAAGGAGAAACCGAGGGTTTGCATTGCGAACTCGGTGGGACCGATCGCTCATCTCGGTTAGACCGAAATGTTACGAAGGGAAATAGAGAGTTTGCAATCCCATCTCGGTGAGACCGAGATCCCTTTCGATGAGACCGAAATGATTGGGGTTTAGTAGCAGTGGCTATGTCAAAAGAACTCGGTGGCGCCGGATAGAACTTTTCGGTGGGGTCGAGTTTGACTCTTGGTTTAGGACATATGTGGATGCGAGAAAGTGGTTGAGGGTTTTGGAGCATATCACTAAGCATTTTGAGAAAGAAACCTATTAAGCCAGACCTCATCCCCTTTTAATAGTATTGGCTTTCCTATGGACTCAATGTGATCTTGGATCACTAAAATAGAGTCTTGAGCTTGAGCCAATATGTGTCCTTAGCATTTTGAGGGGTCCACATTCCTAGTCCATGCCATGCCAATCATTGAACTTTCTGAAATAATCTTCTTGAAAGAGCATTAGTTCAATGAGCTATATGTTGTTAGGAATTACCCAAACCACCCAAGGATAGTTGCACTTTCAATCTCCCCCTTTTTGGTAATTGATGACAACATATAGATCAAAACTTCGACAAATGATAATAAGGTTTAAATACATCGTCTCTTTGAGAAGTATGTGATAAGCAAGAGCTCCCCCTAAATTTGTGCATTATTTAAAATTTGCATTTGAATGCAAATGCACAATCGATTAGGATCATGGGTTACTCTTCCATGTCACATACATCTTGGTGGAGCGCTCAAAACGATATGAACTAAAACATGCACTCATCACCAAGCAAAGTGAATGATCATATAGAGATATAAGAGATACTATCATCCAAGCAAGTATTAAGGTAGCATATGATCAATCACATGATCAAACAAGTATCTCACACACAGACATAGAGTATCAAGCAAACACACAAATGAAGTTCAACCATATAGCAAAAAGACCAAGAAGCAAAACACTCTCTCTCGAAGCCGATGATCTATACATATTTCTCCCCCTTTGGCAACAAGTTACAAAAAAGTTCAAAAATGCATAGTGCTATGCGTCTCTCAGGCTTGATCATCGGGAGGTGGTGTAGAGAGAACTCCAAGGACGAAGGCTTCAGATGGCGTAGTTGGATCTGGTGGAGCCGCAGCTGGAGGTGGCACTGAAGCCATGGCTGATGGTGCTAAAGTTGTAGCTCTAGTATCAGGTACTGACACTGTAGCAGATCTCTGACCTCGAGGCACTCACTGAAATGCATCTGTGGTAGCATGTCCTCTCCTCTCCTCTACTTCCTCCTGGAGCTACTCAACTGTAGACTGTATCTCTGTCACTTTCAGATCAAGACCATAGAACTTAGTTTCAATGATCCTCTCTAAGCTCTCCTAATTTTGAGTCAGGATGGCCAAGCCCTTCTCAATCCTCATAGTTGCTTGAATCAGATATGCCATTTGATCTTGTTTGGATTTGAGGGACATTTGAGATTCCTCTGCAACACTTGGCATCTTGGCAGCTTTCTCAGCTCTGGCTTTCTCTCTCTTCTCATGTGCTTGCACTGATGAAGGTTCATTCTCATCCATGACAACTGTGTTGTCCTCAAAGTCTGGATATAGGGGCATGTGTTTCTTGTCCAACAAGTATATGCATGTGCCCATCTTGGAGTTGATGAGCTCCTGAATGTGTGGAGCATACCCACATGATCTCTTCTGATCTGCAGCAGTCCTATTGATTATTTCAACAATCAGACTCAGGACTTTGAATTTTTGAGGGACATCAAAATATGTAGCAAGTTGATTGAATGTCCTCTTATCATCTTGTGCTCTCCAGATTTGGGCAACCGTGTATGCCTCAGGATTGTGCTGATTGTGGCTAGACCAGACAGCAAGAAATGCACATATCCAAACTGGTGTGTTTCCAATGCATCATCAGGGATCTCCTTGTACATATTGGCCATAGAGTTGTGGTGTTGCTTCTTCTTGGCATAAACATCCAAATCATCCTCATGCTCTTCAAGGGCTTTGATCAGCTTGGCCCACTCATCAACAGTCAACTGGTACCTTGTACCTTCAGACATCCATACAATTCTACCATCAGGATAAAAGTGAGTTGTGGAGTAGAATTGCATGATGAGTTCATCATTCCATTTGGTCAACTCCTGACCTACCAACTTGTCAACACCACATGCTTTGAAGCTTTCAATCACATTTGGAAAGTGATCTTCATTGTCCTTGATGTAGTCGCAATCAACCCATCTCATATCACACACTATGGGCTTCTTGTCAAGCGGAATTGTCTCATAGAAGTCTTGCTGTTCTTTGGTATGAAACTTGTAGTCCACAACAGTCCTTCTCCTCACAGCATATGGGTCACTTTGCCTCCATCTTCTGAGACATGCATCTTTCCTCAACTTCATGTCCTCAGCAACAATATGAGTCTTATCATGATCAGGGATCTCGGGCTTGAGCTTCCTAAGCACTTGGACCTCAGCATCTTCATCAACCTCAGGCACTGGGGCCTTGTTCTTCTCTGAAGCTGGAATGTTTCTTGTGCTCCTCTTGGTTGCAGACTTGGTGGCTTGAGCAGCTTTGGGAGCAATCTTGGGCTTTGAAGGAGCAGCCCCAGACTTGATAGCATCTCCTATGAGCTTCTGAGCCTTAGGTGCTGGTGCAGCAACCTCTTCTTCTTCTGCTTCAGCTTCATCCTCATCCCTCATGGATGGCTTGCCAATCACTCAGGCTGTTGTCTTTCTGGCTCTCTTCTTTGTACCTGCTGGCTCATCATCTCTGGATTCAAGTGTGAACACCATAGTCTCTTGAGTAGATGATCTAGCCTTTCACATAGGAACCCTCTTTGCAGGTGCCTTCTTTTTCAAACCTGGCTTTGTTGCAACAACTATGTCATACTCCTTCCTGAGCACCTTCTTCTTTGAAGTGGCCTCATCAGCAACAAAATCCTCATCATCACTGTCAGAGGCTTTCTTCTTCCTGGTCTTGGTATCTACCTAGGGAAAGTTTCTAGGTGTGCTCCTGCTACCCTCATCAGAGCTGCTAGAGGGACTAGTGCCCTCACTCAAGTTGACTTGCTCCTTAGACAAATTATGGCTATCACTCTGGTCAGACATCTTGGCACTACACACTGAAAACTGACCCTGTGAATAGATGTAGATGAGGTAGAGTGGATGAGCATCACAAAGTGAAAAAAAATTGCAAAACAGATGACTAAAAAACTTAGTTTTCGTTCTCTACAGAAAGCATTTCGGAGCTACCGATTCGTTAAACTTGGTGATACCGAAGCAATTCTGGAGCCTGAACTAGTGAACTCGGTCAGACCGAGTCACAATTCGGTGGCACCGATATTGCTAGGTTTCATAGAGAGTTGAACTCGGTCGCACCAATTTGCAATTTTTGGTCAGACCGAAAAGTGCAAGTGCAATGGCCTAAGCCAAATCGGTGAGACTGATTTCTACAACTCAGTCGGTCTGAGATGAGTTCGGCGGAGACCTAACCCTAAATTTTTGAATCAAAACTAATTTCTATGGAGTTTCTGCTGGATAGGATGATTTCAATCGTGGCAAGAATCATGACAAAGCAATGTGCTACGATTCAGAGTTAAATAATAGCACAAAGGATCAAGTTCATACCCTAACTCGGCGATGAAGTTGCTACAGCGGCAACGACGGCGGAGATTGTCGTTGACGGCGATGGAGACCAGCGGCCGGAGGTCGCTGGCGAAGAGGAGATGATCCGAAGACCCGAGGAGGCAGAGCAGGTCACGCGCGGGCGAAGGGTTTCGGAAAGTTTTCCAAAATTCAACCCGTCGGTATATATAACCTGACCCTGTCGGCGTGACCGAGTGGAACAACTCGGTGGCACCGAGATGCAAAACTACTAGCGGTTACTGCAACTCGATGTGACTAAAAAGTTCAAATCGGTTGCACCGAGATTGAAAACCTAGATCAACTTAGTGAACTCGGTGTGACCGAACTGGATGACTCGGTCATATCGAAATGCACAAAGAGGTTTTGGAAGTTTAAGTCTATGACGAATCGGGGACTCCGAGTACTCCTCACACAGAGTGGTTCGAATCTAACTTAACCAAACTTTGTGATGTAGCATGAATAGAGTTTGAGATGAGAAAAGCATAGATATCTAGAGGGTGTTCTTAGGCATTCTTGTCCATCCATTTGGAAAAAGAAAAAGAGCCAAACAATCAAAGCAACAAATGGATGTCCTCGAATGAGAAAAATATGCAGTCAACATGCTCACACAATAAGATAGCAAATGAAACATGTGGCAAAGCATGCACAACCATTCTAGCATCTATCAAGCAATTGGCGGTGACTAGGTCATCTATATATAAGTATATTAACTTAGGAGTCAAATGAGAACATTTTATCATAGGTCATACTCATCGTTTAAGAACAAGTGGGGTTACCACTTTTACATAAAGCATTGTTGTGTTCACATCATTAGAGTTGCTTTAGCTCAATTGATTAGAGTAAATCTCCAACTAGATGTGATATCCCCCCTAAGAGGGATGAACTAACCTTGGGTTTTGTCGATGAAGACTTCATTTAGGTGTTGAAGATGTAGATGTGTAATATTGATGTAGATCATTTGGAGCAATACATTGGAGTGAGTTGCACTTTCAATACCTACACGGGTTAGTCCCACAAGGAACAAACAAGGATATCCATAGACATAGAGTGAATTGCACACATGATGATGTCCATGAAAGCATTAGGTTACCTTGTCCCTTGTCTTACCAACAAGAGGGTTTGTGACTCCTTGAACTAGTGCAAGATATGGAAGTTGTTTGCACTTGTCCTCGCCAAAATGATATGAGTGAGTTATGTTGGCAGATTCACCCTCAAGAACTCTCTAGTTCTTCTTCTTCGGGATCCACACCAACTTGGTGGGAATCCTTGGAGTTGTAGTCGTACTTGATGAAGTAGAACTTGAAGTAGTCTTGGGAACCCACTTGACCAAGGCCTTATGAACTTCTTCAAATGCATCAATATCTTCTTGAAGCTTGTCCTTGCCCTTTAGCTTGTGGTCTTGTAGTGGAAGATCATCTTGTGCTTGTGTCCCTTGAAAAAAGTAGGATCATACTTCTCTTGATGAGGAACAAACTTCAGATTGGGGTATTGATCTTCTTCCCACTCAACTCCATTGGCATTGAACGTTCATTCAAAACCAACACCTTGATGCTTCCGGTGTCTTCCTTGCTTGCTTACAATTTCCTCAAATTGATTACTCCCGGCAAGGCTCTTGTATACACCTTTCTCTATAATTCCCTTCAATAAGCTATTTTGTTGCTCAAGTGTAACTTGGCTAAGAGAATTATTAGTGGAATCAAGAGAACTACTAGAAGCAACAATATTGGATTTAGTATGATTGTTGTTACTACTAGAGGAAGAATCTTTCTTGTTCTTGTTGCTAGATTTTACTTGTGGCATGTAAGTAGACAAGAGTAAACGCTTGGCAATGTAAGAAGAACTTTTCTTGCGAAGATCATCATTGATTGCTTTTAAGAACTCATGCTCTTGCTCATGGTTGAGCTTTTCAAAGTGTAACTTCTCATGAGTCTTTAAAAGTTATCGATGATCTTCCAAGGTAGTTTCATGAGCTAACTTGAGAGTGTTTAGTTCTTTAGTTAGATGTTCAATTTTCTCCTTACCATTGTCATTCGTTTTATCTTGATTAGCATGATTAATAGCAATTTCATCATAGTTTTCATCATAGGTTTCATCACTATTGCTACCAACAAGTAAATCATCATAGCCTAGCAAGTCATCTTCATCACTATTGAAATCAAGATACTCGGGGTGTGATACCTTAGGGCCTTTAGCCATGAAGCATCTTCCAATTCCTCCATTTGGTGAGTCAAATATGTCGTAGGAGTTGGATGACACAAGAGCAATTCCGGCAACACCTTCATCTTGAGTATCTTCGGAGTCGGAGTAATAGCGTCTCTCGGAGTGGTCATCGGAGTCGGAACCGGATACCCATTCACCAACATGAGCTTGATTTCTTTGTCTTGTATAACTCCTTGATGATTTGTCCTTCCTTTCGGAATCCTTGCTTGTACGAGAGGGTCTTCATTCATAACGATCATCTCTACTCCTCTCTCTTGGTGGTGAATCTTCTCTTCTACTTCTCCTTTTAGGTGAGTCTTCTCTTCTCTTGTAGGGAGCCGTACACTCATTGGAGTAGTGTCCAGATCTTCCATAGTTGTAGCAATTCCGATCACGACTTGAAGATCTCTTGTCATTGTAGGACCTTGACTTGGAACTTGTTTCTTTGCTTCTATTCTTGGAGAACTTGTTGAAGTTCTTCACCATTAAGCTCAATTATTCATTGAAGACTTGTTTCTCACTTGATGATGTAGGAGCGTCACATGAGGCTTTATAAGCACCACTAGACTTGTTGTGAAGCTCTTCTTTATCTTCGAGTGACATCTCATGAGCAACAATTCTTCCAATGACTTCTATTGGCTTGAGATCTTTGTAATTGGGCATCATTTGGATCAATGTGCACACGGCATCATATTTTCCATCGAAGGCTCTTAGGATCTTCTTGATGATGAATATATCGGTCATCTCTTCACTTCCTAAGCCGACAATCTCATTTGTGATGAGAGCAAGCCTAGAGTACATTTCAGCGACACCTTCACCATCCTTCATTTTGAACTTGTCAAGTTGAATTTGAAGCACATCCAACTTGGGTTCCTTGACGGAGTCGGTACCTTCATGCATATCAATCAAAGTGTCCCAAATTTCCTTTGCATTCTCAATACGGCTGATTTGTTGAATTCTTCGGGGCACAATCCGTTGAAGTGGATATCGCAAGCTTGAGCGTTGTATTGTAGCATCTTCAACTCTTCCGCGGATGCTTCACAATTAGGTTCCTTCCCATCGAAGAATTCACCTTTCAAATCAATACACACAATAGCCCAAACGGTGGGGTTATGTCCAAGAATATGCATTTTCATCTTATGCTTCCAACTGGCTAAATTTGTACCATCAAAGTAAGGACCTCTACGGTGGTAACTTCCCTCGCTAGACACCATACTCTCATAGGTTGTGAAACCAAGGCTATGATCACCAAAGCTATAGAAATCAAGGCAAATGGAGACCAAAGCTCTGATACCACTTGTAGGATCAAAAGTATGTCTAGAGGGGGGTGATTAGACTACTTGACTAAATAAAAATCTAGCCTTTTCCCAATTTAAATTCTTGGCAGATTTTAGCAACTTAGCACAAGTCAAGCAGTCAACCTACACATGCAATTCTAAGAGTATAGCAGCGGAATGTAAAACAATTGCATATGAAGGTAAAGGGAGGAGTTTTGAGGGAGCAAACGCAAGTGTAGACACGGATGTTTTTGTCGTGGTTCCGATAGGTGGTGCTATCGTACATCCACGTTGATGGAGACTTCAACCCACGAAGGGTAATGATACGTCTCCAACGTATCTATAATTTTTTATTGTTCCATGCTATTATATATTCTGTTTTGGATGTTTAATGGGCTTTGTTATACACTTTTATATTATTTTTGGGACTAACCTACTAGCCCAAGGCCTAGTGCAAATTGCTGTTTTTTACCTATTTCAGTGCTTCGCAGAAAAGGAATATCAAACGGAGTCCAAACGGAATGAAACCTTCGGGAGAGTCATTTTTGGAACAATATCAACACAGAAGACATGGAGTACACGCCAGGAAGCGAACGAGGCGGCCACGAGGGCAGGGGCGCGCCCAGGGGGGTAGGCGCGCCCCCACCCTCGTCGGCCCCTCGTGACTCCCTTGATGTGCCTCTTCCTCCTATATATAGCTACCTACCCTGAAACCATCGGGGAGCACCACGAAACCCTATTCCACCGCCGCAACCTATTGTACCCGTGAGATCCCATCTTGGGGCCTGTTCCGGAGCTCCGCCAGAGGGGGAATCGATCACGGAGGGCTTCTACATCAACACTATAGCCTCTCTGATGAGTTGTGAGTAGTTTACCACAGACCTTCGGGTCCATAGTTATTAGCTAGATGGCTTCTTCTCTCTCTTTGGATCTCAATACAAAGTTCTCCTCGATCTTCTTGGAGATCTATTCGATGTAATTCTTTTTGCGGTTTGTTTGTCGAGATTCGATGAATTGTGGGTTTATGATCAAGATTATCTATGAACAATGTTTGATTCTTCTCTAAAATCTTTTATGTATCTCTTCGAATTATCGGTTTGGTTTGGCCTACTAGATCAGTAGTTCTTGCAATGGAGAAGTGCTTAGCTTTGGGTTCAATCTTGCGGTGTCCTTTCCCAGTGACAGCAGGGGCAGCAAGGCACGTATTGTATTGTTGTCATCGAGGATAAAAAGATGGGGTTTATATCATATTGCTTGAGTTCATCCCTCTACATCATGTCATCTTGCCTAAGGCGTTACTCTGTTCTTATGAACTTAATACTCTAGATGCATGTTGGATAGCGGTCGACGTGTGGAGTAATAGTAGTAGATGCAGAATCGTTTCGGCCTACTTGTCACGGACATGATGCCTATATACAATGGTCATGCCTAGATATTCTCATAACTATGCGCTCTTCTATCAATTGCTCGATAGTAATTTGTTAACCCACCGTAGAAATCTGCTATCATGAGAGAAGCCACTAGTGAAACCTATGGCCCCGGGGTCTATCTTCATCATATTAATCTTCCATCAACTATTTATCTTTACTTTACTTTTTGTTTTGCAATCTTTACTTTCAGTCCACATATCAAAAATCCAAAAATATTATCTTATCATCTCTATCAGATCTCACTTTTGCAAGTGACCGAGAAGGGATTGGCAACCACTTTTATCGCGTTGCCTGCAAGGTTCTTATTTGTTTGTGCAGGTACGAGGGACTCGCGGCGTCTCCTACTGGATTGATACCTTGGTTCTCAAAAACTGAGGGAAATACTTACGCTACTGTGTTGCATCACCCTTTCCTCTTCGAGGGAAAACAACGCAAGCTCGAGAAGTAGCAAGAAGAATTTCTGGCGCCGTTGCCTGGGAGATCTACGCAAAAGTCATATACTAAGTACCTATCACAAACCCTTATCCCTCGCATTACATTATTTGCCTCTCGTTTTCCTCTCCCCCACTTCACCTTTGCTGTTTTATTCGCCCTTCTTTTTCCATTCGCCTCTTTTCGCTTGGTTTTGTTTGGTTGTGTGTTGGATTCCTTACTCGTCACTATGGCTCTAACTATTAGTGTTGATCCTCACCTTAGAAGGTTGGAGGAAATTGAAAACAATGTTAGAAGTTTTATGTCTGTGCAATTTGAGCATAATGATTTCTTCAGAAACAAGCTTAAAGAACAGAAAAGTTTTATGGAGACATGAATAAAGAGCTTGATGATATGTCTAAAGAATTTTATGGTTTGAAATCTTAGTTTGCTCATCTTGAGAACTTAATAGCCCAAATATCGGACAAGCAAGCCACCTTAGTTAATAAGATGGCCGCTAAACCGGAAGATTTAGAAAATAAAGATGAAGATCTAAAAGTGATTGATGTTTCTCCTATTAAATCCTTGTTTTCTGGTATGAATCTTGATAAATATGGGACTGGAGATGAATAAACTTTAGTTAAAAGGCCTCCCAATGATTCGGAGTTTTTAGATCTTGATGCTAAAACTGTTAAAAGTGGGATTGAATAGGTCAAAACTTTACATAGCAATGAACCCACTATCTTGGATTTCAAGGGATTTAATTATGATAATTTCTCTTTATTAGATTGTATTTCCTTGTTGCAATACGTGCTAAATTCTCCTCATGCTTATAGTCAAAATAAAGCTTTTACCAAACACATAGTTGATGCTTTAATGCAATCTTATGAAGAAAAACTTGAATTAGAAGTTTCTATCCCTAGAAAGCTTTATGATGAGTGGGAACCTACTATTAAAATTAAGATAAAAGATCATGAATGATTTGCTTTCTGTGATTTGGGTGCAAGTGTTTCCACGATTTCGAAAACTTTGTGTGATATGTTAGGTTTCCGTGAACTTGATGATTGTTCTTTAAATTTGCATCTTGCGGATTCTACCATTAAGAAATGTATGGGAAGGATTAATGATGTTCTTATTGTTGCAAATAGGAATTATGTGCCCGTAGATTTCATTGTTCTTGATATAGATTGCAATCCTACATGTCCTATTATTCTTGGTAGACCTTTCCTTAGAACGATTGGTGCAATTATTGATATGAAGGAAGGAAATATTAGATTCCAATTTCCGTTAAGGAAAGGCATGGAACACTTTCCTAGAAATAAAATCAAATTACCTTATGAATCTATTATGAGAGCCACTTATGGATTGCCTACCAAAGATGGCAATACCTAGATCTATTCTTGTATCATGCCTAGCTAGGGGCGTTAAATGATAGCGCTTGTCGGGAGGCAACCAAATTTTATTTTATTTGTTTTTGCTTATGTATAGTAATAAATATTGCATCTAGCTTCTGTTTAGATGTGGTTTTGTGTTTTAATTGGTGTTTGTGCCAAGTAGAACCTTTGGGAAGACTTGGGTGAAGTTTATGCGATCATGCTGTAAAAAACAGAAACTTTAGCGCTCACGAGTTTAGCTACCAATTTTTACTAGAGAGTGCTTTTACTTGATTCTTTTTGCAGATGATTAATAGACAAATTCCTCACGTCCACCAATTTATTTCAAAAAAAATTGAGTTACAGAAGTATTCAAAAGTTACAGATTGCTATAGACTATTCTGTTTTTGACGGATTCTGTTTTTCGTGTGTTGTTTGCTTATTTTGATGAATCTATGAGTAGTATCGGGGGGGGGGGTATGAATCATAGAGAAGTTGGACTACAGTTGTTTTAACACCAATATAAATAAAGAATGAGTTCATTACAGTACCTTAAAGTGATGGTTTGTTTTCTTATACTAACGGAGCTCAAGAGATTTTTGCTAAGTTTTGTGTTGTGAAGTTTTCAAGTTTTGGGTAAGGATTTGATGGACTATGGAAGAAAGAGTGGCAAGAGCCTAAGCTTGGGGATGCCCAAGGAACCCCAAGGTAAAACTCAAGGACAACCAAAAGCCTAAGCTTGGGGATGCCCCGGGAAGGCATCCCCTATTTCGTCTTCGTCTATCGGTAACTTTACTTGAGACTATATTTTTATTCACCACATGGTATGTGTTTTGCTTGGAGCGTCATGTACGATTTGAGTCTTTGCTTTTTATTTTACCACAATCATCCTTGCTGGACACACCTTTTGAGAGAGATACACACGAATCGGAATTTATTAGAATACTCTATGTGCTTCACTTATATCTTTTGAGCTAGATAGTTTCGCTCAAGTGCTTCACTTATATCTTTTTAGAGCACGGTGGTGGTTTTATTTTATAGAAATTATTGATCTCTCATGCTTCACTTATATTATATTGAGAGTCTCTTAGAACAGCATGTAATGTGCTTTGGTTATAAATTTAGTCCTAATATGATAGGCATCCAAGATGGGTATAGTAAAAACTTTCATATAAAGTGCATTGAATATTATGAGAAGTTTGATACTTGATGATTGTTTTGAGATATGAGGATGGTGATATTAGAGTCATGCTAGTAGAGTAGTTGTGAATTTGAGAAATACTTGTGTTGAGGTTTGCAAGTCCCGTAGCATGCACGTATGGTAACCGTTGTGTGACAAATTTTAAGCGTGAGGTATTTCATTGAGTGTCATCCTTTGTGTGGAGGTCGGGATCGCGCGATGGTTAACTCCTACCAACCCTTCCCCTAGGAGCATGCGTGTAGTACCTTGTTTTGATGACTTTTAGATTTTTGCAATAAGTATGTGAGTTCTTTATGACTAATGTTGAGTCCATGGATTATACGCACTCTCACCCTTCCACCATTGCTAGCCTCTCTTGTACCGCGCAACTTTCGCCGGTACCATACACCCACCATATACCTTCCTCAAAACATCCACCATAACTACCTATCATGGCATTTCCATAGCCATTCCGAGAAATATTGCCATGCAACTTTCCACCGTTTCGTTTACTATGACACGCTTCATCATTGTCATATTGCCATGCATGATCATGTAGTTGACATCGTATTTGTGGCTAGGCCACCATGCATATTTTTTCATACATGTCACTCTTGATTCATTGCACATCCCGGTACACCGTCGGGGGCATTCATATAGAGTCATACTTTGTTCTAGTATCGAGTTGTAAGTAAATAAAAGTGTGATGATCATCATTATTAGAGCATCGTCCCAAAGAAAAAAAAAGGAAAAAAGGCCAAAGAAAAAAAAGAAAGGCCCGAAAAAGGAAAAAAAAGGAAAATAAAAGAAAATAAAAAAGGGACAATGCTACTATCTTTTTCCACACTTGTGCTTCAAAGTAGCACCATGATCTTCATGATAGAGAGTCTCTTGTTTTGTCACTTTCATATACTAGTGGGAATTTTCATTATAGAACTTGGCTTGTATATTCCAACGATGGGATTCCTCAAATGCCCTAGGTCTTCGTGAGCAAGGAAGTTGGATGCACACCCACTTAGTTTCTTTTGTTGAGCTTTCATATATTTATAGCTCAAGTGCATCCGTTGCATGGCAATCCCTACTCACTCACATTTATATCTATTGATGGGCATCTCCATAGCCCATTTATACGCCTAGTTGATGTGAGACCATCTTCCTCTTTTGTCTACTCCACAGCCACCATTATATTCCACATATAGTGCTATATCCATGGCTCACGCTCATGTATTGCGTGAAAGTTGAAAAAGTTTGAAAAAATTCAAGTATGAAACAATTGCTTGGCTGGAATCCGGGGTTGTGCATGATTGGAGTATTTTGTGTGATGAAGATGGAGCATAGCCAAACTATATGATTTTGTAGGGATGAACTTTCTTTGGCCATGTTATTTTGAGAAGACATGATTGCTTTTGTTAGTATGCTTGATGTATTATCATTCTTATGTCAATATTAAACTTTTGCCTGGAAGCTTTCAGATTTTAACATTCATGTCATAATAAAGAAAATTACATTGAGAATTATGTTGGGTAGCATTCCACATCAAAAATTCTATTTTTATCATTTACCTACTCGAGGACGAGCAGGAATTAAGCTTGGGGATGCTTGATACATCTCCAACATATCTATAATTTTTTATTATTCCATGCTATTATATATTCTGTTTTGGATGTTTAATGGGCTTTATTATACACTTTTAAATTATTTTTGGGACTAACCTACTAACCCAAGGCCCAGTGCAAATTGTTGTTTTTTGCCTATTTCAGTGTTTCGCAGAAAAGGAATATCAAACGAAGTCCAAACAGAATGAAACCTTCGGGAGTGTCATTTTTGGAACAATATCAACACAGAAGACTTGGACTACACGCCAGGAAGCGAACGAGGCGGCCACGAGGGCAGGGGGCGCGCCCAGGAGGGTAGGTGCACCCCCCACCCTCGTGGGCCCCTCGTGGCTCCCTTGACGTGCCTCTTCCTCCTATATATACCTACGTACCCTGAAACCATCGGGTAGCAACATGAAACCCTAATTCCACCGCCGCAACCTTCTATACCCGTGAGATCCCATCTTGGAGCGTGTTCCGGAGCTCCACCGGAGGGGGAATCGATCACGGAGGGCTTCTACATCAACACTATAGCCTCTCCGATGAGTTGTGAGTAGTTTACCCCAGACCTTCGGGTCCATAGTTATTAGCTAGATGGCTTCTTCTCTCTCTTTGGATCTCAATACAAAGTTCTCCTCGATCTTCTTGGAGATCTCTTCGATGTAATTCTTTTTGCGGTGTGTTTGTCGAGATCCGATAAATTGTGGGTTCATGATCAAGATTATCTATGAACAATGTTTGATTCTTCTCCGAAATCTTTTATGTATGATTTAAATATCCTTGCAAGCACTTCGAATTATCGGTTTGGTTTGGCCTACTAGATCGGTAGTTCTTGCAATGGGAGAAGTGCTTGGCTTTGGGTTCAATCTTGATGTGTCCTTTCCCAGTGACAGCAGGGGCAGCAAGGCATGTATTGTATTGTTGCCATCGAGGATAAAAAGATGGGGTTTATATCATATTGCTTGAGTTCATCCCTCTACATCATGTCATCTTGCCTAAGGCGTTACCCTGTTATTATGAACTTAATACTCTATATAGATGCATATGCTGGATAGCGGTCGATGTGTGGAGTAATAGTAGTAGATGCAGAATCGTTTCGGTCTACTTGTCACGGACATGATGCCTATATACAATGATCATGCCTAGATATTCTCATAACTATGCGCTCTTCTATCAATTGCTCGACAGTATTTTGTTCACCCACGGTAGAAATCTGCTATTATGAGAGAAGCCACTAGTGAAACCTATGGCCCACGGGTCTATCTACATCATATTAATCTTCCATCAACTATTTATCTTTACTTCCCTTTTTGTTTTGCAATCTTTACTTTCAATCTACATATAAAAAATACCAAAAATATTATCTTATTATCTCTATCAGATCTCACTTTTATAAGTGACCGAGAAGGGATTGACACCCCTTTTATCGCGTTGGCTGCAAGATTCTTATTTGTTTGTGCATGTACGAGGGACTTGCGCGTGGTCTCCTACTGGATTGATACCTTGGTTCTCAAAAACTGAGGGAAATACTTACGCTACTGTGCTGCATCACCCTTTCCTCTTCGAGGGAAAACAACACAAACACGAGAAGTAGCAGGTAATGGCTGCGCGAGTCCACGGAGGGCTCCGGCCACGAAGGGTCCACGAAGAAGCAACCTTGTCTATCCCACCATGGCCATCGCCCACGAAGGACTTGCCTCACTAGGGTAGATATTCACGATGTAGGCGATCTCCTTGCCCGTACAAACTCCTTGGTTCAACTCCATGATCTTGTCGGAGGCTCCCAAGTGACACCTAACCAATCTAGGAGACACCACTCTTCAAAAGGTAATAGACGGTGTGTTGATGATGAACTCCTTGCTCAAATGCTTCAAATTATAGTCTCCCAAACACTCAAACAGCTCCTCACAGATTTGGATATGGTGGAAGATTGATTTGAGTGGAAAGCAACTTGGGGAAGGCTAGAGAACAAGATTTATATGGTAGGAATGGAATATCTTGATCTCAACACTTGAGTAGGTGGTTCTCTCTCAGAACATGTATGTTGGAAGTGTAGGTATGTTTTGATGGCTCTCTCCGCGAATGAAGAGTGGGTGGAGGGCTATATATAGCCTCCACACAAAATCTAACAGTTACACACAATTTACCAAACTCGGTGGGACTGATTCAGAGAACTCGGTCAGACCGATTTAGTTCATAATGTGACCATTAGGCATTTCGATGGGACCGATATGATCAACTCGGTGGGACCGATTTCATTAGGGTTAGGGCATAACGTAATCTCGGTGAGACCGATTACACAAACTCAGTGGGACCAATTTTGGTAATAAGCACATCAGAGAGTTGATCAGGCAAACTCGGTGGGACTGATTCGCTCGTTTCGGTTGGTCCGAAAGGTTACGAAGGGGAAACAGAGAGTTTGCATTGCAAATTCGGTGGGACCGATTGCTCATCTAGGTTAGACCGAAATGTTACGAAGGGAAACAGAGAGTTTGCAATCCCATCTCGATGAGACCGAGATCCCTTTCGGTGAGACCGAAATGATTAGGGTTTAGTGACAGTGGCTATGTCAAAAGAACTCGGTGGCACCGGATAGAACTTTTCGGTGGGGCCGAGTTTGACTTTTGGTTTGGGACATATGTGGATGTGAGAAAGTGGTTGAGGGTTTTGGAGCATATCACTAAGCATTTTGAGCAAGAACCCCATTAAGCAACACCTCATCCCCTTTTAATAGTATTGGCTTTCCTATGGACTCAATGTGATCTTGGATCACTAAAATAGAAAATGTAGAGTCTTGAGCTTGAGCTAGTATGTGTCCTTAGCATTTTGAGGGGTCCACATTCCTAGTCCATGCCATGCCAATCATTGAACTTTCTGAAATAATCATCTTGAAAGAGCATTAGTTCAATGAGCTATATGTTGTTAGGAATTACCAAAACCACACAGGGATAGTTGCACATTCAGAAAGCTTGGTTGTCCACAACAATGGATCCAATATGCGGCACCGAGTAAAAGGGGAACACATATTGAATGAATATTTGTAAGGAATATCATGAGCAAAAGAGTATGTGCACCCGCATCCTATCGTGTCCACCCGTAATATGGAATCTCTCCAACATCGTTGGGGGACCATTCAAGGGGAAGTGAACAAGTATGTCGGCTACTACTCACAAGTGACCAGACTCCCTCAAAGTGGGATGGGAGTCGCAACTCTCGTAAGCTCGATTGCCACATATTGCCGTCCATTTGCATATGCTTTTTGTGTTTGCATTCTCTCATACATATGTTGTTTGCTAGACGACGGCGGCGGCCACTTTATATCATGAGGTGGAGAAGAAGCCATTTGGTTTTAGCCATTGTTGGGTCGTATTACATGGCAAGCCAATGTGGAATCAACTTGTCACTGATCTCAAATCCGGCAAGAAGAGGAATGATGGCTCAAAGTCGAACCAATCAATTGGGTTGGACGATGAAGACGACGGTGTTGTCGTGTTGAATGGAAAAGCCACCATGCCAAAGGATAACCGACAATTCATGGGAAACAAGTGGGAGAAGGCCCGTGCCACACGTGATCCCGCGGCTACCAAAATGTAGTCCACATGGATGAGAATTTTTTGATGAGGGAGAATAAGAAAGAGGAGAGGTACAAGCTCATGTTGGATGTGCAAAAGGAAAGGATGCAATGGAACCGGAATAGGGCGGACAAGAAGTTCAAAATTGAAAGGGACAAGATCGAGTTGGAGAACCAACAAGCGGCGACCAAATGGGAACTCGAGAAGGCCAAGGCATTTGGTGGCAAAGAGCTTGAGAAGGAGAGGTTGCAACTCGCACGAGATGCGAAAGATGCGAGGATCATGTTGGCGAACGAGGCCCTCTTGGATGAGCATACAAAGAAGTGGCTTGCGGAAAAGAAGATGGAGATCAACGACCGTAGGAAGTACGAGTCGGCGAGGGCGGCTATGGCCTGGATGCAGGCAGAGTAGGCAGCCCGGATGCAGGCGGAGCAGACAGCCCGAATGCACGCGGAGCAGGACGCGTTCCGCTCGGAGCAGCCGCCCGGCCAGTGATCTGAGGCCATCCGTAACGCTCGGGCATTGATTTCATGTTGCCATGTCCAATTTGTTGAGCTATGATTTGCTTTGCTTTGTTTAGAACTTTGGTATTCAGATAGTTTGTATCGTATGATCGACGCGCATGGATTTCATGGATTTAAGGATCCATATTTGAGGTATATGGATGCGCATTGCAATATATGAGGGGCCGGCGGGGCTATCTGCGAGCGTGACCAGACAAGCCCGCGGGCGTATAGGGGGGCAAATTTGCCAAATCTGACTGTAGATGCTCTTAGGACTCCTTTGCCAGGTTCTCATATACCTATTGCAGTCTTTCTCTTTACCTAAGAACAGCTAGCTATCTTGTCACGACATAATTTACAATTAGTAAACAGATTTCTCCAACTCATCTACGCACTGAGATATTTTGACATTTTGTGTAAACATAAAACATCTCGAACTATTGCTCCTAAGAGGATCTCCAACAGTCGCGCTATATAAGCGCCGTGCTGGAATTTTTTTTGTTTTTTAGCACGCGCAACCGCTCAGGGAGCTTCAGCGGATGCGCAATAACCACACGCGCGGCATAAAGAGTTCAGGGCGCGGTCTGAAACGCCATCGCGCGTCGTTTATTTACTGCGCCCACTTTCGCGCGCCGCACACTCGAGCGCTCGTATCACACCCTCTCTGCCGCGCCTCTTTCGCCCCGCCCGCGCCGCCACCGGCGAATTGGCCCAATGGATGGACGCGCCGACATCCCCCTCACCCCTTCCTACACCCGCGACGCCTCCGTCGCCGCCACCGTCGCCCCCGCAAACCCTAGCGCGGAGAGCTTTGGCTTCGCCTCCGCCGGTGCTTCTCCAAGCACCGGCATCGCGTGCGGCCTTTTCATGCCGTCATGGACGACCTCGACGGCAGGTGGCGTCACGTCGGCGCTCACCGTGAAGCCACGTGCTCCCCTCTCGAAACTCCCAAATGTGGCGCGGGCGAAGCAGGGGAAGGTGTCCGTGAAGAAGAACAAGGCGGCGGACAGCTCCTCTAGGCCGTCGAGGAAGAAGCTTCCAGGGCATGCGACTGAAGCGCCGACGAGCTCACTTGTTGACCCGGCGGCCGACGCGCGCAAGGTGGTCGATGAAATGCCCACAAGGTAAAATTTCGC
Organism: Secale cereale; assembly: GCA_902687465.1. Taxonomy (NCBI): domain Eukaryota; kingdom Viridiplantae; phylum Streptophyta; class Magnoliopsida; order Poales; family Poaceae; genus Secale; species Secale cereale. Next base: position 203,929,015 of record LR738713.1, on the reverse strand, counting down.
CAACTTTTTGTTGTTGTTGTTGTTGTTTGAATGCATACATATGGATAGCTTATTTGTTTCGTTGTATATACTTTGTAGTTTCAATGATGAGGCATATATATGTCAACTATGGGTGTTGGCTTCAACAATTCTCATTGGTCTCAAACCAATGAGATGCATTTCGATGATCATGAGTTTGAGGTGCAAGAGGATGGTGAGGGCATCGTCGATGCACCGAAAGGAAGAGGGTGCAACTACACCATTTGTAATGCCCAGGATGGAATTATACCTCCTACGTGTCGAGGCACGACTTAAAGGCATAAGTCCATCCTAGAATGATCTCAAGTTTGGTAATCTTTGCACAACTCATGTAAAAGGGGGAAAGTAAACTGAAAATAGTTGGCTTACAATCGCCACGTCACAGAATAACAGTACAAGTCTCAAACATCATACAATAAGATCACTACAACCCTCTAAGGGCAAAATCCAAATGTCAAAGTACCAAACTCAGATAAATAAAACAACCACAGGCGGATCGAATCCTAGTAAGAGTCTCCACTACTGATCGTCCGGGTAGCGCACGTAGTAACGACTACGCTCCTCGTCGTACTCCCAATCCAGCTCGGTGCCATCACCTGGATAGCTCACGGCTGGACCTGCATCTGGTGTGTGAAGTAACTGTGAGCCACAGAGGACTCAGCAATCCCGTTCCCGGGTAACAGAACTATCAAAGCCTTTAGGTGAGGAAAGGCTGAAGAAAGAAATGAGGTGAAGGAACAACAAAGAGTCTGCAGCAGCAACTAGCACTAACTTACGCCAGAGAGAGCGGGAAGAGAAGGCAAAGCGAGAAGTGATCACGAAGTGATCCTAGCTACAAGCTCACAAACATAACCCCTCCGTGTTCAACTCCCGAATCCCGATTCGGAAATTGACAGTCACGGAACACACGCTGGTAGTGTATTAGCATCATTGTGTCAAGTTATCTACAACCGGAATTAACAAGCTCCCATCTGCCACATAACCGCGGGCACGGCTTTCGAAAGTTCAAACCCTGCAGGGGTGTTCCAACTTGACCCATTACAAGCCCACGATCCGCGGAGTCGCAACTCCAAAGTGGGAAGACCCGAGTATCCTCGGAATCCCGTGCTCAAGTTAAACCGAACTAAGGTAAGGCTAATCCAGCAAATCCTCCCGGCGTGTCGTCACCCTGATCGTAGCCGCGCGTATCTAGGTCTCAGGACACGACCGGATGGGTGAAGCTACGGGTGGATACCAAATACCTCGAGTTGCCTCAAGGCGGCCCCGCAGGCTCCCCGTTTCGGACCAACACTCATGTGGAGCACTGGCCCGGGGTTGTTGATTAAGAAAGAGGGTTAATTACTCCCTTATGCATGTTTAGTTTGTTATTAAGCAAATAGTACCAATGTTGGGATTTGCTGGAAAAGACTTAGCACATAGCGGTTTATCGAGGGGGTCCCATACACCCCAACCGTGTTAGGAACGCATAATCAAGGAACATAAAACCGGCTTATACGGATCCTAACGGCATGAGTGGAACAAAACACCAAGCAAAAGGCTTAGCCTTCCACCCTTGCCAATATATATGTGATTTCAGTTAAAGCATTTATATAGTGTGATATAACCCAACCAAACTTCAACATGCAGCAAGCATCTTCACTTCACCTGCAACTAGCAACGCTATAAGAAGGGCTGAGCGAAGCGTACTTAGCCAAGCAACGGTTTGCATAGGTAGGGTGGTTAAACATGGCAATTGGTTACAAGTAGGAGGCTGACAAGAAGAACATGGGCATCGAGGCAAAACTATAGATCGAGACTACTAGCAAAAGACGAAGATAGTAAAGTTATCGGGGTTCTGTCATCTTGCCTGAAGAGAAGAAGTTCGGATCAAAAGAAGGGTCCTCTTGCTCAAACTCGTTGGAAACCTCGTGATCAACCTCGTTGGAAAACTCGTGCTCAACTTCGTGCTCTAAACAAGACAAACACACCAAGCACCAATCAACACGATGCAATGCGCACTCGAAAAACATGTATGCATGATGGATGCACTAAAGATGCACATGGGGCACGGAAAACATCACTCAAGAAAAACACCTCAAAACAAGATAACAACCTGATATTATTAATCTACACAGAAAAACACCCAAGTTTGATATAAGATTCGCTGAAATCGGAGTTACGGGCTAAAAGTTATGCCCGAAACAAGATTTGAGCGAAAACTGCACATTACAGCAACATAGCATCTTGGGAGCTCAAAATAAATAATCTACAGCACCCAAAAGGCATGGCAAAGGACTTGAACATAAACTAGATATAATGTACAGCAACTAGGTCCAAAGTGCACCCCAAACGGAGTCACGGATCAATAGCAATGATCTTGGACATATTGAACTTTGAAATAAAATTCTGGCAGCAGAATTTTATTGAAAGTTTGGAGCAAAAGATAAGCATGCTACAGCACCTCAAATGGACATGTGAGGACATGGATGGAAAGACAACAATATATACTTCATGGAACAATTAAAATCCACCCCAAAACTATCATGCTTTGTCCTACAACATCACACGAACATGGCATCGGAACGTTACAGATTTCAGACTTGGTGAAATTTCACTAAGTCCCAAAACAGCAACATCATCATAGCAACAAAAAGAGCATGTTTAAGACACCTCGAAACTAAACATGGCAAAGGGTAAGCACCTCATCAAAATACATATGACGGTGATCCCGAAACACACAAGCATGCATCAATGTGGTGAACACACCGATTACAACGAGCTCAACAAGATGGCATTTCATAACAAGTGAAAACACAACATTTGAACATGGCATCTTGCAACGATGATAACAAGGAAACAATAAATCTACCATGCAACCTATCACACACAACACGTAGTTCGTGACGAGACGAACACGTGGACATGTCATTTGCATCGTTTGGACAAACGAGCTAAAAGTTATCCCATGTCAAAGGTGGCACAAAAATATCACATATCAGCAGTTTATATCATCATACACTCTTGCAACAGCAAAACAAGCACCTAGATGACATCTAACATGCATGACAACAACAGGTAAAACGTAGAGGGCATCTCCACGAACATCTGGACATGCTACACGCTCAAAACGGAGCAACAGGTAAAAAGTTATGCATGGTCAAACTAGGCATCTCAGATCAGGAAAAACAGGGGCTAGGGTTTGAATTTGGACCTCAGATCCAGATCTGGACAGAGGATGAACAGTGTCGGATCCGGCCCGCGAGGAACAGTGGATGGCGGCCCGATCCGGAACAGCAGCGGCGCGGCCCGCAGAGGCTGGCGGCCCAGGATGGCGGCGGGGCGGCCTCGGGATGGGCCGGCTGGAGGGGCGCGGCCTGCCGCGGCTGGTGGCTGGCGAGCGGCTGACGCGGGGCGATGCGGTGGCCCGCGGTGCGGCGCGCGATCGGCCCGTGGGGACTCGCGGCCCAGCGGCGCGAGCGCGGAGAGAAGAGGCGAGGGCGAGCGGGCTGACGGGCCGTACGCGGCGACGAAGTGGTCCACCGCGGTGCGGAAGCAGGCGGCCCGGCGCGCTCGCGCGCGGAGCGGCGCGGGCGACGCGGCTCGGCCGACGCGGGAGGCCCGACCAGGCGTTGACTTCGCCCGCGGAGGGAATAGATCGAGGCGGCTCGGCGGTTCCTTCGATGGAAACTGGATCCCCTCGGGATCTGGTGGAAAAACGGATTGGATCTGAGGTAGAAAAAGAAAAGAAAGAGGGGAGAGAGGAGGAAGAAGAAGGGGACTTGCCAAATAGACTAGGGGTCTATATATAGCAGTTTAGACTAGGGTTTTTGGAGACTAGGGTGTTTAGGAGCCCTACGATCGTGATCCAACGGATCCGATCGCGGGATGTTTTTAAAAGGACTAGACGGAGATAAAAGAGAGCAGTAGGGGTATTTCCGGGACACGAAGTAAGGGCACTTCGGACCCACACGGACAACGGAGGGAAAAGTCAATGGAGTCCAAACGAGACGAGATTTGAGAGGCGGGTTGCACACAACAAAACAACAACACACAACACAACCTCGCGGCACACCGGTAACGAAAAACGCCCGAACAACAAAGAAGGCCTACGGGACGTCACGGACACGTGAGGGAGCTCCGGAACACGAAACGGACAACGGGAAGGAACGCCACGAACCGGAAACAACCCACAACACAAATGCAATGCAATGCACATGTCTACATGATATGAATGAATGCCACACACTCACACCACAAAACGACGAAAGCCCGAAAGACAAAGAACCCGAAATGGAAATAGATGAAGCCGGAGATTTATTATAAGCCCAAAAGGGAAAGTATTACATCCGGGGCATTACAAACTCTCCTCTACTACAAAAAGATCTCGTCCCGAGATCTAGGACTGGAAAAAGGAAGGGTACTCGGAACGAAGATGATCTTCTCGTTCCCAGGTAGCTTCTCGGTCTGTGTGATGTGACCACTTGACTTTCAGAAACTTGATGGTCTTGTTGCGAGTCTTGCGTTCAGTTTCTTCGAGAATTGCAACTGGATGCTCTCGGTAGGAAAGGTCTTGTTGAAGATCAATCTCCTCAAACGGAATCATCCGCTCAGGTGCCTTGAAGCATTTGCGAAGTTGAGACACATGAAAGACATCATGAACATTTGCAAAGTTGGAAGGGAGCTCGAGCTGATAGGCTAGATCGCCTCTCTTGCCAAGAATTTTGAAAGGACCGACGTATCTAGGAGCAAGCTTTCCTTTGATACCGAATCTCTGGGTTCCTTTCATCGGAGAAACTCGGAGATAGACATGATCACCGATGTCGAAAGCCAAATCACGATGCTTTCCGTCATAGTAACTCTTCTGACGCGACTGAGCGGCCTTGAGATTCTCACGTATGACTTTGCACATTTCTTCGGCTTCAGAGATCAAATCATTGCCAAGAAGTTGGCGTTCACCTGTTTCGGACCAGTTGAGAGGGGTACGGCACTTCCTGCCATAGAGAATTTCAAACGGTGCTTTGCCTGCACTTGCTTGGAAGCTGTTGTTGTAAGAGAATTCTGCAAATGGAAGACAGTCCTCCCATTTCATGCCGAAGGAGATGACACAGGCTCTGAGCATATCTTCAAGGATCTGATTCACACGCTCGACTTGACCACTAGTCTGAGGGTGAAAGGCAGTGCTGAACCTGATCTTCGTGCCCATGGCTGACTGAAAGGAGTCCCAGAACTTTGATGTGAACAAGCTGCCACGGTCTGAGGATATCACTTGAGGAATGCCATGTAGGGACACAATTCTGGAAGTGTACAGCTCTGCAAGTTGAGCTGCATTGATTGATTCTTTGACTGGAAGAAAGTGAGCAACTTTGGTAAGCTTGTCAATCACCACAAAGATAGCATCATTGCCTCGCTTGGATTTAGGAAAGCCAGTGACGAAGTCCATTTCAATGTGGTCAAACTTCCACTCAGGAATAGGAAGAGGTTGGAGAAGACCGGCTGGACGTTGATGTTCTGCTTTCACTCTTCTGCATACATCACATTCATTCACGAATTGGGCAATTTCCCTTTTCATGCGTGTCCACCAGTAAGATTGCTTGAGGTCTTGATACATCTTGGAACTGCCAGGATGAATGGAAAGGAGAGAGTCATGAGCTTCTTCCATTATGAGCTTCCTGAGATCACCTTTGGGAACAACGAGTCTGTCCTCGAAGAACAAGGTATCTCTCTCATCAACACGGAAGCACTTATATTTTGGAGTGCCCTTTGCAATCCCATGTTTCACCTTCTTCACCATGGTATCACTGAGCTGAGCCTCACGGACTTGATCTTCCAAGGTAGGAGCAATCTGGAGATTAGCAAGAAAACCCTGCGGAACAACCTGGAGGTTGAGCTTCCTGAAAGCTTCACAAAGCTCAGGCTGGTGTGGCTTGATAAGAAGGCTGTTGCAATATGCCTTTCTGCTCAAAGCATCTGCAATCACATTCGCCTTGCCTGGAGTGTACTCAATGCTGGGGTTGTACTCTTGGATCATCTCGACCCAACGAGTCTGGCGGAGGTTCAGATGCGGCTGTGTGAAGATGTACTTCAAGCTCTTGTGATCAGTGAAGATGTCGACCTTTCTGCCCAACAACAGATGTCTCCACGTAATCAGAGCATGTACCACAGCTGCTAGCTCGAGATCATGTGTGGGATAGTTCTTCTCAGCTGGCTTAAGCTGACGTGAAGTGTATGCCACAATTCTCTTCTCTTGCATAAGCACACCACCAAGACCTTGAAGAGAAGCGTCACAGAACACTTCATAGGGCTTGGATTCATCAGGAGGAATCAGAACTGGAGCTGAGACAAGCTTCTCTTTGAGGGTTTTGAAAGCCACTTCACAATCGGGAGACCAAAAGTATTTGACATTCTTCTGGAGGAGGTTGGAAAGAGGCTTGGCAATCTTGGAGAAGTTCTCCACAAACCTTCTGCAATAGCTGGCAAGACCCAGAAAACTGCGGAGCTGCTTGACGTTCTGAGGAGCTTCCCAGTTGACAATTGCTTCAACTTTCTCGGGGTTAACCGCAATACCGTCAGCTGAGATAATGTGGCCCAGGTAGAGAACCTTATCGAGCCAAAACTCGCACTTTGAGAACTTGGCATAGAATTTGTGCTCTCGGAGTCGATCAAGAACCAGACGCAAGTGCTTTTCGTGATCTTCTTCATTCTTGGAAAACACCAAAATATCATCCAGATACACTAGCACAAACTCGCCTGTATAGGGGTTGAAGATGTAATGCATCATCCTTGAGAAGGTAGGAGGAGCATTGGCGAGGCCGAAGGACATGACGGTATACTCATATGAACCGTAGCTCGTTCTGAACGCCGTCTTGGGAATGTCTTCCTCGCGAATGCGAATTTGATGGTAGCCCATTCGGAGATCAAGCTTAGAGAATACTTTAGCTCCTTTGAGCTGCTCGAAGAGTTCATTGATGTTGGGGAGCGGATACTTGTTCTTAATCGTCTTCTTGTTCAGTGGCCGGTAGTCAACACAGAGACGCTCCGTGCCATCTTTCTTCTTGACAAATAAGACACCACAGCCCCACGGAGATGTACTCGGTCTGATGAGACCCATACGCTCCTGTTCATCCAACTGTCTCTTCAATTCCTTCAATTCATCTGAAGAGAGCTTGTATGGACGCCGACAAACAGGTTCGGTGCCCGGCTCGAGTTCAATGACAAACTCCACCTGACGGTGTGGAGGCATGCCTGGAAGTTCTTCTGGAAAGACGTCTTGATATTCATTCACCACTGGAATTTGCTCTATGGCATTAATTTCACCCTTATCATTAAGAGAGAAAAGCCGAATAGTATTATCCCTGGAGGCGAAGATAATCACATCTTCATCAGAATGAGTCAATTTGACTTCCTTTTGAGCGCAATCAATGTGAGCATCGTGCCGAGAAAGCCAATCCATTCCGAGAATGAGGTCGATGTCAGAATGACCAAGAATCACCGGTTTAGCCAGAAAACGATAATCTCCCATGCGAATAGAAACATCCGGAGCATAAACACTAGAAGTCATGATCTTGCCTGGAGAAACAACTTGCAACTTCTGAGGCAAATTTGAAGTGGCAATATCGTGCTTGGATGCAAATGGTTGAGACATGAAAGAGCATGATGCACCCGAATCAAATAACACTTTAGCCGGAAAAGAGTTCACTGGAAGGTTACCCAAAATGACATCAGAAGAAGCCTCTGCTTGTGCTGCATTCATCAGATTGACCCTTGCAGCCTTTGGATCATGCTTGACCATAGCGGTACCGACAGGAGGAGGAGGCGGAAGGCGCCTTGGGTTGTTGCACTTGTTGGAATAATGACCCTTCTGGCCACACTTGTAGCAAGTCACCTCAGAAAGCGGACGGGTAGGAGGAGCATTGGACTTGGAGCCTTGAGACTGAAACTGCTTCTTCGACTGGTTGCTTGGGTTGGGTGGGTGGGAGAAACCACGACCACTAGAGTTCTTGTTGTTGGAGTTGTTGAAGTTGCTGGAGTTGTTGTAAGGAGCTCGAATCATTGGAGGAGGAGGAAGCCAGAATTTCTGTTGTTTCGCAGCCAACTGAGACGATGAGGTAGAGTGAACAGCATCTCGAATTCTCTTCTTAGAAGCCTCCATCTTAAGCTGAGCTGCTTCTTGTTTCAAAGCCATATTATAGAACTTATCGAATTCGTCTGGCTCGAACAAAGTGAGAGCAAGCTGAAGTTCATCTTTGAGACCTCCACGGAACTGGTAGATTTTGCTCTTTGCATCAGGTATGTCTTGCTTTGCATAGCGAGCGAGGTTTTGGAACTTGACATTATACTGGTAGACTGTCATGGAGCCCTGCTTGAGGTTGCGGAATTGCTCACGCATACCCTCGATAACACTTGTAGGAATGTGATGCGAGCGAAAATCCTTGCAGAAATTCTCCCACGAGATCACTTGACCCGGCCTTGAGTCTTTATACTGCTGCCACCAGTCAGCTGCTTGATCTTTCAGTTGGAAGGCTGCAAACTTCACATAGTCATCTTCTTTCACGTTACTGCACTCAAAATGCTTCTTTATATCGGTCAACCAATCCTCAGCATCAAGAGGGTCGACACAGTAACTGAAAGCTTTAGGATTGTTAGCCAGGAACTGGTTGAGGGGAGCATGGTGCTGCTGGAAGAAGTTGCCTTGGTTCATTGGAATGCCCTGATTAGCTTGATTAGCTTGCATAGCCTGCATTTGCTGCATCATCTGCATCATCAACTGAGTGTTCTGAGCAGTAGTCTGCATAATTGCTCTCCAAGCCTCAGGCGGAGGAGGAGGTGAAGGAGGACGTTCTGGAACCTCTTCACCCTCTGGGTTGGCATTCGGAACCCTTTTCGGAGCCATCCTGTAAGAGATGACCACGAATCAGCAATTGATTGACAAAAGGAATAAGCTGAATCAATGGAATGAATTGCAACAAGTCTTCACAATAATCATTCGAACAATTAAGAACGAATGAAATCATCCGAACAAGAGGAACGAATGAATTTCTTAGTTAATTGATAACATCATCTTCACGAGAAGCCACATAGGGATCGAAAGGATAAAATAAATAAAACAACAAGGTACAGACGGAACAAACACAAGAGAGGAGTTTCGTTCTAACATCTTTGTGCTGAAAGCATATGAACGCGTTACGAAAAGGTTTTGCAATCCCCGGATCAGCATAGCCAAGGACCCTTTAAGATGCAACTCCTGATAGTAACATCGGTCATATAACCCCTTCACTCAATGTCGAACCCCGAACTCACTAACCTGCATTCGTTGGAAGAATGCCTACGATCTACTGGATAAAACCCACCTATAGCTTTCCGAAAGATTCCAGTTATGCAATCAGGTGTTGGGGATACACGGGAAGCACCGCGCAATCAACTCTAACCTACATCCAGGTGTATCCATCCTTCAACACATAACCAGTCTTTCTCGGAAACTGTGTACCTCGGACCTTCGAAAAGCATCCACTATAACAAGCTATGGCAATACTCCCGAACTACCTCCCCAGTACTGGGTGATGTCGGGGTTATCTTGCCACTGGCCGTATAGGGGAGATTTTCGATGTCGGCCGTCTTAAGTATTTAGTACTGTCGCGATATGCTTGTTACAGTGATACCCCGAAGCTCAACTCCTCGGTAACAGGAGGCATCAGGAACAATATCCTTGTCACAAGAACATCGAAACAATCCCAGAATACTCACGGGAATCCTAAAAAAAAAATTTGTGCAAATTTTGAAGATAGGAGAGACAAGAGTAGACGTCAGGAGTCCTCACCAGAGAGAAAGGGGATGAGAAGCAAAGAATTCCTACTCTCCGATATAATATAGGACTCAAAAGTTTTCAGTGTGTGCCTAGACTCAACCGTCAACGGTTCGATCAAACAGTGGGGGCTCCTAGGTCGGAGAAGGCTCTGAATACCAACTTGTAATGCCCAGGATGGAATTATACCTCCTACGTGTCGAGGCACGACTTAAAGGCATAAGTCCATCCTAGAATGATCTCAAGTTTGGTAATCTTTGCACAACTCATGTTAAAGGGGGAAAGTAAACTGAAAATAGTTGGCTTACAATCGCCACGTCACAGAATAACAGTACAAGTCTCAAACATCATACAATAAGATCACTACAACCCTCTAAGGGCAAAATCCAAATGTCAAAGTACCAAACTCAGATAAATAAAACAACCACAGGCGGATCGAATCCTAGTAAGAGTCTCCACTACTGATCGTCCGGGTAGCGCACGTAGTAACGACTACGCTCCTCGTCGTACTCCCAATCCAGCTCGGTGCCATCACCTGGATAGCTCACGGCTGGACCTGCATCTGGTGTGTGAAGTAACTGTGAGCCACAGAGGACTCAGCAATCCCGTTCCCGGGTAACAGAACTATCAAAGCCTTTAGGTGAGGAAAGGCTGAAGAAAGAAATGAGGTGAAGGAACAACAAAGAGTCTGCAGCAGCAACTAGCACTAACTTACGCCAGAGAGAGCGGGAAGAGAAGGCAAAGCGAGAAGTGATCACGAAGTGATCCTAGCTACAAGCTCACAAACATAACCCCTCCGTGTTCAACTCCCGAATCCCGATTCGGAAATTGACAGTCACGGAACACACGCTGGTAGTGTATTAGCATCATTGTGTCAAGTTATCTACAACCGGAATTAACAAGCTCCCATCTGCCACATAACCGCGGGCACGGCTTTCGAAAGTTCAAACCCTGCAGGGGTGTTCCAACTTGACCCATTACAAGCCCACGATCCGCGGAGTCGCAACTCCAAAGTGGGAAGACCCGAGTATCCTCGGAATCCCGTGCTCAAGTTAAACCGAACTAAGGTAAGGCTAATCCAGCAAATCCTCCCGGCGTGTCGTCACCCTGATCGTAGCCGCGCGTATCTAGGTCTCAGGACACGACCGGATGGGTGAAGCTACGGGTGGATACCAAATACCTCGAGTTGCCTCAAGGCGGCCCCGCAGGCTCCCCGTTTCGGACCAACACTCATGTGGAGCACTGGCCCGGGGTTGTTGATTAAGAAAGAGGGTTAATTACTCCCTTATGCATGTTTAGTTTGTTATTAAGCAAATAGTACCAATGTTGGGATTTGCTGGAAAAGACTTAGCACATAGCGGTTTATCGAGGGGGTCCCATACACCCCAACCGTGTTAGGAACGCATAATCAAGGAACATAAAACCGGCTTATACGGATCCTAACGGCATGAGTGGAACAAAACACCAAGCAAAAGGCTTAGCCTTCCACCCTTGCCAATATATATGTGATTTCAGTTAAAGCATTTATATAGTGTGATATAACCCAACCAAACTTCAACATGCAGCAAGCATCTTCACTTCACCTGCAACTAGCAACGCTATAAGAAGGGCTGAGCGAAGCGTACTTAGCCAAGCAACGGTTTGCATAGGTAGGGTGGTTAAACATGGCAATTGGTTACAAGTAGGAGGCTGACAAGAAGAACATGGGCATCGAGGCAAAACTATAGATCGAGACTACTAGCAAAAGACGAAGATAGTAAAGTTATCGGGGTTCGGTCATCTTGCCTGAAGAGAAGAAGTTCGGATCAAAAGAAGGGTCCTCTTGCTCAAACTCGTTGGAAACCTCGTGATCAACCTCGTTGGAAAACTCGTGCTCAACTTCGTGCTCTAAACAAGACAAACACACCAAGCACCAATCAACACGATGCAATGCGCACTCGAAAAACATGTATGCATGATGGATGCACTAAAGATGCACATGGGGCACGGAAAACATCACTCAAGAAAAACACCTCAAAACAAGATAACAACCTGATATTATTAATCTACACAGAAAAACACCCAAGTTTGATATAAGATTCGCTGAAATCGGAGTTACGGGCTAAAAGTTATGCCCGAAACAAGATTTGAGCTAAAACTGCACATTACAGCAACATAGCATCTTGGGAGCTCAAAATAAATAATCTACAGCACCCAAAAGGCATGGCAAAGGACTTGAACATAAACTAGATATAATGTACAGCAACTAGGTCCAAAGTGCACCCCAAACGGAGTCACGGATCAATAGCAATGATCTTGGACATATTGAACTTTGAAATAAAATTCTGGCAGCAGAATTTTATTGAAAGTTTGGAGCAAAAGATAAGCATGCTACAGCACCTCAAATGGACATGTGAGGACATGGATGGAAAGACAACAATATATACTTCATGGAACAATTAAAATCCACCCCAAAACTATCATGCTTTGTCCTACAACATCACACGAACATGGCATCGGAACGTTACAGATTTCAGACTTAGTGAAATTTCACTAAGTCCCAAAACAGCAACATCATCATAGCAACAAAAAGAGCATGTTTAAGACACCTCGAAACTAAACATGGCAAAGGGTAAGCACCTCATCAAAATACATATGACGGTGATCCCGAAACACACAAGCATGCATCAATGTGGTGAACACACCGATTACAACGAGCTCAACAAGATGGCATTTCATAACAAGTGAAAACACAACATTTGAACATGGCATCTTGCAACGATGATAACAAGGAAACAATAAATCTACCATGCAACCTATCACACACAACACGTAGTTCGTGACGAGACGAACACGTGGACATGTCATTTGCATCGTTTGGACAAACGAGCTAAAAGTTATCCCATGTCAAAGGTGGCACAAAAATATCACATAGCAGCAGTTTATATCATCATACACTCTTGCAACAGCAAAACAAGCACCTAGATGACATCTAACATGCATGACAACAACAGGTAAAACGTAGAGGGCATCTCCACGAACATCTGGACATGCTACACGCTCAAAACGGAGCAACAGGTAAAAAGTTATGCATGGTCAAACTAGGCATCTCAGATCAGGAAAAACAGGGGCTAGGGTTTGAATTTGGACCTCAGATCCAGATCTGGACAGAGGATGAACAGTGTCGGATCCGGCCCGCGAGGAACAGTGGATGGCGGCCCGATCCGGAACAGCAGCGGCGCGGCCCGCAGAGGCTGGCGGCCCAGGATGGCGGCGGGGCGGCCTCGGGATGGGCCGGCTGGAGGGGCGCGGCCTGCCGCGGCTGGTGGCTGGCGAGCGGCTGACGCGGGGCGATGCGGTGGCCCGCGGTGCGGCGCGCGATCGGCCCGTGGGGACTCGCGGCCCAGCGGCGCGAGCGCGGAGAGAAGAGGCGAGGGCGAGCGGGCTGACGGGCCGTACGCGGCGACGAAGTGGTCCACCGCGGTGCGGAAGCAGGCGGCCCGGCGCGCTCGCGCGCGGAGCGGCGCGGGCGACGCGGCTCGGCCGACGCGGGAGGCCCGACCAGGCGTTGACTTCGCCCGCGGAGGGAATAGATCGAGGCGGCTCGGCGGTTCCTTCGATGGAAACTGGATCCCCTCGGGATCTGGTGGAAAAACGGATTGGATCTGAGGTAGAAAAAGAAAAGAAAGAGGGGAGAGAGGAGGAAGAAGAAGGGGACTTGCCAAATAGACTAGGGGTCTATATATAGCAGTTTAGACTAGGGTTTTTGGAGACTAGGGTGTTTAGGAGCCCTACGATCGTGATCCAACGGATCCGATCGCGGGATGTTTTTAAAAGGACTAGACGGAGATAAAAGAGAGCAGTAGGGGTATTTCCGGGACACGAAGTAAGGGCACTTCGGACCCACACGGACAACGGAGGGAAAAGTCAACGGAGTCCAAACGAGACGAGATTTGAGAGGCGGGTTGCACACAACAAAACAACAACACACAACACAACCTCGCGGCACACCGGTAACGAAAAACGCCCGAACAACAAAGAAGGCCTACGGGACGTCACGGACACGTGAGGGAGCTCCGGAACACGAAACGGACAACGGGAAGGAACGCCACGAACCGGAAACAACCCACAACACAAATGCAATGCAATGCACATGTCTACATGATATGAATGAATGCCACACACTCACACCACAAAACGACGAAAGCCCGAAAGACAAAGAACCCGAAATGGAAATAGATGAAGCCGGAGATTTATTATAAGCCCAAAAGGGAAAGTATTACATCCGGGGCATTACACCATTGATAGGGATGGCAATGGGTGCCCATTACCCACGTACCCTGTGGGTAAAAACCCTATTAGGATAAGGGTACGGGACAAAACGTTGCCCATGGGCATATAAATAAGAAAATCTCAAATCCATCGGGTAGAGCGGGTACGGGTATGAGATCACATAACCCATACCCATGTACCCTTATAAAATCTAACAATTATGGACAAATTACCTCTATACTTTCTCATGAGTTTGTAAACTTAAAATGTATGATTATGTGCTACTATTTACGACTATGTGTTGATGTTTTGTTTACAAGAAAGTGTTTGATTTTTACAGAATGTGTTTTTTAGGATGTGTTGTTGTTTATAAGTATGTAGTGATGTTATTATGTGTTGTTGTTTATAAATTATGATTATATGTTGTTGTTTATAATAATGTGATGCTCAAATTAATGTTATCCAAATGTGGATATTTTTACCCGCGGGTACCCATTTACCCTGTCGGGTGACGGGTATGGGAAAAAATTGTACCCACTAGAGGGTATGGGTGATGGGTAAGCTCAAATGAGACGGGTAAGGGTATGGGGTGGCTCCACCCATACCCAAACAATGCGAGTGCCATCCCTAACCATTGATAAAGACATCTTGCTATGCAATACTTGGTTGCAAGTGTCAAGGGATCCCTCTATTGGAGGGGATCAAAGTAGAGATGCATATTAGCTCCGAATGAAGGAAAACTTTGATGTCACAACAAAAGTGGAATTGAACTTTGATGTCATGAACTTGGTTCAGATTTTGAACTTGGTTGGATGATGTTGTGGTCATGAATTTGAACTTTTATGTCATAAACTTGTTTGAGTGATTTTAAACTATGCCATGTCTTGTTTTGATGTATGAAATATCATCCTCGTCTCCAAAATGCTATATATGGCAAGCAAGTGCCGGCTACTCGGGCGCTCTGCAGTTTAGCGCGTCTGCTGGATTTTGCAGCAGCCACTGGAGCAAACGCTCCTCACCGCGCAAAAACTCGCCATCAGCGCGCTGCAAACGCTTTTTAGCACCCGCAACGCGCGGCTGTTGGAGATGCTCTAAATGTGTGTCCGGCGCTTGCTAAAATGCGCTGCAGGAGCATAGCGACTATTGTTGTAATCATGTGCAGTACATAGTCAACAACTCAGGATAGCCCATGTGAATAACAATTAATTAAAGATTCATGTAGTTGATCTGTACAAACTGTGCAGTTATGTACTTCGACTAATCTAGAAAAACACTGTTGAGTTATGATTCATCTTCATTTTGGGAGAACTTCATGATCTGTTGAGAATCAGGGAGCAGGCTACAGAAATTATGAACCATGTCAACAAGAAGTAGCCGACAAGCTTTGTAGGAAACTCATCTTCAGGTTCCTGTTTCATCAATTAAGCACAAACAACTGAATACCTTTTCATAACCAAAGTAACATACATAAATATAGGAAATTTTAGCCGAGCTCAAATGAGCTCTGGTGAACAGTAAAAAAAGAGAAAAAAAACTGATTTTTTTTGTGACAAACATTGACAAAAGTTCTAAGAGCTTGCAAACATTCGTCATAAAATCACATATGTGGATCTCATGGACAAAAAAAAAATCAATAATCTAAAAATGCTACTTTCAAAAGTATTTTGGAGCACTTTTTTT
>LR738713.1:203889257-203913153 GCA_902687465.1 Secale cereale | reverse complement strand
TTTTTGCCACGACTTCCACAAATGTGATTTCATGACGAAATTTTGCAAGCTCTTAGAACTTTTGTCAATGTTTGTCATAAAAAAAATAGAGTTTTTTGAATTTGTTTCCATTTTTTACTGTTCACCCAAGCTCATTTGAGCTCGGGCCAAGAAACTTTGCGTCCCAGTTTTAGTTGTTTTTTAAGGTATCACTTCCTAATGACGATCATCAACTTGGAGTATGTTGATCAGCTTGCTCATTATTACGACTAGTAAAATGTCAAGTGATGAATATTCATCTAAAAACCATCTATTCTGCTACAGGCTGATGCTGACCTTAGGAGGATCTGGTGCCAACTCCATGGGGTCAACTTCAAAAGGCCAAACATATCGCTCAGGCTGCCCATTTCTCGCCAAGCTCCAATCATATAATCTTCTCTCTTCCTCGGTTGATAATATGGTAAAAGATTCCTGCAGTGGTGCAGGTATATTAAGAATTAATGGAAATTGCAAATTTGTAATGAATGGAGAAAAGTATTCTGACTCTTAATAGTGGCTCAAAACCTTTAGTAGGTCATGTTCCTTGCTGATTTCCTCGTCTTTCAGTCCTTGCTTGTTTAGTTGTTCACACCTTTTCTCATATGCAGCTTTGACCTGATTCCAAGGTTAAAATCAGTTAATGCTGGGTTGGCAAGACTTCACAAAGTGCACTTACGATCTTATTACGAGTTATACGTGAAATAAGGAAGCAAATATATATTAATCCACACTTGAGTTGAAACAAAGCATGTGGTCAATGTACACTTCTTGCAACTTCAGCAAAATCGCGAAGTTTCTTGCTTAAGGAATAACATATTGAGAATGTAACACACCATGAACCAGTTAAGAAAACAGAGAATGTAGGCTAATATCCAGAACTGACCCCCTCCCCAGCTTCTCCCAGAATTGTCACTTGATATTTTTTTACAATTCCTAGCTAATTAGACCTTAACTAGCTAGGAATTGTAAAAAAAGATGGAGTGACAATTCTGGGAGAAGCTGGGGAGGGGGTCAATTCTGGGAGAATTGCCCAAAAGAACTGGCCGTTAGTCTTGTTCGGTACCATGTAATTTTGTGCAAGGAAAGACTGACATACTCGTGCAAACTTGCATCTAACAGGTACATTCCACATGTCATTGTAATGAGATCCACTTATCAGAAATTCCTCAGTACCTCATCGGTCGACGCTAATCTGGTAATTCCAAGCCTCCCATAGTGATCAGCATCTGTAATTGCTGCAAGAATGGAAAGTTGCCCTTATATAAGAATAGTTTTCCAACAGACACACTATGACATGATATCCTCAATCTCAACTATTCCTGCAAAAATTTAAATGCAGAAACCACAGACAATAATTCATGTCATACTGGAATTAGGAACTATCCTTTCATCCAAACAGCGCTTGAGTTCCCGAATGCACACGATTGTGACTATATTGAACGATTAAGTTTTGACATATGGGAAACATCAACAACGTTATGCCGTTAATTTGGTTTATTATCAAGGCACAGTTGCTCCCAATTGTAAAAGGGGCAAACAAAGCTACACACGATTTATCCAGATTTACTAGATCGAGTGCTAAATGAGTGCGATTACATGGGCACAACTAGAACATTAAAAAAAACGACACTTAAATATGCTAAAAAATAACAGAAATTTAGCTAATGTTAAACAATTATTCGTTCATTTTAACTTTTCCTGTGTTTCAATCGTGTCTATATCAAATCGCAAAATTTGAGATGTGAGGTCCAATATTAAGAGCTTGTGAGAGATTATCCAGAAACATTAGCATTAGTAGGCGTTGTACATAACCGTATAAATCAAACAAGAAACGCCCACCAAGGCCGCGCATTGCCTTCTGCACGTTGGCGGCGGAGATGAGCGAGTAGGGAGGCCGCGTGGAAGTGGCAGCGCCGCCGGCGACGTCAGTTCCAGCGTCGGGATACCCATCCGCTGCCGCAGCCAGGTCCTCCGAGGCCGCGGCCGCGCCGTCGGCCGCAGCGGCACATCGCCCGCGGAAAGACGCTGCAGCGAAGAATCGGCTAGGGACAAGATGGAATCGGCGGCGGGTGGACGAGGAAGATACGGTGGCCGGCGCCGCCGGGGAGGTGACGCCAACGGCAGCCATGGGGAGTGGAGGGAGAGGAGTGCGGGAGATAAGGGAAGTGGGGATGGAAATAGAAGTTTTTTGGGCCTTTCCATTCTTTATCGGCTTTCAAGTTTCTCCTGTTTTGTTTTCAATTAAAAAAAGTTTCTCCTTCTTTTTGACGGAGGTATTTCGAGTTTTTTTATTTTAACACCGTATATACGCAAGTGCTCATACATACGCGTATATACTCACCCGTACGAATGGACACACGCATACCCTGCCTTTATTAGCACATCCGAGAGACTGAGTCGATGTATTATCTGAGATTTACGAAGTTATTGTATGCGTCTCGTCATTGACGGGAACGTCTCCTCCCATTGAAAGCGCATCGCCGAAAATTCTGAAATAAATCCAGAAATAATGCGAGCACCCAGGATTTAAACCTAATGGGTTTGGGATATCACTGTCCCTCTAACCATCCATCCACAGGTTTGTTCGCGACGGCTTTCAAATCTATCTAGTACGTTCTTTATTTTTGTCAAAATGATTCAGGTCAATTATGAAATTTCATAATAAAAAATACTATAAAGCACCTCAAACATGATACAACTCTCATTGAGATTCCGAGACAATCTAACGGCCACTACTTGAGAAAAAGATTTAGATATAATTATGAAAGTTGAACAACAGCATAAATACCAACTACGGCCAAAAAGACAAACAACTTGTGAACAACATGTTTTATGTAAAAGAGGGAAAACCCAAATGCAACCGAGATTTTGGAACCATTTGAAGGTTGTTTTTCTTGAATTGCATGCAAATGATTATTTTATACTATGTATATATTTGTCTTCTATTAATGACAGATAATGGTTAATGGTCATCACTGTCCATGGCTTTCTTTGACAACGGAAAAGCCGTTTGCTTGAAGAGGTGAGTGGAGTCCAGTTTTTTCTTCTCATGCTTTAGCCTTTTCTAATCTTGAAATTGTGAAAACAATGGTGAGGCTAAACTTGACTATTACTGCCTAGTACACCCTTTATGATCCGCCCACATCATGTTGCAAAAGTCTGGACTTATGTACACCGGGAGCTCGCTTGCACAGGTCATGCCTGGATCATGCGCCGATTAGATAATGATGCTAATAGTATATGTAAAAAATAGCAATTGTAGATATTGTGGAGAAGCTACATATGGTCCTTATATTATCTGGGTACAATTTGTACTATTATATTATTTGCATATTCTTATCCTCGGTTCTGAGGTCCCCGATCCTAAAGCACGTGGATCTAGCTGCAACAAACCATATAAGTACCCTGAGATCCACACACGGTTCAACGGCTGCCACCTTGCCTTTGCTAGAACGTTTGTGTCTTTTGTCTCTAGCTTATATGAATAAGTCACTAAAACCATATGTTAGAGAACCTGATCGACATGACTAGACATAAACCAAGGTGGCACAAAACGTACAGGGACATGCATATATTCCCCAACAATGCACGTGTTGGTCAGCAGCGAGTGTAACCAAGTCGTAGCAAAGCTACAAGGACTTTAGTAAATACCGCGTGACAGTTCTCTGTAGGGACAGATACAGGAACAAAGAATGATACATGCCAGTCAATCCATGTGTTCCGGAGCAGTAGCGAACTACCAAGGCTCGGTGGAAGCACTAAGAGGTATTTGAAGGAAATATGCCCTACAGGCAATAATAAAGTTGTTATTTATATTTCCTTATATATCATGATAAATTTATTTTATTCATGCTAGAATTGTATTAACCAGAAACTTGATACATGTGTGAATACATAGACTCAACAGAGTGTCCCTAGTATGCCTCCACAAGACTAGCTCGTTAATCAAAGATGGTTAAGTTTCCAAACCATAGACATGTGTTGTCATTTGATGAACGGGATCACATCATTAGGAGAATGCTGTGATGGACATGACCCATCCGTTAGCTTAGCATAATGATCGTTTAGTTTTATTTCTATTGCTTTCTTCATGACTTATACATGTTCCTCTAACTATGAGATTATGCAACTCCCGAATACCGGAGGAACACCTTGTGTGCTACCAAACGTCATAACGTAACTGGGTGATTATAAAGATGCTCTACAGGTGTTTCCGAAGGTGTTTTTGGTGTTGGCATAGATCGAGAATAGGATTTGTCACTCCGAGTGTCGGAGAGGTATCTCTGGGCCCTCTCGGTAATACACATCGTGATAAGCCTTGCAAGCAAACAACTAATGAGTTAGTCACGAAATGATGTATTACGGAACGTGTAAAGAGACTTGGCGGTAAAGATATTGAACTAGGTATGATGATACCAACGATCGAATCTCGGGCAAGTAACATATCGATGACAAAGGGAACAACGTATGTTGTTATGCGGTTTGACCGATAAAGATCTTCGTAGAATATGCAGGAACCAATATGAGCATCCAGGTTCCGCTATTGGTTATTTACTGGAGATGAGTCTCGGTCATGTCTGCATAGTTCTCGAACCCGTAGGGTCCGCATGCTTAACATTCGATGACGATTGGTATTATGAGTTTATGTGTTTTGATGTACCGAAGGTTGTTCGAAGTCCCGAATGAGTTCACGGACATGACGAGGAGTCTCGAAATGGTCGAGACATAAAGATTGATATATTGACATGTTATATTCGAACACCGGAAGGGTTCCGGGGGTCACCGGATAAATATCGGAGTACCGAGGGGTTATCGGAACCCCCGGAGGGCTTAATGGGCCTACATGGGCTTTAGTGGAAGAGAGAGGAGGTGGCCAAGAGGTGGGGTGCCCCCCCAAGCCCAATCCAAATTGGGAAGGGGGACGGCCCCCCTTTCCTTCTTCTCCTCTTCCCCTTCCTTCCCCTCCTAGTTGGACTAGAAAGGGGGGAAACCTACTCCTAGTAGGAGTAGGAATTCCCCCTTGGGGTGCACCATAGGAGGCCGACCGGCCCGTCCTCCACTCCTTTATATACGTGGCCAGGGGGCACCCCATAGACACACAAGTTGACAATTGTTTTAGCCGTGTGCGGTGCCCCTCTCCACTATTACACACCTCAGTCATATAGTCGTAGTGCTTGGGCGAAGCCCTACGTTGGTAAATTCATCAACAGCGTCACCACGCTGTCGTGCTGATGAAACTCTCCCTCGGACTCAACTAGATCAAGACTTCGAGGGACGTCACCGAGCTGAACGTGTGCAGATCGCGGAGGTGCCATGCATTCGGTGCTTGATCGGTTGGATCGCGAAGACGTTCATCAATCGCGTTACTAAACGCTTCCGCTTTCGGTCTTTGAGGGTACATGGACACAT
The DNA here is from genome assembly GCA_902687465.1 of Secale cereale. NCBI lineage: Eukaryota > Viridiplantae > Streptophyta > Magnoliopsida > Poales > Poaceae > Secale > Secale cereale. The sequence continues at coordinate 203,907,726 of LR738713.1, read as the reverse complement.
TCTCCCGCTCGTTGCTATGCTTTTCCTAGATAGATCTTGCGTGTTCGTAGGATTTTTTTTGAAATACTACGTTCCCCAACAGTATTTCCCTGTAGGAAAGGCTACCAAAGGCACACGACTAGGTGTCAAATTCCACACATACCAATGCATTTCAAAACATGGCACGGCAACATAACTCTACGACTCAAAGTATTTATTTAAGAAGCTCCAAAGAGCCATACATAACATGTCTATGCAGGTAGGGGTCACATGACCCAACACTCAAGTCATACAAACATACAAGCACATGAGTAAGCTTAACTTGTCTGGGTGCAGACAACTAGAAAGAAAAAGGCTTGAGAAAGCCTATCTATCTACAATGACCCTTCACAGCACGGGATTGCAGCCTGGGTGGCAAGTCACTCGTTGACATCAAGGTCTACATAGAAACCACCTATGTTGTCGGTGTTCTCCTTTGCGTTAGTTTATTAAACAAATATGAGTACAAAGGTGCTCAGCAAGTCTTACATTCGATCTAACTACTCATGCAATAGTATCAGCAAGGGGGTGTGTTTAAGCAGCAAGCTACCTTCGACTCTTGGCTATCCTGTACTATACGACCACCAGTAGTTTGAATAAGATGAAATAGCCACTATAGGAATAAGCTAATTTGCCGTCTTCCATAGCATACGGCAAAGAACAAGGCCACCGACGACAAACCTCTTTGTCGTTTTCCACGGACGGCAAACACTTCCAATACTGAAAGTCACGGTAATGACTTTGTTTGTCGTCTGCATAAAGACAGTGGACGACAAAAAAGTTTGTTGTCCGCTTTCCTGGTTAAGTTGACGGCAAAGATAATGGGCGGCAACAAATAGTTGTTGGGCATGTTAGGTGGCTAACGACAGACTTTGCCATCCGCCGGTGGACTAAAAAACATGCGCTTACCTTTGCTGTGTGCTCTGTGATGTCAGCAGACTCGTGGCTAACCGTCACTCCCTCTCACACTTTGTCGTCTGCCATGCTTGTGTTTGCCGTCTACCAGCAGACGACAGAATGATCAAATGGTAAGACTTGATGCTGCCAGGTAGGGATGTAAACAGATCGGATCTGTCAGGCCCAAGATACGATTCTATCCCGATCACGTGACACTTACGTGATTGGGGCACAACCGCATTTCGGGCGCTTATCAAGATGGATATCATTACATCGTACCATTACATACATACATGGGGAATACAACAATACATACAAGTCACATGAATACAACATCAATACAAGGTATCCGACTATGGATACAAACAATGAAAAGAACACGACATCCATCTGCTATCCCAGGCTGCCGACCCGGAACCTAACCCAAGACTAAAGAAGAAGAACTCCAAACAACGAACAACGCTCTCACGTCAAGACATCGGAAACCTGCACCTGCAACTATTGTTGTAGTATCTGTGAGCCACGAGGACTCAGCAATCCCATAACCATGGGTAACAAGACTATCAAAGCTTAATAGGTAGGAAGAGGTAAAGTGGTGAGGTTGCAACAGCGGCTAAGCAAATATATGGTGGCTAACTTACGAGTACAAGAATAAGATGAGCATCTACGCAAACGGTCGTAACTAGTAGTGATCACTAAAGATCCTGAACTACATACGAGTCAAGCATAACCCCACCGTGTCCTCTTCTCAAAGTGAAAAGAGACAGTCACGGTTACTCACACAGTTGTGTGTTTTACTTCGGATCCTCTGTCAAGTTTTCTACAACCGGACATTAACAAATTCCAATCTGCCACATAACCGCGGGCACGACTTTCGAAAGATCATAACCCTGCAGGGGTGTCCCAACTTAGCCCATCACAAGCTCTCACGATCAGCTGAAGTGATAAATATAATATCATCACCCCTTATCTTAGGGAAATCCGATCAGGCTCGGCATCCCGGTGCACAAGACATTTTGACAATGGTAAAAAAAGTCCAGTACGACCTCTCGGCGTGCCGACACCCTGATAGTAGCCGCGCGTATCTCGTATCAGGCCACGTCCGGATGGGATAAGCTACAGGTATGCCAGATACCTCGAGTTTCCCAGAGGCGGCCCCGCAGGTTGCCCATTTGGGACCAACACCATCAACACTGGCCCCCCTGCTATGTAGAAGAATCCTCGGTTAGCGCTAACTCCCTATGCAATTTAATTAATTAATTAAGTTGTTATTATGAGCAATTAAAACCAATGTTGGGCCTTGCTGGTGGAGTTTTATTCAAAGACGAACTGTCAAGGGGTCCCCATATACCCAACCGTGTAAGGAACGCAAAATCAAGGAACATAATGCCAGTTTATCGGCGCCTAAGGTGGCATGAGTGGAACAAAACACCGAGCAAAAGGCCAAGCCTTCCACCCATGCCCAATATATAGGTGTGTTAATAATAATAATAGGTATTGTGATATTCCAACAACAAGTTCCCACCTAGAACGATCTTCATCTTCACCTGCAACTAACAACGCTATAAGAGGGGCTGAGCAAGCGGGTAACATAGCCAAACAATGGTTTTGCTAGGAAGGTTTCAAAGGTTAGAGGTTTCATGGCAACAAGGAGAGGGGCTGACAATAATGATGGGTAGCATGACATATAACGATAGCATCGAGACAACTAAGCAATGGCAATGATAGTAAAGGTATCCAAGGGTATGGTCATCTTGCCTGAGATCCCGCAAGGAAGAAGAACGGTTCCATGAAGAAGACGAAGAAGAAGCCTTGAAGAAGAACCACGGGTAGACGAACGAATCCTCATGAACGCAGTGGAACAAGCACTAACGAGAAGAAGCAAGCAATATGGTAAACACACTACCCAAGAACATAACAATATGCTCAACCAAGTATGATGCAAAACAAGTCTACTTATGATGCACAGCAAGTCTACACAGGAAGCACAACATGGCAAGGTAGGAAGCACAGAAAACAACACAAGTATATATGATGCAATACATGGCAAGGTATGATGCATGACAAGTCTATACAGGAAGCACAACAAGTCTATACAGGAAGCATAACATGGCAATGTAGGAAGCACAGAAAAACAACACAAGTCTATATGATGCAATACATGGCAAGGTATGATGCATGACAAGTCTATACAGGAAGCACAACAAGTCTATACAAGAAGCATTACATGGCAAGGTAGGAAGCTCAGAAGAACAACACAAGTTTATATATGATGCAATACATGGCAAGGTATGATGCACTGCAGATGCACTTAGGATGCATTACATGACAACATAGGAAGCACACCAGAACAACACAAGAACAAGTCAATAAGCTCAAGCAAGTAGGATGCAAGACAGATCCATATAGGAAGCAAAACATGACAAGGTAGGAAGCACAGAGAAGCAACATAAGAACAACAAGTTTAAATGAGGCCGGAAGCTACTTAAGACAAATCCGGTAAGTCGTCATATGCATAGTTTGAAATTAGTCCAGATCTGCACAAACCTTAAGATAAAGTTGTTAAACAGAAATTTAACATGCACCATCATGATATACATGAAATTCTAGTCAATTTTCATATAAAGTTTGTTTAATTCGGAGCTACGGCCTAGAAGATGTGAGCAAAACAAGTTAAGCATGGCAACGGTGCAAGATGCACCCAAACATCAAGAAAACTAAGTCCAAACATTAAAACAATATGATATTATGATTCTACATGCAAAATCACACAAGTTTGATATAAGGAACACTCCAAACGGAGCAACGGGCTAAAAGATACACATGAAACAAGATATAACAACAAGCTGAAATTAACAGCCACATAGCAACTTTGGAGCAAGATATATATATGCTACAGCACTCAAACATGATAACAAGAAGCATGGACATGAAGTATACATATCCTGCAGAAAACAACTCTATTGGAGCATCTCCATAGGAGGCATGGATCAATAGCAACAAGCTACAACATTTTGATCATGACATTAAAAACCTGACAGCAATATTTTTTAGCAACTTGGGAGCAAGAAATAAATAAGCTACAGCAGGCCAAATGAGCAAGTGAGGGCATGAATGGATAGACAACAACGTATACAGCAAGGAATGATCAATGGCCACCCCAAAACTAACATGGATTTACCTAGGGCATCAAGCAAACATAGCATCCGGATATTACAGATTCCAGACTTAGTGAAATTTCACTAAGTGTTAAAACAGTAACAGCAACATGGCAAGTTTACAAGCATGTTTAAGTCAACACAAGGCATATCATGGAAAGTTAAATGCACCACATCAAAGAACACATGATGGGGAATCCAAAACATATGGGCATGTGACATGGGGACAAACACATCAATAGCAACGAGCTCCTCAACTAGGCATCTCGTAACAAGTTACAAAACCTAACATCCACATGCACTTTTGCAACAGAGATTAACATGGCAATATGAACTCTAACATGCATGCTATAGCAACCAACATGTAGAGCATCTAATGATGAACATTTTGACATATCATTGCATCATTTGGATAAACATGCACCAAGTTATCACATCTCAAACATGGCATGAAAATAACAAGTAGCAGCAGTTTATAACAAGTAGCACCCTTGCAACAGATATTAGAGCATCTAGATGAACTCAAACAAGCATGGCACAATGGAACAAAGTGTAGAGCACATCACCACGATCATTTTGACATATCATTCACTCAATTTGGATTAGCACGCAAAAAGTTACAGGCATATGAACATGCAACATTAAAACAGTTTTTCTGAGGACTGTGTGAAAAAAAACTCAGACACAAGGTGGCGTAGTATAGCTATATGACGCACTGGGCGGAGAACAGCACGTCGCTCACCAGGTAGGCTCGGCCCGTGAAGAGGAAGCAGGCCGGGGCTGGTGAAGGCGGGCCTTTGGACGGAGGGAAGCTTGGCCGCCCTCGGCTGGGCTCGCGGGGCCGGCTGGGCCGGGGGGGGTGAGGAAACCCAGCGGAGCGCTAGGGCTCGTCCAGGCCCCGACGCTGCACCGAGCCGGCAGCGGAACGGCTGCACCTGCTCGATCCGGCGAGAGGGACGCCAGGCGAGGCCATTCCGGCGACGGCCGGTCACAGGGCGGCGGATCTGGGGCCGGAGGGGCCCGATCCGGCGGAAGGAGGTTCCGGCGACGGAGGTCAAGCGACGGCGAGGTGTCAGGCGAAGGCGGCGCGGGGCTGATCCGGCGAGCTCGAGGCTGAAACGGCGGCGGTCGGAGGAAGCAACAGCTCACGCGCGGCGGTGCTGCGATGAGTCGGCGAGGTGCGGCCTGGCGCGGAGGAAGGCGCGGTCCGGCAAGGAACTCCGGTGGCCGGAGCCGGCGACGAAGGGAGCGAGGGGCTGGCGCTCGGGCACTCGAAGGCGCGGTCGGGCCCGAGCGGGATCCTACGGCGGGCCGCGGCCGGGTTCTGCGGGCCCGCGGCGGGGCGCGGTGGGAGGTGAGGCTGGACCGCCTAGGTGGCAGCGCGGGAGTGGTGGAGGGAGGCAGCGGGGCGACGTGGCACGCTCTCATTGGCTGCGGTGAGGTGGCCGGCGGGTGGACATGTCCAGAGACGGAGCGGACATGTCCGGCGGCGCGGGGAGGAGGATTTTTAGGGTTGATCTATGCGAAAAATGGAGAGGGAGGCACCTATTTATAGCTAGAGGGAGCTAGGAGTGTCCAAATGAGGAGCCGTTCGCGGCCACGCGATCATGATCGAACGGCCAAAAGCATGGAGGGGTTAGAATGGGCTTGGTGGGCTATGCAAAAGGGGTGCTGGGCCAAAAGAGAAAGGCTTCGGGCGGTTAACACGGTTAACCGTTGGGCTATCAAACGAGCTCCGAACGCGAAGAAACTTGACACGCGGTCTACCTATGCTATAATAAGACCACACGCCATGTTTCAACCCATTCCGAGAACGTTTTTCGGCCACTTATAAAATAAATATTCGGAGGCGCCGCGGGGCGGTGTGAGTGTGTCTGAGCTCAGAATGGACAACGGAGAGGACGAGGGAACTCGGGCGGATGCAAGTTTTGAAAATATGCTGATGCAACACACATGATGACATGGCAAGATGCAACACGCAAGCAGATGACATGGCACTGACAACGAATAACTGGCTGACACCTGGCGCACCGGTCTCGGGGTGTCACAGGATCGGAACGGATAATACTCTCCCAGTTTCCCTTACCATATTTTTTGTCGGATTCGGAGTGGATCAAATAATGATCGGATACGGATGCGGATAATATTGGACTACAGACACGGTTCGAAAACAAAGCGTATTCGGACCAGAAATGGATAAAACTTATCTGATAAATATGTGCAAATATACATAATGTCACCATGCAAAAAATAACACTAGAGAGCAGCCAAGCGTTTAAAATTACACCAAAATAAGTATAGTAATTAAATAGTACATAAAATTGTCATGAAGTGATTACCGATTTGCAATGTGAACTTGCATCAAGCGATAGGAAATTTTGTATAGATAAAGAATATATCACCTCGTGAGGGGTTTCCGCCGGAAACAATTTGTGCAGTGCAACAAGCTAGAGAGATGTTGAGTATGGGTCATACTAGGCTACGTGTGGGGACCCCGACTTAGAAGTCGAGATCACCGAATGCACGTGTACAGTGATCCCAGAGATCAGTGCTCACTGAACACACAAAAGCTGAAATAACAAGAGTCTTACATCCATACAAATAGTCTTACACGAATTATGGCCATTATGGCCAAGTCTTACATAGGTAGAGCCTCACGGGCTGAATAGCAAATAACTCAAATAGCGGAAGTCTTCGATAACGGGTAGAACCCATGCCATCTGCCTTAACCCTACAGGCATTCTGACTGGGATAGCATCCTAGTTCGCATGTTCGTCTCCAAAGAACTCTTCCTCATAATCCTGTTCTTCCATGCCTGGCCAATTAAATAACCAGTGGCAAGCCAATGAGTACTTTGAATGTACTCGCAAGCAACCCATGATGTGGTTCAAAGTAACAGTGCAATTGAATAATAATGATCAATCTAGCAAGGCTAGAACAACATACTACTATCAAGTTAATGCATCAATAAACTCGCGTAACCTCGAAGACAGGTTACCGATATCAACATGAATATGGTTCAACTCATCGAGTCAAGTCACCACCTTGACTCAAATACACACGCATGGTTTCACAAACATTGGCCGTAGCCCAAGAGCGGTTACCCAACTGTCCATGACCGTGGACACAGCTATTCGAATAGTTTGACACTCTGCAGAGGTTGTACACTTTACCCACAAGATCCGGGGAACTTCCGTGTCATCCACGACCCGCGGTACCTCAAGTACCCGGGGTAAGTACCCGCTCATTATCTTTCCTTAGACGACACTAACATAGAGTCCACTCGTTGGTACACGGCCCTCGGGTACAAACAATAGATCACGGGACTTGCCCTAATTTCAATGTCACGCGTACCCGAAGGGACCAACGGTGTGTCCGGTGCCCTGTGAAAACAGTCATGGTCGTCTATCCAAGCACGACCCCGTCCCGAGAAAGACCTCAAGTCTTCCCGTCACTAGTAATGCTGGCACCATGCTAGTATCGACCTAAGTAATCAATAAAGCCCCGTCCCATAAGGGGTAGTGTGGTTGCACATGTATGGTTGGAATAACGGTCGCAACTTAAACCAATCCGTTTGAAAAACACCCATACTTGCCTTGGCACACCACTTCGTCATCAAGTGGTCACCTAACTCATCATCATCATCTCCCTCGGGCATGAATGGCACCCGACGGGGTTTTATGTAAAGACTTCAACCACGAAGGTTCATGTCACACATGCATCACTAATCATAACCACTAACCATATGAAAGTCATCTAGCACATAGCAAGATCAAGATCATGGCATGCATCATATGGTGGAATCAACTAGGTCACTATCGTAACCCTAACATCATGCATCAGAAACATACAGGTTCCGAAGAACAAGTGTATCATGGTCAAAGGGATGCTTGCCTGGATTGGCTTGGTCTTCAAAGTCTTCAAATCCTTCTCCTTCTTCTTCCACAGCAACTTCGTCAAATACGGGATCTATACGTCGCATAATAACCACGGGAAAATAAGAATACAAACAAAACAGAAAAATCAAAGTGCTCAAAAAATGTCAACTCATTTTTGTAAAATACTAGAGGGATTTCTAAGATGGGGAAAAATCTTAGTTGGAGTTTTGGAGTAACATAATGGAATATATTGATTTTTGAACAGGAGTATTACTGCCCAAATTTAAATTTAAATTTGAACAGTACAGAAAAGTTTCATGGATTTGAATGAAAGTGGTACCATTAAATAGGTTGGAATATTACAAGATTTTAGGAGTTGGAATTATTTAATTTGGACCATTATTCTTTTCTGTAGAAATGTTTAAAACATTTACAGAAAAGAAAAAGAAAAATGTGACCTGTGCACTGGGCCAGAGGAGGCCATAGTGCACGGCCCAGGCGGTCCAGCCCAACCGCACGGGAGCCTGCGCGCGCACGTCAGGTTTTTAAACCTGACGGGCGGGGCCCGTGGGTCAGTGGCAGAAAGGAGGGGGGAAGAGGTGTGGGGATGACAGGCGGGGCCCGCCTGTCATCTCTAACCCCACGGTCACGGTGACGGCGAGCTCATCTCGAACCGCTTTGTACTTGTAGCGCAGCTCTGAGGACCGCAGCTAAGCCCCCCGAGTGAGAGGGTTGCTCTTCACTCGGAGTAAATGGTTGTAACTTAGGTGAGTCACGAGGTCGCAGCTAAGCCCCCGAGTGAGAGGGTCGCTCTTCACTCGGAGTGGAATGTTTATAACTTAGGTGATTCCAAGCTACGTTGTACTTGTGGCGGAGTTCGGAGGACCGAACCGCTTTGTACTTGTAGCGCAGCTTGGAGGACCGCAGCTAAGCCCCCGAGTGAGAGGGTTGCTCTTCACTCGGAGTAAATGGTTGTAACTTAGGCGAGTCACGAGGTCGCAGCTAAGCCCCCGAGTGAGAGGGTCGCTCTTCAATCGGAGTGGAATGTTTATAACTTAGGCGATTCCAAGCTACGTTGTACTTGTGGCGGAGTTCGGAGGACCGAACCGCTTTGTACTTGTAGTGCAGCTCGGAGGACCGCAGCTAAGCCCCCGAGTGAGAGGGTTGCTCTTCACTCGGAGTAAATGGTTGTAACTTAGGCGAGTCACGAGGTCGCAGCTAAGCCCCCGAGTGAGAGGATCGCTCTTCACTTGGAGTGGAATGTTTATAACTTAGGCAATTCCAAGCTACGTTGTACTTGTGGCGGAGTTCAGAGGACCGAACCGCTTTGTACTTGTAGCGTAGCTCGGAGGATCGCAGGTAAGCACCCACTGGGGGATTTAGAGGACACCAACCATTAGGGGATCATTGCTATCTTGTCTTTGAAACAAATTGGGAATTTTTTATTACAACTCGACCGTCGAGTGTTTCAAGTGTAAAAGCGGCGGAGCAGGTCCGCATTCCATGAATGAGGTTCGTCTTTCTTCTGGGCTACATTGTAGAGGTGGTATGCTCCGTTGCGCAAGACCTTTGTGATGATGAACGGGCCTTTCCAGGCTGGGGCGAGCTTGTGCGGACGTTTCTGATGCACTCGAAGGACCAGGTCTCCTTCCTGGAATGCTCGGCTTCTTACGTTGTGAGCATGGAATCGACACAGGTCCTATTGGTAGATGGTCGACCGGATCAGGGCCATCTCTCTTTCCTCTTCCAAAAGGTCGACTTCATCTTGACGAGCTTGCTCTGCCTCGGCTTCGGAGAAGAGTTCCACTCTCGGGGCGTTGTGTAATAAGTCGCTCGGCAACACAGCTTCGGCTCCATAGACCAGGAAGAAAGGGGTACGGCAAGCTGACTGATTTGGAGTCGTCCTCAGACCCCATAAGACAGAGGGCAGCTCAGTTACCCAAGCCCCGGCGGCATGCTTAAAGTCACGCATGAGCCGTGGTTTTAGGCCTTGGAGAATCAAACCATTTGCTCTTTCTGCTTGTCCATTCGACTGTGGATGTGCCACGGAGGCGTAGTCGACTCGTGTTCCTTGGGAAGCACAGAAAGCTCTGAATTCATCCGAGTCAAAGTTGGAGCCGTTGTCTGTGATGATGCTGTGAGGGACCCCATATCTGAATATTAGCTCCTTAATGAAGCTGATGGCGGTGCTCGACTCGAGGTTCTTGATGGGTTTGGCTTCGATCCAGTTGGTAAACTTGTCGACTGCCACCAGAAGGTGGGTGAATCCGCTTCTGCCTGTCCTGAAGGGACCGACCATATCCAAGCCCCAAACAGCGAAGGGCCAGACTAGTGGAATGGTTTTCAGGGCGGATGCTGGCTTGTGTGACATGTTGGAGTAGAACTGGCAACCTGTGCATTTATCAACAATATCCTTGGCCATCTCGTTGGCACGAGGCCAGTAAAACCCGGCTTGGTATGCTTTGGCCACGATAGTCCGAGAGGAGGCATGGTGGCCGCAAGTCCCCGAGTGGATTTCATCCAAGATCAGTCGACCTTCCTCTGGATCGACGCATCGCTGGGCGACTCCGGTGACGCTTTCTCTGTAGAGCTGACCTTGGATGACTGTGAACGCTTTGGATCGGCGGATGATCTAGCGCGCTTCTTCTTCGTCTTCTGGGAGTTCCTGTCTGAGCAGATATGATATATATGGCACAGTCCAATCAGGTGTAATCACTAGGACCTCCATGATCAAGTCGACCACGGCAGGCACTTCGACCTCACTCGGATCCGTCACGCTGACTGGCTGCAGGGGCTCTTCCGTGAAGGGGTCTTCTTTGACAGAGGGGGTGTGCAGATGCTCCAGGAACACATTCTTGGGTATAGACCTCCGAGTCGACCCAATTTTTGCGAGATCGTCGGCTAGCTAATTCTTTGCTCTGGGCACATGATGGAGCTCTAAGCCTTTGAACTTCTTTTCAAGCTTTCGCACTGCACTGCAATAATTGGTCATTGCCGGGCTCCTGACGTCCCATTCTTTCATCACTTGGTTCACCACTAGGTCGGAATCGCCGTAGACCATCAGGCGACGGACGCCGAGTGAGATGGCCATACGCAACCCATACAAAAGTGCTTCGTATTCGGCTTCATTGTTTGATGAATCGAAATGGATCTGAAGGACGTAGCTGAGCTTGTCGCCCCTGGGAGAGACCAGGACTAGGCTTGTGCCGGATCCGTTCGGCATCTTGGACCCATCGAAGAACATAGTCCAATGGTCCGACTGGACTTCAGTCGGAAGCTCTTGTTCTATCCACTCAGCCACAAAATCCGCTATGGCCTGAGACTTGATGGCTTTCTTCGCTTCAAACTTGATATCTAACGGAAGAAGTTCCATCGCCCATTTTGCCACTCGACCGGTTGCATCTCGGTTGTTTAGTATATCTGATAGTGGGGCGTCGCTGACGACTGAGATTGAGTGATCCGAGAAATAATGGGCAACCTTTTTTGCAGTCAAGTAAATCCCGTACACAAGCTTTTGGTAATGTGGATACCTTTGCTTGGAGGGAGTCAAAACTTCGGATATGTAGTAGACTGGGCGTTGGACCTTGTATGCCTTGCCCTCTTCTTCCCGCTCGACCGTGAGTACAGTACTGACGACTTGTCCGGTGGCAGCAATGTACAGCAGAAGAGGCTCTCCGCTGACTGGGGCAGCGAGCACCGGCTAGGTGGACAGCAGGGCTTTGAGCTCTTCAAACGCTGCTTCGGCTTCGGGATTCCACTCGAACTTGCGTGATTTCTTCATGAGTCGGTAGAGAGGCAGTGCCTTCTCCCCAAGACGAGAAATGAATTGACTCAATGCGGCCAAGCAACCAGTAAGCTTCTGGACGTCGTGAATATGCTCGGGGCGTTTCATTCGGAGGATGGTGTTGACCTTCTCTGGGTTGGCGTCGATTCCCCATTCGGAAACGAGAAAACTGAGCAACTTGCCACCAGGAACTCCGAATGTACACTTCGACGGCTTGAGCTTGATATCGTAGCTTCTGAGGTTCGCGAATGTCTCAGCGAGGTCAGTCAGCAGGTCGGAACCTTTCCGTGACTTGACCACGATGTCATCCATGTACGCCTCGACGTTCCGACTAATTTGCTTTATTAAGCACTTCTGGATCATGCGCATGAAGGTGGCGCCAGCATTTTTGAGGCCGAAAGGCATGGTGACATAACAAAAACACCCGAAAGGGGTGATGAAAGCTGTCTTTATCTCATCGGGCCCATACAGACGGATCTGATGGTACCCGGAATATGCGTCCAGAAAGGACAAACGTTCACATCCCGCAGTCGAGTCGACTATCTGATCGATGCGGGGAAGAGGAAAATGATCTTTCGGGTAGGCCCGATTGATGTGCTTGAAATCGATGCACATGCGGAGAGACTTGTCCTTCTTGGGGACCATGACGACGTTGGCGAGCCACTTGGAGTGGTATATCTCGCGGATAAACTCTGCTGCTAGGAGTCGAGCCACTTCTTCGCCAATCGCCTTTCGCTTCTCCACAGCGGATCGACGGAGGTGTTCCTTCACAGGTTTCACTTTAGGGTCGACTCGCAAATGATGCTCAGCCAGTCCCCTGGGTACACCTGGCATGTCTGACGGTTTCCATGCAAAGATGTCCCAGTTCTCACGGAGGAACTGGATGAGCGCTTCTTCCTATTTGCTGTCGAGTGTGGTGGAGATGTGGGTCGGCGCTGCGTTGGGGTCGGTGGGGTGGATGTGAACAGGTTTTGTGTCCCCGACCGACTGAAAAGCCGACTCGGAAGCCGGCTTCTTCGCCCTTAGCAGGTCGCCCGAATCCACTTGCTTTTGGTACTCCTCCATCTCTACTGCTGTCATTTGCTCGTCGGTGATCTTTGAGCCTTTATGGAAGCATTCTTCCGCTTTCTGCCGGTTCCCAGTGATGGTTATGATGCCGTTGGGTCCCGACATCTTCAGCTTGAGGTAGATGTAACATGGTCGAGCCATGAACCTGGCGTAGGCGGGCCTGCCCAGGATGGCGTGATAGGCGCTGTTGAAGTCCACCACTTCGAACGTCAGCTTCTCCTTTCGGTAGTTCTTGGACTCGCCAAAGACGACGTCGAGTGAGATCTAGCCAAGTGAGTCGGCTTTCTTCCCAGGGATCACTCCATGGAACCTCATGTTACTTTCCCTTAACTTGGACATCGGAATGCCCATATCCCGGAGGGTTGCTGCATACAGGATATTCAAGCCATTGCCTCCATCCATTAGAACTCTGGTCAGGCGCGTGCCTTCGACTACTGGGTCGACCACCAACGCCTGCCGCCCAGGGGTGGCGATGTGCGCTGGATGATCGGACTGGTCAAATGTGATGGGGGTCTTCGACCATTTCAAGAGCGTGGGGGTCGCCGGAGCAACCATGTTTACTTCTCCGTTGATGATTTTCAGTCGACTTTTGCTCTCGACGTCTGCAAAAATCACCAAGGTGGAGTTGATGCGGGGGTATCCTCCGTCCCCTTCCTTGTCTTCGGACTCTTATGATTCCTTCTCTTTCTCAGTCGACTGATCCTTCTGGAAACTCTAGATCAAGAGTCGACACTGCCGAGTGGTGTGCTTGGGATACACCAAGTTTCCCTCTTCATCTTTCTTTGTGTGTAAGGGACACGGCTGGTCGAGCACATCATCTCCAGCCTGACCCTTTCCTTTCTTGGGGGCCCAGGAGCCTTTTGGCTTCCCTTTACACTTCCCTTGATTAACCACCGCAGCCTCTCCCTGAGCGGCTGGGTCAGCCTTGCGTTTATTCTTTCGATTGTGATTCTGATCGTCCTGCCCGACTGGTTTCTTGCCACTTCAGAGCCGATCGGCCTCCTCGCCGTTGGCGTACCGACTGGCAATATCCATCATCCGCGACAGGGACATGTCGCCTGTTCGGCCAAACTTCATATTCAACTCTCGGTTGCGAACGCCTTCCTTGAAGGCGCACACCGTCTGGTGTTCGGAAACGTTCTCCACCGTGTGATGCAAAGTGGTCCACCGCTGAATGTAGTCCCTCAAAGTTTCACTCGGCTTATGCGTGCAGTGCTGAAGCTCCGCGAGTCTAGCAGGTCGCTTGCAGTTGCCTTCGAAAGTCCGAACGAAAACTCGAGCGAGCTCTTCCCAACTATATATGCTCCCGGGAGCAAACTGGTTGAGCCACGCCCGAGCGGAGCCTCCCAGCATCAAGGGGAGGTGCTTCATGGCCACGTCGTCATTGCCTCCTCCGATCTGCACGGCCACTCGGTAGTCTTCTAGCCAAGTGTCCGGCTTCGACTCACCGGTGAACTTGCTTACTCCTGCTGCCAGCCTGAAGTTCGGGGGAATCTCTGCGGCCCTGATTGCACTGCAGAAACATTCTGGCCCTGAGGCCGGCGCTCGGCTGCCGCTGGGTTGGTCTCCGCCTCGCTCGTCCCTGGATGCCCGGTTACGGTCGACTCGACCCTGTACAAGGATGGACCTCGCATCGAAACCTGGCCGCCGGGGATCCGAGGGTATCCTACGCTCGTCATCTCGCAGGCGCCTGCCCACGTGCCGCTGGGGCGAGTGTGACCCACTTCCCGGAGGAGGGGTTGGTGCTCGACGGCGGTCGTAGCGTCCGTGTCGATGGTCGAGTGGATCGTCATTCCGACCCAGGTGCCGGTCCCGCCGCAGGTCACGTTCCTCACGCCTCGGGGGCGATCTTGGACTATGGGCGGACCATACGGTGTCTGCAGCCACCGATCTGCTGTGAATTCTGTTGCGCGACTAAGAAACGGCCTCGTTCTACTCTTCAGCCGTTCAGAGCAAAGCTCGGATCTGCTGAAGACCTCTCCCAGCCTCCGACTGGGAGGGTTGAATCGACTCCGCGATACGAGCCGCGGCCTCGATGTTTTGAACTGGTGTGCAGAACACCTAAGTCTCGCGCTGACGCGATTGCCGCGGCCGTCGACTGGACTCGGGGGCTAGTCGGCGGGCCTGTTCGTCGAGTGAACGTTGGATGTTTTCCAGGCGCGCGCGCTCGGCCAAGGCGGCCACGCGCGTGGCTTCGAGAGCCAAAGCTTCTAGGGAATCCCCCACGATGGGGGTGAAGAGCGCATCCCTGTTGCGGCGACAAAGCTCAGCTCTTTGCTCGGAGGTGAGGGGCTGAGGGATGTAACCGTCATTGTCGTGCGCCCGATCGCCACCGCCGCCGCCGTTCTCACCACGAGGAAAACCTGGCGGGCTGCGGCGCGAATCGACCATGAGGATTTCCGCCGTGGGATCGCTGCTCCCGCACTCGGAAACGGAATCTTCGAGCCCGGTCGACTGATCGGCCGGCCCGTAAAGGTAACCGTCGGGCTCAATGGCCGTGACTTGTGGGGTGGCCGTTTGACGGGCCACCGCATGTTTCACCCACCGCTGGAGCCGTGAACGACCGGATCGCTTACGGCGGCGTCCAGCGGGGATGGAGGACGACGAGTACCGGGTCGACGGCTGCAGCAGGAGGACACCGCCGGCTCCAGCGTGAAAGTGTGTAGTTCCGCGGGCGGGCAGAGCCTCAACGTCGAGAGGGGCTTCCTGGAGTCACGCGGAGTCGTCGGCGACGAAGACCAACGCGCCGAGCCGGATCTCGTGGCCCGACGCCAAAACGCCGCCTGACACCATGATGAAAGTGGTCGGGGAAAAGATCGCAACTTCACCAAATGTCGCTAAGACGCCTTGCCCCACGGTGGGCGCCAACTGTCGTGGTTCTAAGTCTGACAGTAAGGGTAGGGGTACGAATGGAGAGGCAAGGTTCTAGCTATGGCGAGGTTGTACACAGGGTGTTAGCGAGTTCAGGCCCTTCTCGGAGGAAGTAATAGCCCTACGTCTCGGTGCCCGGAGGCTCGGTCGACTGATGCGTGTATACGTGTGTTACAGAGGTGCGAACCCTTGTTCTGGAGGAGGGGGGTGGCTTATATAAGGTGCCAGGACCCCGGCCATGCTCCACGTTACCAAGGGCTTAAAGGTACATTAAGGCAGGCGTTACTAATAACGCCTGCAGTAAAGGATAATTAAGATATTTACTACATAAAGTAAATATAGGACCGTTGCTGTTCCAAGAGGCACTTTGTCTTCGGAGGTCGAGCGCTTGGTCCGGTCGAGTGGAGTTGAGTCATCCTGCGTACATGGGTCGGTCGAGTGAAATGTCTCTTGGGACCGTCTCAGTCGACTGTCTCCAATGCCATGGGTCTTGTCTTTTGATCTTCTAGGGTAGTGACCTTGGGTGGGGTACTTAGGTCGGGCCTATGACCCTATCCTAGGTCTGTAACCTCGTCAGTACGCTCCGATGCGAATCGACTTTCCTGAAAGCTGGCATAACACGCCAGGTTAGTACATTGAATGCACTTGCAAGCTCACAACAAACATAAACAATATGACAGACAATATCCAGACAAGTTATCAGATTAATGCAATGCAAAACCTATTACTGGTGCAATGAAGTCAATACTTACTCCTAGTCACACAGACTCACTTACCTCGTAACCAAATGGCAACCATAACCGGGTCACAACTGAAAACAATTCATCATGAACAACTACAGTGGTCACGATTCACCTCGACACACATGCATCATATCAACCATTTATTTTGCAAGATTATTTATAAAAATGGATCCATGGTGTGAGTTACTTTCGAGCTATGCCCATAACCGAGGACGCGGTTATCGATAGATTTAAATACACTCTGCAGAGGTAGCGCACTTTACCCACACTGCGGAACCCTGGCCTCGCACTCCCATACGTGCGGTCCAAAAGATTCCGACGGAACCCTCCCTTTGTCATGGCACTCCCCCGGCCACTCCGACCATCTCCCTCAAAGGGCTAGGTCTTCGGTGGCCCCGTGTCTACCAAAGACACCAACGGCCACTGTCGTGCCAAGTCGGTCCCAAACGGGGACAAGGTACCATAAAAATAAAAACGAGCACACAAGGTTATGTCTGCTTAACCGGCTAGGGTATGCATCCCCATAACCTTTGCTCGCGGGAGGCACCGGTGAGAGGCACAACAAAGGGCCGGGTCAAGACCTTCCCACAAGGTAAGCATGGTCGCACTAAATATAAACCCGATTCAGTGGCACCATGATGTGATCAACATCATATTCAAGTTGAAACTTAATCAAGTTTACTTTGTCAAAACTTTTATCAGGATCATGACATGATGCAAATAAACATGCAGCTACTTGTCATACAAAACAAGCACTCATAGTTATGGATCCAACTTTTCAACATTAATATCTTGCCATACTAAAGTTCTTCTATGGTTACAACTCATTTTTATTATCCAGCAATATTTTTATTAGGTCATCATCTAATTAAAAATATCACTACGTACATTATCTATCATACTCTTACATAGTACATTTCTAATGTGAAAATCTTACTCTACTTAGCCAAACAATTTTTTGCATTCAACCAGTACCATAAAACAAGCATATTCAACAGAATAAAGTTACTACAATTAACCAAATTTTATTTATCAAATTTTAATGCAAATAAGAGCTCATATTCAAGTAGAAAATCATAGATATTGAAATAACACCATCCAAATGCTGGTGTGGCTTGCCTTAGTGCAGAGGAGGATCACAACCCTCTTAGTTTGCTTCAAGACAAGTTTCTCCTTCTGAAAAGGTTTTAAAACCACAAAAACAAATATCAAAGTACATTATGAAATTCACCAGAAATTTAGACATCATGGAAAATTCTACCCTTGGGTGTGCTGCTAGAGGTTTCTGAAACAAAGACAATGCCAAAAGAATCAAATCATTTGGACTTATGGTTTAGAAATGGTGGCTGGTCAAAATTTAGTCAAATTTTCGAATAAAATTTGAATTAAACAGAAAACCAGGGGGTGACACCGAAGATGTAAACTAGAAATGCGCCTCCACTATTACTGCTTCGGGCGCGAGTGGTGAGACCGATCGGTGGGTCCCGCGTGTCAGGCGAGAGAGAGGGAGCGCGAGATCAGAGAGAGGCGAGGCGTCGCCGGAGCTCACGCCGGCGATGATGGGGTTTGGGGCTAGGATAGAGGGATAGGATTGAAGCGGGGCTCGTGGTGCACCTGCCCGTACCCGTGGCTTGGCTTGGGGTGGACAGAGCTGCTCGCAGTCGAGCTCACAAGCTGCGGTGGCGGACAGAGTTCGCCGGAGAGGTAGGAGACGACGGCTAGGGGCGGCTCTGAGGGCTTGGCGGAGTCCAGGCAGCACCACCAACCTCCCAATGCCCCGCCCGAGTAGTTTCTTGAGCTCGAGAGGCACTGGAGCGCGGTGGCCGGACTGCGGTTGTTGCCGGAGTCCTCGGGTCGGGGCGACGGCTAGAGGCCTGCCCGACCGAGCTGCGGCCTGTCTACGTGCTCGCGGGGATGGTGTGGAGTGGTGAATGGCCAGTGAAACAAGGAGGGGGCTATATATAGACGGAGCGAGAGGGGGGAGGGGTACGTGTCGTCGCCGGAGCGCTCTGGACACGCGGCGAACGTCAACGAGAAGCTCCAACAAGGGGG